>JAPPUR010000006.1:1200000-1800000 GCA_027569015.1 Ascodesmis sphaerospora
ACCGCCGAGGGCAAGCCTATACCTGTTGACGACTCTACTGCCGAGCATCGAACATCAGCTCTCCGCGAGCTCAACTCAAACTTTCCCAGCCGCCACCGATACGCACAGTCAACAGGTGCCCAGAGCAGCACTTACTCCCAGCCCGTGATAGTCCGAAGCTACTACGCTCCCGTACCGACCCGTCCAGTTAGCACAGATCGAGGGGTCGTCATTGTCAACGGCCGAGGACATCGCACAACGCTCTCAGAGAGTGGAGGCCCTGCAGCTCTCGTACGGCGTGTGCTTCCGTTTACCTCGAATATCACGCCGGCTAGGAATGGAATGCTGGGAACCATGGCGAGGAACCGAACGAAAAAGCGACTCAATGAGCCTGAAGAGGCGAAGCTTCCACCGGTAGAGGCATTCCGCTTCAAGAGCTTCATGGCCAACATCGACGACCAGGCTGGCGGCACCGATATCAATGCTGATCTGGATCGCATTGCAGAAATCTGTGCCAAGTCCCGGTATTCCCTGAGCAATCAGTATGAGGTTCATTACGCTCCTCATGGCTCTGGATCGTCCTTCATACCTGGAGTCGCCCAAACCCAGGAACCCCAGGGACCGACTCTTCAGGCCGTTTCGTCGGATGATGAGCGAAACTTGAGGCGCTCCAGAAGAAGACCAATGGGCATCAGGAGAAATAGTAGAGCAATGGGAACGCTAGAGACCATCATGTCCTCGAGTAGATCCTCCGATGAGGACAAATCCAAGAAGAAGTCTGCAGCTGAGATTGCAGAGGAGGTTCGCGGACGAGCTGCCAAGAAGGGCTCCAGACACGAATCTTCAGCATCATCCTCCGAAAACGGAGCGGAGGAGAATGCTCCTCAGGAGGAAGATGCCACGACGCAGAGTGCAACTCGCCGAAGGAGATCTGGATCTCTGGCACTCATCGACGGCACTCGCCTGAGCATGCACCTGAACGAACTCAACTCGGCCACTGGCCTTGTTGGCGAACCCTCCCTGCCCCAGACGTCAAGCAGCCAGCTCGAGATCCGCACTGCCCCGGAGGCGGCGCATAAGGAGCGTATCCCGGCACCACCCAAGACTAGACCCGTGGTTGTTGAGGGACTCGACCAACACCTTGCTCGCGGTTCCATCTCCCCCGTTGACGCCTCGCATGCCCGACATAGCTTCATCTCGACGCTGAGCGGCTGGATGACCTGGCGAGCTCCTGAGTCTACGCCCCATTCTCAGGGTCGTGCCGAAGGCAGCTTGCGAGAACTACTCAAGTCAACTGATGTCAAGGGCAAAGGCATTGAAACGGCGGCCTACCATTAAGATAGGTTGCCACCAAAAACTCGGCGAGAGGAATACAGAACTCTCGCGTCGAGACCGGATATCTGGTGTCCAGCTGACATCAGATTCGTCTCGGAGAACTGACCAAAATGCAATGACTGACAATGAATTGATGAACGAATTATGAAGTTACGAGACCAACCCTACAGGGCCTGACGGATGGCTGGGGACAAAGAGCGATACTACAAAAGCCGAAAAGTTTGTGATCAGATCGTACATTCTCGCTGGGGAAGACAGTGTATTCATTCGTGTATATGGAAGATAGGTGCTATACCATGTCAGGAGAATGCCTTGATGGTATGCTCACGACGACCATGGCAGGTTACTGAAGCAGAGATAGCTGTATGGATGGAAGCCGAGGCTGGCTGTACAATACTGGACGCCATCGATGACGCAAGGATGGATTATAATAGGCGAGACTCTATGGAAGAGACACCCCTGGAAGACATTGATAACTCTAAGAATGGCCAATATATATTACGGGGATTTTGCACATCTTGCTCGATAGCCACATGGCATCCGCTTCTTGATTTCGACATTATCTTGCTTGTCACGCCCCTGGCGGCAAGGTCTGACTCCTCTTCTATCGCGACGCCCAGATCAATATAGGTATAAGGTACGAACACACTCATGCGCCGAAACAACAAAAACTCGACGTGGATCATCCATCCCATCCATTTCCATGCTTCACGCAAGCCAATCCTCCCCCCCAAGCGGTGACAGATAAAAAACGTGACTCTGCCTCTGCCAATTTGAAACATCTGATGCAAATAGCAAACGCCGCAAGACCACCCCCTGAAGAGGTGGTCAAATATCCCATGAACCGGTGCAATGAGGTCGACAATGCCCGGAAGACTCCTGAAAACAAAGTGTTTTTAAGAAAAAAAAAAAAAAGAAAAGACCCCTTTGATGTTTGAGTGACTGAAATCCTAGCCGTTTTACAGCAACAACAGAGCAAGATTAGCCAAAGGCAGACCGCTATGCCTTGCCGGTGGCTGCTGGGTGAGGTGGCTTGTTTCCGCCGTTCTTATCAACCTGAAGGCGCTTCGCCTCCCGTTGATCGTTGCCCTCGTTGGTACGCTTCTTGTCCTTTTCTTTCTCCCGGTTTGCGCTGTCTTTGGCGGCTTTCCGGGCCTCTCGATCTCGGCGTTCGTTTTCTTTGCGAAGAGCCTTGGACTCAAACTCGTGCCAATCTCCATCGATATTGGAGAGCCTGTTGCAAGGTTAACATCTGTGATATAGCAAGAAATCGGGACTGTAAGGAAGGACTCACTCAATAGCCTGTCGTGGTTGTGGTTCTTCTTTAGTGAAGTAAGGATGCTGAAGCACTTCGGAAGCACTGGGGCGTTTGGCAGGATCGTAGTGGAACATGGCCGAGAGCAGTTCGAAAGCAGCCGGCGTCACCTTGTCCCGGTATTTATCGCCAAAGACATTCTTCCGCTTCGCTGTTGGGCGCAATAGTTCAAACCAAGCCATGTCGACGAGGTTAGGCCAGTCCTGAAGAGTCGGCGTACCCAAGATATTATATATCTTCTCCAACTGGCTCAGCTCGGTACCGTCTCCAGTAAAGATGGCGTGTCGAGCAAATATCTCCACCATGACACACGCCGCGCTCCAAACGTCGACAGCGGCTGTGTACTTTGTTTCTCCGAGTAATAGTTCTGGCGACCGATACCAAATAGTAATGACTCTATTGGTGTAATCCAATTGATGACGTTTGGCATAGAAACGGGCAAGACCAAAATCAGCAAGCTTAAGAATGCCCTCGTTGCTCACCAGGATGTTGGCTGCTTTGATGTCTCGGTGCAAGACTCCTCGGGTGTGGAGGTAATCCAAGCCTTCAAACATCTGTTTGGCGAGATGCTTCTTCTGAGCTGCATCCAGCTTGAACGAGGGGTGATTCAAGAGGCCTGTGAGATCATGCGACAAGTATTCAAAAACCATGAAGCAATCGTTCTTCTCCACCATGACCTCTTGAAGGGCGACAATGTTGACATGCCTGAGTGACTGCAGAAGCTTGATTTCTCGAACGGCCGTGACAGGGAAACCGTCGCGCTCACCCTCCATGCGGATGCGTTTGAGGGCAACAAGGTTTTTCGTATAGACGTTGAGGCCCTTGAACACCTTGCCGTAGGTGCCAGATCCGATAACAGACTCGTTTCCAGGCTTCCTGAAAAAGACTGAATCCGAGTCGGCGAGGTCAGCCGGGAGAGTCGGTCTCGGCTTCGGCCGCCTCATGATCTTCTTGACCTTGCGCATCCGTGGTGCCACCCTGGGTCCTTCTGGGGGCTGACGGTGATCATGTCTTGAGCGAGACGATGCTGGTTCGGTGGGGGCGCTTCGAGGAGGTTCTCGATCTCGGTTGTCCTTTGGAGGCTCTCTTCGTGGGGCAGCGTTTAGCTTCTGTGAGATCTCGGGCTTCGGTGCTGTGACGGCAGGTTTCGACGAGGGCTTGAAGGCGAAGCTGAACTTGCCGCCAGACGAGGCTGATTGCGAGCCTGGACCTGATGGCGGTGGTCGATTTGGAGTTGTCGCGACGTCTCCTTCTGCTCCATCTCTGCTTTCACCCACGGCCTGGGCATCATTGGATGATTGAAGAGGCTCAGTTTCGGGATCCATCATGTCATGATTTGCATCGTCAACATCGTTCTGAGAGTTTCCGAATCGACCGTTTCCTGCGTCGTCGTGGTGTCCTCGTGGAGGAGGGCCTTGGCTCCAAGGAGAGTTTTTGAAGCCACCTCGGCCTCGACTGGAGAAGGAGCCACCGCGGAAGCCACCCCCTCTGTAGCCACCACGGTAATTCCCCTGAGGATACTGCTGCATGGGACCGGTTGGAGCGGCATATGGGGGTGAGTGAGATGAGTTTGTGTGGTAATGGTTTGAGGGGCCATTGGGCGGACCATAGTTGCTGCTATGGGCGTATTGAGGAGGATATTGTCTGGAGACATGTTAGCATTGGCTTCTTAGCATTTGCACTCCTGAGATATCTTACTGTGAGCCGTTCCATCCGCCACGAGATGCTCCATACGGCGACTGCGATGGTGAATTGTGGTAGGATCCTCCTTGCTGAGGAGATTGTGAATAGGGGTCATTGCCATATTGCGACTTCTGGGGGTACATGGGATTGTAGCCTCCTCCCCTATGGTTACCTCGAGATGTCATGTCTTCGTCGATGTCCGACCTTGAAGAATGACGTCTGCCGGGAGACGTTTCTCGAGATCTGCGCTCTCGGCTCGCCTGAGTCGACCGTGGATGTGTCTGCCTCTTGGACGACTGACGATCAGAATCTGAGGCACGGTGGTCGTCGCGAGGCGATAGGCGGGCGCGACGAGATGAAGAAGGCCGGTTTTCAGGTGCGGGGGAGCGACTGTGTGATCGTTGTTGGGGTTTGTCTGCCCGAGTCCAAGGTTCACGGTCCGCGCGCCTAGAGCCAGCCTCGGACCTGGTTGGAGATCGAGTGCGTGATCGACGCCTGTCTGCCGTCCGCGTTGGCGATTTTGGAGACCGTCCGTGGCGACGGGGTGATGGTTTCCGTCGCTCACGCGAGGGATGCCGGGCGTATTTCCTCGAGGTGGACTCGGGGCTGTAGTCCCTTGCCCTGGTCCGTGGACTTCTGTCCCTCCTCGATCTCTTTCGGCTTGAGCTTGTCAGAGATGGACTTCGGCTTCGATGGCGCTTAGCTGCTGATGGAGAATTGCGGCTGGTTCGATCACGACTCCGACTCCGGCTCCGGCGACGTGACTTGTCCTCGGACTCGCGGTGGCGCTCCCTCTCGGCTCGGTAACGAGGGATGAGATCGTCGACGTCGGGGGCCCGGCGAGAGGGCTCGGGAGATGGGCGAGAACCGCGATCACGACTGCGATCGCGTGAACGTCGGCGGCGACGAGAGGAGCCAGGCTCAGGTCTCGTTGAAGGGCGATCGCGGCGGGCGTCTGAACCGTGGCGAGATTCACGGGCTTCACGGGGAGATCTTGATCTTTGTGAGGGCTTCACTCCTCGCTCGGCTCGAGCCCGTTCTCCTTGGTCATCACGTTCCTGGTCGTCTCTCATGGCAGCATGTCGAGGTCGACGTGGAGGCTTGGATGGGTGCTCCATGCTGGCAGCCGGGCGTTGAGTTTTTAGCAGTAACTCGCACGTTAAATCGCCGCACCTTAGCCGAGCCACGACCAGGATCGACCTCAGTGACTCGACCCGCTATCAGCGACCGTGCAGCGTGGGCGAGAGTTGCGGGGAACAATAGAACTCAGTTTGGCCAGATGCAGGTGATAAGTCCTGCCATCTGCTGGTGAGTGAGAGAAAAAAGGATGAAAGCCGTTGACGGAGAAACAAGTCGCGAAGTTGGTGCTTGCTCCACGCAAGCAGAAACTCGGTCGCTGGTACCGTTAGCTCCAGGCGGTCTCGTTGTGGTTCACAGCCGGGCCCTAGAACCATCAGTCAGTTAGTTGGTTGATGCGCTGCGCGCCCTGCGATGATGTGCGCAATGGCGGCTGAATCGAGGACCTGACAACACCCTCCAACCCCGGGGAGCCTTGCGAGAGCCTTGTGCGTGCACTTGCAGGCCTCTTCTCTGCGGGCTCCCTCTCGTTTTGCCACTGCACTTGTTCTCTTCTCGTCCGTTCCCCCAGTAGAGTGAGTGGTGCAGAGTCAAGCGTCTCAAGGCCTCATCAGGCTGTGAAGTGAAATCCGTTGGGTTAATCCCCAAGTGGTTCCACTGACGTGACGAGGAACCAGCACCACCTCATTGCTGGCCCGAGAGAGCCAGGTACTACATACGAATCCGTGTGGATGATTTACGACGAATGCCAGTCCTTTCGACCTTCAGTAGTCGTGCGACGAGTCCAGTCTCTGTCTGAACAAGAGGATGAACCTCTGGCGGCGCAGAAAAACGGTTTCTGCACTCAGCATGTCCAAGGCTGATTCATGGAACGCTTCAGGTGACAAATGTGAATGAAGGGTTGTCCCGCGTGTCAAGATACCGCGAGGCCTTGTGATCGCCGCATCTTTCAAAGTGCGGGGAAGCAAGCTGCAAGCACCGATCTCCTCACAAGTTGCGTCCATCGATCAGCTCATTTAGCTGTGACGCTGCTTGAGGCATTTCTCCCATGGCAGTCAAGATATCCTCCTAGCCAGCCTCACAAGGGCCAGACTCACACGAGTCTCCAAATGTGGGCGTGGCGAGGCCTCTATGGCCAAGCTCATAAAACTGCAAGACAAAGAACTTGTCAGATGGAAGTCGGGACCGCCTGAAAAGGAGTTGCATCCCAAAGTGAGAGCTATGCAGGCCTCGTCCATCATCATCTTGGTCGCAAGAGCGAAGACAGTTGCCTGGAACGGTTGTGGTCTGCATTTCCAGCAGGCATCATTCGTGACATGGCGCGGTTTCTTTCCTTCATGATTGCCCGCCCCATCATTTTGGACGTGCGGCACAAAGCCCTTTTTTCTCTTGGGATGTGCTCGGCACTGTTGCATGCAAAAATCGCGTGCAAAAAAGTGTCGGCTGTAATGGCAAAGGGTATTCCTGACATGGTCGATCGGGAGTCGTCATGGAAACTCGGATCGTCGGAAAGGGAGGGCCCTGAGTTGGCCGGTTGACGTTGGACGGATCATCCCATCTTGTACTGTAGCCTCAGTCGGGCAGGCGAAGCAAGCATAATCTCCTGCGAAAGCATCGCGACATGGAAAATTTCCCCGGATGTCGCTTCTTGTTGTGTATTACGGGCGGCGTGCGGGAGTCATCTTATGGTGTTTGAGGCTTTGTTGGAGAAGGACGATTAGATCCTGCTTGTGCGATCTGCTAAGCCCAGGGAAGAGCCAGCGTGGAAGTCACGTGGAAAGTGGCGTGCAGCGCACGTGTTGGCGATGAAGCGACTTGGAGGGAAGGACCAGCCATGAGAATATTGCTTCTCGTCTTGACTTCCAAGACATTGCCCAAAAACAACTTTACCCTCTTCAATATTACACCGAGTGCTGTTCCCTTCAATTTCTCCATCTTTTTCAAAGCAGGGAAAAAAAAGCCTGGGTGCTCAATGCCACCACTGAATTTCTGTCGTTGGCCCTGCCAGTTGGGTCTAAGTGAGGAAGCTCGCAGAAACTTGCAACATCTGCAAATCACGTAAGATGTGCCACGCCTTCAAGTGCTATCTTCCACAGGTATCGTCCATCCTTCGAGCCGTATCTGACCCCTGATTTACGCATGGATGCTCCAAAAAGACAGGCATCTTATCGCCAACACGTCAATGCAATCCCCTTTAATCGTGCCTCGGCTCGTTGCCATACAGCCCCACTTACCGAGCATCGCGGCGAGACTTTACAGCTTCGGACTCGTCATGGAGCCCGGTACAGGACCTGACTCGAAATTCGGTGGCACCAGAAACCAAATCTCGAGGTTTGCTTGGTGCTTGCTAGACCCGATGCAGAAAAATCGACCGAGCTGAGACCAGTTTTCCTCATCGAAACAACGTGAAACTTGAGAGAAATCGTCCTGCGCTGGAATTGTCGGTCATGGCCATTCCATTTCTCTCGGCCGCCGGATGAGATCCACCCCGTGTAACTCGGACCCGTTGTCGTTTTGCTGGGGGCGACTACTACGTACTTGGATCTATTAATACTACTCTGTCGCAGTTTTGTTCTCCATGCGCTGCAATCCTTTGAAACCTCCCTCTTCTCTATTCTGCCTATATAGAGGACTTCAACACCCTGGTCGATCCCTATACCGTCTACTCCAGGGCCAGCGCCGTCCCCCGCATCAACAACACAGGTACCTGTCGCATACCGCTCCACGAACTGCCGTGATGGAGTGGCTCGGCTTTGCAGACATTGAATTCACCCACGCGCCGTCACCACGGACGGTGCGAGAAAAAGATGGCAACATGACAGATCTGCTTTCCATTTGCGAAAAGACGACACCACCATGCCATCTGAACCCGCTACTTTTCAATGGCCATCTGCAGACCATGTGGACGGCTACCAAGCCTGCTGGGCCCAAGGTCTGGTACAAGCGCAAGATCTTTGAAGCCGACCACAAGACCTACCGGGGCACCTTTGCCGTGGATTTCGTTGTTGAACCATTCGAGGAGGAGGATCCTACATTGTGTCGACGGAATGTCTATTACACTAACGAAGAGCTGGAGAATATTGGATCCGACGACACCAAGCCAATGCTTGTCGTGATGCATGGCCTCTCTGGTGGCTCTCACGAGATTTACCTGAGAGAAGCGATTGCGCCCTTGATTGGTGAGGGTGGTTGGGAAGCATGCGTTGTAAACTCGCGAGGATGTGCACGGAGTAAGATCACAAGCGGTGTTTTGTACAACGCCAGAGCAACGTGGGACATCCGCCAGGTAAGAATGGACAGATACGAGGATTATTGACCCGTCTTACTGACATGTACTTAGACGGTGAAATGGTTGACGGAAAAGTTTCCCAACCGTCCGTTGTTCGGCATTGGCTTTTCTCTGGGCGCTAACATGCTCACGAACGTAAGTCATGACAATGATCTATGACTTGATCCCATTTCTCACGTGGAATGATACAGTATTGTGGCGAGGAGGGCTCGAACTGTGTCCTGAAAGGTGCCATCGCGTGCTCTAACCCCTTCAACCTCGAGGTCTCAAGCAAGATTCTCCAGAACAGCTACATGGGCAAGGAGGTTTATCTGCGAGTGATGGGATGTAAGTTTACCTTGCTCCGTTGATCTGGAGCCACACTAACAATTCATGTAGCGTCTCTGAAGGAACTTGCACGAAGACATCGGGAAGCGCTGGAACAATATAGCAAGGTCGATGTTGAGGCTGTCCTGGATATCACCTACTTGAACGAGTTCGATCGCTTGATCCAGTAAGTTATCGGGCGGCACTTCTCGGATTGAGACTGACTTCTCTAGGTGCCCTATTTGGGGATATCCTACCGAATATGC
Source organism: Ascodesmis sphaerospora (assembly GCA_027569015.1). Classification (NCBI taxonomy): domain Eukaryota; kingdom Fungi; phylum Ascomycota; class Pezizomycetes; order Pezizales; family Ascodesmidaceae; genus Ascodesmis; species Ascodesmis sphaerospora. The sequence goes on from JAPPUR010000006.1 coordinate 1,209,251, forward strand.
ATACTACCGAGATGCTTCATCGACTGACGCCATTCTATCCATCAAGATCCCTTTCCTGGCTATCAACTCTGTCGACGATCCTGTAAGACCTATACTTGACCCATTACTTACTCCCGCTTACAGTCGATAGATCGCCGTCAAGGAAGCCATTCCATTCGAGGAGTTCCAGCAGAATCCCAATACTGTTCTTCTCACAACAACGCTCGGTGGACATCTCTGCTGGTTTGAGATGGGTGGCGGTCGATGGTTCCCCAAGCCGGTAGGTCTCACGTAGGATTGACTATCTCTTCCTGAGCTAACATTGCCCCCAGGTCGCAAACTTCTTGAACCACTTGGCTTTCAAGTGTGATCTTGACAGCCTGAAGCCCGAGCAAGCATCGGAGACCGACTTGACAGAGGGCCATGGTTATAGCCCAATGCGCCGCAAGATGATGATTGTAGAAGATTAGGGCCAGTAGAACAATTCTTCTGCCTTTCATGAGATCTGACGTTGAAGGAATCAGGGTTATGCTCGAGGTTCCTGGATAGACTTGTATACTAGACGCATAGCATACACGCACATAGACAGCACATGATGCCATAATTTGACCGCTTTAATCAATTGGCCGAATATGCCTACTAACAGCCTGGTTTAGATGCTGTCTTGGGTCTTTATACCAAATCAACGAAAACCACCAGAGGGACCAAACCCCAGTCCATCAAACTCCTAGCGCCAAGCCATGCAACAACTCCAGATTTTTTCATTGCCTCTCATTCCTGCAGCCTCATGCGAAAGAAACCCGCTTCTTGGTCTTGGCCTTGCCCGCCTTGGTGCCTGTGGAGGTGTACTCCTTGAGGTTCTCCTCGTCGCCGGCGCTCTTGCGCTTTCGCTTCTTTCGGAGGGCGTCCTTGGCGTCTTCGAGCTTGTTCTTCTTGTCCTGCTCCTTCTTATCCTGCTCGACCTTGCGCGCCTCGCGGATCTCCTCCATCTGTCGCGCCTTGATCATCTTGGACTCGATCTGGCCGTTCTTCTCCGCCTGGACGAGGGACAGAATCGTGCTCATGCTCTCCTGAAAATTAAAAAGTCAGCATTAGAATTGCCTCGCGATTGGGAATACATGAGGCCCATACCCTGTCATCGACAAAGACCTTGCCCTTCTTCTTGCCCCTGGGCTTGACGACGCCCACGGGGGTGATCTTGTTGAGCGTGGGGATGCCGAGCTGCTCATCGGTGTAGGTGCGCTTCTTGGGGTTCTTGAGCTTCCGGAGGAGCGCCTCGCGACCCTTGTCCTTGACCTGCTTGGACGGCGGCGTGCCCTTGGGCTTCTTGGACTTTGGGGCGATGTCCTTGGAGGACTTGCTCGAGGCGCCGCCGCCTGCGTGCTTGTTCTTGATGGTTTTTGTTCGTACCACACCCATTGCGACGGCAAGTAGAAATGCGTGGAATGGTCTGGTGTGGCTAGAGGCTGGATCTCGGTGGTGGTGAATGTCGCTGAGCTTGGCTGGGGATACTTTTTTTTTTCTTTGGAGTTGCGATAAGGCACGATAAGAAATTCGGTGTCGAAGTCTGGAGCGGGGCCGGGTGGCTGGGCCAAGTCCCGGAGCACAGCCACTGAATCACGGAGGTCTGTGGCGCGGTCCTTTCGAGACAAAACCTGAGACCCCCAAGTGCACTTTGAAGAAAGTGTTCCTGCATGAAGCTGTACCTCTGATTGGGTCAATTGGAGCAACTTGGCCGTCTCATGAGCTGATGCCGTTCCTCGGCTACGCTTTCTTCCTCATAATTCATGTACGCGGATGGAGTTTTTGGCACAAAAGGCCTCTTGCACAAGCATTGGAAATTGCTCCCAGCTCCGTGGATCGGGGTTCAACGCTAAGCCATATCGAGGAGCCTGTCACGGTGGTTACGGAAGATTAAATGCGGGAGTGCAAATTAAAGCTGGCGGCGAGGCATTGGTTATCTCGAGATCATGTTGCCAGGCGAGAACCCCTTGAGCATGGGAGGTACTGGCACGCAATTGCTACCTGGACGGTTAATTGGGCCCATGATCATTCGTTCTGAGGACAGGGGCTCTTTGATGTGTCTGGCCGGGTCTCACAATTCGGAGCCGGGGCAAGGCCGGGTGAGTCAACGCCGAAAACCGTAAGAGGGAAATGGATGTGGCTTTACCGTCGTATCTCGGATTTGTACATGGTCTCCTAGAGCTAATGTATGTGACGAGCACCCGGGACATGCATTGAGCTGGCTCCCGGCAGAATCATGAACGAGATGCCTGATACCAAGACTCCCGGCAGCCCCGCCACGCTTCTCCATGGACGGGGTTTCTACGACACCACAGACGTCAGTGACGACTGATTTTGTCTTGGTACGCACCAGGGGCACTCTGGCTCTAACGACATGCCAGCGTGCAACCTGCAACGCAGCGGGATTGACCGGTTCACTTGCACGAGAGGGTACTTGCTTTTTTCTTCCTAGCTGCGCAGATCTCGTGCGACGAGTGTCGTATCAAATGTTTCCAGAAGCTCAAGCACAAGGCGGCTAGACAGTGTCCTCAGGCGCTAGAGGAGGTACACCCCGGCGCTCCGATTGTGTCACTGCCGCCCTGGTGAGTGCCCTCTGACGCCAGGGCCATGGGTAAGGTCCCCCGAGTGCCTGGGGGTTGGGGGGTGGTCCAGTGGAGCCAGGCCATCCGCGGCCACTTACAGCGAGGGTTTTCAGTGAGCTCAGGGCTTCTCCGGAGTGGACGAGGTACATGAAAGTAGACTCTAGCCTAACATGAGTGGGATGGTACCCCCTCACTACCCCAACTGTGCACTACGCGACTCGTCTCGATTTTTTACCTTAGTACGTGGGTGGGCTGCCAGAATTTCTTCGGGCCCTCCATCATTCTTTCCTCTCGCAACGTTCCCTGAACCTACCAAAATTCCCCAAACTCAACCTGAAAGATTCTCTTGACCAACTCCTCCAAAACAAACCCGCCTCAACCTCTTACCAATATTCACTCGCCTCCGACTCCTCCTCGAACAACATCGATACCCCAAACACCTCCGATTACATCATCAGTCAATAATCGTAAACAAACTCAACCCTAGTCCCCTCGTCCTTCCCGCTATCCATCGTCGCCCCCTCATCCGACCTCGAGACCGTGTAACCTCCAAAGGCTCTACATCGCCAACCCGCCTCGCGCCCCCAACAAAGACTGCTTCTTCGTCTACGAATCCACTACTGCCCGAGCAACCGACGCCGCATCCTCCCTCTTCCTCTTCCCCTCCCTCCGTCCGTATCTGAGGCGTCTTCGACAGGCGACTTCCCCGCCCTACCTTAATTTGCAGGCAAAACCTGTCCCATTCAGTCTTGATGGATAACCTCTGGGCCCGCCGCACAAAGTAAGTTTCCTTACCTTGCCCTTCTGTTTACATAACATGTGAATCTTACCAACACTTTCCGCTTCAACAGCTCCGGCAAGCTCTCCCTCTCGACACCCGGTCAAGGGTCCAGTGGTGATTCCTTCAGTCGCAATGCCTCCTTCCCGAAGCGCCAAGGCGGCGATACCCCGTCCTCGAGCAAACAGAACCCCTTCAACACCACACCTGGAGGCGGCCTGGTCTCCCCCACCAGCGGTGCCTCCAGCGCCTTTGGTCTAGGCTCTGGAGCTTTCGCCTCCTTTGGGTCTGCGAAAACACCCAAGTCCTCGGCCAACCCTTTCGACTCGGCTATGGGCACCGCGGTTGCAAAGTCTGGCCAGTCCAAGGACTTGTCAAAGGCTGTGGGGAAGGCCCCCAGCATGGCCTCCATCTCCGAGGGTAACCAGGCGGCCGCGGCGGCCGCTCCCGTATCACACCCGCTGATGGAGCCCTGGACTTTCTGGTACCGACCCCCGATCTCCAAGGCCCACGGCTTCATCGAATACGAGAAGACCTTGCACGAGATTGCTACCGTGCGGACGGTGGAGGAGTTTTGGGAGATCTTTTCGTACCTGAAGCGCCCCTCCTCGCTTCCGGTCGTGTCAGACTTTCATCTTTTCAAGAAGGGTGTCCGGCCCATCTGGGAGGATGATGTGAACAAAAAGGGTGGAAAGTGGGTTGTTCGGATGAAGAAGGGCGTAGCCGACCGGTACTGGGAAGACCTCATGCTCTCTCTCATCGGGGATCAGTTTGGTGACGCGGGAGAGGATGTTTGTGGTGCCGTGCTCAGTGTAAGGAATGGAGAGGATATCCTGAGCATCTGGACCCGAACGGATGGTGGCCGCGTCATTAAGATTCGGTAAGTCTTGTTGCAAGCGAGTGGAAGTATTCTGAGACTGACTCTTCAACAGTGAGACCATGAAGCACGTCCTCAACTTCCCTCCCAACACTCGAGTGGAGTTCAAGAGCCATGACTCTAGTATTCAGCAACGAACGGCCATCGAGGAGCAGCGCCGCGAAAAGGCGGGCCAGCACCATCACCACGATAAGCGTCACACAGGTGGCGTGTCGAAGCAGCCCTCGGAGCAATCCTAGTCGTAGCGCGTCCGGCGTTAATGTCCCTAACCACCAACCTGTGTACTGTATTTTCGACGAGTCGTTTTCCACGTTCCGGGATTTATCGACTGAGTCGCCTTTGTTTTTTAACTACTTACTTTGTTTGTGTTCCCTTGTCTTTACGAATGACAACTTTGTTGGCGGTGTTGGAGAGTTCTTTGGGTGGGGCTGCTCATAACGTGTTCATGAGGATCAGGGTTGGCGGCTGGGACGGGACGACTGGATGACATGAGGGAAACCAACGGCTGTATGGATACAAAGGGCGAGGCCGGTCGATGATGAGATCAGGCTTCGTCCATGGATGGATGGTGTATTACTAGGTAGCTGCGAGCGGCCAAGACGTGGCTCGCCCAATAGCGGATTTCGGCGAGAGCTACAATCACAAGAGCGAGCTTTGAGGGCTGTCGTTTGTCGCCCAAGCAAGACCGTTTTTGCCTCATAAACCGTGATATTACAATTGTGCCTATTAATAGCGTTCATGACTTCTTGTGTAGGGTCATGATGCCGCTGCTTTTCCCTTGCCCTTTGGCTCCCTTCTCCTCTCCCATACTTGTAGATATGTCTCTCCGAGATACAACAACTCGCTCTGCACCTTGTCCACAAAGAGATCCTGACATACCACCCACTCTCCCGTCGCCTTGTTCTTAAGCTGCACCTTCCACGTCTTGCGCTCCTCACCACTGTCGACCACATCCTCGCGCACGCGAACCGCCTCGTGGACCACGTTTGCGACGAGATCGTACCAGATGGGTTCGCCAGGGGGCCACTCGCGAGGGTTAGGCTCAACGTATGGCGACATGTCGAGATTTCGGGCGTCGAATGTGACGATGGTGGGGTTGCGCTCCGAGACGAACTTGTTCTGGGAGAAACGCTTGACATGGAAGATGAGGTAGGGGGGTAGGGGGTGCATGAGACGGTACCGCTTTCTCTGGGCATGATGTTCCTGGGCTCGTTGGCCATCATACTTTGTGAGGATGGTGGTTAGTGGGACCTGTGGGATGATGTTCTTCTCGAGCTCGTCCTGGAACAACGGCGCTGAGGGGAGGTCGAGGGTTAGGAGGAGGAAGCGAACTACGTCGACCTTGACATCGGCGTCCTCGAAGCGCAGGCGATCGCTAGCATCTGCACGCGCTGTGATAGCTTGTGACTCAACCTTCATCTTGCCCTGGAACGTCCGCTGCACCATGGAGCTGCCGGGCTTTGTCTTGCTGCCACCTAGGCCAAGGTGGAGGTTGTTGAGGAACCACGACAAAAAGTCCACGGGGTCTGACTGCGCTGTAAGGGTGAAGCGCTTGTTGGAGCGTAGCGAAATCTCCTGCAGAAGCTCGTGTGGCGAGACGTGCGCTTTAAAGGCACGAGGGTTCCAGATCTTGCGAACGAGGATGCTGCATCGCTTGACGAGCTCCGTCTTGTCGGGGAAATCCTCGAGGAGAAGGTAGTTGCGCAAGGGCGCGACGTGAGCGAGAGCCTGGACCACGACGTTGAAGTAGTCGTTCTCCTTGATGTTGTTCATACCCACAAAGCCGGGCGTGTACTCCTTGGAGTCGAGGGTGTAGCTGGTACGTTTGGCGCGATCCATCTCGATCACCTCCTTCTTGGTATATCGCGGGTCCGACACGTACTTGATGTCATCCAGAGCGCGACTCTTGACCTCGTACCCCTCCGGCAGGACGTAGACGCGCTGGGTCTCGAGGTTGATAAAGACATGGTGGTCCTCGTCGAGCGAGTGGAAGTAGGCGTGCGACTTTGGCCCGCGGCCCTGGAAGTACTTGCCGCAGACGAGGCAGGCGTAGACGTTGATGTTGGAGAGCGACACGGAGCAGAGCTTTTCAAAGTCAAAGTCGAGCACGTTGCGGTCGATGGTGTCGAGGTAGAGATCGTCGTAGCCGTCTGTGGGCGCCGACTGTCGTATGGGCGCAGCAGCAGCGGGCTCGTCATCGTCAAAGTCGTCATCGTCGTCTTGCGCGTCACCGTTGGCATGCGCCTCGAGCTGACCTTCAGCTTCAGCGCCGTTCCCTAGAGGAGATTCGATATCGTCCAGTCGAGACTTCTTTGATACTGGCGAAGCAATGTCGAGGTCATCGAGGGCCTCGGAGGCCTGGCGCTTGGCCATTGTTGAGCGCGAAGGAAGGATAACAGCGGTAGACAGATACAGGTCGTGTTTGAATGGCCGGTTGGGGTGGTGACAGCTCTTGTCGTCTCGCTGGAGCCTGGTTGAAATTTGACGTCGTGGATGAAGGAGTAAAGACGGAACGAATGCAGCGGTTATGAGTGGAGCCTTGAAGCTCAGGACAAGGGTCAAGAAAAAGCGTGAGTCTAGGCAGGTAGCACAAAGGCAACAGACTATCCTCCTCCAAGGGCAGTCATAAACATGTAATAAGAATAATAAAATTGTAATATATATAACTACGATTATTAGGGTAGACTTTATTTAATTTTAGTCTTTTCATATAAATCATTCCATCATAAAGAGGCAGTATTTAGGATGATATATCCTCCTTTTGGCGTGCGACCGTGGGCACAGGTGCTAGCGCCACCAGGCTACGGACGACATGAGAGGAAGTTATCATGAGATCAAATTCAAAGACAATTTATTTCCGCAAAGACTTGCAAGCATTTTATCTATATCCATTGTACTCCAATGATCGATTATCCGGTAATGAACCCACGGGGGTAAATACTTTGGCTCTGTATCAACAACCATATGATCCATCGTCTATCCAGCCATGACAACATCCTCATCCAAAGCAGGTGCGAGATCATCCATCTCCTGCAGGGTATATTCCACCAGATAACTCTCATCAACCAGCTCCTCAGTTCGCTTGTAATGCCTCTCCGTGTAGACGCGAATGGCGTGCAAAACATCCTTCAAACTCTTCTGCCCCTGGGCCCCCTTGACTGAGAGATTCGAAAACTTGGACGCGGGATAGCTGCGGATGAGAGTCAACAAGATTCTCTGGGCTACTGGCGCTGTTCGAGCGTTCGTGTTCCAGTCTCGCAGTCTCAGTAGAAGGAGGAAGATTTGCTCGTCAGACAGACTGCCCAGCACCTCATCCACAGCTTTCAAACCGCTCAGACTGCCCTTGTCGGGGTTGCTTGTTGTCATGACTGAGGTGAACAAGCTCAGGAGACGTCCTGGGTGGTTGAGCTGGAGTGCGAGAGTGATAGCTTCGCGGAATGAACCAGCATGGATATGGTTCTCGAGCTCCTGCTCCTGCTCAATCATCTTCAATGCAGCCTGTGATGCCGCGGCTTGAGTCTCGGACGAAGTGTCCTTCCAAAAGGTCACTGTGGAATCGCCACTGCCAGAAACAATAGTGTTGTTCTCTGGATGCACAGCCACAGCCCAAACGCGGTCCTCATGGTTATCGAGTGTGCACTCTGCTTCGCCCGAGTTGGCATCCCAAACCTTGACGAGACCATCACCACCAGCGCTAGTGAACTGGACTCGCCTCTTGGACTGATCCTGTGTAGCAGGCATGTTCAACCACGCCACCTTCAAGACACTGTTGGAATGTCCCTCAAAGGTTCTGATGCAGGTATAGTTGGCGAGATTCCAGAGCTTGATAGTCTTGTCACCACTGCCAGTGAGAACGACGCCCTTTCCGGTGACAGGGCCATCCTCGCCCTGAATAGCCGGCAGCTGTGCGGGAGAAAACTGGACCGACCAGACACCTCGCTTGTGACCGCGCAGGATGCCCTGAACTTCACCCTCCGCCACAGACCAAATCTTGACCGTCTTATCCTGCGACGCGGATGCGAAAAGCTGGCTCGAATGGTGGACGTTGATTGCGTTGATGTCCTTGTCGTGTGCCTTTCGAGTAAAAACGGCGCGGGAACCGGTCTTGTGGCCCTTTTGCTGGGCTGTTCGAGGGATTTCCCACTTCTTGACAGTCTGATCTTGAGAACCTGTAATAAGGAAAGGGGGAGGGTTGTTCAGGGGATCAGAGCGAGCGGCAGATGACTCAGGAGGGACGCCCTTGGGGAGGGCGACAGCACCCAGAGATTCAGCATGACCCGAGAATGTTGCCCAGCATGTGTAAGAGTTGTTGGCATGATCGATACGCCAGAGCTTGGCTGTGTTATCCTTGGCGCCTGTGGCAATCCAGTGGCCTGACCAGTCGATATCGAGAGAAATAACAATTTCATCGTGGCCCTTGAGGAGAGCAACGTCTTGCCCAAAGTAAGGGGACGAGTCAGAGTCCCACGCAGATTCACCACCCTGAGTCTCTGTCTCAGTAACAGACACGAGCCTAACATCCTCCGAGTTTGTGGCTAGGGCAACGAGTGAACGGTCTGGGAGGAGGTAACCTAAGTCGATAATGTCGTCGTGTGTTCCGGATATCCTTCGGAAGGGTTCCGGTGCCGAGAGTGATGACGCCTCTGCCTTCTTAAGGGGTCGGTACAGAGCCAGAGTATGGTCGACCTGGACAAGGAGGATGAAGGGGAGACCGGGGCGGTAGATGCCAGACGCGATGCCTTCCTCTTCACTCTTGGCAGCCTGCTGCGGGGTGAGCTCTTTGCCTGTATCCGTATCCCAGATGCGAAGGCAGCCATTTGCACCAGCCGAGTAAGTAAGTTGTCCATCATCGATGAAGCCAGCCGCCTCGACAAGTTCCAGACAGGGCACCACCTTGCGAATCTTCCAAGACTTGGCATCCCACCAAGTCAGGGTCTTGTCTCTGCCTGCCGTAACCAGGGCGTGCTGCTCTGGTGAGTAGTCGAGTCCCTGAACGTCGGAAACGTGAGACTCGAGGTTGGCGACACAACTGCGCTTGTGCAAGTCCCATACTCGGACCTTGCCATCTTGGTTGCCACAGGCAAGTCTGAAGTTGGTTGTGCTGGCGTTCTCCTCCTCCTCATCAGAATCCTCCTGGCGCTTTGATTTCTTCCCCTTGCGAGTAGCCTCATTTGAGCGAGCGGCGACCTCAAAGAAGTGAAGCGCAGAGACCAAAACAGAAGATCCACGGAAAGTGTGAGTAACGTAGCCTGCGGCGATATCCCACACCTTGACTGATCCATCGGTTCCTCCAGTCGCAAGCAAGGTGCTGGTTCGGTCAACAGCAAGAACGACGACGGGCGTGCCGTGGGCCTTGACTGTGCGGGTGAGAGTAGCCTCGATAGATCCATCATCCTCAGAACGCTTGAGCGCATAAATCCTCATGGACAGGGAGCGCGAGCAGATGATGAGATGACAGCCGGAGGGTGTCACTACGACATGTTAGTTTAGCTCAGTCGAGCATCTTTCGAGTAAACTCACAGGTCAAGGTAGAAATGAGCTCTCCGTCCTATCTAGAATTAGCCATGTCGCGTTATAAGACTTCATTGAGATTCTTACACCCTCGATTTGCGCAAGGTGCTTGCCGTTGGTTGGATCAGTGAGAATCGCATCCTCGCCAAGAACTGTCGCGAGAATTCGGGCGCCATTGTCAAGAGCTACAGAGCCTCCAGTAAAGATGGGTCGAATGACATGATCAACGTCAAACGTCGTCTTTAACGGCTGCTTATTAGCCATTGTGGGTGTGTTGATGCGAATGCGACTTGACGAGAAATCAAAGCAGAGAAGCTCTCATGAGTCCCGACTTCCTGTTCCTCGATTTTTTTTTTGGCGTCCGTGGCGACGCAACATGATTGGTGGAAACTGTGATTACATAAGTCGCGATCGCACTTGCCACACCAAGCCACACCTCGCGATCATGACAGCTCCCGACTTGTCGCGAACTTCATCAACTTTCACTTCACAAGCACCAAATTTCATCTCGCAGATACAAACCGCATTTTCAAAGCATCCTCGCCGTGCATTTAAGACGACTGTAGCTTGCGAACTAGCTACATCATGCAGCCCTTTTGTGTCTAGTAGATGAGCCTTCATAATCCTTCATCATGGGAATGCAAGGCCCCTTGACCGCTCAGGCACTGGTACGAGACACACCATCATATCCCATCATGAGGTGAATTCTAACGTGCAAAGGGTCGGTCTCCATATGACGATGTTGTGGAGTGGGATGGAGACCAAGATGATGAGCAAAACGACGGCTCAAGGCAACAACAGTACGACCACAGAGGTCGCCCCATAAACCCCGAGACAAAGAGGATTAACAGAGACATAATCCGTTCCCATAATGAGGTTATGCTTGTTATTGGCGTTGCTGAACAGGAGAACCCGACATCAAACCCAGAAGCCGAGTCGGAGAGGAGACACGCCTTATATGAGTATGACGTGGGAATGAATCTGACCTTCTCGGCAATGCGCTGTGTAGATGCCGCCGGCGCGTTTGGTCTTGACGGCCTCCGCCAGCGCATCCTCGTGGGTTTTTCATTGACCTAGTCGTCATTGATTTTGCTAACATTTACAGATCTACAAAAGATATTCACACATCGCCTTCTGGGACCTGTTTGCTCAAGCCCGCAAGGACTTTTCTTTAACAAGAGACATCATGCCTGGTGCGGCTACGAGTATTCTCACCAATTATGCCGATCGCAAACTCTTCTGGCTATGGAGAGATCGCCCCGATAGGATGTTTGCTCGTCGCTTGTGAGTGGACTGCAGCCTCCATGTATGAATGCCTTTAGCTCACCCTCCACCAGTGTTCACGAAATGTGGGCGTATGCCAGGACGCATATCGAACTTTACGTAGCTTTGCAGAGGCTTGGACTGGTCTCGAGCAGCAACCTGCTTCCCAGCCTTTCCTTCTTTGTCCCCTTCAGCGCCGACTCCCCTATTCCCGCTCCACCACCTCTTGATGGCCTCTCAATCCAGTCCGTCCTACAATGGATAGGGGGTGTGTGCATCTCGGCAACGCCTTTCCTTCTATGGGTAATGACACAGAGACTGATCCGTGACCTACGGCCTCAACTGTGGAGTATCATCTTGCCCAGGCTTCCAAACACCAGCCCTCCTTTGGGGACCCCGACCAACTGGGGACCAACTGATAGGCCCAGGGACAGGGACAGGGCGGAGAACACCCATAGTCGAAACGCGACCAACGATGTTTCGCCTCTGCGGGCGGTAGATGGCCAGGTACCGAACGATACTGGCCCGGTGGAGGCAGTGAGGCGACCGAGCACGTTCTCCATGCGCGACGATTTTAGCGATGAGGACGAGAACGAGGGAGCCAATGCTACACTGATCAGTTTTGATGTGGAAGCGACTGAGGCGTCATCTGATGGACCGCAAGGGCTTTGGAGTGCTGAATTACGGCCCAGTGTTAACGATGCTCGAGGATTAAGCTCCCCTTCATACGTCGACACATTACTCACTCAGCTCCCGCCGCTCCTGGCAAATTATATCTTCTCTGAGGCCGCTATTCGAATATTCACAGCGCCTTACGAGAGCATGTCTCTTCGATTGCTAGCTCGCACGTATCGTCTTCGGCTTGGCCTGCCTTGCCATGATATTTTCAACGTCAATCTTTTCAGTGGCCTCAAATCTACCCTCGTCATCAACTTCTTGAGCAGCCAGTTCATTCATTTGGTGCTTTGCTCCGAACTGTGGGCTGGCTTCGCAACCATATCCGAGCTGCTGCATACAACGCCAGAGGAGTGGAGGGAGGCGGAAGATCAGAAAGGAGATGAATGGCGAGAGGATTGAGCTTGGTTGGTGGGGCATGTATGAAGAATCAGGTACAAAGCACTCGTTGCACGCAATTGCAACCTCTCCGCTCAGACGGCCTAACGCTAATGCTGCTGCTCGAACCAGGATACCTACGCCCGATACTAGCGTGGGAGGAGAGTCGGATCGCTTGATCATGTCAGCCAACTGCCTGTCGACCTTATGGAAGACTAGGGCCTCCTCGGTATGAGCTGTCGACCTCAGTTGTGCACCATGAAAGTGACAGGTCCATCTGTCACCTTTGGGTCATAGCCCTAGTTGGCAAGGGTGGCCTTGTTTTCTACTTGGGACCTTAGGGTGCGCCCGCAGTCGTACGGTTCATTCTACTCCTCGTCCGTGGTGGCGGCGGCGTCTCGGGGCCAGAGGTTGCTCCGGCGCGAATAGATTGCCCCGAGCAAGAGGGGGATCAGACACAGCACGATTGCACGCAGGATTGAGAAGTGACATGAGTTGTGAGGAGCTCAATCAGCAGGGGAGGGGTGTTTGTCCTGGTTGAGGAGGATGAGATTGTTGACTTACTGCCTGGTCCAGCCCTGTGCCTCCGCTTTCAGGGGCTGAGTGCCGCTGCCATGGCCTAAAAAGGCTGGCCGGGGCCCCTGTTGCGCCGATCTACAGGCCCTGTTCGAGCACATTTGGGGCTAGATGGGCTGGTTACACAGACAAGCACAGTCTATGATCGTTTTGTCAAGGGCTGCATGGCCTGTTGGCAGGTGTTGCGGATGGACTTGGAGGCTCAACAACTGATAGGGCCTGCAATTGAGCTCGGACACTCATCTTATGTTGCAGAGACCACGCCAATCGTCTGGGGAAAAGAGAGCCTCTGCCCCATTTAACGCGGCAGCTGGTCCGGCCGGGGCAAGGATCCATGGCAGCCCGGGCAACCTGCGCGCACGCTGGTCAAGCGCGCCGTGTAGTGGAGAGCCCTCGGAAAAGAGTCATCTTTGTCCTGTCGCATTTGTGGCGTTCTCTTGTGATGGATTGGGGGCTACGGACCCCTGGGAGCGCCTCTCAAAGAATCATGGCCATCTTCCTTGGCATCAAGCCAAGGTTCATCGATACCGGGTCTAGCCCACCGCTACTCGCCCAGTTGGAGTTCTTGGTAGTTGGAGGCTTGTCTTTCTGTCTGATGTGCGAGTTGGGAGGGGGGAAACGAGACGTTGGTAGGTAGGTAGATGGTTAGGGCAAATATCCATTGGATATAAATAAATCTTGCTCTTGGGGTGGAAAGTTGTCAAAGTGCTAATCCTACTTTATGATATTTTTAGACAATTTTGGGATGTGCATTGCATAACATTTGAGACGGGTGAGAAGGGCTTCCCCGTTCGTTTGCCTCGAGGTCGCGACCAGCCACTTGACATTAAACCCAGGCAGACATGATCTCCATCCATCCTGGTCGGGTTTTCTCCTCCGCAGGGGTTGCAAGCAAAAGATTTAGTTGTTGCCAACAACAGCCAACCACATTGCTGCCGCCGGCACCGTCGCATACGATGCCGCGTGCCGCGAGCTCAGGGGCAGGGGCAGGTCAGCAAGAACATGAGCGACGCCAAGGAAGAGAATTCTACACCCACAGTCTGCAAAGGACCATCCGACCCTCACCTTCGTTGAGAGGATGAGGAGTATGCTCTCCGACCCCGCCATGATCTTCATGCCCCTCACTTGAAACTTTGCCCTGGTCTTCGTCAAGAGTAGCGGCGGACACTAGACAAGGGACGACGACACCAGTCGCCCGAGACAGGGTTCTTTAGCGTCTCGGTGAGAGCATTGCAGACGCTAGACCTTCGCGGCACCGCGTGTAAGCCGAAGCGAGGTGACTTCCCCTCTCACCTTGAGACCTTGGCTGCGTGCGAGTGTGCTTGGATATCGTTTCTGACATGTTGCTTTTTGCCGTCACTGCTAGTAGGTCAATTCGTTAGCTTGACTGCAGGACACGCTTGCTCGCCCTGGAAATGAAGAGGCAAGGCCTTGCTCATTCCATGGGGGGCGCCAACATGTATGTAGTAGATATAAATTGACCAGCTCTGCCATGCTCTTGGGATTCTCGTCATACCTCAGGCCCCCTTCTGAATCTCTCCAACTACATCTACTTCTTCTTTTTCCTCTAACAAACACTATCCTGTTCTTGGCCCTGTCACTATGAGGTACTCAGTCCAAAAGAGAAGACCCATCATTGTCCTTCTGCCTCTTCCCCAGCCAAAGCCAAAGCCCAGAAAGACCGTCGTCTGGCCTTAAAAAAATGCACCGATCCTTGGATCCAAAGCGCTGGCGATGGTCTTTCGTGCCCTTCTCATACTCAACTCCTCGCTGCCTATGTGTCAACATCTTGAGACTTCAACCACACAGTACTGAGGTACTTGGCCATTCATCCTTAGTTCTAAACAAAACTGACTGTATTATTTTTCAAGCATTGATAACTACGAATAAAAGTCCTGGATTTGATGGACCGTGACATTTCCCAAGTTGCGGACATGGAGGACGTGGATTTTAATGATATCGGTGTATCGATAACACTACCGTAGATCATGAAGGAAAGATGGCTTGGAACATCGGGTCATTACCTCTGGAAGGAGAGAATAGGAGAGCACAGAATAGGCCACATAGTCAAAGGTCAATGCCCGAATCGGCCCCTGTGTATGCTCAAGACTCCCTCGTCTACTTTAGCATCTCTTTCTTCCCCTTGAACTCGTAGCAATATCCCCAGAAAGATGGCATGTAGTCGCAGCCCCCTGTGAGCCAGAAGCGCGGTGCAGGAAGCGGTTGGCTCCACTCGCTGGGATTGGCACACCACCAGCGCCAACAGCCTCGTTTGGGGAAATCGGGGGTGAGATCAGTCTCTCGACTTTCAAGATACAAATGAGGTACCCGGTGCTCTCGTCCCTTGCCCAGAGACAACCTCCACGTGCTGCAAGGCGTGCGAGGCAATTGACAGCGCCTCCCAACGCCCCTGTTTCTTCGTCCGTCTCTCCATGTATTGGCCGAGGTGTCGCCAGGCTCTGAGGTCTCGTCGTCTGTTACGTCGGGCTTCAGAGGCTGTGCCTGTTGCGGTGTCGAATACCGTGCCCGTCCATGACCTCTGCTGCATCTCTTTCTGACTTGCAGGGTCATGTCTGACAAGACCGTGAAGTCTCGACAATGAAGTCTGCTGTCGCGCCTCGAGGCATAAATACTCGTGGCAGCGCCACCATCATTGACTGTCTTTACCTGAGGTTTCTAGACAAGTCAGCTTCCGTACCACTCAAGTACCGTCTCCAACATGCCCCTCAATGTCTCACCTCCTCCCACTTTACATTCTCCAAACCCGGAGGCTGTCGACGACTTGGAAGCCCAACAGAGCGCTACCGAAGATCGCCAGACAGATGATGGCGTAGAAACTGGAGGTTCGTAGCTCGGCCAGGGATATGTTCGACATGTTAATTCGTGTTCCTGTGTATCAGGTTCAGCAAGCAATGAAGCGGATGAAGGAGGGAAGCCACCCAATCGGATGTTATATTTACCAAACGCTAACAGAGGCGCTGTAGGCCCAGGCGCCCGCGCCTTACAACTTGCGGCACTGAGGGAGAGTGACCCCACGCACATCCTCTTTCGCCGCTTCACAGAGCTCGCTTCATTGTCCCTCGACCTGGAAGGCAATCATCTGGAGCAGCTGGGACATGATCTCAGGCAGATGATCCTAACAGGCGAAGATGGTGTCAATGACTTCAACGACAAGTTTCTGGGGAAACTGCGTCGTTACTGTACGACACTGGTGCTGCGTGTGCCCGCATTATGAGCTAACATGATCAAGATCAGGTCGGGTCCAGCCTGAGGAAGGTCTTGGGGTTTGACGGACCAAGCCAACCATTCCTGGAGGACACCTTGTCTTCTGCGAAGCAATCTTGGGCCCCAGGCCAAGGCCTCCATCTCAATGCCTCAGAGCATGACTTCGCATCCCTCTTCGACACGGACAAGTTCGACCAGATCTTGACGTACTGGCCACACAAGTCATGGGCTCGACGCTTTCTGGTAAGCAAAGACGTCTGTCGTCCTTCTCGAAGGTGTTTTGACGACCAAGCAGAGCAGGTTCAACCTAAGAACCGAGCAAGGCGGCGGTTTCAAGGCCATATGGATCCCTGGGGAGTATGTTAGGTTCATCAGTGTTGGGGTCTTCAACACCTGTGTTGGTATCTTTGTAATCGCTCCAATGGCGATTCAGACCCTCAAGGTGACCACTCCTGTCGGTGAGGTTGCTACGTACCTGGTGTTTGTACTCATCGCCGGCTTTGCTATCCAGATGCTCGTTCCTGGCTTCACCAGACAGCTTTTGGTATATCTAGCATATGCCGGAGTGATGGCGGCTGTCATGAGACAGTAGGGTCAACGCCATTGTTGTGTGTCTGGGGTGTGGAATGGAGGAGTCGTCGAGTCGATGGGACAGAGCGATGCTGGGAGTGTTCTCCTTGTTCCCGTATCGTGATGCAGTTCAATTCATCGAAGCGCCGAGTTTTCAGAATAGTGTTCACTATGAAAGGCTTTGTGGTCAGCGCGTAGCCCAGCAATCGAATTCCGGTGATCTGTTGCCTAGAGACAACCCGTGATGGGCTGGAAGTAGACAAGTGTCGGAGAGGCTTGAGGAGAACATGGACGAGCGACAGTGAGAAGGAACATGCAGGGGCCGAAATGGATAGAAAGGGGCAGGATACCAGAAAGTGTCCGTCGAGATCACAAAGAGTAGGGGGCACCAGAACTTGGGATGCCGGCCTACGATGGATGATGTGGGAGAAGTCACGAGGAGAGACTAAATGACTGAGCTGGAAGGCGATAGATAGGGGGCTACCCATCTGCTCGTACTTCTGGTGCTGTTGCGGCTCTTAGGAGCGTGGCTGGAGGCACCCAGGGCGCGACGCCATGGGGGTAGGCGGCGGGAAGTATGGAGGGGACAGCTTCAACCCCCTGGCCACCAGATAAATACAGGCACTCCAGGACATATTCATGAATTATGCTCAACTTTTCTTCTTTCTACCCAAGCATATTTATTTCTCCTCGCTATTTGACCCCGCTGCATCGTCTTCATCAAAATGTGCCCCCCTATGCTCTGAGTCCAAAGACTCCAGGCTTGTTGAGGGCAAATACAGGTGGGCCTCCCGCGTCGAGGATCCGAACACCAGGCATTTATTTTGGGGGACGCGGCTGCATCTGGGGTGAAATTAACACAGAAAACAAGAGAATTCGACAGGACAGAGAGGGGCTTCAAAGATTGGCAGCAAGGGTTGGGTGCTTAAGGAGAGATTGCGTGTCTTAGGAACAAGTTGCCTCGAATGTCAGATATTCTCCGTCCAGTGTCCGACTGTAGGCAGATTTCTTGCCCAGGCATACCAGCATTCAAGGCCAGTGGATGAGCTAACCAAGCGATTGTCCCAGGGAGACCCGGCGAGGCTCGACGTCTGTATTTCTGCTTCTGCATCCTGTCACTGTCATCTGATCAGAATGCCCCTGCGGATTGACATCACAAGGTGCCATGCGGCGCTGTGGCCAAAGAGGAGATGACCTCAGTGCGCCTTCGGAGACGATCCCCTCATCCCTGACGACTCCTCGTCTTCGACATCCGTCTGTCTCAGCCTCCACCGAGGCGGCTGAAACAAGAGCCCAGTTGAGCGGGATTGAAGTACCCGAGCTGACCAAGAGCTCTCAGGGCTTTCCAACGCCATGAATCGCTTGATCCCACCGCACGTGTTTATCCTGTGTGTGTCAAAGGCGGTGTATTAGGGCCTATCTCTGCAGACCAGCCATCGATTATTGTGACTTCAGTCTCTTACCCCAGCAAGATGGAACGCAAGGCAACAAAGCCCCTCGTTGCCTTTGCGAACCACAAGCGAACCGATATCCAGCATGGATAGCGATGTTCTTGGTGGAAGTTCAAGCGGGGCGCTCTCGAAAGGCCATTGTTTGATGCTTGGGCGACAGGCCATGAATGCTGAAGGTTCCCAACAAACTACCTAAGCTCATGGTCAACAGGCTCAGCCAGAACCCAGCTTATCCAGCAACAACCTCTGGGACAGCAACCCTTTGCAACACACGCAGAGTCTCCCCAGGAATGGTGCGTTAGGGTTGATGAAGCCAGCACTGAAGGTCACCTTCAACTGGGCCAATGGCTCGGATTGGGCCGATCAGGTGGCTGGATGGCTTGGAGGGGTGCAGCTCCCCAGCGGAAACCATCCCTGACCGAACCAAACTTGTGCGACAAGGAGTCGTTGATAGCATTCTCCCATTTGATGAATTTTCTGCTGAAAACCATCAATTTCCCTTGCTGCAATTCCGAATGCTGGAGTCATTGTTGGGTCGGAGCTTGGTGGTAGGTGTGCTTGGCTGCCATTCAAGGTAAGTACCACTTGGTTTCCCTCACCGCTTGTCTTTGATCTCTCAACCAAAAACTGACCTTGACATCCATCCATGGAGCAGACAATTCACTCACCAGGTCTATTATATGGCCTCTTCTGAGGATAGAAGACCATTGGCTTCGTCAAGATCTTCGACGACACTCGATTTCCTCGATACGAGACGTGCAACCTTCGGATCCGTCGCGACGGCCTGCGATGCCATGACACACCACGAAACGTATGCCCAATAATTGGAGAAACACAACGCAATTATCGATGCCTTTCTTGGAGTTCATCAATGCCATCGTTGATGCCCAGAAGGTGCTCGGCCAATGTCAATCCAAGCATGCCCTGACTACAGAAAGTCAGCCCTTGCTCCTCGGAATCAGATCGTGCATACGTCAAGGACAGATGAGTGAGAACAAACCTAAGCATACCTGCATAGGCTCAGCCAAACAGATGCTAACGTGTTGCCTTTAGCATAATTCTGCTCTCCGGTGAACAATTAGAAGTCGCCGTATCCTTCCATGCCGACGTTGGTCGTCAATATCGATCGAGAGGTTATTCGTGACCGGACCCCGCTTCGACCTTTGGTTACTGTGGGTAAACCGAAACCCATGCCCGGAGCATTGGATGGCAGCTCTTACAAGACGAGAGCCCGTGGGGCAGTCTTCTGAAGCTGCGGAACAGTGTCGCTGCTACAGCACGCGCTTCTTCAAATGTGTCTGGCAGTGGGACATGTCGCATTGCGGTCAGTGGGAACGACCTGTGTGTGTGATGGATGGGCTAATCCTCGGCCGCACACCACTGAGTATGCTCAGTCCCGTCCCGTCAGCTGAAGCGGCGTGCGAAAGCAGAAGAATTGGGGAAGTTGCAACAACTTATCCTTGAAGTGGGCATCAGATGTCCTTAGGCACCTGCCTAGGTCGACCACAGGTTGGCGGCCTGATAGACATCTTGGATCAAGGGGCGGACGCTCTGTTTGGTCCGATTTACGCCCAGCATTGGGACTGCCGGCACCCCCAGGGCGGGCAAGCGATTCCCCCTCTGCGATGTTGGTCTTGCGGCCATGCCAACCTACCAGGTTATAATGCTTCGCCTCTTCATACGGTCCTTGAGATCAGGATAGTTGTCGGCTCTTGGCTGGATAGTCAAGGACATTCGGAGAAGCGGTTGCCTCAATATTGGTGGCGCGGAATACGAACAATCTCCAACAGCGCCACACAACTCCAACTCGTCGACCCTTGCCGAGGCCATGAGCAAACTTTGGGTGGGAGATGATCACTACAGGGCCCAGACGACTTGATGCCTGACCCGGGAGAGCCTCGTCAGCCCGCTCAATACCGAGTTTCACGCCCACATTTTTTACGTACATTGGCATCGAATGGGAGTGGAATTGGGATGCTTTTGTCTGTGACAATTTCACCAATTACTTGTCGCTTTCACATCATGATAATGGTTTCATCCAGGCCACCCCCTGACCGGAGGAGACCTCGAAGAGTGAGCTCGGTAACCCCAAGCGGGCGAGGTTTTTCTACCAGCCTGACCGCTAAATCACCACCGAGCAACTGCACATCGCCAGGTTTTGAGGCCCCCGAACAATGATGACTCTGGCCGAGCTGGATGATAATCCTGCATGCTTTTGGATGCTCTCAGAATGAGGCTGTCTCCAACATCGCAATAAGAAAGGCGGTCAAAAAGAGATGCGTTGGTCCTGCACGCTGAGTTGCTTCGCCCTCCCTCCTCGAGAATGCATCTCTGAATGGTCTGCCGGGTTCAGTCTCTTTGGTCGGTGAGACCAATGGCACGAAATCTTCCAGGCTCGGAGCCTAATCTAGACCCTCACTACGCTTCAGAGGCTTCATGGCCAATGACGGACTGACTGTCGGCCGCATCCTCAAGACATGGTCCACGGGTAACTTTAAGTCTCAAAGATGTACTCTATCTCTAACACCCACCCCGAACGGACCGAACCCGCGAGGGCGACTCACCCCCTGGCTTGTGGGGTCTGGATATCCGATGCAACATATGTTCTGCAAGACATGCCAGACGCGGATCGATGCGTCTCGTGGCACAGCCTTCTTAGTCAAGGCTTCGGCCCCAGTCAACCAGGATGGTTGAGCAGGAAGTGCAAATCGGCCCTCTAGCCTGGTCTGGGGTCAATCCTTGACACCCGCAGGCCTCGATCTGATCGTTTTCCCAACGTCATTCCGGTCGCTCTCACGAGAAACGACCCCTAGCGGGCATAGAATGCTAAACGAATTGAACACAAATCTCAGGGATACTTATCATGGTATCTTGAGACGGCTCATCAGCAAGTTTGACGCTCGGTAGATCTGCGCTGCCCACCTCGCATCCAGGCTGTTTGGCCCGTTTGAAAGGGGATAGAAGGGCGCCACGATCTGTCAGGTCGTGGCAATTGTAACCGATCACAGAGTGGTACTGACCGTCTTCAGTCCTCTTCGTTGTTCTATGTGAGCAGTACGGCAAGCTCCTACATTGATTCGCGTCAATTTCTGTTCAGGGGTAGCATTCTCGGTCAACGCTTGCAACTGGGCAAGCGAGCGGGAAACGCGACACTAAGACAACCACAAAGCTCATCCTCACCTAAGGGCAATTAAGAGCGCATCATAAAGATACCAGAATAATAATAAAAGGAGATAAGATATTAGTATATCTTATTATGATTTTTGTATATTTTTATAAGTCTATTTACCATAATCTCAACAACATTCACAATGAACTAGACTACTCTCTGTCATTCTGGCGTATCAAACCGCGTGGCAAGGGAATGGCTTCAATGATAGCCATAACTAGGTAAATAGATGAATCAGGGCGTGTTTAACGTGGTGTCCCATCTGGAGGATGGTTGAATCGGAAGATTTTGGGGCAAGTTTCCACGGTTTCGCTCTATCAGTCCAGCGGCATGGCAATATTGTACAACTATATCTACTACGTAGTAAGCCGCTGCCCACGACGTCGGAGTGGAGGGAGGTCGAGGCTGAGAAGGCGCCGGGATATTCCTGGGTAGACGAAAGGAACCGGTTCGATAGACGCAGGCACGTGAAAAGCACTCACTGTGCATCCTGCATTTTCTTCTCCCCCTTCATCCCGCCAATGACAAGGTGTCCAACAATTATCCATGAGTCCAGATGACATCTGACACGGCTGATGGATCCAGCGATTTGCATGGCACTAGTGCAAGGTCCTCGACACAAGAACCCCCTGATTGGCATTATTCTGGCTTTGGGGTGAGTTATGCTAACCCCTTTTTACCATTTGGAGAAGTCTCGAGGAGCTCTTCTGCAGCGGGATAGCCTCACTGTCAGCTCCCCTGCATATCTAGCTCGTAATGGCTGCCGCAAATATGTACCAGAGACGTTCTGGTGCTTCATCTCGCTTGTTGCATGGCGCACTCGAGAAATCTAGGCGTTTGGAGACTAATTTGAAGCAATCTAGGCGTTTGCGCGCATCTGCGATGAATGCGACGGAGCAAAGGCCAAGACACCACGGGGCAGGAGGGATTGAGAAATGATAGACATCTCATTGAACCATACCCATCTTGACAAAGCGCGTATGCGAAGAGGCTCTGCTCGAAAGCCTCGTCGGCTTGTTACCTCTCTTCATACCAATCACCCAACAGTCATGAGTTCCTCGTGGAACTCTCATGGAACATTGATTCACAGAGCCATTGGCCATTTCCAGAAGTCGACTGAAACCTTTGTCGATCTGACAAGCCACCAAGTGTTGGGACAGGCTGACGGGCGTCTCGCGTGGACCTTCTTCGGGCCCATGTCTGTCTACATCCTCCCACACCTCCCCAGACGAACGCCAACGCTTCTCGACGATCCATGCATATTTCCTTCAACTCAGATTGCAACATCCTCCAGATGTTCATGTTCATGGCTCTACCGCTGTGGAGAAATCGTCAGCCACGCCGGTTCTATTCCCAGACTATGCACTAGTCCTCGCCCGATTGCAGTGCAGTTGCTGAAGCGAGTAGGCATCCGAAGAGCAACCAGATTAAGCGAGAAGATTTAGTATCCGCGGAGCGCACCAAAAGTCGCCGCGGGATGGAGTCCCTTGGAGATTTGCCAGCCTCTGGCTGACCCTGACCCTTGTCTGCATATTGTGGTACAGAATCCTTGACGGCTACGGCCCGTCTTTGACTCAGCGACTGGGCCAACACGTCTACCGTTCCGTAGGACCCAGTGAACAGCCGTTCTTCAATATCTTGACACCCCGCAGGTAGCCATTAGGCGATACAGCATCCTGGGAGACAAGCTGTGGGTCGGGGGGATCTTACAAGATGATACAAGGCGATGAACGCACCAATATTACTCCGCAATGGCCAAGATCACCTCCAATAATGCTCATGGGGTCCAGGCGCAGGGCTGACCGGGGGGTAGGTAGCCATCCATGGCGTTCTATCAGCACTGGCATCGTTGCACAGCGTCTTTCTATACCTATCTCGTCAGGGTCTGGCACACCGCACACTGCATGCTGCATGGAAACAAACCCTAATCAACTCCATGACAAGGGGCAAGAGCGTCATCGCCATGAAGCAGAAGAGCAGCGCTCATCGCCAAAGACTTGTGCCTTCGGCAACGACTGCAAGACGACGAGGATCCCTGCGCACAAAAGCCCAGCCAGAGAGGTCACCATCAGCCCTTGCTGCCGATCTACCCCTGTTATAGGATCCGAAACGACTATTTTCAGTTGCTGCCCTAGCTCCTCTGGACCACTAACCCTGCAATTTTCACAGCAATTACATCTCTGAGCTCAGCAGCATCTGAGCAAGCCACGACCCTCTTCCACCAGAACTAGACCATGGTTCCCTTGCCATAAGCAACGCGCCAGGCCATTTCCATCACATCCTATTCGAGAATATACAGAGTCTGAGCGTTCGAGGGGCGGCGCCACGACTGTTACCTCACACCTTGTCGCGTTCATGTCGAATATGATATCCATTTTGCTTTGTTTATCTCGAACGATGGGAACTAGCGTCCAAATGAACCGCTCGCCTCATCTTGAGGAAACTAGTGCCAAAGGCTAGACGTGGTCGCGTTCGGATGTGTTTCAGTAGAGTATAAAATCCATGAAGATCCATCGTTCTTCTGCAGTTCTCGTCAAGCTGGCACTGCTCTTCTACCAACAACTGAAGCACTCGTTCCTCCCGAACCTCTCACCTCTTATCTTGTATTTGTGCCCTTAGATCTTTTGTCGTACATCCCCTACAATAGTCATGCGTGTGCCAGTGACTCCTGGGCCTGTTGCTCCTGAGCCTGCCCCTATTGTCCGTATTCCGGTCACGACGAAGCAGACGCAACAAAAGTCCGAGTCCTAGCCAACCGGCACGTTCTAGGGCTCCAACAACAAGAAATACAACTTCAGCCACTCTTCAATTCCTCGTTTGGTGGTCATTGGGAAAAGCATAAAGGTGAAATGTTGAAGACAGAGAGGTACGCAGCCGGGGCTTGTGAATCATTGCCGTCATAAATATCGACTCTGACATTGAAGAAAAGCAGAACCACCACCTCATCACCAAGTCTTGGTATCTAATAACGGCGGGCTTTGGGGGCGTAATTCAAATGATTGTGTATGAACCAGCAGGTGGGAATTGTCGGCCTATGTGTCAAAAAGGGGGTGTACAAAATGGATTGAAGGATGAAAATGGACACAGATATGTGGTATTGAAAGCAGTATTTTATAGCAACTTAATAATCACCCGCTGATCCTGCCTCTCCTACATTCTCCTGAAAAACACTTGCATGATAAAGTCCGACGTTCAAATTAGACGCTATTACAGGCGCCTATGCTACACAGGCGCATGATTTGTGCAGAGAAGCGCGGCTCGTGGCATTGACAGATCCATGCGGACGCCATTAGCCGCAGCTCAGAGCCGAGGGACATGCCGTATACCAAGAGTGTACATATAGGTAATGTGACGAGTCGCTCGCTGCGTGCATGGCCCCCATCCCTGAATTGCCTGCAAGGCATCGACAGCCACACGTAGCTGGATGTAATTTGCTTTTCCCGACAAGGCCTATTGGGGACAGCCGACGTCAAGCACATGGTGGCCTTGCTGCATATCACCGAGGCTCGGACACCTGGAGGTGTAGTGGGGGGAGGGGTAGAGTAGGGGGCCTCAAGGCAAAGAAAGTAGGTATGGCAGGTTCAACACTACAATCGGTGTGTAACGACCCAATACTGCAGCATTCGGTGTTGGTATTGCATGGTGACGTCGTGGCCGCCTCGTTTCGAGAGATTTGAGTCGGAGGATAAATAGGCGTTGTCGAGCCCTGCGAATTGATCCATCGTGTAAGCCTAGTTCAAGAGCCGATCAGCATCCGCAGCGCAAATTAGAACAATCCTTTGATCTTCCTCAAACAAGTTTCAACGTCATGCCTGGTCGCGAGCCCGCCGCACGACGCAGTGTAGACATCACGCAACAGCAAAGCTGGAGTGAAGCGTCACAAAGTGGCGACAGACCCGCAACGCCAGGTGCTGAGTGAAGCCGATGAAGCAATTGATCGATAAGCTAACCATGCCTTGCTTCGTTGCTCAGATCTCGAAGGTCAGCCCAAGAGAGGTACGTCCTGCCCTTGACATGCTTGGATGTGGCACTGAGATCGAGTGCAGAAACACCAGGCTGGATCCGGCTTGCCCAGGAGCAGCAGCTTGACCCGAGGCACATGATAGCTCCCCGCTGCACGGCGATAACGGGGTCATGCCTCATATACAGATTGCGTCGTGTGATGCGTGTCTGGAACGAAATCCAGCAAAAGTCTCTAGAGGGTGAAGACGTCGAGGAACTGTTAGGGCAGCTTGCTGAGGAGCAAGACCAATACCGTAAGGCCGACCGCCTCTACCCATGACAGCCTGTCCGTTGTCGGATAACTAAAAGATCATCAGAGCGTCTTCTTCTCCAGACAAGCCAGATTTTTGGCATTGACCAACCGGACAAATCCTTCCAGAGGCATCTCCTGCCCAGCTGGAGGACTCTTCTAGGACCTGAGGACGACGCCATCTTCGCCGAGGAGATGAAGCGCGACTGGGTATCACTCTCGCAGCCGCAAAAGCTTGATCAAATGGTCGGTCGCATGCTCGCAACCAGGATTGGACGATGGGTCTTTGTAAGTATCGCTAGTTATCCCGACTCCTTGATGGAAGGTAGTAACACACAACAGAGACCATTCTTGGCCGGGAAGGAGACGGTTGGGGGGACCACGATGTACGACTACCACGAGGGTCTCATAAAAGCCCTGATCTTTGCTGGTTTCAGCTGTATTATCGGCGTTTTCGCATGTGCTCCCGTTGGGATCCAGTCTCTCAATGTCAACTCGGTTGCGGGAGAAGTTGCAACGTATCTTGTTTTCATGATCGTCTTCGCCTGGCTAAGTCAGGCCCTTCTCCGCGGAGACGAGAAGATCCTTTTGACTTGTCTTGCGTACGCAGCCCTCATGGCGACTGTAATGAGGCAGGGCGAGTAGCTGCGGGTTTGGGGCGTCGGCAGAGGTGGGAGGCGAGAAGCGAGAGGCGAAAGGCGAGAGAGAAGTCGAACTGCGTGTTGTAACGACCCTACCATGGACTGTTAGTATAGGCTCTAGCTGAATATACTGACGGGATGCTTTTCAACGATCGTTGTACCTGCAGTGATTGTTGTGACGACTGTATACCCAAAACACAGGGAGCAATAGGGGGGCGGACGATTGGGTCAGACAAGCCAGCGCGAAGCAACAGCCGGTTGAGTCAATTAAAATATAATATGAATATTCAATGATAAAGAGCCTTTAAAGCGATGGGAATGGAGGACATGGAGCCTTGAAAAGAACGCGCGACTGGTTGCTGGTATTGAGTGTTGTTGTTGGCAAAATACTAACAAAGTGAGGTGGGAAGGAGGAAGTGGGTTGGCCGCGACTACCGGTATTCTTGCGGCTCGGCACTACCAGCCATGGCCCAGGGAGGCCGACCTAGGTACCTACCTCAGCAGGTAGGGCAGACATGTACTTCCCCAGCCCTGGCTCCCGTCCCACGAAAGACTACCTGGTTCACTCCGACAGTGAGGATCATGAGGGCCGAACCAAATACTGTTACTCGAATTCTATAATGATGCGAATACCCTAGCTTAAGGCTGACTATGAACGAGTCACTGGCTGAGACGTCTTGCCAGTTCATAGGCCCCATCCCTCCGCCTCAGTCTCGCAAAAGCTGTTGACTTGGTCGGGGTTCTGAACTCTGGAGCGGAGACCTTCACTGGCGGAAATTACCTTGCAGAATCGGACAGAAGTGTGTGGAAGACGAGGGCTGGGAATGGCAGGGGGCTGGAAAGTGCACAATGAAAGGTCCAATGGCAGGCAAATGTGAATTGACGTCAAGTCGGTGTGCCATCCGTACATAACGTTCGCGACGCCGTTATCACGAGGTGGATGAGTGTGAGGGGCGATGATTAGGCGCTGGCGTGAACAGCTTCGTCCCGGAGGTCGTCGGACCTGACATATCCCGCCGTTAAGGATGCTCCATTTGACAATGCCGCGTCGAAGGTGCCTATCGAGAGTGTTGAGGGGTTGGGAAATGCCCGGGCGCCATGGGTCCAGGCTTAGGCTATCGT
The DNA here is from genome assembly GCA_027569015.1 of Ascodesmis sphaerospora. NCBI lineage: Eukaryota > Fungi > Ascomycota > Pezizomycetes > Pezizales > Ascodesmidaceae > Ascodesmis > Ascodesmis sphaerospora. The sequence goes on from JAPPUR010000006.1 coordinate 1,236,324, forward strand.
CAAGCCCTGCGGGATACCTCTGCTATCCTCTCAGAAAGGATGGCCGTCTCTGTCCGTCATGGATGGTCATGCCAATCGCAGCATAGAGAACGTCTTGACCTGCGCCGAGTACTGTAAGCAAACTTGGACAAAGGTAGAGTCCGAACTCGGTGTGTGAGAGAATGCTGTGTATATGGAGGTTGGGCGGTGAGCGTAGGCATCGGAGCAGACCGAAGCAGAGGATCCCCTGTGCGGGCGACCCGGGCGAACTGCAACCAGCCGGTTACCTAACCAGGAAATCGTCCTAACATGAGAGGGTTTCAAGCCGATCATCGTCTCCTGTCACTGGAAAAACGGCTGGTTTCTGGGCCAAGCCAAGCTTGACAACTACCCGACTGATCGGTCATCGTTCAAACTGGTCTGTATCCTGAAGCGCCCCGAGACTCCCCTACCGAACAGCCGCCGAAGCGGAAAAGGCGTCAAGCTTTGAACGTCGGGCGCTTAGAATTTGACGTCGAGGGAATCGTGCCCTAGCATTTCGACAGACGAGCAAACACCACCGCGACCGATTTTGCCAACAAAACACCCCCAAGACGTGCCTCAACCAGGCAAACTGTTGATGAGCACAACCGGTCGTCCTCCAAGTCTTGGAGAGTGTTCCGGCCAGGCGTAATTGGGAGTTTGGCGCGGCGAGGCTGAGGAATCGGATCTTCACCGCTCTTCCTTGGGTCACCACGGACGTTGCATCATCCATCAGCTGCACATTTCGTCAACCTTGGCCCAACCCACGAGTCTTCGACCTGAGCCCCCTCGAACCCAAACTGAGCCCACGATTCGCGAAAATGATACGAGCCGATATTTTCATCAGCGATGAGAGAACATACCATGCGGCGTGCGTATCGGCCTTTGCGGCAAATGCGGAGTGTGGCGCTCGCTGAGTGCCGAACCGACAGGAGGTATCTCAATCGACCTCACAGCTAGCCCAACGCCCTCGGCCTCATTTTGATCGCTATCGATTGAATAACACGGCTAATACCATGAATGATGGATTGTACATCATTGTTTGGGACTAGATCCTCACATAAAGGCCTGGTGCTGCAAGGTTAGCATGGCATGTCTTCGCACGTGTGATTGGAGGGGTACCTTGAAGATGCGGATCATGGAGGCGTATAGGGAGGAGAGCCAGCCGGTCCCATGGAGGCAAGAGGGGTGATGGATGATGCATCCAGTCGTCCCGTTCAACCATATGGTTCAAGAGAGTCGACAAAGAGTCGTGTCTGGGAGGAAGTTGGTCGTCTCCATCATGATGTCGCTTAGGGGTACTAGCCTCGGCCAGCCATCGTGAAGTGTGAAGTGTCAGTCCGTCCGTCCTCTTAGGCGGAGGGCACCGGAAGGTGCCCGACACTGTGGGCCTTGCTTGGGTTGCAGGTCTCCTCCAACTACCGAGGCCCTTGCCCCCCTTGTGCAGCCTTTTGACCAAGTTAGAGTTATCTCAGTGAAACCTTGCCCTACCTATGCAATCACGTTATAAACCGGGGTAAAGAAGAATACGAGGTAGCTCTATCTGCTTGCTTGCGCGGGGACTACTATTGGGCACCGAGCAGGGATCTAGGCCAATTGTGATGAGTCTCTTCCTATACTTACCAAGATTTTGATGATAGATTAACCTATTCTTGTATAATTTTCTAGAGTCTTAGGTAGTGCTCTAATGGCGGGGATGGGTATGCCCTAGTAGTCCCTGTGAGGTGATAACGTTAAACATTAGTCCGATATTGCTAAAATAGGAATGTGTCATTATATCCTGCATAGAATACGAGGGCAACAGAGCAAATGAGACAATACAGACGGCGATGATGAATGTAAAACACCAGTTTTCTAGCTAGAGTAGTATTATTCAGTGATAAGAGCTCACGCTGGCATATAATTGTCCATGTTCCTCCCCCTCTCCTCCCCGACAGGTCCTGAGGCAAGCTGCTAGTCGTTCATATTGTTTAACGGGCTAGGAGGCAAAGCTCCAGTTTCATCATGCTGCTTCCACACCTTTTTATATTTATCGCCAGCGCAGCGCAGGCATTGCCGACCCAGAATGCGCGCGTAGCGGTCCTGGATGTTCTCATCCCGGATAACCCGGTGAGGGATACGTTTTATACCGTCGACCTCGACTTTCAAGGCCAACGCTTGCCGGCGCTCCTAGACACCGGCTCTGCCGATCTTGTAGTGGCCTCAACCGAGTGCAGCAATACCGACGAAACGAGTGGATGTTTTAGAAGCAAGCAGCTCGAGATTACGGTAGTCATCACCCAGCTTTAGTTGAATGACACATTTGTTGATCAATCACAGAGCGATATTAAGATTATACACAACGAGACATTCTATACCGTCATTGGCACAGGGGGGCTATCAGGTAATCAGTCATTTATGGATGTTGGTTTCGGTAGCATCAAGCTCAAACAACTGGCAACACGTAGGTATCTCCCTGTGTTAGAGCCCCAGCACACTAACGCATCTGAAAGCTTTGGTGTTCCAGGCAGCCCGGGAGATGTTCCAGAATGGTTCCTTTTCGGGGATTCTCGGCATGGGGATGCTGGCTGTTTCTCGTGAATATCTCACGTTTGGTCAACTCCCGCCATTCAACGCCATGGCCCGTGACATTGAGGGCTTCAAGTCTGTGTTCTCCGTGAGCGTTCCCCGATATGGAGACCCAGATTCGCCAAAAGCCGGCAAGTTTAGCATTGGCGCGATCGAAAGTAGTGCGGCAAGTCAGAATTTGAGCTACGGGGATATCGTGCCCACCCCAAAGTGAGTGCGCATATGAGAGCTGATCGACTGGTGAGATACTGACTTTGTCAACGATAGCTATAACCAAGACGGTACCCCTTATACATATCAAACGTGGACACAAGTACTTCAAGGAGTGCGAGTAAACGGGCATGATGTTCCTGTGCCCGCTGGAAGTAAACTACCAATACTGCCCTGCGTTGATGATGATGTCTAACACCTACCTAGACGTTGCCGAGGACAAGTCCAAGTTTCTTAGCGTTATCGATACTGGCGGTACCAGACTCTACGTTGGTTTCGAACTTTTCCGGACCATGACCCCATATCTAAACGGGGAAACATTCATCATTCAAGACTTTGCCGCGTACTTTGACTGTGCAGTTCCTCAGCTGGTCGAGTTCAAATACAACGATGTCTGGATACCCATCGATCCGCTTGACATGATCATACCCAATGCGCAAAGGACGATTAATGGAACGCTAATGTAAGTGCAATGGGAAATGTGGCGTCACATCTGCTAAAGAAAACAATCTAGGTGTATGTCAGCGATCCAGAGGGGCAGCAGTGGCTTTGGAGACTCGATCATAGGACCTCAGTTGTTCAGGAACGCGTTGGTGGCCTTCGATCAAGAATCATCAACCCCTCGGGTTGGCTTTGCTGCCTTGACGGATGCCAACAGGGCCGTTGAACGATATCCGGACTTGTATAAGAACCGCCTATCCTAGTGCTTCCGGCGACCTGCGTATAAGTCTGGGCGAGATATGATCGAGATGCTTGGAGGCTATTTAGCCAGCCAGGAGGGCTGTCTCTTGTAGCCTGTGCCAAAGGCGCTGTGGAAATGTTACGATCTTCTAGCTCAGTTAACCCATCAAGGGCCGGGCTCCAACCATAATAAAGAACGCATTGTCAACACATCATAGCCTCATGAGTGGAAATGTTGCATGATCAATTTATACAATTTCTTTCTGGTTGAAATGCTGTTGGTTCTGAAAGCAACAAGACAACCTCGCCCACAATATTGGCGCTGATGCGACTGCAGTATGACGGCTTTGCCTTGTTCTTGGGGCTAAGGCCACGAGCCTCCGTCTTTTGTGTTGAGCGCGTGCTACTCCGTATTCACCTTCGTGATATACCAGGGTGACTGCTTTTGGCGTTGGTGGCGCAGATTCCCTGAACAGAGCTCTTGTCGCTAATCTCTGCCGCGTGCCCATCCCGGGTTCTATGAAAGAAGATCGTTGGGCATTTTAATTGCCTGGCTCCCTACGAGAAGTGCTCTGGCAACGATCGCTTCTCTTTTCCTCTAGCCGCTGAGCCGGTTGAGAAGGCGTGCGCTGAGGCGCTGTTCCGCGCATCCCGGGTTCTTCGTTGAGAGCAGTCGAGTTGCCCCTTGGGGGGTTGTTCTGAGCTTCAAGAGCCTCCCCCCTCTTGATTTCTCGAGGCTCCGGGCACTGTCTGCCAATGGGATATGGAAGCGTGGCTTTAGAATCTCGGGTTCCAACAAGGCGAGAGATTATCGACATTGGCTGCCAGCTCAAGCCCCATTCATCCGCCACGATTTGCGCACTTCTTCGGCCCCCACTGAGGCCACCCTGTGGACGCCTTATCAATCAGGATCAGCAAATAATCTACCTCTAAACATGAGGCTGTCTTTAATATCCTGATTAGCGGTGAACAATTAATCTGTTGGTTTCGACCTTCAGAAAGCTCAGCCCCCTTCTTTTGCGGTGATGGCATCCCTGACTGGCCGGCTGTCTACGAGCCTTCTGTCGGTGAAGCCGGAAACAGAGGGCATCGCCGACTCTTGTCGCCTAACGCACACCCTCACGATTCGTCCAATGAAGAGATGACTGGCAACTGCACCCCTAAGGCTTGGACATCACGTACACCAGGTCTCGGCCATGTACTCTCCCTGTCCTCCCTCTGCCAGAGCGTTACGGCCCGTGAGAAGCGGCCGTTACGGGCTTTGGGGGCTAAAACAAGCGTCGCCGAGGTCATGAGGCTGGCCTCTGTGCATCATAAGTCCCTGCAAGTTAAGACACATGATGTGCATCTCTTTGCACTGCCCGGTCGGGGGCGTGGACTTAGGTTGAGCCTCAACCAGGGAGTACAGTTGGATGAATGTGCAGGTCGGTCTCTGGAGCCTGCTTCTGGTGGAGCCTGCTTCTGGGGACCAGTTCTTGGCATGACAACCCAAAGTCCAGATCACTGATGACGTGCATGTGATTTGTACGGTGTTGGTCGGTTGTTGTTCATGTTGGAGAATGCCGCGCGGGTGCGAATAGCCGCTCATCTGTTGAGAACGCATATCAGGACAGGTAGTAATATCAGCAGGTCGAGTCTAGAACATGGGCATCATGTATTTAGTACGTCAAGTCGCAAACACGAGCGATATGAGTAGGTGACCTTCATTTGAACTGATCCACCCCGCGTCCGAAAACTCGGGGTCACGTGATACCCCAGTCGATATCTCTTCGGTTTACTCCCCAGGGGTCAAGCACCGTGGCCAGATATAAGAAAGAGTTCAATACTCTGCGACTAGTCAAGCACATACTGCTGAGTTTTAGGGGATGATGCCATTTGGGAAGACCGGTCAGCTCTCTGAGGTTAGATGTTCTATTCCCAAGATATCCTTGAACGACAAGGGGTCTCACAGTATAAGCATACTCTTCCGCAGCGTATTAGTTAGTACTTAATTTACTAAGACAACCCGGCTTCGCGGTTTCAAAAAAGCCGATTAAGATAGGTTCTGCAGCAGTTTAACATTGCTACTTAGTACTAAGGGGGTGCGATTTCTTACACCAGCAACCGCCTTCTTTCAATCTGCCCCCATTGTATTTGACCGCCTTCCCTTTTAGTCGTAACCAATCAAAAATTAATGACAAGATCCCGGTTTCACGAATCGAACCATAGCCTTGACATCAACGCCATGATCGCGATCTCAACACCATCAAAGGCCGCCGTGATCTTCAAGCATCAGCCCCAAGATCAGATCTAACATCCAACCTCAAGCTCACATGGGTAACCAGCCTTGCTAACAATCATCATCGGCTTCACTGGACCTTGACAATGATGGTCATTGGCAACTTCCCTCATTTTTTGCTCTATGTCACTGAGCATTGTCTTTTTAATGAGATCTTGAGCTACCCAGATCGTGATATTAGTTAACCAACTGCTAGGGGAACGTGGATAGGGCCTGTTTGCCGGTGATGATCGAACTTTGAGCTTCATGGAAACTGTCAGTTCATCAAACGTGGGGTTGCTGCGTGACCCGGTTTAGACTGCTGCACTCAACACCAAAGAAGTGGAGAGGTTAAGGGCGAGAAGGCTGTGGGTTGGGTAGACGAATGAAACGGGATTGGGGGCCATGTACGCCTTTAAGTTGCAAGGCACCATGCCCAGCAAAGGAGTTGGTACCTTGGTTCTTCCCAATCTCGCCCCCCAGCGATTGGCGGTTCTCAGCCTCCTCGAGCTTGGATTGGACCCGACCGTCTGGATGCGGCCAGATACATGAGATTGCGCATGCTGCCGAACGCATCGTGCTATTTGGGGCACCCTCTGACTCACCCAGAGCGCCACAACTTGCGATGTCGACTCTGCCGTCAGAGATTTGTGGTCTTCAGCTACCAGGGACGACAGCCTCACTTTCGTCCCTTGCATGGCTAGACCGCGCCGGCTACGATGCGAGTTACCCGGAGATCTTAGTGTGATTTAAGAGGTTGATGCCTAACGTGGTGGGTGAGGATGTCATCTCTTGCATGCGCGACGGGGAAGCGAGGGGGACCAAGTGACGGCGACAACAACAAACAGCGAGGCTATGGGGTACCCATAAGCAGATCCAGGAGGCTTGATGTATTTACGGCTGGTCACCTCGATCGATCGCAGCCCGGGCTTGCTGCCTCGCTATCCCAGCTTGTTGCACATTCTGACAGCACCGCACGTCGGAGGCCAGTGGATAGAGGCACACTCAAACATTTGGCCACAACCCCCAGCTAATCCGATCCTAGAGCCGCCAATCACCCAATACGCCCGGTGGAAATAACCAGTCCGTTCTCAACAATATAGCTTGGTTGCTATCACACCTTGTCTCGGCGCACGCGGATCGCCCCTCTATCGGCCGATTGTCAAAGACCCTGTCGCGGCACGCGGCGTGGAGGGGCAGAAAACTCTTTCCCTCCCCTGCCTATCATTCGGTACGCTTGGACCTTGGTAGCTTGGCTCGTCTTAGTTGCGGATCATGTTCGGGGCCCCCCTCTGAATGGAGTCCGGGGAACTTCAGCCTGCTTCCACCCGTCGACGAACCTCTGCCGTTTCCCCACTGGGTCTCTCGCCCTGCCAAAGTGCTATCGACCTCATACACGGCATGTTAGAGAGCGGTGCGGATGGTTCCATTGGATAGGCCAGGGCATGCTGCTAAACCTGCCCAAGGGTGCGTGGAAAGTGGCGTCCCAAGCTGGCCAAGACGGCACCCACGGTGCTCAACCTTGCTCATGAGCAGAGTCGCCCAGAGTCGATCCCTCAGCGTGCGGCAAGCGGGTGTCGATGTCGCGTCTAAAGAGATGGGATGCCTAACAGTCCAATTTCCCTCGCTTGTTGAGGAGTAGTTGTGGGACCGCCCTAGCCTGCAATTGAGCCCTGTCGTTGCTGGGATTGAACTCCCTTAGTCGGTGTGATACACAACTCCGAGAAGATGAGCGGTGGGGGATGGTCAATTGTGAAGGCACAACGACGAACAACGCCTTGAGTTGATGCTTGGTTCTGACGGGCAGTTCTCCCGACACGTTGATGGGCAGGTTGGACAATTAAACACCACAGCAGACGAACCTCGTTGACATTCTTGGAAGACGTCGCCTCCCCGCCATTCTAATGATCAGCCCTGTCAACACACAGACCCCGAAACATGCTCCTTGGGGACCCATGACACAAGACGAGTCCCAGTCTCTCAGGGCCTAAGCCAGCCCTAGCCAAGGAGCGACTAGACAAGGGCCATATTTTATGGCACCCTCCTTCCGCCAACCGTGAGCCACTCAAACTTTCGTGTTCGCTTTCAAGTCAGTTGTCCACGGAAGCATGGCCAGCTTACGCTCATCATATCTCAGGAATTGCTTTTTTGCTGGTTCACGGTTAGAAGTTCTGCAGCGAGAGAGGAGGCGTTCACTAGCCAGCTGCCTACGGAAGAGAGACGGGACGGGACGAGAGTCGAATGGACCAAGGGTCTTGGTTGGGGTATAAAGGTCGGACTGCCAGCGGTATTCTTTGTGTAGCTAGATACCCATCCATCTATCTACTCAGCACAACTCTCATCGTCTTATCCTATACCGAATTGAGAAGCACAAGTCCTGCACTATTCTCCCTCTTTTGAAAAATTACACCTGATTATCCCGACGCGGGCGGCAAGACTCTTGCCCTAATCACCACCACCGCCGCCTACACGCACTAAGACCTTCAAACAATGAAGCGGTTTGTGTTTCATCTGCCCAAGCCCAAGCCTATTCCCAACCCGAACCCCGACTCGAAATCCAGATCCAAGTCCAAGTCAAAGTCAAAGTCCAAGTCCGAGGACAGTCATAGGGATCACAAGTCCAGAGACGACCGCAAGGACCAAAAGTCTAGGGGCCATAAGTCCAAGACCAAGACCAAGACCCCCCAGGATTAACCCTATGGAACCGACGCCATGCGAACCCGTCAAAGAGACCTTGCAGGGCAATCATTCCTACCTGAGCGAGAGCCCTGACTTGCACAGGCTCAATGGTACAACATCAAAGCTTCTGTGATGGGCACAATTCAGAATTTTTTTGACAAGTCATGATAAAAATTTTTCTCAGCTTCATGCTGATCTATTCTGGAACCACTACACTGGATCGAAACCGGCGAAAACGGTGATGTAATGGGTATTTGTAAGGAGATGCGTCCATCTAATGTCTCGTTTTCCATGCTAACGACTTCTCTCAGCGTGTTGGCGAGGCTTGGGGAGAAGGAATCCTAAATGGTGGTGGTGACAGAAGGAAGTTCAATTTCTAGATAGTTTGGGCAGTCGAGTGGTTTATATGATGGCGCGCTTAGTAGACAAATGAAAGGACAATACAACTTCCAGTTCTTGGATCAACGGATCCTCAAAATCCCCTGGGCAAGTGACCTACAAATAGCAGTTCCACTACTCTCGAGTGTCGACCGAGGCTCTGGAGAGGCCTTTGACATATCAGGGCTCATGTCCGACACAATTCGACCATGCCATGTAGTTACATCTATCACATTTTGCAGGCGACAATAAACGCGAGCCGCTTCACCGTAGCACAGATAGCCGCGGTGGTCCACCCTGTCGCCATGGTTGGGTTGCTCAATGCCGCGTGTCGCAGCCGAGCTGGGGCATCCCCAGAGGAGAGACAAAGCAAGGGTCATGGAATACCTAAAGGTACTTCCACCAGCCCGCCACCTGGCTTGACTTGACTTGCATGACAGCCTGCAGGCCTTCAGGTATAGCGGCCGACTCGAGAGAGCCATCCTCATTCGTCGTCTCTTGTCGAGGTATGCGTGTTGGGTCGCGAAGCTCTGCAATGAGCTCGGAGTCGAGGGTCGCATTGGTGACAGTTTGGTCGGTACAATGTGCCATCATCCAAAGGGACTATGAAGTTCCGAGGCTGTGCGGTGGTTGCCTTTCCATGATTGAAGCATGCTGAGTTGTGCTGCATGCCATGATGCAAGCTCAGAGGCCATCATATTGGATAAATAAGGCTGGCTTCCCAGGCAAAAAACGTCTGCCGTCCAAAAAGCCCTCGCTGAAGCAAGCTGTGCCGTACTCCTCAGCCATGTATCCAGACGTATCTCGATTCGTTGCCCATCTCGGGCGACTCCGCAACAGAGTGGGCGCGGCGTCACATGACAAGTCGGGTGTTCACGTTAACACAGACGCATCCTCCGAACCAGGTATGGGAAAGAGGTTGATCGTCGTGGCCGCAGAGCGCTAACTGAAGACTGAACCGCAGATGTCGAAGCTGGTCGCGATCACAAACGTGTGTAGTTCTTTGCATCATCTTTATACGCAGTTAGCTAACAGCATTCAGTCGAGAATGGTTTACTCGGCGTCGCGGAGCTGTCTCAGCGTGATGTAATGTTCATGCTTACACCTAAGCTAAATCTTCAATCCACGTACTTAGCACAGACGGAAGCAGTTCGCCTTCTCGAGCTCTGGCAAGAAGTCGAGCATGCCAGGGTTACAAACAGCGACAAGTTGGCCGAGATAACGAGTAACTACCGCCACCACCACATTGAGTATCGTAAGTAACTTCTTAAGGCTGCACGATGGGCGCTGGTAGACTTACTGGGCTTGCAGTTCAATTGACGCACCTAATCCGCAAGACGGCCAAGCTTGGGTCACCACCAGAAAAGTTCTTCAACGGCTTCCAAGCTGTCCTCAAACACTACCTGCATGGATCCGAAGCAGCTCTCTGTACTGGCATCCCTGATGACTGGGTGATGTTGCATGGCCTGGATCTACCAGACATCTGGGTTCGAAATGCCGCCGAGTATAGATGGGTAGAGTTTGTTCTCGTAAGTTAGGATTTGTTGCTGGTACAGGCTGGATAACTAAACCATCATTAGCAACTGTTTGGATCCAGGATCAACCACGAGGGGGGCGTTACTTCAATGGAGTACCCGATCGGCGTCTTCTTCACCATTGTTTACGCTCTCATCAGCTGCGTCATGGCCGCATTTCTTGGTATTCCCGTCGCCCTTCAAGCCCTCGATGTGGCATCACCCAAGGCCTATGTCGGGGCGTATATAGCGTTCTTGTTTGTGTTCAGCATTTTTATGCAGCTTTCCATGCCGGGTTATGCGATGCAGTTGGTGTTGAGTTTGGCATACGCGGCCGTGCTTGTTGCCAACATGAGGAATTCTGATGCATGAGCGCTCGACTTTCAACGCTTCGGTAACAAGACCGACGCGATGCTGTCTCCAACATGAGTAATAGGGGGTGCATCACGGCTGGATGAGCGAGCCGTCAGGCCTCGTCAGAGGTCGTAAACACACAAGAACGGCGAGGTCGGGGGGCCGTGTCGGGGAACGGCGTCGAAGGGAAGGGGACGCAATGCTGCTAAAGCCGTTGGCCTCGAGTTTTTCGCTGGCCATAGATGTATGTAGATGGACCAAGATATATTTTGGATAATCGTGTCGTTCATCGCAAGTACTCGAATATGCACAGTGCTTCTGTGTCAGGCAGAAACCGCGAGCCGTCTTTACAATAGTAGTAAGTAAGAAAGAAACAAGGAACGCGAGACGACGAAATGACAGCAGCCAGGTCGACGCTTACAGAGAGGAAGAGATCTTTGCCGTTAGCATGGATAGAAATGCGCGACATATGGGTTGGTTTGGAGGTAGACGGATGGAGATGGGGAGACGAGCGTGCGGGAGTGAGAGGGAACGCCCAAGAGCAGGTAGGGACGGGGCTGTGGTACCTTCCCGGAGGATGTGGGAACGCGGGAGTCTGTCGACCATGCGGCTCTGCTCCGTAGGCAACCGGGGCATGGGCGCTACATCACGGGGCTTCGGGTCGACCCAACGAGGCTTCGGATCAACCCAATGAGTCTAGACCAGAATCACGTTGAGTGGAGAGGAGGCTGGAACATTGTCGAACTGTTTTCTACTTCCCAGCCATGCCGAGCTCTGTCTACTCACGCGGGCCAAGGAAACAGGACACCAGGTCAAAGACATCATAGGCTATCCTCCTCTGTTGGTGGCTAAAAGCCTATAATGCGTAAGAAATACGTGAATAAAAGAGATATTTGAGCCAAGTTAGACGTTCTTTGTAGTCTTGGCCCATGTTTTACTACCTATGGCAGAAGTTTGCGCCAGTGTATCTACCAAGTATTTAGACGGGACCAGTGGAGGTCATGACCTGCGGGCTGATCATAGTGAGGCCACCCGAATTCGCGACGCCTACAAGATCTCCAGGCACCTCATCGCCAAATCTCCCAGAAGTGGAGTCAGAGAGACCAAGATAGATACCTTTGCAGATGGTGAGCGTGGTAGCAGGGGTTCAGTATGTGTTGAGAGATTGCACGCCCTGTGGGAACATGTTCACGTTGCTCTGACAGCCCTGAAAGCCCATCAACAAGAGCAGACAGCAAAGGGGACGGAGCCGAGAGATGGTGAAACCCCTCCGGTCGCTGGACGGGCTCTCGGCTTACCATCAGACCAGATTGCTCTCCCGCTCGCCGCTTCTGGACAAGATCGGTGTCCGCTGCTTCTGAATTGCGTTCTGACGTCGGCGCGCCTCTTCCGTCGTGTCGTGGGCGTGTTCTGTTTCGTCTCCACCTCGGTGTTGTGATGGGTGCTGGCAGGACAAGGCTCAATTTCCTCGTTTCCACGGTGGCCGGTAAATCTTGTGGCGTGCGTGCTCGACCCATCCGTTGCACATTTCGCGTCTCCCAGCCTTCGTCTGTCAGTATTGGCAGGTATTTGGCCGGTGGTCTTCTGTGCGTGTGACCCTTGGTGTTAGGGCATACTCGTTGCGACCAGGATAACTCTCGCTTCTATTCATCCGCCGCCAGCGTCAAGCGCACACCCCCCTCGCAAGGCAACCAAGCTACCGAGTTAGTGTATCGTCCACCGTCACAGCTGGGCATGTTGAGGGTTTTCAGGGATGCTGATGGAAACGCAAGGGTTGATGGCCTGTGCCTGATATGTTGGGGAGGTGAGATTGTCCAACAGATATCCAACGCGGGAGAGGGCCCTCTTCTGTTCCAAGGATTCATCGCATCCAACCCACGACGGTGAAGGATGATGTATCAACCTCACGATAGGAGGGGTTAATGAAGCCAATGGTGTTAGTCAGCCGTAGGCGTTGGAAACTGACAAGTCCTTCCAGAGCCTGGTGGTATGGGTGGCTACCTACCTAGGTAGGTTGACAGCGGTCCAGGTCAGGGTGGGAGGGAAGCGCTGGCGACCCACGGCTTCAACTCGCATCCAGGCCCATGCCGTTCATGAACTGTTTGTGAAACCAGCGACAGCAATTAATCCGTGAGGAATAAAAATGCGAGATGTAGTGAGGAACCGATATCAATGAAGTCTATCAGTCGGTTGTTGAAGCAAGATTGGTGGTTGGTTCCTATCAGCGATGTGTTCCTTAGGCAGGTAAGGGCTCCGCGTCAAGAGTAAGGCAACTGCCCCAACCCCCGACTCCCGTTCTCACCGCCATCATCACGTCCGCACCCAATCCATACTTACCAACCCACCCACAACCCAAACTTTGACATCTAATTCCATCATGTTCATTCTGTCGAGCCCGAATGCCTCGAGGCGATCCGCACGACAAAAAGGACCCGATGCTTTGATGATGAAACGCCGTTCGACAGAGACAATGCGACTGTTGACACAAGCCCGAGTCGCGCAACCACTTGATCCCGAAATACGAGCATCGAACAACCACCAGTGAAGGAGAAAAGCCACCACCGCATGCATGGATGCACTCGCATCTTGGATCACTGACGACGGGCAACCCCGAGGCCATTGGTCGATACTACTCGTCAAAAGTGCCAGAACTCTCCGGCAGTCGGAGCTTGGCCATCATTTCGAGTCCGTCGAGCATCGAATTGTCAACACTTCGGCAACAAGATCCTCTCAGCTGAGCATCAACCCTGCGTGGGACAAGAAGGGGCTGGAACAAGGTCAGTTAAGTCAATTCAGCATCCACTGGATAGAACCCATCAGATAGATGCTGACTTCAACCAGTCGCTGGGCATTCCGTCCTCTCCACATGAGGCGCGAGCTATCGCGAGCCTCCGACATCACGATTCTCGAGACATCGGCTTCCTTCCAGAACAACGGGGCGGGCCAGCTTTATAGGGATCGTGAGTGGCCCTGGTCCGTTGCTAGCTCGTCCGGGGATCTCTCGGAGCGCTCAACTGCGGCTTTAAGTCCCTGTGCCATATCCTGTGGGGCATGCATGGGGTTTAGCAACAATGAGGAAGCTCGTTGTCCTCCTCTTCATGGGCTGTTACGACTTGAATCTGCCCGAATTCAGGGCTTGTCGTTGCGTCCTGTATATGTTTCACTGTCGAAGAGGGGACCAGCGAATCTTACTGGTCGCCCTATTGTCCCTCCGCGTCCCGCCTCATCACAGCAGTTCTGCTGAGCTCTCCAGTCAAAGCTGTCAAGCATGATGACAAATCCTACCCTGCTATATGAGCTTGCGCCAGCGCAGTTGGGCTCCTGTCCTGATTTCTCTATTTAGCCGAAGAGCTGAAATGGACACGATGGTCATGGTATCTATACCGTCGATCTGCTCTCCTTCGAAAGCCTAGCAGTTTGTCAACCGTGAGAGCGAGGGTAGGGGGGCTGGGCCAAGAGCTGTTAAGGCAGGACTTAGTGAACGAATGGTGGCAGCCTTTAAAGCTCAACGCTCAGTTCAAGCATTGTGCCTGGGGAGACCCGCCTGAGGACAAGCCCGGCCGCGTTCATCTCGTCTTTTCCCCAGCAACGCAAACCCGTCGATCGAGGGATGATTCACTTTGGTCGTCTGACCGGCTGGGGTTTGCGAGCTGATAACGACTTCCTTGCTGCCGGTCAACACGGGATTCCGTATGCACACAGAAAAGATTCATCTACCGTTGTTGGTGGCGCGAATTACCGTGGAAACCATCACCGAGGCGTGGCACTTGCCGGATGACCCTTGCCAGGGGTATGATCAGTCTTGATCAGGCCGCGCTGCTGATTGTTGGCCCTTTGAGTTCTGGTTGTGCATCACTTGGGGACGTATTCCCATGGCCGAGACCTGTCGCGGGCTGTCTTAAGACCTACGCTCCTAGTTTCGCACCCGCATCTATACCTGGGTATTTACTGCGCACACAAACGCGAGGCACACTATCGAGTCTTATCTTGGTTCTATCGTTGCATCACCAAAGACAGCGGACAACTCGAGTACCCTCCCAAATGAGACAACTTCCTTTCATCATGGACAAAGAAACACGTTCTTGATTCCCGGCGGGAGTCTCCGATGGCCGAAGCGACCGAAGCAGCCAACACAATTACCCGTTCCAGAAACCCACCCCCTCAGCCACGACTGAGGCCCTCCTGCCGATGCCTTTTCGCCGTCATCACGCCTGGGCGATCATCTGGGCTCGGTCGAAGTTGCTTCGAGATGAGGCTATCTCTTTCTTTGAAAGGGCCTTTGAAAGGGCGGTGAATAAAGATAGCCCTGTTGGCCTTCGGGCTCATAGGGGCTCAGCCCACCCTCTGCTTGAGGATGCCATTCCTGAGTGGTTGAGCAGTCTCTGATCTTGAGTCGGTGAAACCAAAGGCAACGGACATCGCCAACTCTCGTTGCCTAACCCACACCCACGCGACGCAAACAAGGCTTCCCGTCCAATGAATCACTGACTGGCATCTGCATCATCAAGACATGCTCTTGACGCTCACCAAGTCACCCCGATGTACCCTCGTTGTAGCCCCGTGTTTGGACGGTACGGCCCGCAAGAGTCAAGTCACTTCGCGCTGTGGGGACCCAAGTAACCGCTGCCGAGGTCATCTGAGGGAGTCTGCTACATCCTATTCGCTCCTGCAAGCCAGACACATGACGTGCATCTCGTTGCACAGCCCTCTCGGCCGTTGTCTCGACCCCAGTTGAGCCTCAGCCCGCAGGATAGTTGGGCAGAAAGTGCAAGTTGGACCTTCGGGCAACTTCTGGGGGCCAAATCCTGGCCCAAGCCGGAGCCCAGAACGATGATGACGCACATTTGCATGCTAAGGTGTTGGTAGATGGCATTCTGCGTTAAAGAATGCCGCGCGGTTGCGTTGTAGGTGGCGCCTACAGTGAACGCAATAAACGCGCATCTACCCAGGATGCATATCAGAAAACAGGGTGGTAAGTATGTTGGCATCTAAGCCGTTCAGATCGAGGCATGAACAACGGACCATTTTCACGCCCTGGGAATCACTTGACATCCCAACAACTGGCGATGGAACGTTGGGTACCAAGCCAGGTAGGTGACCTCAATTTGACCCGATATCCCGCACACTTGTAGTCTTCCACCACGACTCGTGGGTTACCTCTCATCTGTTATCACCGATCAATAAATCACCCTGGACAACTCTCTACATCTTTTGGAGCCGGAGAATGCTGTTTTCTATCTTTTTCGTCTATCATATGCGTTCTGTGTCTGGGGAAGCCGAGCAGCGCAGTACGGGACCATACTGAAGAATAGGGGGAAGTAGTGGCGTAATTTTCGTCCAGAGCATCAAAAGGGGTGCACGCTCTCATACCAGGGTACACATGGATGGCATCACATTCCATTATTTAGATACAGAGGGCAGGTGTTTGATACACTGACTCTACTATCCTATACGCATCTTTGGTCGGGAGAAAGTGATGCAACTATGTGCCGGCAGTATCATGGCTGAACTTCAGCGGCAATGACGGTAGGATGTAGTCCTCCTTTTCTAGTTTGTTAGCACTGTCTCTTTTGTCTTCCTACTGTTAGGTGATCTGAGGCTAGATCTGTCTAGTGAGTTACCAGCGTGGAGGACAGAAGGTTATCGTCAAATCGATGATCCTATCATAAGGATTAGATGGATTATTAGAAGAGACTTTGCAAGAACTCTAGTATTGCCCTCATTATTCTCCCCTAATTTAAGGTGAGTCTTCTATAAACTTATGAGGAGGTGGTATGATGACCATCACTGCCATATATACAACTTTCATCGTGCCTTTGTCTCGTTACCCGATACCCCTATCTACCCAGTCGCCGTCCCAGCAAGCGTTGACCAAGCGACGGCTTTCATGTCAGTTGTAGATTCGGAATAGGTGGTTTGCACGCTCGATGAATCCCTCGCGGCGCTCATACCCAACAAAGGTGCCGCGATTGAGCAGCAAGATAGTCATGCCGCGCGCACGAGTGAGCGCAAGTGTGCCACTGAAGGACTCAGCGGTGAATCCAGGGTGACTGACGGCCACGTAGTCAAGACGTTGTCGGCTTCATCGTCTTGAGAACCGTCAAGAATCTTGACTTTGAGACGGGTCAAGGTGTCTTTGGAGAAGCGACCCTCGTCGATGAGAGACTTGATCGCCATTCGGAACTCGGTGACTTGGGCTCTGTAAAGCGCAACGATCAGGATGTCGATTGGCTCCCCGCTGTTTTCGTCGAGACCAGCAAGGCCAGAGTCCAGGATGCGTCCGACACGTTCAAGTATCCAGGTCTTATGTACTTGTTGATCTGAGAGGTCGCTACCTTTCTCGATTGGCTGCCGAAAGTTTCCACCGCAAGGCTGCAACCGTCGGTAGGCAAGTCAGGGCAGACGTTGTCTCGAATGTACTTCTGTATGCGAAGGGACCTCATCGTGTTGTTGTAGAACAATGTGTTGGCGGCAGCGATGACTGTTCCAAAAGATTGTGGGCTTATTATCAGATCAGGTCGAACGACGAAGACCTCCTGTCGATTGTCTGGTGCGACCACGCGGTCAAAGTAGGTTGTTGCCATCCCACTGGAACCTGGAACACCGATGGATCTCGGATAGATGCCCAAGACGCCATCTTCATCTCTAGGCTGGGAGACCAGGTAGATTTGGAACGTTGAGTCAAGGTAAATCGATGGGATCTCAACGCGAGATGCCCTCCACCGATCCACGGGTTCGGTGCGGCCGGGAAGCGGAAGCTCAGCAGTCTCAGCCTTGGAGCGCTGCCAGGCGTCGGGATGGTCGCGAAGCCAACTCTCCACGCGGTCTTGGTGATCGGAGTTGTCTGAAGTGCCCAGCTTCAGACATGCTCAACTCTTTGCCTTCATCATCCGTAAGTGCACGGGTAAGAGACTCAGCAGCTGCAGTAAGCATGAACTGGCTTGGGTCCTCTGCCGCGCTGGAAGGAAGAATGACGTTCTGGAAAAAGTCGTGGACAAAAGCCTGGAATTCCTCTTCAACGTCCTCATCTGACTTCGATTCAGACCGACTTTCAGGAAAGAACATTCTGCAGGGTAGCCTGGAGTTGGCTCACGAGCCTGCAGACTGACTCGGCAGTAGGACTCCCAAGGCGTATACATATCTTGAAGCGGGCGGTGCGTCTTCCATGTTGTGGATATCCTGAGCGATGTGTGAGTTGAAGTGCCCAAGAGGAGATCGAGCGTGCGAGAAGTGAGTTTTACCTTGTTTCTTCGCCGATGATTGTTTGATGTTTGTTGGTATCAATGACGTCTCTACCGGGCACAATATCAAACAGCCTACACAATGACAGATTGTTTGAGGATGATCGTGCGACGTGTTTAGCACAGGCGAGCGTGAAGGGAAGATGGAGATGCGATATGCATCACGCGGGGTAAGGAATAAACGAGACACCAGGACGACAGTGATGATCATGGAAACCCTTCCAAAGAATTGTGACTAAAGTTTACCTACCTTAGGTAAATGTATTCAAATAGTACTCTCATAAAACAGTCCTTCAACTTAGGTAGTGTCTTGTTTCTATCTTCGTGTGTGCGTGTGCGCCAGGCAATCTTGGTTTATGGCAGACAATTTGCATATGGGACCACAGGAACTTTTCCAAGTGGCTAGGTTTTTGATGCGCTCAAGTCATATGTACAGCCTTCATCTCGTTAATCATTACCCCTATCTACATAGGTATCTTCCAGACAACATGACCCAATGCCCCCATCAAGACCAGTTATTCGTTACACCATTAACCTCTTAAGATTATGCTCCATTGCGGTACACCTGTGCACCCTGGTTCCGAAACATTATAGTATCTCTTCTTTGTAGCACCATCAGAGCACGATTGAGTGCTTGCTCACTGTATCCCTTGCCTTCAACCATCTCCCTCCGAAGTGTCGACAGGCTGGTGCTCCAGCCAATCGGCAATCGCCGCTTCAACTCGGCCTCAAGACGGTTGACCTCGTCGTTCAGTTCGCGGCTGCCCTGGTTGCTGCCCTGGTTCACGGCATCCATGGTAGAGCACAGGAAGAGACGGATGGCCTCGTCGACATGCGCCTCGGTGGCGATGGGGGAGAGAGTGAGCTTGGCAAGAGACTCTGTAATACGGACGATGGCCTCCAGCTGACGGACTGTGATGGGGATGGAAGAGCGTGTGTTGGCCTCCATCTCGGCAGCGTGGACTTGACGTCGGATGGAAACAAAGTGAGACGAGAGCTTCTCTGCAGCCTCGGGGCTAAGGCGAGGAGCACATCGGCTGGATATTGTTAGTCAACCTAAGCTGTGACAAGGGGACCAGGTAACTTACGTCTTGCAATATGTGACATATCTTCGCATCTTGTCAATAGGGATCTCGGACTCGGCCACCTCCTCTGCACCTCGGCCATCCATTTGAATGCTAAGAACGTGCTTGGCCATTCGCTCGTCCTTTTCACGGCTGTGCTCATCTTTGACGATGAAGATCATGTCGAAACGGGACAAGATGGTGGTTTGGAAATCAATGTTCTCTCCAGGAGTCTTCATGTCATCGTAACGACCAAAAATAGGGTTAGCGGCGGCTAGGACAGAAGTTCGGGCGTTGAGGATAGTGGTGATGCCGGCTTTGGCAATGGAGATGGTCTGCTGTTCCATGGCTTCGTGAATAGCCACTCGATCTTCATCTCTCATCTTGTCGAACTCATCGATACAAACGACTCCGCCATCTGCCAAGACCATTGCACCACCTTCAAGATAGAACTCCCGGGTAGATTGATCTCGCTGGACAGACGCTGTCAGACCAGCTGCGGACGAACCCTTTCCGGAGGTGTAAATCGAGATAGGGGCTGCCTTTTCGACAAACTTTAGGAGCTGCGACTTGGCAGTACCGGGGTCACCAAGAAGGAGAACATTGATATCGCCTCTTAGCTTCATTCCATCGGGGAGAATCTTTTTTGAGCCACCCAGCAACAGACAGAGGACGGCCTTCTTGATATCTCGGTTTCCGTAGATGGAGGGGGCGATACAGTCGGCCATGATGTTGTACAGATCTGGCCGCCTGCTCAACTCCAAGAATTCTTGTTCCTCCTCTTCGCTGAAGGTGGCACTGCCCTTGGCCGATTGGTCAATGTCTGTCTGCAGACCAACTGCTCGCAGATAAGGAGTGCGGATAGCCACAGCACCACTAGTCGACGAGTTCTTAGAGGCCTTGTTTTGGTAAATCGAAAAGATGCCCATGACAGTACATCTTGATCCAGGAACCACGCGATTCGTGAGGTATCTGTCGGCTGAAATGAGGACATGTCGTGGCAGTTCACCAACGGGAACTTGGTCTGGGGCCTCCTGCAGCTTGATGATCTGTTGATCAACAAACTTACTCTTCTCGTGCACGACGAAATAGGGATCCAATGGGCACTTTGGTGTGGGATCGCTGGGGATTCGGGTTCGGGCACATTGCCTGGGCAGGGTAACTCCAGTGAAGCCGCCAAGGATAGGGATGGTTTGCTCGTGTTGACAGTTCCTGCACTTGATCTGAAGTTCGGTCGCCTTGGATGACATGACGGAAGCACCAATGACGATACCCGGCACCCGAACCAGTCGGGCAATTGTCATGGAATCGAGGTTTCGGATGGACACATTGTCGGCGTCGCTGTGGAGAAGTAGCTGATGCTCGGGGATCTCGGCCTTGGGCTCGTGGGGAAAGACAATGCGGTGTGTGCACTTCTTTAGGGCACCCTCGAACTATATCTTGTAAGAGATTGGAGAGCCAAAAGGTTGTGCAGCCCTTACCAAGGGGATGATCTCGGCAGGCTCAGATGCCAAACGATGTGCCAGGTCTTCGTTAAAGCTGATCAAATCATTGATGTTGACATCGCAAAAGTACCTCTTCAGCAAGGCATTCTCTCGTAGTTGATCTCTGCTAAAGTATAAGTGCATGCGCAGGCAACATATAAACGGTTGCGCACCTGTAGACAAAGTTGTTGTCCAGCCGAAAGTCTAGGATGAAGGTTTCGAGCTGTGTCTGAAGCTGCAGCCGAGTATCGCCGTTCTCGCCGAAACTCGGCTCGTAGACGTGAGTAGAGTAGACTGATCCGCGATCCATTGTGACCTTTGATTGCCTGCTCTTGTTGCTGGCTGTTGAGCGCAAGAGTCGACAGGGAAGTTTGGAGATCTTGTTTGTGGAGTTTGGAGGGGCTCGACTCCGCAAGTTGGAAGGGTAACACAATTTACGCGCCAACGCGACTTCCCCCCTAAAGGAGAGACGCGTCTCAAGGGCGCGTTTAAGTGGTTGCAGGCGTCCCAATTGGGAATGGCGCCGCAAGCTCAACGCTCCATCACGTGCCAGTGCCAAGGAAATGCTTGCTCAGGTAAGCGTAGCGTTTAGGGGGGGAGCTGCGTGGCATAACTTACAAGGTGTCTACCACCTGGACAAGGGAGGCTACAGCTGCAGCGGGTAAATCGGAGGCCTGTTGATGATGACGGCGTATTCTTGATTACAATCTCTTAATTGTCTCTTCTCTTTGCATCCTGTTCGATACTACACGTGCGTCGGCGTGCGCTTCGCTTCGCTTCTACCTAGTTGATGTCCTTCATTCAGCGATGATACCCTAGTAATACGGACGCGACATCCATCAGCCGTCAACTCTCCCCGTTGTCGGCTCTTCCAGAGCTTCTTCATTCACCATGTTCTCCCCCAGCGCCGCCAAATCCGCCGACAACCTCTCGTCGCTGTCACCGATAGGCCGGGGAGAGCTACCCTTTCATAGGTAAAGCTCCTGTGGATGCGCTCTGGATTATGGCTGACCAAGGGGCGTGGCAGTAATAGACATGGCCAGATGCATCCTCATCCAACTTCACGACGTGGCTCTACAGCCAGCTCCATCCATTCTGTGGGAGGCGCCTTAGACAGTGCCCCTAGTAGTTGGGCGCCTTCGGTCTACGAATCGAGCCATAATGGTTCGTTCCGTCCTCCAATACATGCCTCGCTGGCAATCGTTGACCCCGAGTAGCTATCTCGACCCTTCTCCAACCCCCGATTGTACGAACCGGCCTTCAGCCTCACACTTCGGCCCCAGCCTCGAGCGCCCACAAGCCCCCGACAGCGAGAGACATTCCCCCAGTCGCCCTAACGAATATCACCAAGATCGATGTGGACGAGTTCAAACCTTATCTGTCGCAGATTGGAACCCTTTACGAGCAGCTTCAAAGGTTAAAGGAAAACGACGAGGAGGCGAATCAGCAACGAACCGGTCGGCAACCCGAAACACCAACCGATACAGGCGATGGATTCTTACGACCAAGCTCAAGGTCTCGACCGACCCGCAAGGGCTCTACTACATCCCTCTCGTCGCTGAACTCGAACGAGGGCGCGAGTCCGGTACGAAGACCCAGCGCCGGTTTTGTCCGAAGAGCTACCCAAGGACCGCCTCCTTTGTCGACCATCCCGACTGTGTACTTTGACGACGACTTCCGCCTCGAGAATCCCCGAACGTTTGATGTTGTCAGTGAGCGATCCGAGGTCATTCGGCCGACCAACGCCGATGATGGCAAGGGCGGACTCAATGGAAGTGCTGCTGCACCGCGCAAGGCCCTCGCTACCAATGCTATCTTGCAGGAGAAGCTGTCATGGTACATGGACACTATCGAGGTTCATCTCATCAATTCGATTTCTACTGCATCCACCACCTTCTTCACGGCCCTGGGGTCTCTCAAGGAACTACACTCAGAAGCTGCCGAGTCTGTCACACGGATCAAGACACTCAGAAAGGAACTGGAGGCACTTGACGAAGAGATTGCGGCCAAGGGCTTGCAGATTGTGCACAAGAGGCGGAGACAGGAGAACTTGCGACAGCTCAACGACGCTGTGCTTCAGCTGAAGCAGATCGCCGATGGAGTCGCGAAGTGCGAGACTTTGGTTGACGAAGGCGAGATCGACAAGGCCCTGGCAAGCATTGACACGTTGGAGAAGCTTATTGCCGGCGAAAGAGATGCGACTGCCGACAAAAATCCGGAAATTCAGCTACGAGATCTGCGATCGGCTTCAGCCCTACAAGGCGTCAACGCGGATCTGGCTACTTTAAGATCTCGCATCGGAAAGGCATACGAGACCAACTTCTCTAACATTCTGATCCGTGACCTGCGGCGGCATTCCGAATCTGTCTCGCCGCAAGAGATTCTTCTCAGATGGAGCAACGCCGCAAACCGAGCTAAGGGCGGCCATGCGAGATCACCTTCAGTGTTCCCAACCTATCTGACAGGCACCGATGAGCTCAAGGCCGAATTGTTTCCCAACATGTTCGGCCTACACCGGGCGAAGCACATTGCTGCTGCGACTATTGCATACCGAGAAGCTGTCTTGCGTGAGATTCGGAACTTGATTCGACGACCCCTACCAAGCTCCACGGATGATGACAACGAATCGATGATGTCGGTTTCTACTGCAAGCGGAGGTCGTCACTTGTCAAACCAGGAGAAGTCATCTATTCTGGCACGAAACCTTCGTGCCTTGGAGGCTGAGGATGGCGAGGAGCTACTCATCAAGATCTACATTGGAGTTACAGAGACTCTAAGGAGAATGAACACGCAGGTCAAGGTTTTGCTAGAGATCACCAGCTCTCTGTCTGATAGCCCAGAAGGGGATGGTTTGAGGTCTCCCCCAGTCAGGTCACCGATTTCAAGTCCAAGACCAGATCGCTACCCAGGAGGTTTCTTCAACAACGCCGCGATGGAAGTTCAAGAGGAGCTGCACAAGAGTCTCGATATGGCTAACCTACTTGGCCAAGCTGTTGACGTGGCCATCGAGAAGATTGTCAAGGTGTTGAAGGTCCGGGCAGAGCAAACAGCTCAGCTGCCTCTGCCAATGTTCCTCCGATACTTTACGCTCAACCTGTACTTTGCCAACGAGTGCGAGTCGATATCTGGTCGCAGCGGCACATCCTTGAAGACTGTGGTTAATGGCCACATCAAGGACTTTGTGCAGAGGAACCGCGACGCAGAGATGCAGAAGCTTGCGCAAGGGATGGAATCTGACCAGTGGAATGCCAAAGACTTTAACGAGAAGAATGAGGCGTTGCTCAACATCATTCTTGCCAGCAGCACTCAAGATCCTCCTGAGTGGACTGACAGCACAAAGATCTGGATACCAGCTTCGGAACTGGAGCCGGCAGAAGACGAAGATGCGATCGAGACGAACGGAACCAGCAAGGAAAAGACCAGGACAGCCACGATCGATTTGGAGTCGTTCATGCTTCCCAAGTCAGCAATCCTATGTCTCGAGGGAGTTGCCAAGTTCTCGCATCTGATAAGCGGGATCCCATCTATGACGATCGACATTGCAACATCGTTAATAGCGTATCTCCAGCTCTTCAACTCGAGATGTACACAGCTCATTCTGGGCGCTGGTGCCACTCGATCAGCAGGATTGAAGAACATCACGACCAAGCACTTGGCGCTGGCATCACAGGCACTGTCCTTTATAGCCACACTCATCCCTCACATGCGAGAGTTTGTGAGGCGCCATGCAGGATCTGGGGCGAGCGTGTCGACTCTCATGGGCGAGTTTGATAAGATTAGACGTCTCCTACAAGAGCACCAAGACAGCATCTACCAAAAACTGGTCGAGATCATGAGCGGCAGAGCAGCTATTCACTCTCGGACGATGAAGTCGATCGACTGGGACAAGGACGCAGGCAAAACTGGTGTGCACCCGTACATGGAGACGCTGGCAAAGGAGACGACGACACTGCACCGCGTCTTGACCAAGCATCTCCCGCAGATGTCTATCCAGATGATTATGCTTCCGGTGTTTTCTAGCTACAGGGACCAGCTTGGAGCAAGCCTCAAGGACGCCGAAGTCAAGACTGAGGCTGGCTTGAAGAGGTACGTTGGCTTACGTGTTGGTTTACGAGGCTTGTTACTAACAGAGTGTACAGCATGTTGCATGACATTGAGTTCCTCACGACCAAGCTAGGAAGGCTAGATGGATTTGAAGAGACGGATGGACATCTGAAGAAGATTATCAACGCGAAGCAAGTCAAGGCAGAGGAGCCTGCTCAAGTAGAGACCAAGAAGGAAGAGAAGGAGGAGGAGACAAAGGAAGCCGAGGCAACTCCTGCAGCGGATCCCGGCAAAGAGGAAGAAAAGAAGTAGAGACGAGATCTAGGAAGCCGAATCTCGGGCTCCAGGAGGGAAAGCCAATGTTACGATTAGTTACGCAAAGTGCGGTCTTTTGTGTGTGTGCACAACCTCACACATTCATACACACCCATTAGAATTCCGTGTCTTTTTCTCATCCATGGCTAGAGTTTCCATTCCGATACACACCATCTTGTTTATCGAATCACATCATGAAGGATTGCAGGTTGCAGCTCGGTACGGGATCCTACATGCCGTCAGAAGATTTATCTCCCTCCCCCAGCTGATGGCCTGAAGGATTGCTGCATGTTTAAATTATCACTGCCAACACACTCAATTTTACAGGTTCCGGGGGTCTAAGAGACAAACCCCCTTGCTCCTCCCCGTCTTGGCGAGAACCGTGTTGTTGGGTCTTTTTTGTCTCGGCAGGGTCCTTTGTTGGTGCCACGCCCTACGGATGGATATTCAGCCTCAAGGGGAAAGGAAGCGGTGTGTAACTCCTACTCCTCCTTTTGTTTCGAAACGGAGAGTTCGGATGAAACAGAGACAGAACCAACAGTTTCTTCGGGATGGATCAACAAACAACAAAGAGTAAATCCTCAAGGAAGCAGATTTGAGTATGCTTCTTTCAACGTCTGTTCTTGGCAATCAAGTTTGCCAAGTCGGGCTAGACTTTGACAAGACAGATTTCCCGTGTTTTTGCGTGACCGGAGTATTGACTACGCTATCAACTGCCGTGATCATGACAAAGCTGCTGCGTAATGTCTCACTCATGACTTTCAGCCCTCGGCTCTGTTTCCCTCATTGACAAGAATAGAGTTTCTTACGTGTCAAGTTCTTGGCCTTGTTTCTCCTTCTGCAAGCCCTTTCGAAAAAAGAGAGGCGTTCAATTGTCGCTCAATCTTCCATTTACAGCAACACAAGCCTTGTCCTCACTTTCTTGGCTTGCTTCAGTGGACACAAGCTCTGATGCGCGTCTGACGTGTTCACAATTCAGAGCAACCACCCCCTGTAACTCATACCCAGGAGCGTCATTTGATCACAGCCTGCAGGAGAAGACACTCGGATAAAAGAGAGAAAATAGAAGAGTGGGAAGAAAGGCAAAAAAGAACCCGCTGTTTCATCTTGTCTGACCTTGCATGCCAAGTGCCCAATCCCGCCGACCCATGCATGCGCGCGCTTGGCGGTTGGTCTTTTTTGTTTCAATGAGAACAAAGGCGTCAGGCTTTCACGTGTACATGGGCCAATAATGTAAAGAAATATGTCTTTTTGGACGAAAAACTGGCTCACCGGCCAATGTCTGAATATATACAGAAGAATGTTATAAATGCAAAAATCGCAAACAGCACCAATCCTTTTTCGGTCTGGGTTCCAACGAGTGTGTGAGTGTAAAATAATGTGCGTAGAATTTGGTAAGTTTGTGTGAGTGAGTGCCAGCCTCGAACCCCCCTTGCTGACACAAGAGGCGTCAAGCCTGTGATAAAAATGTTGCTTGTATGTGCATGTGAGAGAGCGCAAAACGAGTGATGCTGCTCTCCAGATGGGCTCTTCTCACAAAGAATTGCCCCAAGTCCTGTTCTTGTCTCGAGTTTTTGTACCCATCCATCCATCCAGCCCATCCGTAAGCGCCAGCCTGCTCCCGCCCAAAATGTCTAACCCAGAGTTTTCCTCGCAATCAGATGAAAAAAGACCTCGGTTTTGTTTTGTTGTCAAATCGCGAGGGGTATCTTTTGGGGGTATGTGAAAGAGAATCGTATCGTGTCATCGTCAAGTGCCGTGTCAACACGGCAACGAAAAGGGGGGTGTCGAGAAGTAGAGAAGTGAACCGTCCCGGTGAGGGCGCTTACTGGGCAGCCTTGCCGGGCAGCTCGACCGAGCCGGCGCCCAGGGTGGTGATGAGGTGAGTCTCATCAGTCACCTTGGTCTGCTCATCATCGGGCAGGTAGTAGGCGTTGTCGCAGGGGAACTCCTCGCAGCCAGAGTCGGGGAACTGGGACTTGGCAGGGTACATTTGCTTGACGTTGTTGGTATCACCGGGAACGACAATGGCGGAAACGTCAAAGTAGGTCTTGCCCATCCAGCCGCCAAAGGTCACCTCGCCGAGCATGCCAGTGCCAGTGTTCTTGCCACCCTTGACGACAGCCCAGTAGTTTCCAATGTACTTGTCGGGGAACTGGACAGTGGTGTCCTCCTTGTTGCTCACAACGACGGGGTCGATGTTGGCGTATCCGGGGTCAGAGGTGAAGTACACGGTGCGGACCTTGTCGTCAAGAGTCTTGAAGGTGACCTGGGCAGCAGCGGCGTAGGTAGCAGAGGCAACAAAGGCCATGATAGCAGTAGCGAACTTCATGTTGGCGGTGTTTGAGGTTTGGGGGGTGCTAAAGTTGCAGGGTATTGGTATAAATAGATGGTTGCAGTTTCTCGATTGTCGTCAAGACAAGAGTGTTGTTCAGTGGCGTCTGATAAGGACCGAATCAAGACGTCTGTTGTTGGTGTTCAGGTGCAGTTGCTGCAGCTGTTGAGGGTTGATGATGTGTTGATCGAGAACTAGCTCGTATAGTTTATGCCTGTGAGGGATTGTGGTAACTCGGCTTCCAAAAGGAATGAGAAGCTTGGAGTAAACAAGGAATGATAGTCCGAAGACAAGAAGGTTGAAACAGAAAGACAGTGCTGTGGGTTGCTGATCAGAGAAGGAGTGGAAAGGGGAGAGGGAGGCCCGTTTTATAAACAAGGTCCCACGACGAGGAGTGAGTGAGCAGGCGAACCCGGACACCTGGGATGCGTGTGTGTGGCCCACAGACTCTACTGTTCCCTCATCCATCCCATCCCGTCGTCCACCCACACTCCCTGTCGAGATCAGATTTGTCAAGTCAAGGAAAACGTTGGACCGCCTGGTGGGGCGGTACTGCAGACGAAGCCTTTGATCAAGGGTCGTCCACCGTGGACCTTGGACCGTGGAGCCGCTCTACGACTCCCGTCGTGTAAGCCACCAACTAGAGCCGCCGGTCGTGCCGCCAGTGGGACTGAGGCAAGGCCCAGCATCCATAGGAATAAGCTCCATGGTTGGGGAGTAATGCCCTGCCCTGGCATGGCATGGCAGGCGATATGCGCGCACAGTGAGCCCAGCTCTGATGCACGGGGTAGGTAGAAGTCCCTCAGCGTGTCGTCTCACTGAATCCAATCTCTGTCGACGCTGTAATCGTTGCAGTCATCTCTTGAGTGGTACGTCGTGGCGTGGTGGTGTCTGCTCTGTTAGCGGAGTGGGTTGGTTTGCGTGTCCCTTACTGGTCCGTGTCCTGTATTTTCGTAGCTGGCGGCCGCGGCCCGCCCTCACACGCTGTTTCTGGCGGCAACAAAGCAACGGTTCCCCTATGACCGTGAGCCCCCTCCCCTGGAAAACAGGAGAGAGCCATTGTTTCAAGGCCTTCTTTTTTTGGGCTCCCCTTCATCTCGTCCCGTCGACTGTCCGTGAAAGTAAAAGCAACATCGCTGCTCTCATTCGTCCTTGTCCGAATGAATCATCTTTGTTCGATGGAACCTCATCTCCATGACCAGCTCCAGCACGCCACAACAAAGCTGTGAAAGCCTGCTCCAGCCGACAGTGAACTCTTTCTTTCTGCCCTTCCATGCACCTCTCCTCGGAGTACCTGGCCCCGTACCGTACGAATTCGTTGTCAGCCCAACCTCTCGACAAAAACCCGACTCAAGGCCAAGAACATGACAACGTCAACTCTTCCCTTTTCACCCCCTGGCACATGCTGACACTGAAAAACCGCCGCATGCTAGCGACCCAGTTTCCCTCAGTTCCGGGGCTAGACGGCCGACAACTCCGCAAGGGGCACCCACAAAATCGCTCTTTTTTTCTTCTAGCTGCATCTTGACTTGGCGCCACAGGCCCTCTTGGCGTCCCCATTGGCTCTGCCTTTGCCACCAGTGCCTGGTACCTGACAGGCGTCCATGTGGTCGGACCTTAGAGGCTTGTTTCGAAAAGGCTCTCGGGGAGCCGACAGCGGGACGTCGAGAGTGGTGGGAGACGACGACGAGGCACACAGGGTCCAAGCCGCAGGGGTAATTGCCCGATGAGTTTGCGTCAGCAGCAGTCTTCTCAGGCTCTGAGCTGGGGCTTCGTACCCGGAACAGCTTGGTCGCCTGCAGGCACTTAGACACCGCCGTACTCTGTACATGCCCTTCGCTTGTGACTCTGGGCGGACCTGAGACCTCGGCGAAAACTCTGAACGCCTGGGTTTCTCACAACAAGTGTGCCATTCCCAGGGCTCTCTGCGCCAGTCACACGTGGAGACGGGTCGGTCTGGATCAATGAATCAGAGCCAGATCCGACTGGAGTCCATTTCTGATTCCGCAGAGTAGAACCGAACCTGCCAAACCAAACCGGATCAGATACAGGACGCACACAATCAGACTTTTCGCTGCTCGGGCGCTAGCAACTTCGCACAACCGTTGGACGATGCCTCTGTTAAGCATAGCCACCCGGGAAGTCAAAAAAGCACGCGACCGGCAATTATTCCAACATTTCCGTTCCATGGACACATGACCGTCATCGTGGCAGGCCATGAATCAGGCCTGAGAAGTCGACTAGCGTTGGCGAGTTGATGGCCGACTCAGACACTGAATCCGCCTGGCCACGTTGTGCTGCCAGATAAGCAACGACAAGCGTGGCCGTGGCCAGCAAGCAAGCTTTTCCACCGCCTGCTGTGCCTGGCGATCAATTCCGCAATCCTCGCTCCAATGCTACCACTCCCACCCCTTGCTTAGAGGCCCGTTGGGATCTTAGCGGAAGCCACGGGGAGCTGCCGCCTTGCCAATGAGAAGCCAAATCCGCCTTCCCAAGAAGTTCTCATCCTTGCGATTTGCGATCAGACTCCTGGCTACCGGGGAAGCACCGGGGATGAGGTGCGAAAACTTGGTGAGCCGTCCTGTGGGGGCTGCGCGAAAACTCTGTCCGTGCCGAGAATTCTCCCAGAGCTGGTCGCTAGGTCGTTGTGAGGGCCTGGCGCATTGACGATGAGCCCGTAGCAATTGCGAAATCCTGACGGCCGACGAGACGACGCGTTACTACGCGAGGTTGGGTTAGAAAGTCCGTTTCCATGCCTCAGGCGTCCACACTAAAGAGCAGCGGATCCACGTTCGAACATAACGGAGTGGGAACCGTTCCCTCCTTTGGGTGTAATAGCCGTCTTCCTCCCTTGCCGTGGTCAGGTCTGTCCAGCACAGTATGAAACTGTCCTGGACGGTGCGCTGGCCGCGTGGCTCTAGCAGCGTTCTGGAATCCTCCACTTGCCCCCAAAGCCCTCCGTTCTGCAGCCTGCAGGTGGTCCGTCTTGGTCTTGCTGTCATGTTCCTCTGTGACAATTGGTTCGCGTAGGCGAGGCGATGCCCTCATCCAGTCTGACCTTCTCCGCGAGCTGCCTTGTTGTTGACTCGCTGATCATTGCCCTGGACAGGCTTATGCAAAGCTGCCTTGATTCTGGTCTGGACCTTCTGATTTCTCTTTGACACCTTGTCTATAGCTTACCTGGTAGCCTCATGAAAGCAGACCCGGCTTCAGAACCGGATAGCCTAGTTTTGCTGGACTGTTTCAGTAAGAAGCTTTCATTGTAATTGCGAGTCATCATCGTGCGCATGGCCCCTCGGGAAGTGGGATGAAGGCCTGGTCAGCTGGGAGTCGTCTCTGTGCTTTGGTTGCCAACGAGTCCTCTGCAGGCTGTGGCCGGTTGCCAGCATTCACTTGGGGTGGCAGAACGCCATGCGTTGTAGATCCAGGGTTTGATGTCCAGCTTGTCTAGGTAGTCCACTTTGGCTGGTCATCCGAGTGAAAATTTTCATCTTGAGCAGCGTCAATTGTCAGCGAGCCGAACCTGTGTGGCAAGAGATAAGTCGGAGTTCCATTCAAGAGTCCCACACTTGAAGGGCTTGGTTTAGACTCTCGTTGCTTCTGCCCAACCCTTGTGCCTGGTTATTCAGATACGCTGTGCGTTGGCAGCTGAGTGCCTCCAATGACAGGCGGTTGATGGAGAAAAGCCCGCAGGTTCGGGGGACCGGTAGGCCGGCGGACCTGACTGTTCGGTCTCTCTTGTGACGGGATGCACTCTGTCTGATCCGTCACCGAACACGGCTCCACTCCGAGGTCGGTTGCCCACACGCCGTCAGCGGACATGTCTCCCCTTCCATCGCCTCCAAGTTCACAGAACAAGGTTCGCGGCCAAGCAAGTAGTGAGAGCGGGATGAACAAATTCCCTCAATCCAGGCGAGCAGTTGACAGAAGTTCGTCACACTGGGTGGTCCCAATCGTTACGGTAGTCGGATTGAGAGCGGTTGATTGGCAACTGGGCGTGATGGTCTTGGCTGGCGTCGACAAGTCCATGTCTACTGCATCGAGCTGGGCCTGAAGATGGTTATGGGCTCTCCGGCATCTCCGACAGAAGTGGTGGTCGGCAATCACGATGGTCTCATTCGAGGGCAAGCCAGAGTCGACGATCTCCAAGCGTTATCCTTACGTCCGAGGGAGTGACGACCGAGGAGGGATGATGGGATTCGACTTGGTTCCTTGGAGTACCGCTTGGCAACTGCAAAGGTCAGTCATCAAAGTCTACGCAGAATTCCGCACCTTGTGAGCGAGAGAGTGTGGGTGAAAGTGAGTTCGAAGCGGTTAGCTTAGAGCCATTCCGATAAGACGCTGGTGACATGATCCTATTATCTCATGATTCTCGTCACTTGACGGTCAAGTTGGATGAAGGAGAACCAAAGTCGTGGTAGATCTCTCTGCTCTTTCGCGGAATCGATGTGGTGCTGCCTGTTATCGCGTTGGCTGGCAACGAGCTGGCATGGAGCAATGTGCCTCGGTACAGGTTCCATGGGTGACGTAGACACTGAAGAGAAATGAACGGATCGCTTCCAGAAGTAACTGTTTCTCAAAGAGAAGATGTTCTCGGCGATTTTCCTTGGAGAGGACGATGTTGAGGTTGAAAAGCAGGTTTGAGGGTGGGGTGTGATCGGTCGTCCCGCTCCTGCTGCAGAGGAGCCGTCATGGACAACCCTCACGTGACCGCCTCAGGGCGAACCTCGCTCCTCGTGTTCGTCCTTCGCTCTCGCCTTTCGCGGGTGGATATTGATAATCCGATGTCGATGGCTGATTCTGCTTTGTTTGGTGGTTTCATTACACTCTTACATATCTTTGTTTAGATAAGGAATTCCAAATTGTGTCAGCTAACCCTAGACCTCATGATGCTTTGTTCTCTTATGCAGATCTTTCTTGACCAAGTAACTCTCAATCCTACTCAAACTTCCTCACAGTCTGGAAATGTTTATTCCGGGGCTACTGGATCTTTAATTTTCGGGTAGACGAGTTTCTTCGGAGTCCCCTTGGTCATAGAAACCACTCACAGAGTGACCGATTGACCGTGACCGTGGCAAAGGTGAACACTGTCTTCCTAGAACGCGGTTTACCTCCCTTCGGAGTCAGCGGTGATAGCTTGTACTGCCAATATTGTTCATCGATCTTATAGAAGTTCGGGGGTTTTTGTTGCTGGATATCTTAGCAAGTCTAATCTATCGTCGTTTGAGCTTAATGTCAAGGAAGATCATGTAAATCATGGGGGCGATATTGAATTCTCAGGCTTCGGTGGCCCCGTATGATGTTCATATGAAAGTCCATCAATGATCTGGCGTGACCAGCTTAGAGCGTCTTGACTGGATATTCTTGGCCCATGATGAACTAAGAAACAAGGCCAAGATGCCACGGGTCTCTTCAGCTCGGAGTTGAACGACGGAAGGCAGGATGACTATCACGGCCTCGGCCGGCCTACGCAATTCTTCACTCTTATTTTAATAGGATACGTGGTCAATCACAGGCCAAGTATAGCACCGAGATGGAACTATCAGCGGTTAGAACCGCGGGATGGAGGCATTAGTATGAACTCTGTCAGTACGATATACTTCATGTCAGCTTCTTAATCACTCGCTTCATTTAGGTACCTGAGCTTAATCAACCTTGTTACTCATGAGTTCGGAACATCCCTTTCGCTACGCCAAGCCCGCCATGACATCAGGCTTGACGATTCATATCGACGCTCTTGGTTGGATAGGAGTCATCCGACTGTATCTACCAGGGCTCTTCATCATGGTGCCTCTCACCAGCCAAAGGGGCCTTGTGTCTAGACAGATTATACCTTTTCCACAAGTATCCCCAGTATCGACTTGGAAAGAAAGCTCGCCAGCCAGCGTGGGGAACACATGTGAACGAGACTTGCTACTGATGTTTGCGGCGAGGCCTACCATCTCCATCGGGGATCTCCATTAGTTCAATTAGACGATACCAGATAATGCTTTCAAGGTTGGTTCAGCTCATCGGTCTGGACCTTCTGGAAAGAACTATAAGAAGGTCGAGTTCTTTCTGGATTTGACCAGTTCTATCATCACAGCATTACTCATCTCGAGCTGCTTCCGGAGACCCCAGCGTTTACATACAACACTTGTCACCTTTCCCTTCAACAAGTCTGAGTCCCCAGAAACAAGATGAGATTTACTCAAGCTGTCCCTGCAGCCTTGCTGCTCAAGCGTGCTGTGGCTCAGACGCCTGATCCCGGTCCGGCGTTGGTCACCCCCGTTCCTGACCCTGCTCTCAGGAATCAGAGCAAGAACGCAGACCCTCCCGAGCCGGATCCGAATGGAATCATCTCTGTCATTACGGATGACTATCTCGTCTACTGCCCGGTATGTCGAGCCTGCCCTCTCACTTACCTATGGACTCTACTAATAACCGTTTAGGAGCCTACCGAAATCGTTCACAAGAACGTCACTTACACAGCTGAGACGGCTCCTACCTATGTAACCATCACGAGTTAGTCCACCATATTGCCCAAAGATATTAGAACGAGTCTGACTTTTGAAGACTGCCCCTGCGAAGTTACCTATAACCATCCTCAGCCCACCTATCCCCCCATCATCAAGAGTTCGGTCCAGGGAAGCGAGACTCAGATAGTCACTCAGTATCCTCCCCCTGAGAAGCCCGTCTACCCTGCTCCCGGAAAGCCTGCGCAGCCTCCTGCTCCTCCAGCCCCTGAAAAGTCAGCTCCTC
The DNA here is from genome assembly GCA_027569015.1 of Ascodesmis sphaerospora. NCBI lineage: Eukaryota > Fungi > Ascomycota > Pezizomycetes > Pezizales > Ascodesmidaceae > Ascodesmis > Ascodesmis sphaerospora. Next base: position 1,270,189 of record JAPPUR010000006.1, read on the forward strand.
CGGTTCCTCCTGTTGTGCCACCGCCTCCACCTGGAAAGCCAACTCCAGTCCCAGTCCCTGCTCCTGGCAAGCCCGCTCCCCCGCCAGCTCCGGGCCAGACAGTCCCTCCAGTTGCCCCGCCGGCTCCTCCTCCCGCCGAACAGCCCGCTTCTCCCGCTCCCGCTCCTCCGGCTGGAACTCAACCTCCAGCCCCGCCTGTTCGGGCCGCCGGCAACAAGATTGCAAGCAAGGCCTTGGGTGCTTTTGTCGTGGCTGGTATTGCCGCCTTGGCCATCTAAGTTGCTAAGCACAAGCGGATTCTACACGAGATAGTACGAAATTAGATTCTGGAGTGGATATCTGGAGATCATGGATAGACGTCGAGCTTAACACTCGGAGGATGTAATAGGTGTAATGGATGTAACTATCAAAAACATGGCACAGTTCTAGATTGGTAATTCCACTTGGTGTTTTTCGATAAATATTCTTCCGCTTCGAGCTCTTCCCATTTCAGTGGCCATCCATCTTGGCTTTGAATAACATTCAAGCCACATACTATGCTCGTCGGTTCGATGACGTCTATCCGGGAACACGTCCTACAATCTCTCTTGCTTCACATCTGAAAGTGTAGCTCAAATCCAAGCGCTCGACCAGAGGGGGGAATGCTTGATGGATAGCAAAGCAATCACAAACTATTACGGAGTCTACTCCAAATCAGAAATCTCCTCAGGTTGACGTCAAGATCATGGCATGTCTTCTAGAACTAATATCTACTCGTCCAAAATTCGAAGCTATGCCTACTGTTACAGTTCATAAGCGCATAACCTCATAAACGCCCCTGACCGGATATCCCCGTCGCAATGCCCGTGCTATCAACTCAACGGATCAAGCATCCCTGACGCCTCCATCCGTGATCGCACCTCTCGCACCAAAGCCTTTGCCTCCTCAACCTCTACACCATCTTGACACAGCTCCCCGGCAAGGCGCTCGGCCGCCGCGTAGTCTCCGGTACGCATCGAGAATTTGGCAAGCCACATCCGGGCTTTGCTAGTCGCTGCTGTGACGCCCGTACCCTCATTGCCCGCGTTCTCGTTACCCTCGGCGCCATTGTCTGAACCCGGGGGAGAATCATTGTGAATAGCGATTGACTCTGCTGGGTCAACCTCAGCGTTCGCACCTCCATCTTCCTGAGCCACACAGAGTTCCATGTACGACTTGGCTTCTTCCTCTTCGCCCAGCTGGTCGTACATGGCAGCAATCTGCAAGAGGATCTCAGGGTCCATATGGCCTGTAGCGCTACGGCTACCCAGGAGATCGCCGCTTCCGAAGCTGCTGCCAACGTCATAGTAGGCATCTGCGAGTAAAGCTCGCTTCAAAGCCTTGATGCCGTCTCGTTCTCGACCCATCTTTTGTAGACATGAGCCTACAGCCATCCACATCTTGCCATCCCAAGGACGCAGACCAGCCGCCTTCTTGTAGTACCAAAGCGAGTATGTATGCATTTCCAGCATCTCATATGTCTGACCCAATCCGTACCAGGCCCGATAGTCCCGTCGATTAACGTCAACTGCACGACGATACGACTCTATAGCCGCATGCGTGTTCTTGAGTTCGACGTATTCGTGACCCATCAATGTCCATGCCGATAGACATGACCGGTCAAGGGTCAGGGCGCGCCGGAAGTACTGCACAGCCTTTTCGTGCATCGAGAGAAGGGAATAGTAGTTTCCAACGACCACGCAGGATTCCGGACGGAACTTGTCCACACTGGAGCATAGATGTGCTAGGAATGCCAGTTTTGGACGAAGATTTAGAACGTAGAGAATGTTTGAATAGTGGTCGAGAGAATCAAGCCGATGGGGATGGAGCGCCAGCAGTCGAGTAAAGTGCTGTTCGGCAGCCATCAGATCCTTGGCGTGGTAGGCTAGCAATGCGTTGCAAGTGAGGAGGAAGGATGATGTCGGGAAGATGGAGAGGAGCTGCTCGAGAGAACTGGCGAGTCCGGGTCCTTGCTGGTAAAGCTCCAAGGAGGTGTGTAGGTGGAACATGTAAGACACAATGTTCTGAGGACAATGTCTTGATATCCGGTTCAACTGGAGATTTGTCAGTCGATGCGATCACCAACAACCACAAGTGAAACTCACATCCTCAACTCGAGATATTAGCGACGTCATCTCTAGCCAGCAGCCCCAGTTCATGGTGTACTTGTGTACGCTTCGGATAAAGAATTCCAAAGCTCTTTCGTCATTCTTTTCCTTGGCGAGCACCATGCCGTATCTACGTAGTGCGGTTAGTAGCCGTCGACAGATGGATCATATGATCAGCACTCACAGGTATTCGAGCCATCCCTGGCTGCCTAATACTTCATCGTCTTCCGTTGTCCTCTCGTCAAACCAAGTCGAAAGATACCGCCCAATTACGAGAAGCTGCTTATTGGCCACCGTTCCAAGATCCTGAGGGCCCATAACCATCTCAGTATCCTCCTGCTTGCGCTTCTCCCCCGACATGAACTTTGCATAGAGGGCAAGGAACAAGCTCTTCTGACTTATCCTGGGAAGAGGTATCGCGGCTGATGAATCGGAAGCCTTTGCCTTTCCTTTGCCAGTTGAAGCATACGCCGGAGAACTATCCACCCTTGATGCCAGAACACTAGACAGGAGAGAATCGGGGAGGAAAACAGCGGCGCAGCGGTCGTACTCTCTACAGTCGAATAAAGACTTGGCTAGTAGGTATTTGCTCAACTCTTTTGCCTCGAGAGCCGCCTCTTCTGGATCGCTGTTCGATGTGTATATTGGCGAGATGTACTTGGGATCCGCAGGGTCGAAGTGCTCGTCGTCATCGTCGGTCTCGGGAAGCGCGTTAAGTAGTTCGGCGGCCCTGAATTTGTCAACTTGCGCGTCCAGCTATCCTTCAACGGACAGTATACGCACCATTTTGAAGATTGGTAGAGACACCTCTCTGAGCATTTGACCACGGCGTCTTGGAGAGCTGCCCGCAATTGCGAGACCTCGTGGGCGCTCAGAGCCATCTCGGTCTTGTTTTGAAGGGTTGGTGGGGTAGCTCCTAGTCAGAAGCAAGAGCTGGATTGCGCAGACGCGCTGGTCCTCTAGGGCTAGATCAGCTGATATCTCGAGCTGTGTTACGGCTTCCTGATCGGTGAATGAAAAGGGGAAGGGCGATATCGGTGGCTGGAAGACGGGTTGTAGTTGTCATGAGGGTCGACCTTTGACCGTTATTGGTGATCATATCAACAGTCCAGGCGCGCATCCTAGTCCGTGCCATTTGATGTGACGCACGGTATGGCGCACTGTATCCTCATGAGAGACAACACCAGTTGAAAAGTGTCCAAATACAACTCTAGTAGCACAAAGACTCAATCATTTTCCTCTTATATAAAGGAAAAGACGTTTATTGTCTGTACGAGGAGGCTCTTATTCGGGAAATAGCCTGTCAAACCAATGTCGCGGCCACTAAACTCACTTACACCCTCCTTTCACAGCGAACCCAGTACCACGATGGCGCTCGGGAAGCGGATGAGGGTCAATATTTGAGGCTGATGGTGAGACTGGCATGCTTATTCCCGATATTTCGGGTCATAGCATCATTTATTCGTTCTATTTTGATGATGGTGGTGATTCAATCGACAAAAAGGAGGCCATGCGAGACGAGAAGTCGGACTATATCAACTCGAACTGGCACCGTTGCAACTCGAACCATAGAAAACTGCCGACCAAATCTAACCTGTCCATCAGATGATTATTGACGAAATAATACAGGTTTCGCCAGTTCAAAGAAACTCCTCATACTTCCCTAGTTGTAACCAGCTGCATACGGCATCGCCCATCGGCTACCCCGAAGACCGCACCAAGCCTGCGCGAAACTCTGAACGGTTCCACCTTTTGAGGAGGTATCATGACCTACAGCGAGCCCGTAAAAGTATTCCCATGCCTCTTTTGCTGGACACCCGAAGTCAAGTGCTCCAACTATGTGTTCCTCAACAAGAGTGCCTGCGTCGACTGCCAGGTAAGGAAACACCTTGAGAGCCAACCCCTTCGACGCACCCAGTTCTGACCGCTTCTTATTCCAGAGGCTTGGGAGGCAGCATGGAGGGAGCGAGCTGATTGCGACAGACGTCCACGAGACCTTTGTGCGATACCTGCTCGATAAGTACTCGGAAGGCGGCGGTATCACATACGAGAGAATCAACGAGTACATTTCCAGTGCTAAGCAGGTCAACGTGGACAATCTCCTCACCGTGGCACTCGACTACATATATCGAAATTTCCGGGGTCTATATCACCCCATCTGCGACGCAGTCGAGGCGGCTCGTGATAGGGGTCCTCTCCAGTGGACACCCATCAACCTCGCGGAGCGACTCGAGAGGATAAGGACCGAGCGAGAGCGACAACGGCGAGGAAATACGCCTCTGTAGGCTTCATGCATCCGACAGTTTGCGCTAGAGGTAGACATCCCGGGGAAACAAGCCGGGGAGACGACCCGGGTAGGTCGGCTTGCTGTTGGTCCTGTCTCGGGGGGCGGACACTGTGCTGGGAGGGTTGTCTGGTTGAAGCAGACGTCAACTCTATAGGCTCGAAGGAGGGTCCCTGCATGTGGCGACAGCGCCGTTATCTTTCAGATCCGGGGTTTTAGTGAATAGCGTTTGAGTTCCCAAGCTCCGCAACACAGTCTGGTTGAGTCATGGCCGGCTTCTTCCATCCATCTTCGACGGGCACCTTTGTAGGCAATGCCGGTAGTGTCAGGGGAACCGAGTCAGTTGGGCTGTCATTCACTGTTAGCCCGTCGGATGTTCTGATAAGTCGGGTATTTCTCCATTGGGGGGACGCTGATTCTGTATACCGTCACATAAACTCGTCCGTTGACACTTTTTTCACAACGAGAGAATTGGACAAAGCACATCTCGAACAAGAGACATGTATCACAGCATCCAGATGGCCGTGAGCGCCCTAGACGTCTCACAGAGAGCGCGTCAGTTGCGACCTCGCACAACCCGGTCCGGCACGTGCGGTACGAATCACCACCACGGTGTCGAGTTCCCTCACCGAGCGAGGAGCGGTATAAGAGAGGGCCAGCAAGACATGAGGGCGCGGAGCGAGCCCGACCTCTGGCTGTATAAGAGCTTGGAGAACAGCATCTTGATGAGCGACGCAACAGAACACCACCACGGCGAGAGGGACGAGAGGCGGGACCAGCCCAAGACGATGCGCTGGCCCTGCAACCACCATTGGGGGAAATGGGCGTGTAACAGATGGGTCAATACGATGGGAGCCAAGTGCCAGGAATGCAAGGTACGTCTCTTCTGCCCGTAGCCGTGGTGGTGAACGCAGCTACTAACAGGGGGTTGGGTTGACCAATCTAGAACCGCAAGGACATGGACAGTACGCCGACGCATACTCGACTGGCGCATATGTACGATGTGGACGTGCTGGTAGAGGGGTTCCGCAACGCAGGTCTCAACGCGGCGTGCGTCGTCGACATGATGAACGATGGTGCGTCGGAGCGAGCTTTACACGACGCCCTCGAGGTGATTCAGGAGAACGACGTCGCCTGGCATGACCGCGTGGAGCACATTGTCCTACTGGGGATTTTCCGGTGGAAGAGCGCAAAGGCGAAAGGGACATGAGACACGGTAACTTGACGACTGGGTTCATGTATATTGGAGCAGGCAGGGAATTGGAGTTTTGGTGTTGGTCGGTCGTTTTGGCGCTTCGAGCCTAGGTAGATAATCAATTGAACTCTAGTCCAATAGTAAAAGGAACAAACCAATCATTGTAAGCCTCTTTTTCATTAAACTTTCAACAATACTAACAACATCATAAAAACTATGCAAGGAATCGGCTTGTTCTTTGGGTATCATCGTCTCTCCCCCTGCTTCTCATTTCCTTCTCCTCCATTGAGTCTAGCGTCTGTTGAACCACCAACTGCCGCATCTCACCGCCTGCTATGCCCCTCCCCTAGCGCCGTCTTGGGACTCACCGAGCAAATCAAGTGGACAAGCCCCTCCCGCTCCAATTCGCGAATAGGAAAGAGGGGCAGTCCTAACCGTTGTAGCTAACCTCAACCTAAGCCAAAGACATTCAGGTCCGGTAATTATCGTGCAGCTCCCGAGGCCAATTAATTACTCCCCGACTCCTTTCTCTTCAAAAAGGCGGTCTCTGTCTCTGTTTGTTTTCAACCTCGTCAACTCACCTTCCTCTCCCCAGAATCGACCATGGCTCAAAAGACTACTCTCCAGGAGTTCAACTCCGTCTACCCCAAGCTTGAGGAGGCTCTCCTCGAGCATGCGCGTTCCTACAAGCTCCCCCAGGAGCAGCTTGACTGGTACAAGCGAGTGAGCAACCATCTCCTCCAAAAGCCCAACTGAAACTCCAAATACTAATGCGAAGCTCTCAGTCCCTCGAGATCAACCCCCTCGGCGGAAAATGCAACCGCGGCATGTCTGTCCCCGACTCCGTCTCCCTCCTCCTCGAGAAGCCCCTCTCTGAGGAGCAGTACTTCCAGTCTGCCACCCTCGGCTGGATGACCGAGCTCCTCCAGGCCTTCTTCCTCGTCTCGGACGACATCATGGACTCGAGCATCACCCGCCGTGGCCAGCCTTGCTGGTACCGCCAGGAGGGTGTCGGCATGATCGCCATCAACGACGCCTTCATGCTCGAGGCCGCCATCTACACCCTCCTCAAGAAGTACTTCCGCTCCCACCCCGCCTACGTCGACCTCATCGAGCTCTTCCACGAGACCACCTTCCAGACCGAGCTTGGCCAGCTGTGCGACCTGCTCACCGCCCCCGAGGACAAGGTCGACCTCGACAACTTTTCCCTGGAAAAGTACAGCTTCATCGTCATCTACAAGACCGCCTACTACTCCTTCTACCTCCCCGTCGCCCTAGCTCTCCACCAGCTCAACCTTGCCACCCCCAAGAACCTGAAGCAGGCTGAGGACATCCTCATTCCCCTGGGCGAGTACTTCCAGATCCAGGACGATTACCTCGACAACTTCGGTCTCCCTGAGCACATTGGAAAGATCGGTACCGACATCAAGGACAACAAGTGCTCTTGGCTCGTCAACCAGGCCCTCGCCGTCGCCACCCCCGAGCAGCGCAAGATTCTCGAGGAGAACTACGGCCGCAAGGACGACGAGAAGGAAAAGGTTGTCAAGAAGCTCTACGACGACCTCAAGCTCGAGCAGCGCTACCTCGACTACGAGGAGAAGGTTGTCGGCGAGATCCGCGCCCGCATCGAAAACATTGACGAGAGCGAGGGCCTCAAGAAGACCGTGTTTGAGGCCTTCCTTGCCAAGATCTACAAGCGCAGCAAGTAAGCCGAGTTGCCCAATCAAAAAGTAGAAAAAGAAACACAAAAGCGAAAGAATCAGGCGCACGTCGCGCCGTTGAAATGCAGAGGTCATCATCATAGCCGAGCCGAGCCAACAATGAGCGTCACGACCATATAGACCAGAGATACCTCGAATGAAATAGGTGGAGGGAAAATTCACTCATAGCATTGACCAAGGAAAAAAGAATAATAATAAACACTTTGTTTCCTTTGCGATGTCAACATCAAGGACAAGAGCCTGCTCAAGCCTTGCGTTATCACTGTCCTTCATGGGTTCTATAGTATCCAACCCCTTCCCCTTTTCCCATGGCCGGATATATAAGGATACAAGAAGGTAGATCCAAAAGATTCAAAGGAAGCCGATACAAAGGAAATAGAAATTAGGGAAAAATCAGACGTAATACATACGTCTCGACTCAACAGCAACACAACACCCAACTCCTGCCCCGACGCTTGCTTTTTAGCTTCAAGGTATGTGCGCCAGCACATACAAGCTGTCCTTTTGATTTCTTCACTAGGGTGTGGATCTTCCAAGATCATAGTGAAGGGGAATCTAGTCTAGGCATCATGGGCATTAACTCATGGTCTCATAACAATATTTACTGATCCCCCGCGAAAGGAGGCCAGTCTTTCCTCAGTACCTCGATGAGGAGCTTGAGAATCCCATCGTGCCAGCTCGGTTGATGAGTGGCTCACGTGGACGAGAGTCACGACCACGGGACTGATCCAAAGGCTGCGTCATCTCCCGACGGAGAGAACGAATAGGCAAAGGAGGGACGGGAGGAGCACGACTTGAAGGCTGCTGCATTCCAGCAGTGGATCGGCTCCGCGGGCGGCTGCCGGCGGGCATAGAGGCAGACGACGATGACGCAGGAATACGAGGCTGGTTGATGAGGCCAGAGCCGCTGCGGCTGTTGCTGTAGGCCATCATGGCAGGCTGACCACCGGTAGCGAGGCTGATGAGTGGACCACCTGTTGGGGCCTTGACACCGTGGCCCTTGCCTTCTCTTTCTCTCTCCCTCCAACCCTGTGGCTCGGGAAAGTTGACAAGGGGCTGGCCAATTGGTGGAGGGGGGATCTTCTCTCGCTTGGCATCCGCCGTCGTAGGCCTCGTATTAGGGGCGCGGACGGACCGGCTGCGATAGCGCATCGACTGCTCCTTCGACCGGGTCTCTGTCTTGGTTTCCTGGGGAAATGTAGGGGAAGTAACACCTCCATTCAACAGAGAAGGTCCCTGAGTAAAGGCGGAGTTGGTGGTGGTAGGAGGGCTGTTGACAGGTGCTCGCTCCGCAATCTTACGCTTCTCCTCGTAGACTTGGCCTAGCAACCCAGCAGGGGAGAACTCCTCGCCTTGAGGCAACTGGGGTGCTGTGCGGGAGCGATGTAGAGATTTGGTCTTGGTCAAGACGTTGCGCTTCTGGGTTACCCTGCGTTCGAGCTCAGTCTTGGACTCGTGCTTGTGCTCATGCTTGTGCTCATGCTTCTCTTGATCTTTGGGCTTCTCGTCAAGAAAGTCCTTCCCGAATTCTTCCAAGGGCTTGTCAAAACGATCCATATCAAGGAGTGGTTGGAAGGCACCAATGGTATAAGGGGTTTCATCCACAGAGACCTTCAGACGGTGACCCCCCTTTGTGACGGTGCTTGTCGATTTCATGGTGCTTGTAGGGGATGTCGTCGGGTCAGAGTTGAGTGAGATTTGAGGTGCCTTGTCCGTCTTGAAGTCAACTTTCTTGTTGACCAAGTACCAGCTTCGCCAGCCTTGCACAAGCTCATGGAACCGCTTAGCAAGTTTGCCATCCTCGGCGCAGAAGAAGTGAACAAAGTTCTCGCCGTTGGGGAAAACAAAGGTTTTCTGCTGACTCTTAACAGCATAGCAGTAACGCCGGGGCGCCTTAAGATGACGCCGAACCTCGCTCTCTCGAGGGGTGTAGATATCAAAGTCAGACAAGTGGCATAGAACAGTGCTGTCCTTGTCCGAGGGTTTGGAATCAGGCTTCTTTGACAAGTACATCTGGCCTGACTCCAACAGAGTGATATACCGCTTATTCCACTTCCCTGGTCGTGATGAATGGTACATCTGGAAAGTGAAGCCCGGTGGAGGAGTTGGCGTACGAGGAACCGAGTTGATATCGAGGTCGGCATCGGAGCTCCCAGAGATGTCATTGGTGACAACAAGCAGCGAGTTTTGCTGGTCGCGGTCCCATGAATTCATGACATCACGAATGCGTTCATAGCGACGGAGACGGCGCTCCAACCCGAGCTCGACATAGCACTCGATTATCACGCTCTCCTTGGGATTGATATCGTGGGTAGTGAGATTGGCGGTCGAGTAAAGAATCTCCATAGGCGAGGTATCGGGGGTGACTGGAAGGTTGATGACGGACGAAAGGCATCGTACACACACACGCTGGAGTCATGAAATTAGCACCACTTGGGATTGCGACTTATAGGGGAATGAGACTCACTCTTTCGCCTCCATTGCTAGCAGATGTAGGCGCATCGATGCCTGGCACAATGCCCTTTCCACCTTGCTCTATAAAGCTCATCTTGTCTGGAGATGAAGAATCCTCGAGGCTGTTGGAGCGGCTGAAGTCGATGGAGAAGATAGTTGGTGCCCTCGGGCTTGGCGTGCCGGCTTGGCTCGTAGTAGCATTCGATCGCCTTCCGCGAGACAAGAAAGGAAGCCTGTCGAGGAAAAAGAACCTGGTGAACTTTGGCGATGGAGTCGCAAGTTGTGCGTGGATGCGAGCGAGGTCACGTTTCCTCTGTTCAGCGAGAATGCGATCAGTTTCCGCTTCCAGACGAGCAACCTCGTCAGCCCAGAGTTCTGCTTCTTGCTCTTCCTGACGATGACGGTCGAATTCCTCGCGCTCGAGCTGTGCGGCGCGCTCTGCAGTTTCAGTGTTTATGCGGAGCGCAAGAAGGTTGCGACTCTTGAAGCGAGCGATGTCACTCGCCGATGGGACGGTACGAAGAATAGGCGACGATGCCAGAGGCGATTTTGGCGCGGGCGATCTTGAGGCGGGAGAGTTGGACGGTGTCTTTCTTGGTTGATCCCAATCTCGAGTGCGACGGCGACCACGGCTTGGGCTTCGAGTAGGAGTTTGAGGACGGCTGTGAGTGTGAGTTGGCCAGGGGAGTTGCGCAGAAGAAGAAACCGGACGAGACAACGGGAAGTTTGGTGATTTAGGCGTCAGGGTGAACAGGGGGCTGGACAGGGGACTTGGGAGGGGCGGGATGGCAGGCGAGGGGCCCCTTGGAGGACCAGACGCTAAATTTAAATTGCTGGATGCGCTGGCAAAACTGAGAACCGATGGAGATGGTCGAGGAGAGAGCGCTGGGGACCGACACAACGATGGCGCCGGTGATGACGAACCTTGGCGACGCGCCGTGGCTCCATTTCCCACGGCGCCCACCGCAGCTCGTGGAGCCAAACCGCCAATAACCCCTGTTACACTCTCCGCGAGGCCCTTGAACAGCGCGACTCCACGAGCGCCAGCTGAAACAGAGGAAACGAGAGGCGGTGCCGGCTGTCCCTGAACCTGAACCTTGGGCGACAGCAGAGGACGCCCACGCATAAAAGTCGCAGAGGCTACGCTCTTGGACCGACGCCGACCAACTGGCCGTCCTAGCAGAGTCGGCGTGTCCAGGCGGGGATAGCAATCTCCCTGAGCCAGATGGCTCCCCTCTGAAGGTGGTCCGCTATACACGTCAAACGCCCGGCGCCTTAATGACGAAGCACTCTTCCCCCGGAGACTCCGTAATCGCGACATTTTGGGGATGGGTGGCTTCACGGCATCATGCGGTTGATCCCAGGCGTCTTCGAATTGCAGCGGGGCCACCGCCGCCATGGTCGTCGTCGACGCCGCCATTTGGATGCGGGCCGTCCTCGTCTGTCGCCACTAAAGAATCGGTTCCTGCAGTGGACGACGGACCCTGGATGGGATGGCGGGCGCTTCTGCAGCCCTATCGTAGTCCCCGAAAGGCCCTTAGGTGCAAGGTTGTCGGATCGATCCGCTGTCGGTCGACAATAGATTGGGCGACAGCTCGAATATCGCTTGCGATCGTCGGCAGGGGTTCTCGTATTTGTTTCTATCCCGTCTTCTTCCCCACAGAACCGTTGGAAAGTCAATTGACAGCTAGACTAATTAAGACGGTGTCGTTTTCTCAGGATGGTACGTATTGGTGTAGCAAAGGTAGGTAGATCGGGCGGGAGGATCGGTCCCCCAGGGCGGGAAAGGGATAATCTCGGCAAGGGCTCAACGGTGATGAAGCATTTCGACATTTGAAGCTGATGAGACGTGAATATTGAAAGTGAAGGAAGAAGAAAAAGGTTTGCAAAACCTCTGGGGTAGCAGTGTCAGTTGACGAGAAAGCAAAAGGAAAGAGAGAAGGGAGGCGCCTCCCCAGATAACAGAAGCAAATATCAAGAGGTAGGCTCATCGCTCGCTCAACGTTCCCCTCCACCGCGTAAATGGAGGCTTCCAATCTCTCCCTCGCAAAGTCTCAAAAAAACGAAGGCCATGCAATGCCACCAGCGAGAGATGGTATGTGCTGCGCTGAACGTCCAAATCAGCTGGCATGGAGCCAGATTCACATCCCCCGCCCTGAAAAGCCGAAGCATCGAGTCCCGCCCTCTTGGGCTTCGAGAATCCATTCCAGTCCCAGTCAACGCTTGACGGGAAGCACAATGAAGACAAGTCTACCAATCTGTTGGATGGCTGGGGCTGGACAGAGGTAATGATTGCACAGCCCAGAAGATGGCGGAGGGTTGAGCCGAGAGAAGAGAGACATGCATTGCATACGATTAGGTACATCTGCAAGTTAAATTGCCACTTATTTCGCTGACTGTAGGCTAGAGGATCAAATCTCAGACTTTCAAGCATCGCAGAGACTACTACATGACCAGTTCCGTCAATTCAGTTGCTATCTTCAGCGGCCTCTTCCTAATAAAACGAGACCCAGCGACGCAAGTTCGAGATTCGCTCTCATACATGCCACGAGGTATGGTGCGGGTGCCAATGCGAGACAAGACTCCCTTTCTCCAGCGCGACTCAAGCTTGAGGAAAGCATGTACCTCAAACATCAGTTCCAAGACATCAGCCCGCCAAGCGTTCCCCAATCGGCTTCAACGGCATGCGCCCTTACTTGCGAAACGCGCGAACCTCGCGCCGCCACCAGCCCTTGAAGTCGCACGCCGAAACATCGATCCCCAAGTCCCGCAGCGCCTTTGTGCTCAAGTGACAGTCGTATGGGCGCTGGACACTGGCATTTGGATCATTCCCCTCAGTGTTGGGCTTGATACCCTCCGTCGACAGGCCCATAATTTCTCCGAACAGCTGGACGATCTCGTACTTTGTCATGCGATCTTCGCTTGAGAATTGGAGGATATGGGGGAGGCCAGCTCTATCACCAGGTGCGGTATCGAGATACTTGACCGAGATGTCTGGTGAGCAGTGTCAGTAAGCCTCTATCACCTGTCATGAATGAGTTGAGGAGATACACCAGCCAACGCGCCATCTGACTCGAAACACCATGACTAGAGGTAGAGTGAAACATACCGTGGCAGACCCGTCCAATGTCTTCGGTATTGGTGGGATACCGGATGGCCCAATGATCCATATTGACCTCGATCCCTTGTGTCTGAGCCTTCCACAAGGCATCCATCAGGACGTTGACGGCACTCTCAGCTGGCGTTTCAGCATTGCCGTACAAGACGGGGACTCGGAGCACGACCCCCAAGCCCTCCTTGCCAGCCTTTGAGAACGTCTCCAGCACGGCACGCTCGCCATCCAGCTTTGTCTGGCCGTAGAGGTTGGTCGGCCGCGGCTCGGCGTCGGCTTCATACGGGGCATCTCCTGGCACGCCAGGGAAGACGTAGTCGGTTGAGATGTAGATGACAAAGATGTCTCTGTCAGCTGCCAGCTGAGCGAGGGACTTGCTCGCCGCCACATTGAGGGCTCTTGCGGCCTCTGGATCTTTGTCGACCTTGTCTGGGAATCGCTGAGCAGCGCCTTGTCATTCTCGGTCAGTCGTAGCAGGACATGGTCAGGGCAGTGTTGGCTTACAGTGAACGATGACCTGCGGTCTAGTCAAGGCACCATGTCAGCTTTACAGGGCCAGCTTAATAGAGAAACAGGGAGTCAAACTTGGTCTCTTCAAGAAGGCTTGCCACTTCAGATTCATTGGCAAGATCAACCTTGAGGGTGCTGATTCCATCTGCGCGAGAATAGCCTGTTCCCTTGACATTCCAGCCCCGCAGTCCAAACGAAGCCGAAACTTCGCGACCCAAGAGGCCAGTGGCGCCGGTAACGAGGACGGTTCGCTCAGGCATTGCGATTAATGGTGAATTTGAGAAATTTCGCACAAGCTCGATGAGTGTGATGGTGAGAATAGAGGTGAGAGTTGAGGCGTCATACCTCAAGGTGGGGGGTTGGAATATCGCGAGGTGAGGGGCAGGTTGGACGTCAAAGTGACATGAGCCCTGTTGACCGTAACAAGGAAAGTTGACGTACTAATTACAGCTTAAATACTGCAGTATTTACAAATATTACAGGGTTTATAGAATATTTATGTTTACATAGACACGAATTTGTCATAAGGATTAGAGGATACTAGCCATCATTTCGTACAATGTGTTTTCTTTTTTGATCATCATTATCACTACTTTACAACTAAACATCAAATAGTTTAAATATTCTAAAATCTACTCTACAAGCTCAACCCAAAACAAAATCTAGAATCGATCATGACTGGCACGCGGTCCAAAACCATACCTCGACGACTCGGTCTCGCTATCGTCTCTCAGATGTGTCGCCGGCACCCTCTCGCCATACTGCACAGCTACTTCAGATGTCTTGAGGATGCCGTTGTACGTCATGATCTCTTCCTCCGAGTTGGTCGGCGAGTGTGACCGAATCTCGGATCGACCCTTGATATCCTTGAGTGGGAACGGTCCTGCGAGACTGCTCCGAACACCCGTACCACCACGCGATCGCTTCGCTGTTCCTGTCGTTGTTGACCGTCCGTAGCCGTCTCTGGTCGACGAGTACTTGTTGCCTGACGATTTGAGTGCTGAGAAGAACTTGGGGAACCACTGAAGGAAGAGAGGCCGCAGAGCCGGCGCCGATGCCGTGATGATAGCCAAGTTTGTCTCAACGGCAGAGTAGGTGAATCGAATATCATAACTCCAGTCCAGATCGGGATCCATGAAGTCAGTAAAGTAGGCCGTCTCGATGAGCCAGGACATACGAAGGATACTCATGATGGTAACACTGAAAGAGTCAGTGGGCAATCACTCTCGTCCAGGTCTTTTTACTTACGCTCCTCCGAGGACAAACACTCCAATGATTGCCGCCCTCACCTTGAGAGGTAGCTTCAACCCCAGAAATATCCAAAACGGCAGAATGAGAACCAACACATCAGTCAGAATGGTGAGACTTGACGTGGCAATGTAAAAGGCATTCTGGTTAATGCACATGCCATCTGGCCTTATACTCTCCTCCTTCGAGCGGTTCCAAAAGTAGCTGACAGGTGTGCACTGGAAGACGCAGGCGAAGAACATGGCTACCATCTGGAAGAGGTTGAAGATGAGGAGGCTGATGATGCAGAGACGGACCTCACGCTTCTGGCCGCCTAGGCGCATGAGGAAGAGGAGGACCGATGTTTTTACCAGGGCGAGGATCGGATTATAGAGGATCTGGATCGTAAAGGCCCATTTCTGACCGAGGACAAAATCTTGGGTGATGGGGATGTCCTTTTTGTGAATGCCGATGTAGTTGAGGCGCATCGAGTAGTAGGAGCAGATGGTTTCGGCGATGGATAGGGCCTAGGGTTGTTAGTTTGTAGATGTGATAGGTAAAGTATATAGCATACCATTGCCATAGTAATAAGTAAGTCATCTAAGGCTAGTCAGTATCTTTGCTAAAGAAAGACCGTGTCAACTCACCCCAGCTGTATTGCTTCGTCGAGAAGCGCCCATATATACGAAGTACCCATACGCAAAAGGCCATTATGGGAAAGAAGAATAAGATAAAGTATCCAATCTGCTGAAGTCGTGAGTAGGGATACCCATCGTCAATGGCCTCGGAGCCATCAGTGGCTCTCTTGTGCAGCTCTCCGACGAGCCTCTGCACAGCTCCAACATCCATCGAGGTCGAGAACCAGCTCAAAAAGGCTTAAGATATTTGACAAGGCTACACGCCGAAAGAGTAAAGAGAAAAGAGAGTTCAGAAAGAGGGAATGGATCATGTTGATCTCCGCTCAGGGTGTTAGATCTACCTATATGCCGTACATGTCGCAAGCTAGACCTTCAGGAGAACGAAAAAGAGGAGTTAGCGTGCCACCTTGCTCGCACCACGCTTCAGACATATTTGCCTGCAGAAGGCGGCTGAAGCCCGTTCATCGATGGATCCTCTCCCCGTACAAAGAACGAACCGGAAGCAGTCCCTTGTTGGAGAGAGGGCTGCGGGAGAAGGAACATGAGAGCATGCATGGTCCAAGTGGCGAACGAGTAAATGGGCTGAATCTCACGCCCCACGTAAGTAGATAGGTTGTCCCCTGCGTCATGGGATCAAACTGCGTGTTTCAGTCGTCGAGGTTGGATGTTTGAATCCACAGATGGACGTTGAAGGCTTGACGAGTGTAGTCGATAAACGAGTCTATAGTGGGTTACCTCTGCAATAGAGCATTCGATAAAGTATTTCATGTCGATCATTGAGCTAATTCACTAAAACAGCCTGGAATATCCTACATCTTTCTTCAGAAGCTATACAGTGGTGTAACCATGACCGTTTCTTATCATGATCCGACATCTGACTACGCCTTGACAAATCGCTCCTCGAAACCACTCATCGACTAGAACCAACTCTCAGTCCCTCCTATAACGACATGTCATTATATCCTTGCTAGTGAAAATCAGGGTCGGCGATCCTTTGGTGCCCGTTGGCGGAGTGGTTCCCACTTTGCGAGTAAATCAGATGTTTCCATCGGCAATGACTTCCTTTTTTCCCCATCTCGTTAATCTAGGAAACTTGTTTTTTTATTGCGAAAAAAAGGAAACATGATCTTTAAGACGATCTATTTAATTAATCAGAGTTCAAGTTTGAGATATGTTAACTCAACTCAACTTGAAAACCTTCAACATCAACATGGACAATATCAAATCACAAACCGAAGACAACTACCGAAACCTCCTACTCGAGTCATTTCTCAAATAGCTCATAAAATCAGGGGCAGAAAATCATCACTTCCCCCACCTCCTGGTCTGTTACAGAAGGCTTACTCTGCAGGCCGCATCGATCTTTGAGAGATCCTAGCTCCCCTCTCTGCATCCGCCAACAAGCCTCTTCCTTGCAGTTCATCCCGGCATATCAAAAGGCTAGAATTCAAACCGTCCAAGTCCTAGTGAGGGTCTCGATTTATCTCCATCCAAGGATCAAGCCTTGGTAATTTGTTCGCCTGCAGCGGCTATAGGCAAAATGTCGCGACGCTTGGGTCGCGTGAGCTATCACTCAAGAACATACTCAACCAGATTCATTATCTCATTCAGAATACTACACACCACGGCTGGCTTCTAGAAGTAAAACTATGCATTAGCTCCCGTTGTCAGTTCATCTGTCAACTCGAGTGGCGTTGCATCCAAGTCATGCTCCTCACAGCCTTGAAGCGATGAAACATCACCAGCTCATATCAGTGGAGCTCACTCTTGTTCAGCTCATCCAACCCGTCCCTACATCGATCGACAATCGACATTCTTCAGCCTCTTTGACAGGATCTTTCGAGTGCCACAATTCATCCACGAACTACGTCTCAGCATGGCAGCCAAGGCTTACCACCCCTTGAACATCTTGGCATACTAAAGCCTCAGTTCCTAGAAAATCATCAGATTCATCCGATCCTGCTCCTTCGTGCTAGTGGCATCCAGTTCGAGTCTGTTGGTTGTGTTGTCGGGGAATCCTCCGCCCACAACCCGGACCCTTCTCGTTCATGCCTCTAGACCCAGAGCCAACAGAGTTCCACTCTCCATGGTTCCCAACTATGGCATGCCTTGTCTCTGCTCCTGAAATATCTCCAACCTCAGCCCATGGCGTGGTTCCTAGTGCTCGTTGGCAGCTCCATCGCACCCACAGCTCGCCATGCCTTCTGGACGATTCCCTCGGACTGTGGCGTTTATAGAAGGGCCACGGATTCCGCCTCTATCCGGCTAGTCTTGAGCTTCTAGACCTCTCCTGTCAGTCGTTTGTCTCTCCTGGTCGCCATGTCTGCCATGCGTTTCTTTACCTTGGCGGCGCTCGTTAGCGCATCCTTTGCCCAGACTATCAAAGTTGGCGGCAAGGACATTCGTGAGTTTTCAGTACTTTTGTGGATTACACAATTCAACTAACATTGATTAGCTGTTGACAAATCTGCTATCGCACCAGCCAGTGAGGCTGTCTCCAGGAGTTCTTCCAAGGCCAATGCTCCTCTCTTCCTTGATGAGTCTACGCAACTCACAGATAGGGTCATCAACAACCTCACCTCTCTTGGACTCTCTCATATTGAACTGTTCGAGTTCGACAATGACAAAGAAGAGACTATCCACAGACGAAGTCTCTTTGGCCAGTGCAAGACGGCCCCTGGGGATGAATACTTCCCCAGCGATACGCTCTGGGCAGTATTTGACTACCTCCTTGGCGATGCCCTTCAAAAGACAGTCCCATATGCTTCAGTCTGTTATGAGGATTCTGAATTTGGCAACTACAACAAAGCCAAGTGTGATTATCTCATGAACAACTGGTTCAACAACTCCTACGTCCCAACTGAGGATCCCACTGCTGTCAACGCTGTCTTGTACCAGGGCCAGTCCTGTCTTCCCCCTTCTCTCTTTGCATCTGCGAAGTCTTGCACTGTCGGTGGCTACCCTCTGTACACTGTTGATGCTACAAATGTTGCGCACATTCAGCTCGCCATCAACTTGGCCCGCAGTCTGAACCTTCGTCTCGTCATCAAGAACACTGGTCACGACTTTGGCGCCAAGTCTACCGGTTACGGTGCCTTGTCCATCTGGACTCACAACCTCAAGTCAATCGAAGTTTATGAGGACTACGAAGAGGGTGACTACAAGGGCCCTGCCGTCAAGGCCGGAGCGGGTGTCCAAGCCTATGAGGTCTATGAGGCTGCCAAGGAGCACGGTGTCACTCTCATCGGCGGAGAAGGCCAGACTGTTGGTGTCATGGGCGGCTTCATCCAGGGCGGTGGCCACGGTCCCCTCTCTGGAATCCACGGCATGGCCTCTGACTCTGTTCTCTCCTTCGAGGTTGTCACTGCTGATGGCCGCCTAGTCACCGCCAGCGAGAGCTGCAACCCTGACCTCTTCTGGGCCATCCGTGGAGGAGGCGGTGGTACTTTTGGCGTCGTGACATCTGCTGTTGTCAAGGCTCACCCCAAGGTCGCTGTCGCCACCTTGACCTTTGCCTTTGCCTCCGGTGTCGATGGTCTCACTGACGAAGTGTTCTGGAAGGGTGTCAAGGCATTCTGGGACCGCTTCCCCGAGTACGCCAAGGACAACGGCAACTACGAGTACTTCCTCATCACTAAGACCGAGACTGGCTACAGCTTCTCTATGCAGCCCTGGTTCGCTCCCAAATTTACAGCTGAGAAGCTCAAGAAACTCGTGGCCCCTCTCTTTGCCGACTTGAACGAGCTTGGCATCAGCATCAAGCCTGAGTACGCCGAGTATGACGACTTCTACCCTGCTTGGCAGGCGTCGTTCCCTCTTGAAGGTTGGGGCAACCCAGCTATCCGCCAGGGAAGTCGTCTGTTCCCTGAGGAGAACTGGGCCAACGAGACCATCATCAGCAAGACCTTTGATGCCGTCAAGGGCAGCATCGAGGACTACGGCTGGTTCATTGCCTTCAACTTGTACGCCGGCCACGAAGGTTACCCTGACACGGCTGTCAACCCAGGTTGGCGAACAGCTCTCGTCCACGGAATCGGTGCTGTCTTCTGGGATGTAACCGCCGACGAGGAGACCAAGAAGAACATCTCCGACAGCCTGACTAATGACTACATCCAGCGGTGGCGAGATGTGACTCCCGGTGGCCACGCGTACTGTTCTGAGAGCGACTACGTCGAGCCCGACTTCCAGCACTCGTTCTGGGGCAGCAATTGGGAGCGTCTGGTCGAGATTAAGGAGAAGTGGGATCCCTATGATATCTTTTACGCCACCAACGGCGTTGGCTCGGACAAGTGGGAGCTCCAGGACAAGATCTTTGGCAACTTGCCCAACCAGAACAGCAAGCTTTGCCGAGTGTAGTAGGTGTCATATATTTGTAACTATTCAGACTTTTTGGTCAATCAGTGTATTATATCAACCCTTGAAGCTCGTTTGCACCATTTTCTACTTGACGAATCCTCTAATCTCAGTTCCCAGCCTTCGTGACATTCCTAGCAGGGTGAAGCATTCCTTGTCATAGTTGAAAAGGGGCTCGGGGATCAACTATACACCAGACTCCCCCGAATTTGTTGTCCGTATTCGCTTCAATAACTATTTGCGAGAAAGCGAGTCGGGTAGTGGCAACCTTGTAGCCTGCCTTGGGAATACGAGTTTAGCCAAGAGTCCCCCTGGACGATTATCAGTTAATTGGCATCGTCGTGTAAGCATAGGCATGCACTTTACTGCCAAGGCATTCAGTGGTGGGTGTTTAAGGCATGACCTTTTTATTTGGAACATTGGCCACTCACTCGTCAATCAATGACTGCTTGGACAGATGATGGTACTATGTCGTCTATCTTTTGAATTAATGGGAGCCTCAATCTGGCCACTCCGAAGGGTAAGCCAATAGTATTTATTTATCCAAGTCATACTTCTATTATCATTAGATCTCGCTTTCAACATAATACTTACATCATAATACTCTAATAAATAAGATGATTCTTGGTATATAATTTTATATTCCTCTGATGACAATGGTTCGACGTATGGGCTAGAGCGTCTTGCCAACTAAAGGAGTGAGCTGTAGGCTATTTCCAACATTGATACAACAGAGAGCGGTGGGTACTCTATCCAAGTTGAGCTATATCATTGGACAACAAAATGGAATGACTACGAACATGATAATTAAAATATCAAGGCTGTTGAAATGTTAAAAACAAGGTCCTGTTCTCCTATATCGAGTGTCTAGGGTAGCCCACCCGATAACCTTATCGTCCAGGCTCCGCCCAATTTTCTACACCTTGACCAGCCTCCAACGTCACAACCTCTACCTCTCCATCCTCCAACCTCCCATCACAATGCCGCCCAAGCGCATGACAGCAAACCCCGTCAAGCCGGCGCGTTATCGCGCCGGTAAGGCTACGGGCGTGGAATCCGACTCCGACTCCGATGCCAGCGAATCTGAGGCGCCCGCCGAGCCCGCGCTCCCTCCGCCACCGAAAGCGACCAGCGCCGGAAAGATCTCGAGCAACTTGGGCAAAGTCGATCTGAACGCGCGCAGGAAGGAGGCAGAGGCCGCTGAAGAAAGGCGAATCGCCAAGGAAAAAGCTGAGCGATTGGCCGTCGAGGAAGGCTTCGTGACGGAAGAGGAGGAAGAGAGCGAGGAAGAAGAGGACGACGACGATGAAGAGGAGAGCGAATCCGAGGAGGAGAGCAGCGAAGACGAAGCCCCGCGACGGTTAATGATCCGACCAAAGTTCATCCCCAAGAGCCAGCGAGGAAACGTGAAAGACCCCGCCCAACAAGAGGAAGAAGCTCGCCAGGCAGAAGAGGAAGCTCGCAAGAAAGCCGCCGACGAGCTCGTCGAAGAGCAGATCAAAAAGGACCTCGCCGCGCGCGCAGCGGGCAAGAAGCACTGGGATGATGACGAGAACGAGGATTCGGACGTGGACACGACCGACGGGCTGGACCCTGAGGCTGAGGAGGCTGCCTGGCGCGTCCGCGAGCTGAGGCGCCTCAAGCGCGCGCGCGCTGCCATCGAGGAGCGCGAGAAGGAGCTTGCAGAGGTCGAGCGACGGCGCAACCTGACTGAGGAAGAGCGGCAGGCTGAGGATGAAGCGTTCTTGGCTAAGCAGCAAGAAGAGAAGGAGGGCAAGGGCAAGATGTCGTACATGCAGCGATACTTCCACAAGGGCGCCTTCTTCCAAGACGAGATGAAGGCTGCTGGTCTGGATAAGCGAGACATCATGGGAAGTCGGATTCAGGACGACGTGCGGAACCGAGAGGCGTTGCCAGAGTATCTGCAGCGTCGCGACATGGCCAAGCTGGGTCGCAAGGGCGGTACCAAGTACAAGGACATGCGCACAGAGGATACAGGTCGCTGGGGTGATATTGGCGGTGATCGAAAGAGAGGAGGGGGCAAGTTTGATGAGGATGAAAGATTCCGCCCAGATGATGATCGTTTCCGACCTGACGAGCGGAGCGCAGGGGGTGCAAATGCTATTCCCCTTGGTTCCCGTGACGATCAGAGGAAGGGTGATCGACGAGACAGAGATGATGGGTATCGGGACCGGAGAGACAGGGACTCGTATCGGTCAAGGGACGACAGTCGAAGGAGGTCACCATCGCGATCACGGTCACCGCGTCGTGATAGGGATGAACATCGCAGTCGCCGGAAGCGCAGCACATCTCGCGACGACGACCGATACGAGAGTGACAAGAGACGCAAAGTGGATGCCAGGTAGGCCTTGGCTTGGTCTTTATATAACATTAATAATACCCAACACGACCATTCATCGTTCCATGACTCCCCTTCTTTTTACGTGGCTCGTTACATTACATATAGTCAGATGTGACTTCTATCTCTATATCCTCACAATCTCAACGCGAGCTCGGTTGAATATTTGGTGGCCCGTCATCTCTTCGCTGCCGCTATCAGGCACTGTGGGAGGATGCAGCGTCATGCGTGCGTATGTACCAGCGCCTCGACGCTTGGAGAGGTAACCTGGGTTGATGAGAAGGACACTTTCAACGACCTAGATATCAGTTAGCATAATGTTGGCTCCAGAAGGAGGTCAAGAACGTACCTTTGCGAAAGGAGGTAGTAAGCTGGGAACCATCATGACATCTGGCCGCACATTGACCATCTCGCCCAGCTCAAGATAGCCCACATCCAGCACTGCGCCAGTGGCAATACCGTCCTCCGTGCCTGTCTTGGGAAGCCTAGAGCGATCTGTAGGCGGGAATAGGGGGAAGTAATGCCGCTGCTCAACCAAGTAGCGACAAAGGCGTCCCATCAGGTCACCACCAGGCTGGGGGCCGCCACGAGAGACCACCTCCTCAGAGCGTAGCTGTGAGAGGATATCTTGTGATGAGACACCAAGCACAAGCTCGTTTATCGACAGTGTCATAGGGTTCGTAACGATACGCACTGCCTTGGGCAGGCCGAGCTCTTTCTTGGGGATTGAGTCTTGTGGCCACGAGACGTGCTTTGCTAGCACATCTCGTACAGAGGGAACGAGAATGATGGTGATTGCAGGGTTTGAGGAGACGAGGCGGTTGAAAGCAGGCGAGATGAGGTACTTGAAGACGGTCGTCATGGTAGCAGTGTCAGGGTCAAAGTTGGCCTCTTCAGGGAGGTCAAAGTCACCCGTCGCGATAAGGGGGTGGTCGACATCAAGAAATGGGCCAGTGAGGACAAGTGCATCGGCGTAAGTGTCGGCCGCTCGAGTGCAAAGGGCATGGAGAGGCTCAAAGTCGAGGTTATCATCTGCCGTGTATGGACCAGACGCGAACAATACGTTCAGGGGCGTAGGTTCTGCATCCTCGTCCATGGCATCAGGTCCACCACGGAGTCGTTCGCGATGGCCCTCAAGTGCAGAGGGTAGAGAGGCAGCGTTGGGGAGTAGAGGGATATCAAGAATCTCCTTGACGACGAATTCGGCCCCAGAGGCATTGGTGCCTCGTAGAGCCACGATCTGACCAGGGAAGAAGCACCAGCTGCGGACGTGATCCATCTTTAGGGGCACTCTGAGACCCATTCCAGCTCGTCTCGACATTTCAAACACCAACGACGCAGCATTGAGCTTCCCCTCTGTCGAATCCGACGCAATCCGGCCAACAGCAACAACTTCAGTGGTGCTCTGAGCTGCGGCGCTGCCAAAGGCTGCCTCATCAAGGCCGTGGTGTTCTTGAATAAGTGCCATGAAGCTGTCGATCCGGTCGTCGAGAATCTCGCTCGTTTCTGAAATCTTCATCACCAATGGCTTGTATCCGAGCTTCTTCTGGTCGGATCCGGCTGTGAGCTTTACGCGCGGCTCGGAGAAGGGCGCAATTGGTGGTTCGGCTGCGGCGAGGCGGTCGTTGAGGATCTCGACAACTTCTCCGGGGTTCGCTCGATCGTTGAAAGAAGTAGGTCTTTGAATGTTAGCAGTGGGCGTAGAAAAACTGCCAAAGAGAAGAACATACGGGAGTCCATTCATAGACTTTAGCTGTTCGCTCATTCCAGTGGCTGGCGAGCTTGTCAACCCCTTGGGAGTCTCCATCTTCCTCTTGAACGCACTCCCAGTCGCAAGCGTCCTGCTCAACTTGCCGCCCGACCCTGGCGTACTCGGCACCAATCCATCCAACATCCCAAACACATCACCACCCTTTGCACCACCCCTCGGTGTAGCAGTGACCTTCCTCTCCGTCTTGACGTGCACCTGTCGTTGTGTCTTTTCGAGTTCATCCTGTATGCTCTGCTTGAGATTGCGCAGCCCCTCGAGCGTCACGACCTGAGCGTCGGTATCGAGCTTGATGCAGTAGGACTCCCACTTGAAGAAGAGATCCTCGGGGGAGAGGCTGTGGAGACGCATGATGGACTGGAGCTCGCTGAGAACGTCGGGCTCAAGCGGCTTGTTGGGGGAGAAGCGGTCTTGGAGATCTGCGTCGGCCATGGTGGGTGACGGGAAAGCAATGGAGACGACAGGGGACAACAATTGATTGCTTTCCGCTCTTATCACAAATTCGAGTGTGTCTTTAAGAGTTGAGAAGAAAGTCGG
Organism: Ascodesmis sphaerospora; assembly: GCA_027569015.1. Taxonomy (NCBI): domain Eukaryota; kingdom Fungi; phylum Ascomycota; class Pezizomycetes; order Pezizales; family Ascodesmidaceae; genus Ascodesmis; species Ascodesmis sphaerospora. The sequence continues at coordinate 1,294,473 of JAPPUR010000006.1, forward strand.
TCGTTATGGTGATGGTGGTTGGAGGGGCTTAATTTGGACGCGAGGAGACGCGTCTTAGAATCCAACCGCGTTAAGTGAGTGGGGACGAAACACAGTTCTTATGCACAGTATGAACACGGTACTAGCTGTGTAGAGGCGTTGACACAGATATAGAGTATCACTTTGAGCAATGGATATGTGTGCTAAATGCAATGATATTTCATACAAATCGTCAATTATGCCCTTGAAAGGCTACTAACTACTACAGAGGTATCATTTCCACAGGCAAACGCCGTTGCCTTGATCCATAAAAAATCCATCCAGCGCCATCTATGTATGTAGTTACTTCATATCCCTGTGTTTTCAAACACTCAATTCTGTGCTGTTGATGCCCTCCATGTACCTGTTGTCCAACAAAGCTCTATCATGCTGTAAAACTCCTTTCATAAAACCATAATGGGCTACTCCTTAGCCTCCTTGACAGTAACTCTTTGCTCCATGCCCCATTCGGCGCCCACATCATCAGAGCCGTTGTAGCCAAAAGCCAGGGCGCCATCTCGGGGAGGGGAGCTGGGCATGATACCATCGGTGCTGAGGAAGTTGCCAAACTCTACTATCATGTTCTGGGTTACTTCCATGTTTGGCAGGCTGGAGAAGTCGAATTGGCTGTTATCCAAGTCGAAAGATGGCTCCGAGAGCAGCTGCGTGATAGTACGACACGTGGGGGTATCAAAAAGGTTGTCAACGTTTAGCCGCGGGCTCCGCCTAACGCTCGCGGAACGAGGAGTCTTTGTAGGTGTCTTCTGAAGTAGTGCCTGCTGGCTAGGAGACATCATCCCTCTCACAGATCTAATAGATCGTGAGACGCTGCGGGTGATGGGTCGGTGGTTTGGTGTAGGACGTGTAGGAGTCTTGAAGGGAGTGGTTTGCGCCTCAGCCTTGGACTTGGGCGGAGGGGTAGACGGCCGAGCAGGGCTATGGAACAGAGCCTCTAGGGCGTCTTGCTCGCTTTGTCTCTCCCCACGAGTCTCAGTTTTGGACTTGGGTGGAGGAGTGGAGGGGCGAGCTGGGCTGTGGAACAGGGCCTCCAGGGCATCTTGTTCACTCTGTTTCTCGCCACGAGCCTCCGTGGCCACGTTCTCCTTTTCCACAGCCAGTTCCTTGTCTTGACGAGACTCTGTCACCTTGACAACGTTGGCGTTTATCTCCCCAAGAGTCTTGATGGTCGGATCCTTCTGTGGAGAGGAGAACAGCAAACGCCGGGTGTTGCCGAGGTCCTCATCAATGTCCATTTCGATGGGGCTGTTAGCCGTCCCAAGCCCTCTGGAACTTCTGGAATGGGTTGACCCCGGGTTTGATCGGTTCCTGTCGTGGTTTGGCAGCCCATCGAGGCTGGGGAGAGAGAGAGCGTTGCCCATTAGCACATCGCCTTTTTGTTCCTTGGTGGGAAGGATAGGGCCAGACTGCTTGGGCGAGGATGGTTCGACAGGACCGACAGGATCTGTAACTGGATAGGCCTCGGAAGTCGGGTTGGGATGAGAAATACTCTTTGTGCGAGCCCTCTTGGCCCGGGAGGTGTTGGTATTGGTGTTGGGGTTGGTGCTAGAGCCACGCTTCCGTCGGCTTAGGGGCCCGAAGGCGTTGTCCCATTTATCTTGAGGGCGGTGGATTCGGTATTTGCCTATCCAGATACCACAGGGGTTGCAGAGAAGTTGTTCTGTCCATGCATCTCGAATATCCTTCAGGCCCAGGGACTTCTTGACGAGTCGGTATGCCAGAGGAACGTTTTGCTCATCTCGCTTTGTAATCTCAATCGCCGTGATCTGTCCAGGCTTGTCCGTGTATTCGACATACTGGGGAACTCCCTCGTGTTCCTGAACCCAGATCTTGCGCCAAGTTGGTGTCTCGATGGCGCCGCAGTTGGCACAGAAAGGAGGCATCTCTCCATTCAGAATTGCCATTTCCAGCTTCTGCTTGATCGCGTGCTTCTTCACCATGTTCTTCTTGTACTTGTATGGTGGTGATGATGGCATCCCAGGGAGAGCATCGCTTTGTGGGAAAGATGCTCCGGGCAGGGGAGGCATGGCCAAATGCTCGAGAGATTCGACTGAGCCAATAGGGTCGCTGGCAGGAACTGGTAGGTGCAGAGCCATAGAGTTGGATCGACGAAGACATGATGGAATCTCGGTCGATGCTCTGATGGGCTCGGCAAGGTGAGACTCGGAGAGCGTTGACGGTTTTACGGGCTCGCTAGCAGGAACTGAGGGCAATGACAAAATGCCGGCGGATTGCGATCGGTTCAGGTGTCGAGATGAGCGAGGCTGGGGCTTGACTGGGTTAGAGACTGGTTTTCGAGGAGGTAGAGTTCCTTGAGGAATCTGATTAGTCTCCGTTGAAGGCATGGGCTCAGGACCTGAGGTCGCTCGCACTAATTGAAGAAGGGGCTCATCCAACCCATCGCAGGGCTGGGTTTGGGGCTCAACCTGAGGTTGAGGAACTTCTGCTGTAGAAGGAGCTCGGACAGGAACTGGGCTTGCCATCTTCTCAGGGGCGTCTGTGGTGGGAGGAGGAGTTGGTGGTGAGCGGCGCTGAGGTCGCGCTTGGGGGGGATTTCGGGCTGTTTGAGGTTGAACATGGTTCTTTCGGGGAATAGGTAGGGGTAGGGAAGGCTCCGACTGAGGAGGCCCAACCGGACCCGAGGTAGGATGGGGTGTGTTGTAGCTCTGGATATGAACGAGATCCTGGCCATCTGGGCCGTCTATCCTGAAGACCTGAGTTGGGATGCCTGTGCAGTCTACGGTTTCCATCACTCGTGGGACTGGGGGTCGTCCTTGAATCCGACTCTCCTTGGCCGGCTGGAGAATGGGTTCATCAAAGAGCTCATCGATATCATCCGTAAAAGTTGAATCTGCGGGTGCAGGCATCGGAGGGAGTATAGGGCTTGACATGGGCGGGCTGGATTGCATGAATGATGCGTTTCGAGGAACTGGAGGAGACGAGCGGATATCCTGCGGGCTATCTTCCGAGTAGGCTGGCGTTTCGATCGCCGATTCAGGGGAGCGGCCGTCCTCCTGGCTTGGAGATAGGGCGCGGGCAGGCCTCGGGGGAATTTGATTGCTCAGGTTGGCCGTCAGCTCTTGTCGCATGGATGACTCCCGCCGAGGCTTGGGCCCTTTTGGGCCACCTCGAGGCATATTTAATGGACCGCCCTCAGGCACGGGCGTGGGAGCTCGAGGAACTTCCTGTAGGTGGTTGCCAGACGCGGCTTCATTGCTTGGACCAACAGGGCGGAAGTTTCGAAGCGAACTGGCAGTGCTGGCAGTAACACGTAGAGAATCGGGTCCAGAGGTGAATGGATTCGGTGTCGCCTTTTCAGCCTTGGTTGTCTTGACCGGCTTTGTTGTCTTGACCTCCTTGGTCTGATTTGTCTGGTTTGCCTCCTTGGTTGCGTTCGTCCCCGTCTTGGTCTTCTTCTTGGCGGGGCCGCTATCCTCGCCCTCGGTTCCGTCCTCATATCCTGAAGTATTTCCTTCAGCTGGCTTTTTCCGTGGTCGACCACGGGGACGCCCTGTCGGCGCCCTCTTGCGTGAACTTCTGCTAGATGGTCTTGACGTAGGCTGGTTCGGGGCTGTTGCCGGGTCGACAGGTGTTGGGGCTACCCGCTGGACTTCAGGGGCTTGAGGTCCTTGGGAGAGAGCAGGCGATGCCACTCGGGAGACATGTGCTGAGTGACCAATCTGAGGATTGGATTGAAGGAACGAGTTCCATTCAGCAGCACCTGCAGGTGTCATGAGTGTCTCTGTAGGTCGCGCAAGCTGCATGTCCTGGGTAGGCTCAGGTTTTTGAACCCTGGGGCAGACGGTAAATCTCAACTTGACCTCTAGGATCTCGGGATTACCTCCCCCAAAGACGGCGAGGAGGTTCTTGGTGACTCGCCCTGTGACCATCTTGGGTGGCTGGGCGGCCCAATCACCACGCATCCCATCCAATGCCCATGATAGCATGCCCTGCCCCACAAGTGGTGTGTCTGGTTCCGAGTAATCGAGAGAGTAGACGGTGAAATCGGTGTTGGCCTCGTTGCCGTGGCTGGCAAGCTCGGGGCTGCACTCGGTGACCGCTAGCAGGCACGCGCGCAAGTCGACGATGCCGATCGAATTCTTGTCGTCGAGGGGAACCGTCTGTACGTGGAGGGTCTGAGATGACCGGGCCAGGCAGTTAACCTTGGCCTCCTTGTCGAAGGTGTAATGAACCTTGACTGTAGGGCAGTGTTAGCCATGTATGCAGCAAGATAAGGTCATCATCGGGAGGCATACGGCCCATGGGCCTCACTTGGACGCCCGACTCATCGACTTCGTTATTTCGCTGCATCGTCTGACCGTTGTTGGGATTCCAGTCGCCTGGGGGGGCAAAGGGCATGGGTGACGCCATGGCGGTCAGTCCCCAGGAGGGGGAAAAGGTCAGAGAGATAAGCCGACGCGGTGTCTCAATCACTCGAGGCGAAGTGACAGTTGAGAATCCTCGAGATGCCGTCGACGGGAAGGTTGTGCGAGTGATTGAGACGAAAAGGGTTGACGGGGAGAAGGGTGGATATGTGGAGCTAGAGCGAGGCGAGGTTTAATGTTTGAGCTCGTTGGCCGGGATGTGATATCAAATTCGGGAGGCGGGCGTCATTCTCGTGACGCGCCTCGTCCGCCAAAAGTCGCGTCGTGAGGGTGGAACCTCTTTAAGCTGCAGATCTGAGGGGAGACGTGCACGCTGGCTGGACAACGGCGAGGAGGGGGAAAAAAAGAGGAGAAAGAAATTGAGGAGGGGAAGATGGACAAGGAAGAGATTAAGTATCAAACCAGAGGTCAATCATCAATCAACGACGCGGACACGCAGAGGAAGGAAGGTGGTGATGTCGCGTTGTGATGCAGGTTGTAAAGGCGTCGGCGGGTGTTGTAGCTGTTGGCCCTGACCTTGGCAGGCAGTGGGTTGGATGCTCAAGTTGGAGGGCGGCCGTGTCACTCGAGTGGTTGAGAGACCCCTGTGGGTTCTGATTTAGTGGTTGCAGCGCCAGTGACGTGAGTTAGCGCGCACCCACCTGAGCGAGACGCGCCGACAAGGGAAGGTGGGGCCGGGGGCCGGAGGACGAGACCCACTATTCCCGAGAGGCACGGCGCCGGAGAGACAGTCTCGGCCCCGCCTTGAGTTTGGCTCCGAAGCTGTCAAGCTCTGGAAACCTTCTTTGTTTAGTTCGCTTCCTTCGGATGCGTAGTCAGCTCACCGGCCAGGCACCGGAAGCTGCTTTCTCACGTGCTTCGAGTTCGCTCTCGTTTTTGACGTCGGGTTTCGGTGGCTTGGTTCCCGCAGCTTTTGTCTCCGTCGCAGCTTGCGGGAGAGCTAGAGAGGTACGTATCTTGTTCAACTCCCTTACCGCACCTTTCGCAGGTCCTTTCGCTTTGGCCAACCCAGCAGCTGGCGGCTCCCTTTCGATGACGGAAAACTGGACCAGAGATGAGAGGGAAAATGGCAGACCTGAGAGGGGGCGAAGATGTCTAGTCTTTCTTCTCAAGACCTCTCCGGGGCGGGGCCTTGTCCCTTTTATATTCTCTCGTCCGTCTGTTGCCCGAGGCCATCTTCCCGGATGCCTACAGACGCCATGTGGGAAGATGATGAGTCGATGAGGTTTCCCCTCGACTTTATCTCCACTTTCTCTCAACGTCTTGTTCCTTACCTCCTGCTGGTAGCCGTGCTTATCATCTCTTAACTCCGCCTGTTTGGCTAGGAGCCTTGGTGTTTTGTTTTGGCCTATGCACCACCACCCGTCCAACCCTCCATTACGCGCTGATAGGCCCCTCCTTGCTTGTTACCCCCCCTGTAGTCGGCTTATTTAGATGAGGCTTTTCGACCATCGTTTGATCTCTCATCAAACGGAATCTTGGTGGTTTATCGCAACCCCACACCCCTCATCTCATTCGCCACTATTCCCCCCATTCCATTTTCACCATTCACGACAATACCCATGATGCTTCATCAGCCCCATTAACGAGTTTCACCTTCATCAACGAATTGAATGCACCATCATCAGAAAGTCATCACATTTCATCTATCGACACATGCACTACGCCAGGATCGTCGGGTAGTGACTTCTATTTTTACAAATTATCTAATATTCTTACAATTTGCTTCCAGGCGTGGACTCATCTGCCAGCCACCTGGCCTTGCCGCGGGCGTCCACATCGGTCTTGCGGGCGATGATCTCCTTGACCACCTCCGAGATACCTTGGCGACCCCGGCGAGATGCGATGATGATGTTGGCCAGCTCCTCCTGGCTGTAGCTGCCGCCAGAGAGGACCTTGCGAATCTCCTTCTCGGTGGGGACTCCGAGACTCTGGTGAGGGTATTCCGAGTATGTCCGATCGGTGAACAGCTCGATGTCGTCCTTCGGGTCAAACTCAAAGAAGGGCTTGGTCACGTTGTCCTTGGTAGCAATATCCTCCAGGGACTCGGGCGACCACTTGGGTGTCTCCTTGCGGATGAGCAGAGCCGTCACACCTTCGGTAAAGTCAGGGTGCTGCATGAACTTGCTCGAGATCTGGTGCTCCTTCTTGAAGGTCTCGGCGATATCCCACTCGCCACCGACGCGCATCTGGCGGAGGGCCACGTGCACGGCGGTGGGTGACCGCTTGTGCAGAGTCTTGATCTGCTTCTGCGCCCACTCCTCAGTCGCACCCCGCTCGGTCTCCAAGGCAGCAATGATGTCGCTGATGGTGCTCTTGTTGAAGCACCTGTCAATGGCCCGACGAATTTCGCCGCTCAGGGCCATGGGCTGGTCATAGGGGAGGCCGGTGCAGAACTCCTCCAGTGTCTCGTTGATCAGGGCCAGTCGTGCGGGCAGGTCGTCGCTGTCCCGGAACCGGAGCTCGGCCAGGCGAGCCTCCAGGTCTGGCAGGCTGGTGGAGTGGAGGTAGTGCGTGGCAATGCCTGAGTAGAAGACATTAGGACCAGTGAGTCGGTCACTGGTCAGCGCCAGGTAGGTTCCGACAGATCCGTTCATTCGGGGGAGGAAGAAGGAAGCGCCAACATCGGGGAAGAAGCCGATGGTGGTCTCGGGCATGGCAAAGACAGTCTTCTCGGTCGCAATCCGGAATGGAGCATGGGCGCTGAGACCAACACCACCACCCATGGTGATACCGTCCATAAAGGCAATGTAAGGCTTCTGATATGTCGCAATGTAGTGGTCGAGCTTGTATTCGAGGGCAAAGTACTCGGCCGACTTCTTCCATCCGTCCTCTTGCTGGTTGAAGTGGGCGAGGGCAGCGACATCACCTCCAGCGCACAGAGACTTTTCACCAGCACCCTTCATGACGACAACGTTGGCCAGGTCGGACTTTTCCCATTCCACCAGCCGGGGAACAATCTTGCGGATCATGGAAGCATTGAGAGAGTTGAGCTTCTTGGGTCGGTTGAGCATAACGGTGCGCAGACCATACTTGCTCTCGAAAACGACATCGTTGGGTTCATCGTCGCGCAGCTCCTTGATCGAGGTCGCCTCGGTAGACAGCTGCACCAATCCAATTAGAAGACTGAACCTCCAACAACGTCATTGAAGCCTGTATCTCACCTGTCGAGCCCCGAGAGACGAGCTCAAGACCTTTGCTTGCTGAACCATGTTGAAAGCACTTCTTGTTGAGCTTCGATAGCTTGCAGCATTGACAGCCGCACCAGCTCGGGCAGCAAAAGTTCGGAAGGACATCACAAAGAGATTAGCGATGCGCACATGCGATCGACATGCGCATCGAGAGGAGGAGGGGGTATTAGAGGCTGTGGTAGTGTCCTCGGTCCGCGGCAATGCTTTTCAACCTCCGCATCAGAACCCCAAAATTGAGTCCGAGGGTAGCAGCGTCTTTCCGCTTTCTGCAGTGGACCTTGGCTTGCCCGCCCAGTCAAGGAACTGCTGTCACCTGACCAGTGAGAAGCCGGAGGGGAGCTCCACTGTCGCGACCAATCAGGTGCGCTCCACCCCAAGCATCGACTTTTTGAGCTCTGTGGGCTTCAGCCTTGCGCGCCGCATTCAACATCACCGACAATCATCCATACGGACAGCCTTCAAGATGTCGGACCCCAAGATTCAGTGCGTCGCGTCGATTCTAGCTCGATGGATCAATGGCTAACGAGATGATAGGGAGCTTCTTACCAAGCCGCGCTCAGAACTCACGTATGTGCTACGGCCCATCCTCGACACTCGCTGCCCAGCCCCGCGACGAGACGACAATTGCTAACGTATGACCCCTCACAGAGAGTACGAGATTGCTCAGCTCGAGGAGCACGAGTTCTCCGCCGGCCCCCTCTCCATCCTCCAGACCGCCGTGCGCTCGCACGTCCAGGTGCTCATCTCGATCCGCAACAACCGCAAGCTCCTGGCGCGTGTCAAGGCCTTTGACCGACACTGCAACATGGTTCTCGAGAACGTGAAGGAGATGTGGACAGAGACGCCCCGGTTAGCAAACGGAAAGAAGGGTCGACCAGTGAACAAGGATCGGTTCATCAGCAAGATGTGCGTACCAGCGTTCACCCCTGGCGGTGACGGATTTTTCAGGGCAGATGCTAACGTGTCCACAGGTTCCTGCGAGGAGATAGCGTTATCTTGGTGCTCCTAAGCTAATTTTCCTTTCCGTCACGATGTTTGGGGGCTGAGGATTCACTTTGAGAATGGGATGTTTTGTATGTCTTCGGGCAAGGCTCACAGGGACTCCATAGGCGTTGAAAACAAGTTGATTTACGCGTACGCACACTCCCGTTCTTCTGATTAACCTTGCAGTTTAAGCTATACTTTGCACATCTTGATACGTCTTAACTGTTTCCATTTTTTCCCTTGGCCAGACATGGCTGAATCATTCACTCAAGCCGAGGAAGAAGCTGGCCAGTCCCCAGGCACCAGGGTCAGGAACCTCCTGGTATCCGCTACCTCCGACATAGACAGTCCGTCCAAGGCTGGCTTGCATGCCCTTGGTCTCATCAGCACCCTTCCTTGCAGCCTCGGCAGCCTGCTTCACATCGCCTGTCTGGCCCAGTACGTCAACAAAGGGGTGCAGAGCGTCAACCAAGGTACGGTCGCCAGGGCGAGCTGGTGTGTATCTGCCTAGAGCATCACTGCTCTGCTTGAGGGCCTTGGCCCAGACCTCGGGAGACGCGTTGCCAGGAGCCAGACCGCGGAGGGCATGGACTAGAGCATTGAGGAAGATGGCATAGAGGGCACCAGAGGTTCCGTCCATGGTATTCTCCACCACGGTGACGATGGAGGAGAGGTCCACCACTATGTCTCCGGTGAAGGGACGCTCTTCAAGATGCTTGAGGATTGCTGTGACCACGTCAGCAAGTGTCAGTCACGCCTTAGGACGTCAGACTTACCCTCGGCTCCCCTCTTCAGACCGATTCCACAGTCTCCATCGCCGACAACAGTGTCATATCGAGTAACATCTGGTTCAGCGGCAATCACCTTTTCCAACGCCCTCTTCAACGCTGCCTGTGCAGGACTGGCGTCTATCTTGAGATCGCTGGGCTGAGCATCCTGGCTTGCACCGTCGTTGCCTGTTCTTGTGGCTGAGTTCTTGGCTTCCCATGTGCGCGACTGGATAGGTGCAGACCATCCAACGACCTCGCTCGGCGCGTCGAGCAACTCGATCATGCTCGGGGCGTCAAAGTCAGGAGAGACAACGTTGAGAAGAGTGATGCTGAAACCAAGACCGTCGAGGCTAGTCATGTAGGTGCCGCTCAGGACTCTGACGGGCCGGATATTGTGCTTTGACTCGAGCTGGCTCACAACTTCGGCCGTGATGCCACCCAGCTCAAGAACGCTCACACCACCGAGGTTGTTTATCATGAGAACCACCTCTTTCGAGTTGACATTGACAAATGCTCGGTCCTTATCGCTAGTGTCGAGCAGCTGCTTGAGCATCTTGCTCACGAGATTTGGCAGGTCAGCCTTTTCTCGTCCTGAACCTGGCTCATTGTGAATGCCCATTCCCAGCTCAACTTCTCCTGCTTCCAGGCTGCCTTCGCTGTCGACCTTTCGGCCAGGGACGTGAACATGCTCCAAACTGGCACCCACACTAACAAGGTTGGATGCAGTAAGCCGAGCATACTTGGCAACCTCGTCAAGCGGCTTTCCCAGAGCTGCCAGCGCACCGGAGATCTTGTGGACAAGGACGGTGCCCGCGATACCACGCCTTCCTACCTTGCCAGCCTTTGCACGGCCAACACCAACATCATCCCCCACAACGACCATCTCGACGGCGAGACCAGCGGCCTTGGCCTTTTCGACACCCATTCCAAAGTTGAGCACATCACCAGTGTAGTTCATGACAGTGACCAGCACACCCTTTGATGTATCGACGCGAGAGGTGATGGCAGTGCGGATCTGCTCGGCTGAAGGGCTGGCAAAGATGGTACCCGCAACAGCTGCAGAGAGCATGCCCTGGCCGACCATGCCGGCGAATGAAGGTTCATGGCCGGAGCCTCCGCCAGAGATGATGGACACTTGAGAAGAGGCATTTGAGTCAGGTCGGCGGTAGATGATCTTGTGGTCTGAGTCTAGAGCAACCGAGGGGTTGGTGAGAGTCAGGCTGTGGAGAGCAGACGTGACCAAATGGGTTGGATCGTTGATGAAGTGTTTGGACGACATGATTGATAGGTTGAACAATTATTTAAACTTTAGAACAACGACTTTATGAAATCATGGCATGCAAGCAGAGAGAGAGAGAATATAGAGAGACAGTCACAAATAATCAGGTGAGCTACGTCGTGCAGTCTAGGTACCAAGTGACGTCCCAAATCAGCCGGTGGTCACCCTTTGACAGGTGAAGGCGGGGGATTGGCTCCGAATCGCGGGGTTTTGGTGGGGGGTTGGATCAAGCCTCTGCAGGACGGCAATGAGAGCGGAAGGTTGCAGCGGCCTCAGAATGTCTCGCCGAAATCATTATCCGGGGAGGTCTTGTGAGGGGAAGGATGTTGCCGAGGACAATAGCTCGGTTGTTGGAGTTGATTGCAGCCGATGGGGATGACTAGCGGATGCTTGGCATTGTTCAGCTGGAGTTGGGAGACTCTGCTGGTTAAGTAAACGAGAGGAATGAAGGATGAGTTGATTATTGGCGAGCTTTGGGAGTTTGGGATTCTTCTCGTAGTGCTATCTGTCTATAAGCTCATCTTCTGTTGGATTGCCCATGTAGGAATGGATCAGCCTGGTGTAAGTGAGCAACGCTGACATTTGTCATGCACAAGTACCCTTAGCGACTTGTGTTGACATATGCGGGACTAAGGAACTCAATGAACACATTTAAAAGGATTAAACTTGCCTTGATGTCATATACCAACCTAGTTCAACGTTGTGACATCTTGCCGATGCCTCCGCCGATTCGAGGTTTATAACTCGGGATGTGGGTGACGGGTCTATTAGTTCCAAACGTCCATTCCTTACAAAACGGTGATAAAAATATGCCTCCGCTGACAAAGAAGAACGACCTATCACTCTAGTAGAAAACCCAAGCGTTCCAGACCAACAGTTGAAACAATGTTCGGGACGCGGCATTATGTACGCGCACAAACATACGCGGACAAACCCCAGCACACGTATGCTCGGTTACGTACTGAGCACAAGCACTCAAGAGGTCCAATTAGCCCATCCCCATAATTCAAGGCCCTTGCCCCGTCCATGCCAGTTTAAGTACGCTAGACTCAATCTTATTTATCATGCGGGATTCTGTCGCGAGATTTAACAATTTACTTTACCCGCGGGTTGAGGCTCGACGTCTGTGAATGGCCAAGATGAATATTCCCGGGCTCCCGTCTTGGCCCCCTTGTAGGGATGAGCAAGCTCTAAGGTCGACCCTTTCGGCGCATTTTGCACAGCCACTGTCATGGAGTTTCACATTAGCTAAACGACCCATGATACGACCTCTCCGGTGACTTGAAACAAATGGAAATACCAATTCATTCAAGCTGGCGTTGTTTAGATCTCGAGTTTAATCAGTCCCCTGATCATCCTTCCCCCCCAGATCAAGTCTAATCCCGTAAAGGATCACCTGGTTCCTGGTAATTGGCCCACATACGGAGTCTTTTTTTAAGCTGACTGCGAGGAGATCCTAATATCTTGGCATTCACTGACACTCCTTCTCCTTCTCGAAACTCCATTCGTCGGTTCGTAGGTAATGCCCGAGTTTTACGAGTTCGCTAAACCAATACTGAACCAAACACGAGAAGGAGCGCACACCCCTGAGCGGCGGGCTTTCAAAGAGGAGCTTTGCTGCGCCCCCCGTTAAGAAAAAAAGAGGCCCCGACGACCCCGACACCCCCCCGGACGAGATGACCTCGCCGTTGGATAGTTTCATTTCTCTCTCATCCCTTCACCGTTAACCCAGTGGAGTCCGTCTCCGTCTGGCATCCCCTCCCTCCTAGACGCGTGGCCGAGAAGCGAGCGAGTCCATGCACGTCTAACAAGATGGGGCGAGAGAGGGAGGGGAGGGGGGTTAGTTAGATTCCTCCCGTCTCTCAATAATCCTTCTTCTCCAGATCTTTATTCTTACTCTAATTCCATTCGATTTCCTGATTTATTGTAAAGTTCTTACCCCATGTGTTTCCAACTATAGTCTTCCTTTCCTTTCGTATCCGGCTTCTCTCGCTCGAGTTCGGCCATCCCGGCATTCTTGTCAGCAGCCTCCATCAACGTGTAGTGCCAAGGTGTAAGCCGACTTGAAGTGAGCCCACTTGACAGCTTTCGACGTCGACGTACTCGAAAACCAGTTTCTTTATTCATTTCGATTCGAAGGGTTGTTGTTGTTGTGGTGATTCATTCGACTGGGTATCAAGATGAGGGGACTACTACAGAAAGCCACTGCGGTATTGGGCTTCACAACGGCGGTGACGGGCCTCGAGATAACATTTGAGGATGAGAGCAAGTTTAACTCAAGTCGGTTTGACAAAACTTTGACTAACTTATACCAGAGTCTGTCAAGAGTGCTGCTAGCACTGTCGCATATGGCTTGATGAAGTACTATACAGGAAACAACACTGGCGATGTACCCGGCAACCTGCCAGACCCTTACTACTGTAACAATCCCAGGAGAAACTCCAGGAACTTCTGTCGCTGACACTTTTCAGGGTGGGAGGCAGGCGCCTTGTTCGGAACCATGATCGACTACTGGTGGCTCACGGGCGACTCATCGTACAACGACATCACCAAGCAAGCACTGGTCCATCAAGCCGGCGACACCAACGATTACATGCCCGAGAACCAGACCCTGACCGAAGGAAACGATGACCAGGGCTTCTGGGCTATGGCCGTCATGTCCGCCGCCGAGCACAAGTTCCCCGACCCCCCGGATGACAAGCCTGGATGGCTCGCCCTCACCCAGGCCGTCTTCAACGAATACGTCAGCCGCTGGGACTCGAAGCACTGCTCTGGCGGCCTGCGATGGCAGATTTTCACCTTCAACACAGGCTACGACTACAAGAACTCCATCTCCAACGGGTGCTTCTTCAACATCGCCGCGAGACTGGCTCGATACACTGGTAACGACACGTACGCCGACTGGGCAGAGAAGATCTGGGACTGGGAGGTCGATGCCGGGCTCATAACCAAAGAGCACCAGGTGTACGACGGCGTGACCATCGGGGAAAACAACTGCAGCAGCACCGACACGAATCAGTGGACTTACAACGCCGGCATCTACCTCCACGGCGCAGCTGTCCTGTACAACATCACCGAGAGCGACACTTGGAAGAAGCGTGTGGACGGTATTCTAACCAACATCAACAAGAAATTCGTCAAGAATAATGTTATCTACGAGCAGTTCTGCGAGCCGAGCAAGCAGTGTAACCAGGATCAGCAGAACTTCAAGGGGTTCCTCGCACGCTGGATGGCCGCCACCACGCAGATGGCGCCTCACACTTATGACTCGGTCGCCAAGCTTCTGCTATCGAGTGCCAAGTCAGCAGTAGGAGTCTGCAACGGATCACCAGCGACGGGTTACAGAGGTCCCGCCGGCACAGCGTGTGGCTTCTCATGGCTCACAGGTGCCTACGACGGCACAGTCGGCGTAGGTCCGCAGATGAGCGCCCTATCCATCTTTATGTACACGCTCGTCGACAAGGTGAGCAGCCCGGTCACGAAGAAGACGGGAGGAACATCCAAGGGTGATCCGAACGCCGGAGACACGACGACAGGAGATAGGGACGGCAAGAAGACTTATAGCGCCATCACCATGACGGACAAGGCAGGGGCAGGAATAATAACGTTCCTCATTGCAGCGGGTGTTGTGGCCGGTACTGCTTTTACCGTGATTTAAAAAAAGAAACAAACAGTCAAAGGAGTCAAGACATTGGGTTTCCTAGCATTGGGCGTTGTAGGTGTTGGGAGGTTTGGATTGGGTATATTTGGTTCATTTGGATAGCTCAGAACCTTGCTGCTTGACAGAATAGACACGACTGCTCTTTTATTTTGTACATAAATTACCATTCACATTACAGACAGGTCGCTGGGCGTTTCCTTGGAGGAATCCACACGACTATACTCTGAACTTGAGCAGTTGAGTAGCATCTTTGTCACAGAGGCCCTAGGAATAAGGCTCAGTAAAAGAAGACATTTCGTATAGTGTAAGAAGCCGGCAATTGGCACAACTAACACGACTGCTTATTTTGCTGTCATGTGTTTATCATTGTGTTGATTGATGTTCTGGCTGACAGAGACGTCATTGATACCAACAATGGCTCCTTATTTGGCATGGACATGACAAAAGCCGGCTATCTACAGCAATTCTAATCAAAATCTCTTCACGGCTTTATTCAAGAGCAATATTAGAAGGAGGCAGAGACGTGTTGGCTGATGGGGTGCTCATAAAGCGTCCCAACTGGTTAACTAATATTTATCACCAGATAGAACTTGGCCAAGCCCGTTCAATACGTAGCCTGGTATATATGTCGAACCTCTGCTCCTTAGGTACTTATATAAACCAAATTAGCAAGATATCCATTAACATTCGTTTCAAGGTCCAAGCCAGACCTATTAAAATGCGCTATTATAACAATCACCATGTCCTTCAATTCTCCCTAGGATTTCCCTTTGCATCCCTCGAAAGCCTCGCCCATT
Source organism: Ascodesmis sphaerospora (assembly GCA_027569015.1). Taxonomy (NCBI): domain Eukaryota; kingdom Fungi; phylum Ascomycota; class Pezizomycetes; order Pezizales; family Ascodesmidaceae; genus Ascodesmis; species Ascodesmis sphaerospora. The sequence goes on from JAPPUR010000006.1 coordinate 1,309,576, forward strand.
GCGTCTTCAGCGCTGGCACATCCGCACTTACAAGAGAATTCATCCAAGTCTCCTCTTCCCCCTTTGTCTTGACCGTCGCCCTACCCATCAAGACCGGGTGACAGTTCACGTAGATAGTCTCGTAAGCATGTGCAGGCACGCAAAACGTCTCGTGAAAGATACCGATATGTACTGGCTTCTCCTTGTTCATCCAGTCCCACGCCTTGCGGTGTAGTTCCTCGTGGGCGAAGCGGTTCAGGCTCTCGACGTCGCGGAAGTAGTATGTCAGGAGTAGAGTATTGTTACTACACCTCTCATCACCTCGCCAATTTGAGTAGCTCAACATGCCTAGCTCATCCCGACGGGCCGTGAGTTCATTGTGCAGAGCCCTGAAGTAATCTCCGACCTTGTCAAAGTATGGTGCCGCGACGCCAAGTGGGTGGTTGGACTGGACGCCGAGGTTAAAGACAACAATTGGGCTCGCACCAGGCCTATTTCCAAAGGTTCCGTCTCGAAAGGGAAGCTGAGCTGTCGCACGGCCGGGTACAGTATCTGCAGTGTACTCATTTGGTTTCGGGCTGCGGAGTTGGAGGACAGTTGTGATGATTGAGTTGAGGAGGACGATGGCGGAGGGGACAACTGCCCAGCGGAAAGGAAGAGTCGCAGAGAGGGCGAGTTGGAGGATCGAACCTATTAGGACGGTAGTGTGTGGTTTAAGAGAGTCTTTGATAATGAACTGGACCTGAAGTTAGAAGTTGGTGAGTTTTGTGTAGTCGAGGCCATTGGACTTACAAAGGTTTGAGCCTTGGCGAGATAGGTGAGAGGCTTCCTAGTCGGAGCCAACTTGGGACGAAACTCGCTGTTCATCTTGAAGACTATGCAATGAGGTTGGTGGAAATGATGATCTCACTTTGAAGTCTATCACTCCTCGTCTGCCAATGATGAACAGAGAACACGATTCAATTCATCAAGGCCGATCAATCAGATTATATACATTTCGAATTGAACCTGTCTCTGTCAAAATGTCATTTAGCGAGTGCGAGACTCACAAATCCATCCTTTCAATGCGAGGAGCCAACTACAAATAGCACGATGGCTTGCCCTCGCATTCGCATCGCCACTTTTGGGAGGCTTCGGCACCAACCACCCAATCCAAGTCTCTCAATTGCGCATCATAAAGACAAGAGTGAATTCTCTCCCGCATGGTGCATTCCATCTCATCCCAATTATTCGGAAACTTCGGCGTTAAACCCTTCATCTCTCAAAAAGGCGGCATCGCCCGCTGTGTTTCGGACACCTCGGGACGAAACGATCCATCTACCCGCACTTCTCTCAACTGCATATAATCTCCCCGTGCAACAGACACCGCTACAAACGTTCTTCCTACAGTAGCAGGTCAATAGCCCTCGCACTCGCTTTGACCCCACCCTCCGGCATCCCGCTATCGTTGTTCGGCATCTCCACCTCGACGAAAAGCACGGAGGCCCGGCTGCCCTGGCAACCGTCCGTGTAGTTGATCATGGCTTGCATTCATCGTCGATCTGTTCGAGATTGGCGTGACCAAGACATGGTCTTTGTGTATCGTAGCTCCAAGACAACGAGCCAGTGTTTCTGGCACAGACCAAACGGCCCGTCGTGGGGATGGATGATCAACCTGTTGTGAATCAAAGCTCTCACCGTATAACACTGTCTCGTGTCGGAAGATAGGCAATTAATGAGTGACACTCACTTCACGTACAATGTTTCAGGACCTTGCAGAGCTCTAACTTAATAATATTGCGAATTGACTCAGAATGCGACGATTCCACAGTCATCACTCATGATGGTCGTCTCAGTATCATTATCCCAACACCAACAGAGCAACCAAAACTGCAATCCGAACAAGAGAACCTGTAGACGAACCATGCGGCCAACAAGAGACGGATCCAAAGAAAACAAAAGCAAAAAACACTCTCACAATGTACAATCCCATATGTTCCTCCCCTCATGTGCTAAACAACTCGCAAGGAAATGCCAGCCATTATATGCCAACTCCTCTAGGGGCCGCCGAGGCTCATTTTTTCTCTTCCGTCGTCAAATACCGGTCTGTGTTGCCGAAACTGTGTACGCCTTTTTATACCGTGTATTTGTCCAGATCGCTTCATATGTATAATCGAAATCTCCGAGGGTGCCGTAGGAAATCGGTGAACCTATGCGTTGTTCTCCTTGTTCTGCGACTGATGAGGATATTGCGGGTCGGTGAGTGACCTCTCCCACTCGTCCATTAGGTTTGTCGCGGTGCGCTTGAGGTTGCTGGGTGAGAGTCCCTTGACCATGTTGGGGAGGATCTCCTCTAGCTTAGGGGAGAGTAGGGGCGTCTCGTAGCCGGTCGACTTCTTCTTGCTATTCAAGGTCAGCACAATTCTCACCAGATCCGTCCAACCCCAGTCCAGCAATTACTTACGATGGCGAGTCAATAGGCTCCCCATCGTCAGAAGTGGCTGACAGGTCGTCCAGACCGCCACTTCCCATGGTAGAGCCGCTCCAGCGGGATGTCTTTGAGGATGAGGCCGGCGACTCCCAGTTGGACCAGTCATTGTCGTCCAGTGCGTCAAATCCGAGAGGCTGCCACGAGAATGGCTTACTCTTAGTCTTGGACCTTTCTCGAGAGGTCTGTTCAGTCTTGTTCTTGGTGCCCGTAGTCGATGTCGTAGATTTGTCCGAGATTTCCATGACCTCATTGCCGGTGTGCGGTGGCTCAAATACCGTGCTCACCTTGGGTCGCAGAGGTCGGTTAGGTCGAATCGTGTCCTGAGTCCTGGATAGTTCCCGACCCAATTGAGCGGTCTGGCCGCTGATGGGTTCGTCTCCGACAGTGATTTGGCGAATGTCCTCGACGAAAGCCTTGAAACCAGTCTTGAAGTCTTCGAAAACCTGGGGGACGGCGGCGTTCTGCTGGCTGCGTGGCTGCCACGAGGCACGCTTGGCTAGGTGTGGGTTTGTTAATTGAGCGGTCCTGCGCTCTATTGAAGGTAGCCTGACAGGCTCAAATTCATGATCGCGATCCTGATGCAACGAGAACCCAACGTCTGGCTTCGCCGGCGAGAGCAGAGAAAGGGTCCTCGTGTGCCCACCGCGCAAGACCCTTCGTCGGCTGGGTGTCGCTGGGGTCTGATTCTGCTGTAGCAGCTTCCTCCTCTCCATATCGGCACTACGTCGGTTTGAGCCACCCTCCTCTTCAGAGGGTAGAACAGGACTCCTGAATGCCTCAAAGGGAATCTGGTCGCCCTTCTTCTCCTGGGAAGTCCACCTTTTTTTGAGAGAGTTAAGCTCTGCCTCTGCACGGAACAGCTCTTCACGTAGTTCCAGCACTCGTCTCTCCTGAGCAGCAATTGCAATGATGAATTCGTTGGCGTCAGCAGGTGATGTCAACCCCGAGTCGATGGGCGTCGGGGGTACCGAAGTCATGTGTGCTGAGGTAGGGGTTGGCCGAGATGGGTCGCTCGTAGGGGGCGCAATTGGCAAAGTAAGTGAAAGTCTGTTGACCTGCCGGTTCAGACTGGACACGCTGGACTTGGCTCGGGCATGTCCTCGTCTGAAGGGGATGGGGTCGTCCTTGCGAGGCGGAGGAGGCATTGTGGGTGCTGAACTTGAGCTGTCGTGGCGGTCGTGTGAGAAAGAATTCAGGTGTCTCTCCTTTAGACCCTGAGATAGGTCACGAGTGGGAGCATACCTGGGCAGCGCAGCAGCTGTGTTGACCGAATTAGGGGCCATGTCTGAAGCAAAGGCAGAAATGTCTGAAGGCAGACGATCAGCAACCGAGTAGCGTCGGCGGATTGCTTGTTGTTGTTGTCTCTGTTGTTGTTGCGAAGCCATGTCCAGACGACGACACTCGAGGATGTTGCAATATTGTAGGGAGCGGACACCGAGTACTCGCCGGCGTTTGTTGTAGAAAGGAGTGTCTGGAGCTCGGTAGGCTCTGCGACGCCGCGGTCTAGCAGCGGCGACAGCAGCAACGGCAGCCCTGGAAGCGAGCGCTCTGTGGTGTATTTGTGTCAGGTGGTGATAATCATCGAAGAGGGCGAACGAGCAACGGTGGGCGACGCAGAGTGGGAAAAGAAAACCGGGCATCAGGGAGCGGCACGGCACTGGATAAGGAGAGAGAGGCGAGCAGTGGCAGTGGGTGTGGGTTTCGAGGAGGGCGTATGTGGGCGTGTGTTCCGGCGGTGGTGTTGCGCATTGGGGTATGGCGCCGCTGGTTATGGGGGCTCTCCACTAAGCCCAGTGGCTTCCTGTCGAGAATAGAGCCCTGGAGGCGTCCAGTAGCACGACCCTATCTCCCCAAACAGGCACCCGAACAGCTAGTTCGACTCCTGTCGACTCGCACCAGCGCCGACAAGCTTCCGGGGGGCCTGAGTCGAACCTTGAACCGAGCTGGGGGCGATTTTCAGGAGGCTTGGGGCACCATTGGACACGGATGCTGGGCAGGGCGGGCGCTTTGCGTGACGAGAGGCCGGGGACGTTGGCGCTGGAGGGGGCTTGCTGGGGTTGTGAGAGTGAAGGAAATTGATGGATCCCCGTCAGGGACAGGGTGACGTTATTTCAGGCGAGGGGAGGATGGGACGGACGGGGCGGACAGACAGCTGATAAGGAGCCGTTGAGCTGGGAGTCGTCTCGAATAATATGAATTGTCGTAGGAATGTAAGCGAAAACAAGAAAGGGACGGTCGATCGATCAGGGGGAGAGGGGAATGGATTAAAGTAAAAAAAGAGATGAGATGATAATGAGCGTAAATTCCCGAAAACGGGTGTCTGCAACCTCGATTGTATGCAGAGATGGATCGTTGAAAAAGCAACTAGCGAGCGTCGCTCACGACCAGCTGATCAGATGGATTTGGACTTGGATCGCAGCTGAGCTCTTGGACTTGGAGAGGCATAAAAGCAATTCCGGGGGATGACCACCTTGTGCGGGACACGAGGGGATAGAGGTGGCGATAATAATAGGCGGTAAGGAATATGGATAAGGGCGAATGCAACGGCGGGCGAATCCCAAGCATGAAAATGTGAACAATGAATTTTGGGCGAGACCTGGGAAAGTCGCAGGACTGGGCAGGGTCCCGGGAAACTGTTTGTTTACATATGTAGGCCTGCCTCGCATTTTTCCCATGCAACGGATCCAATCAATGGGATCCCTCGGCACCCGTCACTCGTCAACACCATGCGAACTGACCCAGCCTTGGAAGGGCAGAGAAAAAGGCGAGCCATCCATGATCCCGCGGCCCAGCCCGCACGCACACCCTTTCCTCAACCAAACAGGCTCGCAACTGCGACGCATCTCTGCCCCGAATCGCACCACTAACCCCCGACAACCTGCTGTCGACCGCCCCGTCCTGCGGTCCGCCAACGCCTTGTCGGCAGTGGATCGTGAACCCCGGTTCCGCTTTGCGTTGTTGGAATTCGTCCATACGTGGTCATGCTGATTTATTAGCGGCTCATGGCCCTCTTTGTTGTTGTCTGCTAAAGTTAGCTTCTTCCCTTCACCCCGTCGTAAGCTTGTTTCCTCCATGACAACCCGTCGCTGAGCCTCGACGTGAGGATCGGGCGTGCGTTAGAGCGTTCTTTGTTGGGAAGCGGTCCAGGTTCCACGAGGATCGAAAAAAGTCCCACCTGCACTGCCGTTGGCCAGACAGAGAACAAGACGCAGCACCGTCCTCCCCGTCATTGGCTCCCATCATGAGTGAGGCAGTTCGGGACGGCGTGGCTCGCACTGACCGCTGTTAGTGACGGCAGAGGGATCCCTCACTCTGCCCTATCATCGAGGATTATACCCTCAGGGGCCATGCGGTGGTCTTGCAGCGGGCCCTGCATGAGGACAGGGGTCCTCAGTCATCGAACCTGCAAACATGCATCGGTTGAGGTTGACCCCAATTTCCGACCGAAATTAGCAGCCAATGCTGTGTTTCATATTGCGTCACATGATCTCTCACGTGTCGTGTAGTCTTCCTCCTTTCCGGCAAGTCATCATGTGACCTCCCGTCAATGTCGCGCAGCACACCCTTGTCTCCCGCTGGCACCCCAGGCTGACAGGTACAGCCATCGCGTCGATATTTCTTGCAGCCCCCACGAATAAGGCATCGTCTCTCTGGTCAGGCAGTTCCCTTTTTCGGTGAGAGGCTCCAGCTTGGAATGGAGTCATCTGATCTCAACTCTTCTGCTGCCTGCGTATTAACGCCTCAGTGAACCAGTCAATGGATGTCCGTGACATGGACCACTCCGCATCCGGGTACTTAATACTTGCCGTCAGCCGCTCTTTGTCGGTTTGCGTTCTTTTTGGATATCTTGGTGTGATGATTTTGCCATTGCCGCATTATGCCGCTTCCATTCGCTTTGGTTTGCGACCTGCTTGAAGAGTCCCACGGGTTATCGGTTGCCAAAAAGAACAATTCGAGTGTTGTAGCAAAATGGTTTGCACGACATCGAAGCTGGATCAACGCACACGATACAAGTCTCGCGGCTTTGTTGTCTACCCTGCTCCCTGACAAGAGAATAGACAGAGTTTACTGCATACAAACTGCTACCCTCGAAAAGATTATCGGCCGCGCGTTCTTCCTTGGGTCCTCTCGTATTGCCGAACTGTCCCACTACCGTCAGCCGGGTCAAGGCATTGACCTGGCTGATTGCGTCTCGCGTATTCTGAATGCAACGGTTGGTTTGCTGGCAACAGTTCATGATCCGTAACTGATTGCCTATCAGCCAAGTCCGGGTTACAGCAAGGACAACCTTGTCACAGTCGAAGAGATCGACGAAATCCTCCATTCTCTGGCAGCCAGGGTAAAATGGAGCTCCCCATCGATCCGCGCCTCACAGGCTAGCCTCACCCAAGGCAATAGGGGCGACCTCGAATGGCTGTATCGCCGACTGAGCTCAGTAGAAGCCAAGTGGTTTACACGGCTGGTACTCAAAAACTACCAGCCGCTCATCTTGGATCCCCATCTCATTTATCGACTATGTGACCCGATTCTTCCTTGCGTTTTGAAGATTCAAGATGACTTTTCCACGGCAATCAATTCCGCCCAGGCCATTCGAGGACGACTGTTGCCGAATGCCGCGCGTAAGACACCGCGGGAACAAATTTTGAGTTCTGTGAAGCCTCAACTAGGTATCAAAGTTGGACGACAGCCCTGGGTGAAAGGGCGTAGTATCAAGAACTGTCTTGACATGGGTCATGGACGAATGAGCGTGGAGGACAAGATTGACGGGGAGTTCTGTCAGATTCACATTGATCTGAGCAAGGGGGAGAACTGCATCCAGATCTTCTCCAAAAGTGGCAAAGACAGCACCGAGGATAGAGAGGCGCTTCATGGGTAAGTTGACAATGTCCAATATCGTACTTCCTCTAACTGGGCGAAGGACTATACTAGAATCACTTCAGATCGGGAAACCTGGTGCAAAGATCACGAAAGCATGCATTTTGGAAGGGGAGTTGGTTGCATACGACGATTCGGTAGTTCTTTGGCCCCTTTCTCATTCTTCAGATCCTAACTTTCACCAGCTACAGAAAATACTACCATTTCATAAAATTCGGAAGCATGTGTCAAGAAGAGGGCGTTTTTTAAACACGGAGCAGGACTCCTTGTACGTTGATCTCTGATACCTGTCTTCTCGCTGCTAATTCACCTAGACCTGGACCACAGGAACACTTAATGATGGTATATTACGATGTTCTGTTGTTGGAGGACCAATCACTCATCAACCTCCGACATTCAGAGAGATTCAAAATTCTCTCGAGCCTTATTACCTACCGCAAGGGCTGGTCTGAACTGGTTCAGCGTCAAGTCATTGACTTTGGCCATAACCTCGGCGCCTCAAGTCTGCGTAAAGCCTTTGCCCTCACGATTTTGGCCCGAAAGGAAGGTCTGGTCTTGAAACCGGATGAACCCTATTTCGATTTCGCAGACCAGCGTCGGAAGTTTTCGAGCTGCTGCATCAAGCTCAAGAAGGAATATATCGGAAACTTCGGCGATGTCGGTGATTTCTCTGTTGTTGGTGCCCGGTATGATCCAGCCAAGGCAATGACTTATCGGATTCCCGGCTTGAAGTGGACTCACTTCTATCTCGGTTGCCTCGACAATAGAGAAGCAGTCAAGCAGTGGAACGCAAAGCCCGAGTTTACCATTGTCAATGTCGTGGAGTTAAATGAGACAATCTTGAGAGAGGTTGTTACTTACGGTAATCCCCAACCTGTGGCTGCCGAAGAGAATGACCAACTCACTCTCAAGCTGGCTCCCGGGGTAGAGCAAGGCTTACCTCTGACGTTTGTCTTCACAAAGCCTTTGGTGTTTGATTTGAGGTGCTTCAGTTTTGACAAGGTGGGAAATACAGGCTTCTGGAGCCTGCGCTTCCCTTCAGTCACAAAGGTTCACTTTGATCGGGATTTTACCGACACAATCTCCTTTGAGCAGTTACAAGCAATGGCAAAGGACGCAACCACGGCTGGTGAGCTAGAGGACAGCCAAGAAAACCTCCAGTGGATTGCCAAACTGGAGGGGGCCGATCCGCGTGGCATTGCTGTGGATGCTGTGAGCCAACTCACAGTAACAACAATGCCAACGCCATCACCGCGAAAGTCGACACAAAACACGACATCTTCGTGGTCTCCGACTTCTCCACGGGTCACGAAATTCCCTTCCCTACAAACGTGTCCATCTCGTGTAGGATCTGGACCACCACTCCGTCTGCCGAGAGTGCCACCTGCTACACCTCCTGCAGCGTCTACACAAGATGCACAGGCTTCATCGCCAGCAGAAGGACCTGCAAGAAACAAGCGTTTCCCACCCTCTTCCATGCCTGCACCCCCGCCCAAACGCCAAAAGTCAGTGACCGAGATCGTGCAAGCAAGCACATCCTCAAACAACGGCAGCTCCTCGCAGTCTCGCAAACCTCTCACAAATATAAATGGCAACTCTCATTGCGCCATTTCTTCCTCCCCTTCTGCACATCAAAGCAGGCTTGGAAGAGAAGCACCCGAGGTCATCGATCTCACGTTGTCTCCAGGGGCACCCTCCATCACGAAGAAGCTTCCTGCTTTGCAGACTGCCCAGTGCTCACCGCCGGCAGATGGTGTAACAGTTACAACAATGCCCGACCAACCCGAGAAGCAAAACAAAGGACTCACTCTCCCAGTGGCAAAGCTGCCAGATGATGCCGACACCGCCAGAGAAACATGTCGCTTTGCTGGCACCAAGTGTCAGATGGCAGGGACACGGATTCTAATATCACCGGGGCTCTTTGACAACTGCGAAGAAGCCAAGACCCTGTTCGATGATCATGGGATCTATGGCACTGTCATGAATGTCGATGCATGGCTCGAATCAGAGAAAGCATGTGAGAATCATCAGACCCCGGTCAAGACCTACTTGCTGGTCGACAGTGAACGTCACAATGAGACCAAGGCCCTGCTTAAAAAGATCGAGGAGGTACGAGGGGCCATTTCCGATCGCACCCGCATATGGATCGACGTCCATGACTGGCGCATGCTGAAATATGTTACGATCAAGGAAGATGACAGTGTCACGCCAAAGTATTATGACGGGTGGCATGATCCGTGGAGGCGGTGGTACATCGGGATTGTTTGACTGTGGAGTCCGGAGATGACAGGCGGGCACAAAGAGATATTCAATGACTCAAATCCCGTTGCTATTATTCTTGATTGTGAACGTGGCACATCTATGACTTCTTGTCGTAAAGATCACCATAGCTTTCCTTGAGCCGCATGAACAGGTGCTCATCCGCAGTCATGACCTTGCTCGTGGCATACGGGTTCACACTCGGCGCTCCGTCTGACGGCTTGAAATCCTTCACGCGCTCGCTAGGAACCGGCTCGAGAGGTACTGTCCCGACAGGGTGGCAGAAGTAGGCAATGGAATATCTCGGCCCCGCGCTCGTCTCCCCTGCAACCCCAACGGTTCCCTCGGTGGGAAAGACGACCCTGTGGAGCGTGCTCCGGAACAGCCCGTTGGTCCAGTAAGACAGGAGGTCACCGATGTTGATCAGCACCGGCGGGCTCGGGTCGTCCTCGGTCCCCGGTGGACAGACGGGGACGGGCGCCCAGACGTCATCTTTGGTCAGGACCTCGAGACCCGCCTGGCCGCGGAGGCGGAAGAGCAGGGTGATGGAGCCGTAGTCAGAGTGGGCGCCGGCGCGGACGTCCGAGGCCGAGTGGGCGGTTGCGTCTGGGGGTGGGTAGCGGAGAAAGCGGAGGATGGAGCTAGATGCTCCTTTGCCTGTGTTGTGCGCCGAGGAGAAGAAGTCGTCGACCTAAGAGATGTCGTAAGATCGGTTCACACTACCTACTCTTTGGGGTGACTTACACCAAGACCTAGACCAAGGAGGTAGAGGAGTTTCTGGCACAGATTATGGCAAGAATCCGCAAAAGCACTGATCTGATGCTCATGGGGGACCATGTCGGATGGAAGTGGCTGCTGGGCCTTGCCATTGACAAACTCTCCAAAGTTGAAGGCTCTGGCGTAGGGTATTAGTGGGTGAGCTTGAGCTGTGGTTGATGAACAGGGTAACGCTCACTCTTTGAAGTCGCCAATCTATAAGTCCAATGTCAGCCCAGCTTTGTGAAGATGAATGAGATAAGATACCAACTCACTTTCTGGTTCTTGGGGTCCAGTGTCTCGGAGTGCATGCCTGACCAACCACGGTTGTTGGTCTGGATGGTGCATCTCTGCTTCTCTTCGACAGGGCACTCAAACGTCTTTTTGACCTATACATCTTAAGCATGCGGATTCTCTGTTTTTGAAAAGTCATCTTACAAGTCCAAACGCCCCATCGATGTCGACTGCGGAAATATCGCGACCTAGGTTACGAATATAGATAAAGCCATGTTCCTCGGCGGCGTCAACCAGCTGCCGAGCAACATCTTTTTGGTCCACATCAGGTGCAGAGATGTCGATGATGGGGATTTTGGCGGCGTTGGTTGACATTCTTTGAGATTGTATTTGAAACGGCGTTCTATCTTTTAGAGGGAATTTCATGTGTGCTGTTGAGAGGAATGGATGGGCCGAGGTCCTAATGCGTCTTGATAGTGTGAAAGCAGAGCGGATGTTCAGGTAGGTCGTCATGTACGTGCGATTGTTCCCACAAAAGAGGTGAAATGAAAAGAGGCAAGTGTCTGATTCAGAGAAAGAATAACAAATGGACTCTTCTTCTCTGATCTTGTATCACTTTGAAGAGGGGCGTCATCACCCCGCCATGATAAGTACATGTCTCTATCTCGGTGTGTGTTCGGTGAGCCGATGGCCCGCTGAGGTCGCACCGCCACAAGCACCAAACGTCAGCCACACTCACGAGGGCTTTGGTGGTCGTGGTTACCATCCCCTGGCGGGCTGAGGTGTCCTGGTGGTGGTTAGGCAGGTACCGCCTGGTACTCCCCTGCGGCGGCTGCTGCTACTGTAACTCGCCAAACTTTCCCGTCACGTCTTTCACCAAGTTTCCACTGTCTCCCGTCCCCGAAAGCTGAAGATATTCCAAAACCTCACTCAACCTCAACCAACTTGAAACCCTCCAAAATCACGCCGAGAAATAGCCTCGCTCTTCTACTTTCTGTCGTCTCGCCTGGTCTCTCACTATCAGAGGCCGCCCCCCCTCCTCCGACGGCCCGCCTCGTGCTTTGCCCCCCTCCATCTTCCCTTTGGAGCTGCGCCGTCTCTTCCCATCCCAGCTACCCCCGTGGCTGCTCCTTTCAACCCCGCCATACGTTATAACGACCTTTTCGTTGCCGCCAACTCTGCGGCCTTTGGCTCCCCCCTCCGTCGGACGATCGACTCTCCATTCCTTAGAATTCCCCGGCCGCCGAATTACGACCCCGGGACCTCAAAGTACAAGGGCGCCTGAGTTGCTGCGAGTTGTTCGAGATGCCATGTGAGTTTCATCCTAGCGCACTTCGTGGCCTCGTTTCGCAAAGGGTCGGTCTGGTGTCGCTCGGCGCCGCGGAGCATGTGAGCTGTCATAGCTCCCCAAAAAGCTACAGTTTTCGACCAGAAGAGCTTGCTATGGCCTATTTCGCATTTTACAAGCTTATTTTGTTGTATGGAAAGCTGGCTGGCTTGTTTCAAGCTCAATTGCAGCTTCAGCCTTGTTGACGAGCTCCCCGACATGACTCCCAGGCCACGGCATGTGGTCGCGCTCTGTCGCCCGACCCTTTCGAAATGCCCGCATCGCTCAGGTTGATTGCTACGGCAAGCGCTAACTCTTGAAATAGTTCTTGCTGAGGATACCTGGATCAACGACCAGGCTTCGTATGTATTGATGCTATCCGCAACGCCCTCAACTCTGTCGCTGACTGTGTGTCATGTAGCACGCACGATATTTCCGAGCTCGAACAATGTGCCATCGCCGTTGATGCGACCTACTATCTCAGCCAGCTTCTCGACAACCCTCCTGCCCAAGAACCGCTCCTCCCCGCCCTTGGCGGTCTGACTGGCATCGAGTCGCACATTAACGAGAACCTCGACAACTGGGAGAAATTCCACATTATCCCCTTCTTCGTCTTCGATGGCCAGTCCGTCACCGGCCAAGATGACCTTGCCTTGGACCGCGGCCTCAAGGCCAACAAGAAGACAGAGCACGCATGGGCCCTGTACTCTCAGACGCAAGCTGAGGAAGCTGTGACGACATTTGGCGCCAACCCAGGTGCGTCAAACATCTAGTTATTCGAAGGATTGTATTAATATGGGAGAACCACAGGCGCATTTCGCATCCAAAACCTCTACCCTCTTCTCCAAGCAACCCTCAAGAACCGCGGGCTTCACTTCTTGGTCGCTCCCTTCAATGCGTGCGCCCAGGTTTGTAACGGCTTTATTCTCATGGAAACGTAAAGGTCCTAACGGCATGCAGCTTGCGCACTTTGAAGTTATTGATTCGGACCAATGCTCTGGTGTCATGGGACCCCAGGAGCTCCTCCTGTATCCTATCAAGGACTCTGTGATCCGGAGCTTCGACTGGGAGGCCAAGACGGTCACGGCTATCTCCAAGAAGAAGGTCATGCGCAGCCTCACGCCCACCGCGAGTGAAACCAGGTTCATCGACTCGTTCCTCATGTCCGGCACATCGTTTCTGCCCGCGTTCCCAGCCCTTCTGGAGTCCACGATGTACTCGGACTACAACATCTCGACTGCCGCTAACCTGTTGAGAACCTCGGAAAACAGCGTTGCCACCGCTTGCGCGAGCTTTAACGATATTCTGCAAAACAAGGACCCCGAGTGGCTCGACAAGTACCGCAAGGCAAGGATGGTGGTCAACCACTATGTCTACATTGCCGAGAACGGCGAAATTAAGGTCAATGACTACGAGCATCTGACCAACGATAGCCACGAGTACCTTGGGCTGCAGCTCCCAGCTGAAGTCTTTCACTATCTCAACACGGGCCTGATCGGGCCTCGCCTGCTCAACAACATCACTCATGGACAGCTCCTTATTCAGCCAACCCTGGACGGAGTTGTGTCAGACCAGTACAAGAACTTGGTGACTCAGAAGATTGTGCCTATCAAGGAGCAGGCGCTGTCTCTGCTGAGCTCCAGACTCTACCGAGGTCTCCAGCACAAGAATATCAAGGTGCGGGTCTGGTTTGACCCCAAGTATTCATACACGATCAACCATCGCTCTGGGGCTTCTCCTTCTCCTTCTCAACAAGCAGCTAGCTGGGATGTCAAGCTGGATGATATCCGCGAAATTTTCCCTGCCGACTTTGCTGGGCCTGTGTCTCTGGAGGTGCTGGCGCTCGCTAACCACGAGTTCGTCAAGAAGACATTCCCCAAGGATCAGCGCATCAAGGGCATCGACAGCACAGAGATGGTGACGTCGGTTGTCATTTGGCGATTCCTTCATGTGAGGGGTTATGTTGATGAAGAGCACAAGCTGACGAAATGGGGAAATGCCTTGGCGACGACGTTGCTTGCCCTCCAGGAGGCCAACGAGGACCGTGGGCCAGTACCTGGGCTTGACGAGGCAGCCCTGCTTGCGTTCGAGCTCATCCGATTCGGTCTCTTGAATGGAAAGCACATCGAGGGCCAGCCCGGACTTCCCAGGAGAGGTACAGATGAGGAGAAGGCGAGCCTTACGCTCATCAGTCAGTGCGCATCCTTGTTGAAGCTGCGGCACCAGGTCTATGGGTACACTGGCCCTCTCAACAAGAGTCTGTTGACATTCCGAGCCTTGTCATCAACAGTGAGGGAAGCCAATCGGGATCTCATCGAGTCCATTTTGGCATCCATGTTCCTGTACGCGCAGTCGAAGCGTGACAGGGATGACCAGCTGGAAATCAGCCATAGGTGAGTGATTAAGTTTCGAGTGATGGGATGTAGCTAACATATCCAAGACTGCCCTTCCTGTCAGAGCCCGATATCGGCCTCGGTATTGCCGTCCGGACTTTCTTCGACGATGATGAGGCGAGTGAGGACAAGGAGACGCGAGCGAAGCGACTGCAAGAATTCCCTAAGACATTCGTACCATTCGCCGAGTCACTGACGGAAGACTTCCGGATTGCATGTGACTTTGTGGATGCCATCAACAAGGGTGTCCAGGTCCTGGATAAGGATACGGAGGCATTGCCGGCAGCGGACACGGAGGCATGGGCCAAGGCGCAGGCTTACCTGGACGCACGGCCATTCTAAGACAGACGACAAGACTCGAGGCATTTCTATCTATTGCACTGCAAGCAGCATGTTAGATTTACGAAGAGAAGCAACTTATCGATACATATGGTCTTTCAGCATGGCTCTTTCGGGCACACCCTGCCCGGCTTGCAGACTCAGCGGCGTTGGAGCGGGCGGCATAAAAGTCAGGGGCAAAAAAAGTTATCAAGTTAGCAGAAGTGTCGAAGGAGTTGCCAGCGGGACAGGACTTGTGGGGATGGTTATTGGGGATGACATAGTCCACAAGCAGGCTACAGGCCGGATGAGGCGGCTTCAATGGCTGGAAGAGGGGATGACGATGGCTGTGGTGGTGGTTGAGGCACAGCCAGATGTGATGTGGTCAGGGGTCATGAACATAGTACTGACAGGAGCATTTGCATGCCATGACTCTATTGAAGTTGAAGACACTTTTTGTTACAATCACAATGTCTATGCTGTCTGTGATACTTGAGAAAAAGGAGATGTAAATTAATTAATGAGAAGGGTAGATAAGTATTATGTGTTTGGATCTAGGAGATGGTAAGAACCATGGGCCCAGCCACGGTGATCTCATCAGTCAAGACACCATCCAGGGGTCCAGCACTGGCCAACGAGACATATGTAACGCCCGCGACCTCCTTTGGCACCTCACAGCCCTCAGCAGCGGTGAACTTTGTAAACTTGGTGCCTCCGGGAACGATTCCTCCAGAGGTGAAAGCGCAGTGAGTGGCACCAGCCGCCGCGTCAGAAGCAAGCTTGATGGGAGCTCCGACAACAACAGCTTCAGCAGTCTGACCCTCGGCCATGGCGAGCTTGGGGAACGCCTCGAGGATAAGGTTGGAGCCTTCGGGGCACTCGACGATGAAGGGGGCAGCTAGGGAGAAGACGGCCTTGGGACCTAGAGGTGTATCCAGGGGCTGGGGAACGGCCTTGGCTTGGGAAAAGACTCGGATGGCTGTCTGGTGTCTAGCCTCGACAGTGAGGATAGCACCGGCAACGCCAAGAACACCGGGATCTGAAAGAAGAGGTGCAGCTCCGAGGTAGGCTGACACTCCGACGCTCTCGAGGATGGCAGCTGTGGCTACCATGAGAGCTGGGTCCTTGGTGGCTCCGGCAAAGTCGTACTTGCAAGCCTGAACGGGCTGGAAGCCGGCCTGAGCAATGGCGCCCTGGAGGAGCACGACGTGGGACTCTTCAGTCTTGCCGATGGCCTTGAGGTCGCCGAGGGACTCTGCCGAGAGACCCAGAGGAGCAAAGTCGGCGTCTGAGAGGGTTGTGAAGCCTTCGCGGTAGAAGCTCTCTTCGAGATGCTCGAGTGTCAAGGCGCTAGAAGGTGTTAGCTGGTTATTAATAAGGATCAAGATGTAGTGTTTACTCACAATTGCAGAATGTCAAAGTCGTTGAGACCGAGCTTTGCCGCAGCTTCATTCTGCCTCTTGGACATGTCATGATAACGAAGCTGTCTCTCGCTGAGTCTAATACCAGCAGGACTAGCAATAGCAGAGCCAGCAAAGAGGGCAAAGATGGTAGCTTTGAGAGAAGGCATGATTTCTTGTAATCTTCGAAAGTCCTTTTTTTTTTCTGTGTATAAAAAAAGAATGCGTAGGGCCAGCCAACAGGTATGTAAAAAAAAGACAAATGGGTATCAGTATTAAAAAGAAACGAATTGGTTTTAAGCAGGCCAGCGCTTATAGAGAGAGACTCTGGTGAGTATATGTGTTTGTGTAAAGGACTGTTTGAATCTCCAAGCGAAAAAAGGAAATTTCGAAAGAGGACATCAGCGTCCTTTTCAATACCGAGACAAGACACAGGGACCATAGTGTGAACGGCTATAGCAAGCTCCGTGGTAAACAAGGGGGGGAGGGCTAGGATGCTTCACCACCAACGCCAAGTGAGATTCAGGGATCGGGAACAGTCAACAGCCGGAGCCCTGGATCTTGGGGGTTCTTAGCCATCTCGCTTTTGAAACCGGGACGAGGAAAACTCTGGATGAAAGTCCCTGAGATCTGGAAACGGCGCCGTTGCATTTCCATCCTGGTTTCGGTCCGGGCTGTGCCGAAACGCATCTGACACAGTCGGGGTAGGACGTTGGTCTACATCCGCTCTGGCTTTTTTTTTTTTACGGCGTCTAGTAAGAGGTTTAGCTTCCATTGTATCATTTTTTGACGGCTAAATGCAACTTTGTTCAATGCCCTTGAAGGAATATTCGGATGGCTAGTTTGAGGTTTGCGACTTCGCGAGTTCATCTTGATCTCAAGGTTGCGATGCGATAACCGAGTACATGGTGTTGAGACCCCTCTCCCCCACGACAATTCTCCAATATCAACACCACCACCAGAATAACGCCTTCGCCTGTCTCTGAAGCAACCTACCGTCGCCTTGAATAGCGTCGGTAACCAAGCTTAACAAGCTTAAACCTGGCGGCAGCCGAAACCGTCAAGACCAGCTACTGACTAGCCTAGCCTTTGTTAGCACCCAGTCTCCTACTGCAACCTACCCTTTCCCACCATGCCCTCAACTGAAACATACCAGCAAAGAATCGTCCTTAAGCGACGTCTCTATCATATCCGCTTATCGTTAGTATTATCCCCTCAACTGTAAGGTTACACCTCCAGCCTGGCATCACCACGCAGATCAACAGTCACGTCAACTACCCCACAAACATCTCAAGCATACAGCTTCAAAACACACAACTCGTTTATCCCACTGAGTAAATCTGGAAATTACCTCCGCTATCAACCACTTCGCTTCTCCTGGTCCAGCTAACACTACATACAGCCTTGCTTCCAAGTCCAACTTCACTTCTTCCTTCGCTGTCTCCTACCGCTGGTAACCTATGCTTCCTCCTTCACAATGTCATTTAGCTGCAATCCTTGCTTCGCAGCATTTAGGATTCAACATATTCTGCTTGGCAGCTGCTCCACAGTCTTCCCATGCAATTCGCCAACCAACTCTTAACTTTTACTTCTTCCTTACAGAGCGTAGGGGTTCAGAGACCGGATCGTCAAGCAACTGGCACTTCAGTTAGCAACATCATCTTGCACAACAATCAAAAGAAACTTACGGTGGGCTCTTGGTGAGATCCGTCTTCAGAATCACAGGCACTCTGGTCATCTCCGTCACATCCTGGATATAGTCGCCACCCTCCTCGCGGAGCGAGAAAAAGTTGAGATACTTCTCCTTGTTGCTGAGGCGAGTCTCAACAGCATCCGTGACGGGCACCTTGGAATCAGATCGGGTGCGGTGAAGGTTACCGGCAGTCGACGACGATCGAGTGGGGGATCCGGGCACGCTCTGTGTCGGGCGCTCAGCCAGGGAAGCTCCAGCCATGGCCTCAGTCACATCAGATGTGTTGTCATCGTCATCGTCAAAGAGGGCATCGACATCGTCAGTCGAGATGGTGCCGGTATCCGTCTGCTTGCGGGTAGCCTCCTCGCGCTCCTTTCGGGCGCGCTCGGCCTCCTCAGCCTGTCGCTGCGCAGCCAGAGCGTTGGATGCTCGGATCGACGCAGCAGCCTTGGGCCGCTCATCCTCGGGCACAAACGCCGAGCTGGGGACACCCTTCTCCCAGTACAGCTCGAGCACCCTCTTCTCCTTTCGGAACTCGGCCTTCTTCAGAGGAAGCTGGTCACAGTGGACTCGCTTCTCGAAGCCCCATTCGGGGATGAGAACGTCAAAGGCCGACTCGTAGACACACAGGACGATACCTTCGGCAACGAGATCGCCGTTGGCCTCCTGGCGCTTCTTGTCCATCGTACGGCAGGACTCGATGTGGACGCTCTGCTCCTGCGCGTTCTGAGCAGAGTCCTTCTTGGTGTTGCTAGACTCGGCCGTCTTGACAAGGTTCTCAAGATCGTCAGTAAACTCAATCTTGCCCTCAGAGAGGACCGCCTCGAGCTGACGATGCACAATGATGTCGGCATAGCGACGAGTGGGGTTTGTGAAATGAGTGTACAAGGGTAGGTTAAGGGCGTAGTGAGGCCATAGGTGCTTGCCAGTCTTGCCGGCAATGAAGTACTTGGCACGCTGCATCGACTTGACAAGCAGCGTCTCCATACCCTTTCGCAGATCGGGATCGTCAACCTTGAAGAGGCTGTTCTGGAGCGCTCCGCTGCCGGACGAGTCGATGTCGTAGCCAAGCGCTGTCATGCGCTCAACAAAGGTCTGGAGTCGTCGAGGGTTGGGGGCCGACTGGCGTCGAAGGAGAGCCTTTTCAGGGAGTCCTTCGGCAAGACGCTGCGCCACATAAGCATTGGCCTTGTGAACAAGCTCTTCCACGAGCTCGAGAGCCTGGGTCGAGTCAAACAAGTTGTCCTGGACAGGGTTGTTCTCGTCGTCAAGCTGCTGGAGCAGGCGGAGAGGAGCAATAGGTTCGCCACCAGCGCCGAGACGAGCCTCCCGGAACTTCTGGGCCACGGCGTTGAGGATCTGGATCGTGTTGACGGGCACCGTCGTGTTCTTGTACTCGGAGGGGTTGGTCAGGGCATCATCAATCTCCTGAAGAGAGAGCTTGCCGGCACTCTTGATGATGGATCGGCCAACCCAGCTATCGCCGTCACCGACAGCTCCCGTGTGGGGGTTGACGCTGAACACAACACTGACAGTCAGGCGGTCCTGCTCAGGAGTCAAGGAGCAAACCTCGGTCGACAGCTTAGGAGGCAACAAGGCGCAGAATCGGTTCTTGAGCTGGACAGAGGTGCCTCGCTTCTTGGCCTCACGATCGACAAGCGAGTTAGGCTTGACAAAGTGGGCAATGTCGGCGACGTGAATACCGATGTCGATCTTGCCATCAGGGCGAGACTTGACGTGGACAGCATTGCCCAGCTCAGCGCCTCCGTTGTAGTCAACGGTGAAGGACGTCTCCTCGCGGTAGTCACGGCGCTCGGCAAGGGAAGCCTCCTCTTCCTTCTCCAGGGACCAGTCCTGAAGACCGACGCTGCGGAGAACAGCATCGGAGAACTCGTCCGAAGAAAAGTTGTTGTCGCGCAGAAGAGCATCAGTCTCAACCTTAAGATCACCCATACGTCCAAGCTGCTCGACAAGGGTACCGAAGGGGTGCAGCGAAGTGATGGGCCAGCGCTTTATGCAGGCCACAAAAATTCGATCCGCATAATCCTGGTGCTTCTCAACAAAGTCGCGAGGCGCCTGCTCGGTGGGGATAGCGATGAGGGGGACACGCTTGTCCGTAGGCTTGAACCATACAATCTTGGGCTTCTCCTGCTGACGGGGCTCAGGGTGACGGGAGTTGCCACCCTCGCGGGCAGCTCTCTCAGCTTCCTGCTTCTCCTTGGTAGCCTGGCTGCTGGGTCGAAGAAGACCCAGGGTGCCAGAGAACATCTGACCAGCAACACGTTCAATGACAGCCACAACGTGACCAGCGTACAGAGGCTTCTGCTCATCGTTGATTTCCTCCTCCTCAACAAGCAGAAGGCTCTGACCTTCAACCTCGACATCATCGTTCTTCTTCTGAGTCGGGCGCTGGCGCAGACTACCGCGGCGACGAATGCCGCCCTCAGGGGGGTTACCCTCGTTGTTGTTACCAGAGTTCTGGTTGCCCTGGTTGGTGGATCCAGATCGGGTATCAGTGATATCCTTGCGCTTCTTCTTCTCTTCCTTCTCGCGCTTCTGGCCCCAGACTTCATCGACATCCAGAAGCTCGATCGCGACCAGATCACCCTCAAGAGCACGGTTTCGGTCCTTGCTACCGCAGATGAAGATGTCGGCATCGAGAAGACCATCCTGAGTGGTGACGTAGGCGTCGCTACGGTTCTTCTTGTTGACACGAAGGATACCAGACACGAGCTGGCCATCGCCGAGAAGGGCGGGAAGAGAGGCTTGGGGAAGGTAAGGAGTGAAAAGGGTCTTGCGCTGCTGCTGTTGCTGCTGGCCTCCGAGTTGGCCGGCATGCTGAGAGCCCTGAAGACCCATGAACTGCTGACCGTTCAGCTGAGCGGCCTGCAGAGCTTGCAGCTGGTTCAGCTGCATGGGGTTAAGCTGCTGCCCATACATCTGGGGCATCATCATCTGGTTAGGGAGCTGCATAACCTGGGGCTGGCCGGGGTTGTACTGGAAGGCCCCAATGCCAGAGACAGATTGGTTCATAGAACCACGAGGTCGGTGACCAGGCTGGAAACCCTGGTTCTGTCCAGCATTGCCGGACTGATCCTGGTTCTGACCCTGGTTACGCCAGTTACCTTCAAAGTTGCGAGAGCCGGTACGGGTATGACCACTTCCGCGGCGCTGGAAGTCATTGCTGTCGACGTTCAGACCACGGCCACCTCCACCACGGCCATTGACGGCCATGCTCTGGCTGCGGCCATGTCCACCGCGGCCGCCGCGGGCGGAACCTTGGGCAACGGGGACCTCGAGAGTGGGCGGGGCGGCAGCGCCCTTGTTTTCATCGTCGGGAGCAGGGGACGCGGGGAACGAGAAGCCGGAGGTGGTTCGCTTCTGCTGGGCAATTTCAGCGGCCTTCTTAGCATCGGCGAGAGCCAGGGAGTGTCTCCTCTGGTGACCGCCTCCAGAACCGCCTCCGCGGCCACCTCGGCCGCCAGCGTTCTCCCGTCCGTGGCCCTGGGGGGCCTCGAAGTTTCCAAAGTTGGACCCAGCAGCGCCGGAGGACGGCGCGGGAGGAGGGCCCATTCCCATATTGGGCATTGCCGACTGATTACGGCGATGTGAGAGTGGCTGGGTAGGAGGAGCCATGTTCTGCTGCTGAGGCACTTGGTTGGGGAATTGGAAAGCAGCTTGCGACATGTTGGGCATGGGCTGCAAAGGATTGAACGCACCGCCGGGGCCGAGAGGCTGTCCCGGGGGCATCATCCCCATGTTGACATATTGCTGATGAGTAGCCTGGATCTGCTGTTGCTGCTGCTGCAACAACTCAATCTGTTGCTGGATGGCGAGCTGTTCCACTGCAGGACCATGTTAGTACATCCATGACACATGGGGCTTGATGGGAACCAGCATCGACTGGAGTTGAAATGATAAGGCGGTGGACGCAGGGACTAAACGGCTTGCGCGGCCATAGGGATATGAAGCTTGGATGACGCCACACGGTGACAACATCAAAATGATGGAGATGTGGACACGATAACGTATCATGAACTTACTTCCTGGGTTGGCGAACATGCTCACCAGAGGCGTCAGCTCAGAAGGACTCCGGCGATGCGCAATGTGCAGTCTGCGACCAGCAGGCCCAGGGACGCCGCCAACCTGGGGCTGCTGGGGAGGTTGCTGCTGCTGCTGAGGCTGCTGCGGGGGTTGTTGTTGCTGCTGCTGCTCCATGATGGGCAGTCAAAGCACAAGAGTGTAGATGGATGTGTATGTAGCACGTCGAGGGTCAGGGGTGCGAGGCGGGATCAAGATACAACTTTGTTTTGAATCCGATATCGAGGAGCGTTGAGGCGGCCGAAGATGGGCGGCGGAACGAGGATCGTGACCTGGTAGACGACGGGCGACTGGTGAGGCGAATTGCGATGGCGGATGGCGATGGCACGGCGGGACACAGTTTTGCCCAAAAGGAGGGTAGACGAGCTTGCGCAGAGCCAAGGAGCGTGATTTGGAAAGGCGGCGATGAAGAGGCAGATGGTGAGACGACGAGAAGAGAAAGCCGGGATGGATGGAATGAATTCCAACTCCTGGCAAGAGGAAGAGAGACGTGGGTGAGTATGGAGGAGGAGGAGGAGGGATGTGGGAGAGGAGGAGTTGGATGGATGGAGATGGTCTAGCTTGCTGGTGGAGTGGTGGGATACGGCTAAGTTTGTACCTTGTGCGGGCCACCTGCCACGGAAGGCACCTCGCGCACGTCTATTGGACAACAGGATTTTTGCTCTGGAAGGACTGAGAAGCTACAGTGGACAGACTGTTGCTGCTTCTGCTTCTGCAGTTGACCTCGTACCGGTCGAGGTGGCTCCAGGCTTAGCGGTCTCTCACTCAGTGCGATTTGTTAGGTAGGGGTTCATGGGGCAAATGAAGCCTCCATCCTAGGACCATCACCAACTTGGTGTCCGGGCAGCTGGACCGGGGAGGGACACCTAAATATGGGGTCGGCCGTAGGTCCAATGTGGCTATTAGTGGGCTTTCCTTAGAGGCACTCACAGGGCCCCTAGCACGCTGCGACTTGACCAAGCCTGCACTGACGCCGGCTTGCTCCGCTAATAGCGGAGGTGCTATCCTCTAGGGGCCCTTGGGCTGGATGCAGCCATGGACGATACCCGCAGGGCCTACGCAGTAGTGCGAACAAGAGGTCGGCCAGCACGGTTGCAATGGAGACAGAGTCAACAGAGAGGCATCATTCATCAATCACCGCCTGTTCGACTCTGTACAAGTCCACGTAAGCGTGCCCTCCCGTCGACTGGTCCTCCCGGGCGGCATTGGCCCATTTAGCTCAGAGACAAGGGTGACGGGCCAGAGGTGCCACCACCCCAAACTTCATGGATCCATTGATGGATGCTCCATGATTCAGGGAGTGAGCTTCTGGTGTGGCGTCGAGGGAGGTGGGAAAGGGCGTCATCAGAAGCGCACAGCGGTGGGAGCCGTATCGACACAAAGCAAAGTCCATCAGAGACGAGAATTGCTCTACAGTACCTAGCAATGCGTTGGGACGATCGCATTGCTATTCAAACACTGCCGATATCACAGCCTCGAGAAAGCTACCCAAAACATTGTCATCAACAGTGGCTGCACTAGGATATCCCTGAGCTATACCTAGATGGCGCCGTCTGTTGCTCCATTTCATCACACAAATTAACCCCAGCTTCATATGACCCGAGCTTTCAACGCCATGACGGACTCCTCCCAGCTCAAACAAGAACACTATCTGTCTCAGCAGCATCTGTCACATTCAGGTTCAGACATGGCCGAAACTTGTTCTCCCCCTTGATATCCATCTGATCCGGTATCCATCCTCCTCCTCCTCCTAGCCCGGCCTCGTTTTCACTCCCTCGTGTCACGCTCTAGCTCCTTAGACCTTGGCCCCTGTGATTGCCTGATGATGCTTAACCGTATCCGCCTACGCTAGGGGGGCGATGAACCCCTGCTTCGCAACACAGTATGGATACAACAATCAAACCTCCAAGCTCCGGGCGTCCCCTGCGGCTCAAGGGTGATGCTCGATAGTGCAAACATCCAGGCAAGGGAACCAGGAAATCCGTGCCGCCAAACGTCATCGAGGGGCAGGCTCACAGACGCTCACTGCACTGACGAAATGGAGTGGGCTAGAGCTTCGCCAGTGATCTCATTGACATTCCTGGGCGAGGCTCACGTTCAGGCTTGTCCACGGCTAGAACAGCTGTCATTCTCCATCTCCGTTCGGGAGCCGAAATGGGACAGCTCCCAACAACGGACCACCCTCTAGCCCGTGTCCGAGTTGAAGCCTCGTCTCCCGGGCAATCGTTGAAAGACATCTCAATCCGAGGTCAGGTGCTCACAGCAAAGTCATGGTTATTCCATTTGCCCAGAGTAACGAGCCGTCTTTCAGGGTTAACCTGGCCTCCAACTACCTATCCAAGTACTTCGTATACTTGACTCAATGTTGCCCATTACCGAGCATATTGATCATCGTCAAGCCGTGTCTCGCAGAGGCGTTACCCGAAGTTCAGACATGTTCCCCGTCTGGGCCCAACACAACCAAAAACGGCTGCCGTGGCTTCGTGGTCCTCATCCGCATACCTCCCTTAGACAGCTCAGGTACCTACCCAGAGGGCGAGCAACGGCCCGACCCAGTGAACCACATCCAGGCAGGTTCTAGATTTGAGCCGTCGATGTAACCCTTCAGTCGAACTACCCCATCGCGTCGTCTCGTCTCCATGTCCTCAGGTGGACGCGACGAACAGTTTCCAGATGCAGTGACTAGGCTGCCTCAGACTTGCTTGGCCAGCACGAAATTCAGCTCCAAGGCTGTATTTCTGACAGAACCTCCGTGATTCAGGTGCTGCTGTAGGATACCTGTTACCTGCCACTTGGTATTAGGCTGCCAATAAGATCACGCGTCAATTGCCCCTCATGTGGAGGAGCATCTTGCATTGTCTCGACCTCTGCGGGCGGCGCCAGAGTTGACATGTTTCACGGCGCCATCCCGAATGACACGGCCACACTTGAGTTTGTGTGGCTGACTCTGTGTGGCTGAGCAATGCAGGTCGGGACTTTATTTTAGCGGACCGAGATCAGGCTGTCTTTTACTTCCCGTTTGGGTGGGACCAAGCTGTACGGGAGGCTGGAAGTTCAGCTCATATCAGTCGGTACGTACCCACTATGCTTTGATCTGCATCCAGCCTCTCCAAGGGCTGCATATTACAACCCAAAGAACGACATTCAATCTCAAAATTCGACGTCAGATCCGCTGTCCGATCCCTCGCGGACCGGTCTGAAAGACGGCTCGTTTCATTCATCGATATACGAGCTTTCACACCTCCTACCTGTCCTGGAAACTTCCTGTTCCAGCTACCAATGAATACGTGACAGCGAAATCCCAGCCTCGCCGTCCTCAACTCATCATGACACGCTCCCCGACCACGAGGCGGAGCCAATTGCTCTCGAGCCCCGAGCGTAACATCGCCGCAAGCTTCCTACTTGATACACGAAACAACGAGCTTAGCCATCGGGATGCCCTGGCGGCAGCCCAGGTAGAGCACGAACGGGTGCGCCAGGCTGCGATCCGAGTCTACGAGCTTCATGAACTGCAACAAGAGCACCGACGTATCGTCGAGGAGGAGCGCAAGGAGCAAGAGAGGCTTCGGGCAGAAGCTCTGGTTGTCGCTGAAGAGAAGAGACTTCGGGAGCTCAAGGCAAAGACGATTCCTCGATTACCACCAGAGCCCGAGCCTCCCACTCCCCCTCCGGCGCCCAAACCAGATCCTTCAAAGACAACAAACGGTACTACACCGGTAAAGGAATCGAAGCGGGTCGAACCATCGACAACTCCCCCTTCAGAGATCAAGAAGCCTGCTCTTGCACCCCCTGCCACCAGCAGCCCCTTCGCACCCCAGAACAAACCGACGATTAGCAGCCCACTTGCTGCTGCAACTTCCGGACAACCAGCTACACATGGACTATTCCAGAAAGCAAACGGTCCAGCTACGGCACAACCTGCTGCGCCTGTTCCTGCTCAGCCTTTGGCCAAACCCGCCGCACCTCCTGCGCGACCTGCAGCGAGTCCCACTGAGGATCGATATAGCCAGATTCACCAGGAACTCAAGAAGCTGCGCCGCGAACTTCAGGCACAGTCTAAAGTCCCTGGATCTCCGCTCAAGGGCAAGCTTGGAACCTTCCGTCGAGAGATCCGGGTGGCTATCGGCCAGCTGACAGGCGGAAAAGGTGCCAACGCCAAACCAGTAAGTAAAATGTTTCGATATAAGGGCAAGCTCTAACAACAAAAACTAGGTTCAAAAGATTACAGACACACTGAAGGAGGCCTTGAGGGGTGGTACACCGAGCCCGCCAATCGATGTCGGCCTGTTTGTGGTCGACAAGAGAGAGCCCGTTCAGGGAGCCACCCACAACGACCAAACACTGCCTTCACTCTTCATTTATCTCATGAACATCTGTGCCAAGGCCATTATCAACCAGTTCATCAACGAAGGTGGTGCCAACCCAAAGGCCGCAGACCCGATCGGAGTGTTTACAGCCCACATCTTTTCAAACCAGGAGTTTGAATGGCGAGGGCAATCCCTGATCGACATTGTAATGGCCAAGTACCGAATCGTGTGCCCAGTCCTCTTCGGCCACAGAGGCAGCGATCGAACAGAGCGCGGTCGTATCTCCATCGGATGGAAGAAGGATGGGCCGGCCTGGATCACAGAACAGAGCCACAACGACAGGATGACTGGCCTGGGTGCTGGCTTTGCCTCTCTTTCTCTGAGAGATTTCAGCAAGTCATCAAAGAAGAACCCATACCCGCCTACGAATTACTGGAAGGCGCTCGCATACATCGTCAACTCGCCCCCGAACGAGATCTCCAACACGCAATATGTCGTCCTGCGGTCCATGATCCAGGGCCATGAGCAACGCTTCCTCAACTTTTACGGCAACGCAGCTTTGGCAGCTCTCCGCCTCGCGCTTGTCGAATTCCCCAAGAAGGCGCCCCAAAACGCCACGGCTGCCGGTTCTCTGGCCGCTCTGGCTGATGTGCTAAAGAGCGAGTCGGGACTGGTGCTGGCTTAGAAGAACAAGGACACCCGGCAAGGAGAATCAAGGGGGACGACGAGAAGAAGCAAATGGAAAAAGAACACATTCAAGCCGGTGCTGTAACAGGCGTTCAGGGACAGAGATATCATTCTTGTTGATGAGGAAAGGCATCAAGGCATAGGCTTGGCAGGCATAACAGGTGTTTGGCGGACTTGTTGGATTATGTCACGCCGTTTGAGCAGACAAACGGCCACGTCTGCTCCTCTTTATCTATCCTTCTAGTATACAACCAAGACAAAGAAAAAAGAAAGAAGATTTCCGGTCATTGCGTGTACGCAGTCGTAGCAATTCCCACCCAAAACTCCGATTTCCCAACGTAAAAGTATCATGAACGCTTCTGACAAAGGTGTGCTGCGTCAGGGCAGCCCCTTACCCCTTCTCTAAACTCGAGACTCAGGAGTATTATAGAATCAAGAGGAGGACCAACAGCAGAATGAGCACAAAGATGAGGACGGCTATGCAGCAGCTACTATACCGATCCTCGTTCGCGCGTATCACATGCTGCAGCTTCTGCATGCCCGTCTGCAGTCGACCGCCTACGCGATCAGCCGCTTCATCGACAACCTCAAGCATCTCGCGCTGTTCCTCCAGCTCCCTACCCATATCGTCGGCCTGCCTTCGAAGGTTGCCCACGGTCTGGAACACGCCGTCCAGGTGCTGGTCTTGCTCGCGCATTATCTCCATCTGCTGCTGCTGCTCAAACTCGGCGTACGTATCGTCACCATCGCCATCGATGGCGAACGCGTTGGGGTCGGGCAGGTCGCCTCCACGGACGGCGTCGACCTTCTTTGCCAGCTCATCGCGCATGTCATCGATCTCGCCGCCGACCTCCTGCACCAGGCGCTTGCGGCGTGTCACCTCATGTGCAGAGAGGCCGAACTGCGCGGGGTTGGACTCGACAGCCTGCACCGAGGCGACGAGGTCTGCTAGGTCGTCGGCGAGAGATGAGAGAGCGGCTTCGAGGTCGGAGCGAGCGGAAGCAAGTTCAGGGGAGTCGGCATTTGTGGAGAGGGAGCGAATACGGAGATATGAGGCGAACAGCGGCCTAGCCGAGGCCATCTGGGTGAGAACATCTCTGCGTGGCAGTTAGCGCGATGAACAGCTAAACATCGGGATGATAACCAAGGAGGGATGGAAAACGTACTGTTGGACCTGGAGGAAGGGGTCCTCTTCGTTTGTGGAGGACATCATCCTAACGGTACGAGGCGTGAAGACGCATAAGCGTCAATGTGCGATGATGTCTAGGCGACTCCAGCAGGTGGATTAACTGAAGCCAGAAGATTTCAATCTCGGAGCCTGTTCGAATGCGACAATGGGAGGTTGGAGGGGATGACGTTGTAGGGACCCTTGGGTCTGGGGGAGCGCTCGGTGAGAGCTGCGAGGTACGTACCTTTTTTCTGGGCTCCCTCTCAGTCACACCGAGCTCTCACCTACAAATTCGACCCGCACACCAAGTGAATTTGGATTGTGCATGATGGATCGAAATTTGCCCAAATTCTGAGGCTAATATTTGAGTTGACCAGAACTTGGACTTCTCGTGGTCTAATACCGAGTAGCTTTGTTCTATCTGCCGTTCAACGACTCGTCCAGTTGTTAAGAGTATTCGACTCCTCCAACTGATCGTTTAGCGACGGCCTGCATATCCAACAGACAAGGGCTCTAAACAAGGGACGAGAGGACAACACCAGAGAGGACCGGGGCCAGATCTTAGCGAGTGTTCGCCCAACATACAGTAAGCTCCCAGACAAACAAACCACCGAGAATCCATAATTGACACCACTACAGGGTAGTTAACAACTCTGCTGTATCTCATCATGATACCTGAAAAGCCCCTGCCATTCAATGGCGACTTTGCTTCTCCCGAGGAGTACATCGATGAACTCCTCAAGTTCTCAAGGACCTCGGAAACTTTCCAAATTCTCTGTGGTGGAGTCCATATCCTCGACTTCTTCACCATCGAGCCCGGCCTCTTCCACTACGCTATACCCAAGGAGTGGCACCCTTTTATCCTATCATGCAGTCTCATGGACCTTCTGGATCTCCTCATGCGGGATGATCTAGATAATCTCAAATTCGAAGGAGAGGCTCCTCCTGAGAGCTTTATCGATTACATTCGAACAGTCCGCAACCTCTCTCTTGGTCGCTCATTCTCACCCCCGAAGGAGAAACTGCCTGCCCTGCCACGCCCAGTCGCCGTGGGTATGAACCGCAAGAAGGTTCATGAAGTCACCAACTTTGCCGAATATCTCGATAGGTTGTCAGGGGGCATTTCTGAGGAATTTGGTGACGAAATCACCCACTTTGTTGACTTTGGCAGTGGTCAGAATTATCTCGGTCGAGCAATGGCAAGCGAACCATATAACCGATATGTGGTTGCCGTTGAAGGACGTGAGAATAATGTTACAGCAGCAAGAGGCCTCGATATGACTTCTGGTTTGGCCGTCAAGCCCAAGGTCATGAGGAACAAGAAGTTGTGGAATCAGATTATCGAAGCACGCGGCCCAGACGCACAAGATGATCCAGAGGCTTTGGCCAAGGCTATCCGTGAAGTGGCAGGAGATGAAGCGTTCGAGTTCAGGCCCACCCGAGAACTCGAAGCAGAATACACAGCGGAAGAAGGCAAAGGGTTTGTCCAGTATATCTCGGGTCGTCTCGACAGCGGTGACCTTGCCGACGTCATTGCCCAAATCGACAACGGGAGCAAAAAAGAGGGCGAAAAGAAGGACTTGCGGTTGATGGCAATGTCAATCCACTCATGCGGAAACCTGTCGCACTTTGGAATTCGTTCCCTGGTCCTCAACCCCAGCATCCGGGCGGTGGCAATTGTTGGATGCTGCTACAACTTGATGACCGAGAAGCTAGGACCGCCGACCTACAAGCATGCTTTCTTGAGGCCGACTCTCCAGGCTGTCAATGGCCGGCTCGTCCGAGAATCAGACAAGCATGACCCTCAAGGGTTCCCCATGAGCCAAAAGTTCTCGACATATGAAGGTGATGGCGTGCGACTGAACATCACAGCACGCATGATGGCTTGCCAGGCACCCCAGAACTGGACCGAAAAGGAGAGTGCAGGATTCTTCTCTCGGCACTTTTTCAGAGCAGTGTTGCAAAAGATATTCCTTGACCGGGGAGTGGTGACCAAGGTCCGGCATTCAGACGCCCAAGGAGGACCTGAAGCAGATGCTACTGTCGCCACCAAGAGCGATAGTGAGAGTCCTTTTGACATCAGCACCAATCCTGTCATCATTGGATCCCTGCGGAAGAATTGCTACGGTTCTTTCAAGGACTATGTGCGCGGGGCTGTACAGAAGCTCACGACCAACAGCGACTTCAAACAGTATGCAGACGTGATGCGGGAGAAGATGGGCGACATCACAGACGAAGAGATCGAGCGCTACGAGGCCACGTACCTGCCACGAAAGAAGGAATTGTGCGCTGTCTGGAGTCTGATGGCGTTCAGCGCCATGGCTGTTGAGTCTCTCATTGTGTCGGACCGGTGGACGTTCCTCCGAGAACACGACGATCTCGTCCGTCATGCGTGGGTCGAGACTGTGTTTGACTACGAACAGAGCCCAAGAAACCTGGTTGTCGTTGGGGTCAAGCGATAAAGTTTCGACCATCTCAGAATAGGAATGGATCAAGCTGTCCTGCAGAGACGTGTCTTGCGGAGAGCATGTCACCGAGTTGTTCGGATCCGCCACATCCATCTTTTCCAACGGTAGCCGTGCGGAGCTCGCGGTGGCCTCCGGGATGCAGGCGACCGACCTAGACGCGCAGAAGTGAAACAAGCTCTCTGTGCCTTGGCATTGGGAGAGTGGGAGGACAATCACGGCCGGCAGCTGGTCGAGTGAGAGTTGACAATCCGGTCGGCTGGGGCGGTTACTGGGCGCGCTAGGCAAGATAGGCCACTGCAATGTCATGCATGAACCCCCCTCTTCTCCGTCGGGGCTTTCGTGTCATAGTTGAAGTATCCATGACAGGACGGGAAGGCTTTGGTCGATCAGCGGTCCTGTCAGAACGGCCGAGACCGAGAGGCTGGGGGTCCGAGAAACCTTTGTTATCCGGGCGAGTTTGGAGCCTTCATTCGTGGAGATATCGTCAAATCTCGACAACTAGACTATGCTATTACGATAACTGCGATGTAAGCTGGTCAAGAATCCTTTATCAAACAGCCCACCTGCGCTTAGCTCCCGTCCCACAACGGGCGGGACAAAGGACCCTCATTGATAGGTATTAAAGAGGATATCTGCTGATAGGTATCAAGAGAAAGCTAATCGCTTCGTGCTATCCGCCGACAATTACCGGCCGCAGAGACAGTCGTACGCAGACCACATAGTTTCTCATTCGATAGCTGAGTGACCTGACAGGAGTATGAGACTTGTGGGGAGAGAGGTGTTGCCACTGAATCCGGCAGTCCTGTGTCGCCATCAGCCAGCCAAGGTCGCCATAGCCCCTCATTCCAGAGGCACGCAAACACCTCATCTGTGCACGCGGTTGACAGCGTGACAGAAACTGCGTCACTTCTCGACGTGCTTATGAGCTGCAGCCGGATGCGCAAGGCGACATGTTCCGCGATGCAATGCGAAGCCTCACAGGCGGCAGGTCACGCAGTGAATCACGAGTCAGTGGTGCCATTCGCAAGCCATTGGCAAGCCCGACGACAAGGGGCCCAGAAGCGGGGAAGAGGGCTCCAGAGAGCCAGAATCATTGGAGAAGCTGCTCCCTTGCGCCCGTTGCAACGGCACCTGTCGTGGGGTCCATTACCCGAAGCAGATTTCATCAGTGAGATCTCTCGGAGATGCTTCACTGTCGTGTCCTTTGTCCATCGCGGCGAGCGGCCCTTTCCAGACGCGTGCAGCGGGTTGAGACCGGGGGATAGATGCGATGTGACGAAGGCCGAGCTCCTTCGGGGAATGATGAGCAACCATAATTGAGTGCTGAGGTTATACGACAGTCGATCAGAGGCGTAGTTGAGAGGTGCATGCATCAATTTCGTCCTGCTGGCTGGTGTTCATAACAAGGCAGAGCCAGGGGCAGCTGCCGCTAGCGCAAGTGTAGGGGCAGAATGCATCATAAACGGAGAAGAGGAAGCTCGGCGCCTGACGCTGCTAGAGTCGGATGCAAGGCGGAGGCGAAGCCGAGTCGAGACATGATAGCTGGAGGTGCTGATGACCCAAAAGAAAGGGTGATGATGAAAGCTGGGGTTCCTGGGAGGTTTCCGAGACGGGCAGGCCGCAGGAAACACCAGGGTCTATCTGCCTTGGAGCCGAAGCTGGGGCTGACGGTACGACAAAAGCTGGGATGAAGAAAATGATGAGTCTCAATCGTGACGTCTTGAGGTGAAGGTGAAGGTAATATCAGCTCCGAGGTGAAGGGCATGTGATGGATGTGAGCATAAGCGGACTCACGAGGAAGGCACAAGGCATCATCGTGGAGTTGTTCCTGCCTGCCCAGAGACGGGACTGTTACCACCTACCTGCTTTGCTCGACAGGGCAAGTACCACCAGCTCCATACTGTACCTACGGGTACCTCACTTACACCTCCATCCTCCACCAACACCAACACTAACATCAACACCAACAAAATCGCCTTGGCCTGGATCCAGGCTCACGGTTCGCCCGCTTGCTTCATCATGGCTCGTTCACCTTCAAGCTCAGCCCGAACAGAAGGCCAAGCTTGGACTAGTCAAGCATGTCTTGTCCTACACTCCGCTACAAGGTTGCAAGGGTCCTGATCCTATCCGATCTCAGCCCAGCGACGGCATCTCACCCCTGCCCCCACGCACCAACAACTTCTGCAACTCTACGGATCCTACATACAGTACCTGCACCTATCATGATGCTTGGCTGCCACAACCTTTTGCTCCCGGTCGATCTCGAGACCACTGTCACGCACTCGAATCGGCCACCAGCTCTGGCTTCAGATGGATGCCACGAATGTGCATCTTGATCTGGCGACGTCGTCTTGATCGCTGTGAGGAAACCAAGACCGCAGCCGTAAGCGAAACGAGCTGCGTGTCTTGACCTTTTGGGCGCTGTGGCATTTCTGTGACTCGGAGAGCCACGGCGCTTCTGATCAAGTCTTGTTGCTTTTGTCCTCGGCTCCATAACACATAATGCTGTGAAACCACCTGCATCGCAATTACAGAAGCCACCTGCACCTTTCAGGTTCCGCCTTACCCACTGGGGTGTTGGATAGAAGGGATGGCTTGGGCATCGGGGCATTGGGTGATGATCTGCGCCAGCAAACCCCCGAGCGGCCTCACTGAAGCAGCGTGTCCATCTCCCGCAGACGATACAATGGATGCAAGCACAGCATGGCAGGTCGGCACATAGCCGTGGAAGACGACCTCGAACCATCCTGTCCAGAGTAGCATCATCGGTTGTGGACAGGGGTTGTTTGAGCCACTGACGCCTGATTGCACCAAGACATTGTCGGCTTACACTTTCTTGAGGTCTAGTGGGAATATCCACCCCCATGCCCGTCAACGCTGCCGCCATGATGGCCCAACTCGGCCAACTACGGTAGTTCCCAGGTCGGCCTTTGGCTTCCTTTGGCTTGGCCTGTCTTGAGTGGACTCGCCTAGTCCCTGCAAAACCCTGCAATGCTCGACCTTTGAAGGGACGTGCCCTTCCCGTCCGGCTCGGAGCCATGGTGTGAGCAACTAAAGTATGCAAGCTGCTCACTCAGAGATCAGGAAGAGAGAGAGTTATTAACGTGGGTTTACCCTTATCGCCTCCGTTGCCTAACCTGCATCGATTCTTCTCAATCCCCCTCGTTTTCCTTTTTATTAACCTTTTGTCAACCTCTCAGAAAAACTCTTCACACCACTTGAGCCTGGGTGCCCCTTTCACTAACATCAAACTTTACCGGTTTTCCAGCACTCCCGTTGGCGCTCTCAGCTCTTGTTTCTCGTCCAACCTTAGCCCAAACCTTGGAGCAGACGGACCGAGGTTCTTTCCATGATCGAGTCAGCCCCTCGACTGTTATCGCGTACCTACTGTCCGTCCAGCCTAGCTTGAGTTTGCCGCAGACATCGATTCGGATTCAAGTTGCGATCAGCCCCTCATTGAACTCAACCTCGCCTGCACCGGGACTCGACATTGGCGGTTCATCATGAACGCGCAAGTTTCTTTCCTTGTAAGTCGGTGCTGCAGTTTCTGCACACAACCTTTTCTTACTTGACATCTGTCTTACTCCTGATCCTGCTGCATGACCTTGCATGCGACTACTCAACAGCGGGCGTTTCAAGATTGACAAGTTAAAGAGTTGCTTGTACATAGGCTTTATTCTAACCTCTCGCTCTTAGGATGGCACCTATACGCTGATTCACATCCCTCTCAATCTCTACTCGACACTGCTCCAGCCTATCCTCCGCGTCCTCCTCCCACAGTCTCAGAGCCTGGGAAACTTGCGCGATTCACCAGAGTACGAGCTGCAGGGTCTCACATCTGATGGTCAACATGGCTTTCTCAACATCAGCATCACCCCCCTCGAGTGCTCAGTGGTCTGCCACTCGTCATGGGCACAGAATGTGTTTGAGCCCGTCCTGAAGACCCTGCCGCGCGATATTGCCAAATCAGTCTCAGTCTCCAAAGACTCGTACATGATCCTCTCCGTCATTAGTGCTGGACTCGATGCGGGCGGCCGTGTCATGGAGTTGACCTCTCCACTGGCACTGGCTGGCATCCCCATCTTCTTCATCACCACCTACTACTCCGACTTTATTCTAGTACCGACCAAAGAGCGCGACAACGTTGCCAAATCACTCCTCGCCAAGGGCTTCGAGTTGTGCGAGAACGAGTCCAACTACGTCACACAGGGATATAAGAAGGGTGCCACCCAACCGACAGTGACTCCACCGCACGAGGGTCTTCCGTCCAACGTTTCTGAGATGCAGACACGCACCTTTGGCCTTCTCAAGAAACGGCATGTCACTCCCAACATCGAGGAGGGGTTGGTGCTGGTGCAATGTTCTGGCCGTGAGGCATCGCAGCTTGCATCCTTCAACCACCAACGACCTTCGATCAGTCGACACGCCACGGGGAACGGCCGACGGCCAAGTTGGGCGGATAATGTCGATACGAAGCTGTACACATGCATCATCTCGGCTCTTGTCTCGCAACCACGATTCATGTCGGTTACGCTGGCCCAGGACGACCCACCTTCGCTACTCCTCGACAAGAACCTCCTTGATGTTTTTGGCGACTCCTTGGTGGGGGATACAGAAGGTTGCCTGATTCCAATCTTCCTCAACCTGGAAAGTTTGTCTTTGGAAGCCACTGGTATCGTCTGCGGTGTTGCCGGTATCCTGGTGCAGGATCCGCAGATAGCGGAGAGTTCGGAACTCTCGTACCTCTCAACAGCCCAAGCAGGTGCTGTCATCCTCTCGGAGGAGCAGTCTGTCCGGGCCATGGGTATCTTGGAGCCACTGCTTACCAAGGAGTCGTAGGGCAATGGTCTTTTAAACTTGTAACAAAAGGGGAGATGAGTTGTTGACAGATTTGTAACACCAAGGACTTTCAAACCCAAGGAGAGGCGTTTGGAGATGGCGTAAATGATTTTTCATGTAAGGTAGCTGGGCGGCAGAGCATGATATGATGCTGGGGAACTGTATCCCCTATGTAATCCAAGACGTGGAGTGGATGATGGGCGGCTTTTTCTTGTGTATCTTGTCTGGCGTTCTTCGGGAGGAGCTTGTTCTGTTCCAAATCGAGATACCATGATGATTTGTGTAACGTAACAGTTGTCGTTGCCGTGACTCCAGGGTTTGTGATGCCTTGACTGAGAGAGCACCTTGTTACTTTCCCTTCTTCTTCTCTTCGACCAAACCGGCTTTCACGAAGCCATCCCGAGCAACGGCGTTGATTAGGGCAAACCTCTTAGGTCCCAGCAACACGCCGCCATACCACCTCGTCACCACAACCATGGCATCCCAAACATCCATGACCTGCATCAGATGCAACAGCCTACCCCCAGCAGCGGCCTCTCCGTCGTCGTCGCAGTCTTGGAAGCTCGCTGCCCCGGGGCCCTTGATGCGCCACGCCGTCATGTTGTGCGTTGCGGCACGGATACGCTTGTCGGATGCCAGGAGTACCTGCACATAGTGCCGCGCCTGGTCCGGCGACGTGACGCGGGCAACGTGTGCTATAAAGGTAGACTTGGAATCTGTGATGGGTTCTGAGAGGATCCATTCCGGGGGCGGAAAAGACGGTTCCTCTATCTCATGCTCTTCTGATGGTGGTGAAGGTGCACTCGGTGCATCTTCCTCAGCCTCCTCCTCAGAACGTCTCGTAAACTCCTCAACAGCATCAAACAAACAAACAAGCCCCTCTTGAAACACACCCTCCAGAGCTTCACGAAAGAGTTTAAGGTCCCTCGCGCCGGCCCCCCTCACGCCGCCGGAGCTGTGATGCGTGCCGAGGACGGAGGGCGGTTTGGAGGGGTACTCTTGAGGGAAGCGGACGCGGAGGGAGGAGGCGTCTCCGGGGAGGTTGAGGATGAAGACGGAGGTGTCGCCCTCGGTCGGGACGAGGCTGCCGTCTCCGTAGATGGAGTTGATGGCTTCCACCTCGTCCTGGAGTTCTTCGGACATTGTTCGGCGAGTGAGGGGCTGTGTGTATGTGTGTCGAGGGATTGGGTGAGTTTCTTGAGCGGTGGGATTGAGAGGAGTAAATTTAGATATATATGAGAAGAGAAATGTCCTTGAGTGTGTATCTTAACGGAGAGAAGCTGAGCTGTTGGTGAGAGTCTGGAATATCATCTTCAAGGTTCACCGCGAGAATTACTTACCATATGTAGCCCCACATCATACTTCCCCAACTCCATGACCCACCCCGGATGATGCTTCAATGCAGGAGTGACATGTACAGATAATAGACCAGTCAGCATCTATAAACAAGCAATATTCAAACAATTTGATATCGATTCAACACACTAAACTATGGGGCGTCGCAAACAGTAATCGAATACCGGCTTTCTCCTGACTTATCCCCCTCCTTGTCCTTCTTCTATGCCCAAGACCGCAACTGCTCGCAATGCAACGTCTCTCGAGATCACCTCCCGAGTCTTGATTTACTCGTCCATGACAGCAGCGAACTTGTCCGTCATCTTCTGTTGGATCTCCTCGTACTATCAACTTCGTTAGCATATACTCAAAAATCGTCGCCGTGTTGCTTACCCTCTTGGAGATCACGTCCTGACCCTCGGTGGGAACCTCGAACTTGAGTTGTCGCAGGTTGGCCTGAAGGTCAGAGGTAGCCTCTCGCACCTTGGTCCAGCTCTGGCCCTGGGCAATCGCCTTCTGGGCCTCATCGTGGAAGCCCACCATGAGCTTCATCATCCACTCGGTCTTCCAGATGGGGCAGAACTGGTCATAGTCTGAGTAACCGTTCTGCTGCAGGAAGTCCTCCTTGAGCAGAGCCGCAATATCCAGAGTGATCTTGTCGGGATCAGACAGCGCACTCTTTCCGACCAGCTGCACGACCTGGTCAAGCTCCTCAGAGTCGGAGAGGAGCTGCTTGATGCGGTCTCGGAGACGGGGGAAGTCGGGGTAGTTCTTCTCGTAGAACTTGTCCAGTGTGTTGGTGTACTTGCTGTACGAGGCGGATGTGTTGATCGAAGGGAAATGCTTTCGCTGGGCAAGCTTCTTGTCGAGACCCCAGAAAACCTGCACAATACCTAGAGTGGCCGTAGTGACGGGATCCGAGAAATCACCACCAGGGGGGCTGACGGCACCGACAATGCTGACACTGCCCTGGCGCTCGGGGGAACCCAGAGTCTTGACACGACCGGCTCGCTCGTAGAACGAGGCGAGCTTGGCACCCAGGTAGGCGGGGAAACCTTGATCAGCAGGCATTTCTCCCAGACGACCAGACAGTTCTCGAAGAGCCTCAGCCCATCGGGAGGAAGAGTCAGCCATCATGGCAACGTTGAGACCCTGGTCACGAAAATACTCGGCGACAGTAATTCCTGTGTAGATGGAGGCTTCTCGGGCAGCGACAGGCATGTTGGAGGTGTTGGCAATGAGCGTAGTTCGCTTCATGATGGGCTCCTTGCGACCGTCGACCTCAATGGTGAGCTCGGGGAAATCCTTCAAGACTTCGGCCATCTCGTTGCCTCGCTCACCACATCCGACGTAAACGATAACATCACTGTTGGAGAACTTGGACACAGACTGACTAATGACAGTCTTTCCACAACCGAAAGCACCAGGGATAGCGACAGTTCCACCCTGGACACTGGGGAAGAGGGCGTCGAGAACTCGCTGGCCGACGATGAAGGGCTGATCGGCAGACATCTTGTCGTTGGAAGGGCGAGGCACTCGGACGGGCCAGGACTGCATCATGGGGTACTCGGTCTTCTTGCCATCGAACTCGACCTCGAGGAGCTTATCGACGACTGTGTACTCGCCCTTGGAGGCGATCTTGGTGATGGTTCCTCGGGCGCGAGGGGGGAACAGAATCTTGTGGCTGGCGAGGAAAGAGTTCTCGAAGACGGTACCCCAGACATCACCACCCGAGATGTGGTCACCGACCTTTAGGGTCGGGGTGAACTCCCACTTCTTCTCACGGTCGAGCGCGGGAACCGAGACACCGCGGGGGATGTAGATGGACTTGGCGATGTTCGAGATGGCCTCGAGGGGACGCTGAATACCGTCGTAAATACCGTTGAGCAGACCGGGGCCGAGCTCGACGGACAAGGGCTTTCTGGTTCGGAAAACGGGGTCACCGACAGTGACGCCGGCTAGCATCTCAATTAGTATCGCGATCTCGAGTTCCATCATGGGTTGTCGTACATGTCTCCTCGTAAACCTGAATGGTGGCTTGGTCGCCATTGATTCGAATAACCTCACCGGCAAGGCTATCGTGACCTACTTTGACCTGGACAAGTTGTCGGTTAGATTTGGGCCGATGATGACGATGGTGGATGATTGCGACTAACCAACTCGTACATGGCAACACCAATCATGTCCTCGGCCACCACGACGGGACTGTTGAAAGAGTCAGTAAAACATGACGACGTCTCATGAGCGCTTTGCAGGATGCATTTCGAGGGCGCAGGTGGCTCGCGAAGCCGAGAAAAGCTGGAGGAACTGACCCAGAGATGGAGTAAATCTTGCCTAAGATTGTTAGCGACCAGGCCAAGGTACCTTCAAAAGTGCCCAAACATGAGCGGTCCTAGCATCTACATACCCTGTTGAGTCGCATCATCTTCGTTGACGTTGCTGCTAGCAGCCTTTGCTTTCTGCAGCATTGGTCATGTCAGCCTCTCGAATCCAGCGGGGCAATGGACGCCGTGTCGTCACGGGTCTGGCAAGCAACCATCAGGGGAACCAGGTTTCTTGAGGTCGGGGAATCAACATACGGGAGGCATCTTGGGCGGCGAAACGGGGGCGCTGTCGGGATCAAGACGGATCTGAGGAATGGGTCTCGGAGAGGACGGCGACGCAGGCCGGATGCAGGGTAGAGTCGGGTCGGAGGAGGATGAGGTCGAGGGAGGCGGTCGAGATGGAGTTGGAGATGATGGAGATGGTGGTGGAGAGTTTGGCAGAGGCACCTGGCAAGCTACGTCGACTAGAGCCTGAGCGGCAGCGACAGCAGCAGCACGAGCTTGCACCTTCCCAGCTCCAGTTCCAGGTCCACGGTGGAGCCTGGATGATGACGATGCGGTGCGGGTGGGGCCTCCGCCTGCGCCTGGAGCTTGTGTGTGTGTGCGAGAGGCGGCGAGGGCGTTAGCGGCTGCCGCAGGGGCTGCATCGCTGGAACTGCTGCTGAAGCTCCCCGCGCGGCCCCTGGAGCTGTCGCTGTCGCTGTGTGTGGCTGTCCCTCTGTTGTTGCCGTTGGTGTCTTCGTTGTCGGAGTCGTCCTCGCCTCGGGCGCGGATCAGGTCCAGAAGCGAGGGCCTTGCTCGCAGCGTGGGACGAATACCGAGCATGCAACGAGCGCCTCTTTAGGCAAGTTTCCTTTTATTCTCTCTTTTTTGTTGTGCTGTGTGATTGCGACGATGAGAGTGAGTTGCTTAAATTATTGGTACATGTGTTGATGGAAGGAGGGATGGATGAAGTGCAGGGCGGGTGGCTTCCACAACAGGACAACCTTAGCTACGAAACCTCTAACGCTTACGCTGCGGGCGCTGATCATGGTGCAGCAATCAATGCAAGTGGGTGCCTAATCCTTGTTTGATGCCTCGCCTCTTGTTGGAATATTTGTTTCACACGAGTAGTTCATCCTTCTCATCATGATCAACTAACAGAGGCTGTGTATGAGATATATCAAGAGGCTGGCCAGCCATCACAGGGGACGGCTATCTCGACGCTAATCACACATGAGGCTTCACTACTCAGACAATATCTTGGCAACAACATTTCGATACGTGTTGTATAGCTGTCTCTAACGAGTTGTCCAGTCTATTTGCCGGCATTGATTGATCTTGAACATTCAACCTTCATCAAATAACAAACAGCATAAAAAGAATCACTCCTACCCTCTACACCAACTCTGATCGCTCACTTCGTCTTCTTATCTTGATTCTCCCGCTCCCACTCTTCTCCCAACTCCTTCGCCTGCTGATTGAGCTTCTCGATGGACGCCCTCGCTCCAGGCCACGGCTTCCTCCCTCGTCCGGTATCGAACAGCCTGTAAACTGCCGATGTGTCGATCCCGTCCATCAGCAGGTTATAGAACTTGCGGTCGTTCCACCATAGCTTCCACGCCTTCCACGAGAAGCAACCCAGGTTCTCCGTCACACCTGTGCCCGCTGCTTGGTTCAGCCACTCGTACGTGGGCGCCGACGCGAGACGCATGCCGAGGTGAGGCACCGGGGCTTTCTCGAGGGCCTTGACCATGAAGTCGTAGTGGGTGTCGATGTCGCGGCGTCTCTCTTCTGCTGATTCTATCGGGTAACTGCCAGACCAGACGCCGGCGAGCGCCATCGAGATTAGGTCGTAGAGAACGAACGGGGGCTTCATGATGATGGTATGGCCGAGGAAAGCTAGTGACTCTGGATACTGCTCTGAGAGGAATCCATGATATAGTCGGGCAAACTTGTTGTCGTCGCTGTAATGTCGAGCTGCCTGGATCTTCTTGTTATGATCAGGAGCGATGGCTGCGTCGGTCGGATCACCAGGTCCCCTGACCACAGAAAAGTCGTAATGATAACCCGAGCAAAAGACAATGGCATCGAGGTCATCCAAAACGGTCCCATCCGTCAGGGTGACAGACCTGGGTCCTGTTACTTGCTGAATACCCAAGACTGACTTGACACGGCCATCTCGGAGGTTATCTGCAAGGTCATCTGAGAAGATCGGAACTCGGTGTACGATACCATCGATAGGTCGAGATGATGCAAAGGATGGATGTTTGGCCAGAAACGGGAAAGCCTTCTTCCTCGTGTTGATGAGACCCTTGGACATGAGTGCAGCAAAGCCTCGTGGCCAGATACCTGCGAGCGCTCTCACGCAGATGCCGACGCGGCGACTCATGGAATGGTCAAAGGCCTTTCCCTTGACTCGTCGAGGAAGCTACAGTAGTGGTTAGTGGTCGATCAACAACTGTCACTGAAAGCTACTCACAAGGTAGAACTGGCCTCTGTGACTTAGATAGACCTTGCTGGCTCCAGCCTTGACTAGAAACGATGTGGTGTCGGCTCCCGTAGCTCCAATACCAACAACGAGCACGTTCTTATCCTTGTACTTGGAAGCATCCTTGAACTGCCGAGAGTGGAGGACATCTCCCTCAAACTTGCCGATGCCCTTGACATCGGGGATCTTCTTGGCGTTGAGCATGCCCGTTGCGACAACCACGCGGCTAAAGGTCCTGCATTCTTCGACACCCGATTTTGTGTTTTTGGTGAATACTTTCCATACTCCGCGTTCTTCATCACGCTCGAAATGATCGACTGACGTGGAGAACTCGATGTGAGGGAATAGGTTGAAGTGTTTGGCATATGACTCGATGTACTTTTCGATATCCTTTTGTGGGGGATGGACGGCCCAGTCTAACAACATTGGATAAGTCTCTGATATCAATATTAAAGGAACGCTTTATACTTACCATAAGGCATAGGAAAGTCTGTAAAAGAAACCTTCAACTTGTTAGCATATTCAAGATGGGCAATGTCAGCTTGCAACTTACACAATGCCTGGAAGTATTCGCAGTCGTCCCCATCAGAGCAGTAGTCTGGTCTGTGTTCTGCGAAGCATGCCAGGTGCCGCCAATGTACTCGTTCCTCTCCAAGGCGGTTGCGTTGAGGCCCTGTTCAAGGAGGTTCTTGAGGGCGAGGAGCCCAAGGACTCCTGTGCCTATCACGCACACGTCAGAGCCGATATGTTGACTTTGCGAAGAGGCCATTTTCGTAATAGTGTTGTTTTATTGATGATCCTGAGGCTATTATTTCCTTCAGAGCAGCTTCACCACATCAATATATATCCAATTTCCCATCCTCTTCCTATCAAGACCAGCTCCCATGATAATGCTCCGGCCTGCATAGCCACGAACCTCAACACCATTGGCACACTCGTATGGGCTGCCCATACGCTGACGGCGTGTCAGCATCTAGACTTCTTTTGGAGCTTTGTTTCAATCTAGCGAGAGGGTATTGGCTTTTGCAGGGTATGGTTTGGCATGTTCTGGGATTGTAATATTTTAGGCGGCTTGGGTTGCGGATCTGTGTGAGATTCATATGTGTCCGAACAAGGTCTCCGGCCTGCCTGACGAATGCCAAACCTGAGTTAGAAACTGAATGATTGGTGGATTAGTTGGTCAGATAAGCGCTGGCGGCTCGCCTACGTTCCGGAGGTTCTCTGACGCGCCGGCCGGCTTTACAACTTGATACTATGTAGCACATCTGATTAGTGATATTGCCACCTGGATAGAGCCGGTACTTATAACGTCCTGGACAAGCTTATCGAATTGAGGTTTGCCAAGAGCCTCTGAGCCCTTCAAGACTTACTTGGCCGAATGTCGACCCGTCAATATCGCCTCCTATTATATCAAGATGGCTCACAAAGTCTCCGATGGAACTTGAGAGTCTAGAAAACAACAATTCTTTGTTCAGTCTACCATGACTATGCACAAAGCACGTGTATCGTGTATATCGTGTATCGTTACCTTGCATGATAACATCCATCACCCAAACAACTCCAGATTCTTCCCGAGTAGCAAACCCTGCAACATCTCCAACACGCCCTTCTTCGATACCAAAGCCGATAGGGTAGCCTGAATGACAGAGATGCCACACTCGTCTCGCTCCGAGCTGTCTTCCATTCTCTTCTGGTAGTAAAAACCAAGCGTGGGAACATCGCAGTTATCCTCACTCCGAGCCGCCCGGAGCTGACAGATCTGCGTCTCTCGACAGTCTTCATTGCATTCTGGCTGTTTCCACCCACGGCTCATGCGTAGCATAAAGTCATCGAATGCCTTTTGATCTGTCTCGAGCCTTTCGGTTATGTTGTGCCAGAACGCTGCAGTGAGCTCTGCGTGGGGATGCGTCAAGGGAGGGTTTGTGAGAGAACCATATGTTTCCTTAGCCGAGTAGTACTTCTTCCACACAGGTCCCTGAGTCTGGTAAGTATCGGATGTCATATCGGCGCTGTAAGTTGTCGCATCGAGGACCGCAAATGTGACTGGGTCAACATCGTAGACGCGGAATGAGGGCATTCCCGACATGGGCGTAAGCGAGGGACCTATGTACGAGGCCACAAGAGCATCGGAAAAGCTCTTATTCGAAGAATCGGCGTATGTAATCTGAAAATGGTCTCTGTGCGTGTGTCCGTAGAACATAGCCGCGATGGTCCCCGAGTATCGGTTCACGACCTCGTTGAGATAGTGCGACTGGTCATGGAACGCATTCCTGTCTCCGAGGGGCATATGTCCAATGATGTAAACATGCTCGCCTGCCTTCTCTGCTGCATCAAGCTCTCTTACAAGCCACTCTATTTGACCACTTGGGTCACGGAGCATATCCTTCTGGAACAGCCAGAAGTTTCCACGATAGAACAGGTTGGTGTTGAGAGAAATGACACGTAGGTTTCCATGAGGGTATCGAGTCGAGTACGCCCCGAATTCCTCTGCTGTGACGGCAGCCTTGGGGCCGATCCAGTGCGACCAGATACCTGAGAGGAGATCGTAGATCCATTGAGACGAGTTGCCAATTGAGTTGGGTTGAAAGGCGTTTGTAGGATGTGCTTCGTGGTTTCCAGCGGTGCCATAGACAACACCCAGGTGATTATCCATGTTTACATAGGACTCGACAACTGTAAAAAAGTTAGCTTGGGTGAGCACTGGGTACGTAGTACATACTCTGCCCTTCATTATAAGATATGCTTGTGTTCCAGATGGCGTGGTCGACAACATCCCCCGTAAAGATGCTAAAGGCTGCATCAGGAACCAACTCCTTGATGGCTTTATACATGCTCAGCTCCAGCCTAGCGGGAGAATCGCAGGTGTGTTCGCCATAAGGACCAGCGGGCGAGTCCGTGTTACCAGGCTCATCTCCCTCAGTATAAGGTCTGTTCAATTAGAAACTCTTCATCGAGCCTTGAAGATGATGGCACTTACCTGCAACATATAGGCTTTCTACACTCTGAATTCGACCCCTCGGTATACATTTGGTCGACATGAATATCAGAGTAGTGCACGACTTTAATGGGGTCCTGTCCGCTTGGAGCAGGACGCGTGCGAGGTAGCGTCTTGGGTGGGAAAGGGACTGCCCATGGTTCGACTGCTGGGTACTTGCAGAGCCCTAAGAAGGTTACGCAGAATAGATCCGACGTCTTTGACCCGATGACCAGATTTCTCAAGGCCTCGGCGATGATGGGTCCTTCAAGCTC
This sequence comes from Ascodesmis sphaerospora, assembly GCA_027569015.1. NCBI lineage: Eukaryota > Fungi > Ascomycota > Pezizomycetes > Pezizales > Ascodesmidaceae > Ascodesmis > Ascodesmis sphaerospora. The sequence goes on from JAPPUR010000006.1 coordinate 1,354,228, forward strand.
GATGGTCCCATCACAAACATCAGCATCCTCTACCTAGAACTAATGAGCGGTGGATCAATTGACGGCGGCAAAGACAATACTTTTGATAACTTGCATATATCCTTGACGGTATCAACAAAGGCTCGATCACCCAGAGCAGCAAGCCCTTTGAAGGTTAACAGAAGTCCCTGCATTAGTTAGTCTCATGTCTCTCCTGGGGTATCTGGGTCGACCTACCTGGCATCCTGAACACGACGAAACCCCTCTGCTCTGCTCCCATATCCGATCTGCCCAGTCATCACCGTTCAGCGTCTTTTGAGCATCGGTGACGCCTCGAGGTGAGTTAGCCGATCCGTCACTACCGAGAACTCCCCCAAACGAGCCGAGGCATGTTAACAGAGCTGTGGATAACCGCATCTTCACTCGATAAGGACTGAATTAACAGTCACATCACCCGAAAGTGAAGAGAGTCGAGGAACAGAAAAGAGCATGACCCCAACAAGAAGATGCTCCCGTAATCATGATCACCAGGGTCCCTTCCCCCAGGATGAGGCGTGACTATGTCGTCTTGTAAGGGTTCCCCAGACAGGCTTAGGGCGGGCCGCCATCAAGCCCACATGACCCAATCGGAGCCAACGTTTTGGGCATGGTACTGGGGATAACGTCACCATAGGTTACCAGGTGTTGGTCATGATGGATGATGCTGATGCTGTTGACGATAGAGAGGCGAGAGTTGATGCCGTATTCGGATGCTTCACCTTACACTACTGCTGGCTACAACATCTGAGTTGACTTGCATGTCTCAAAACGCATTCATTCATCAATAACCTACTCTATGACCGGCTATGTTACATGATTTCCAAGAGGAGTGTTTGCGACCAGTCTCCTACTAGAACTGGAATGTAATAATACACGGAGCAAGAAACCAGCTCCCTCTTTTGTTTTTTTTACAAGTCCCTCCCAATGCATAATTTTTGTCCACCGTCCAGTTCATCATCTTACAATACACGCCTGCCGCCTCTTTTTTTACAACTTGAATATCCTGTGGGGGATAGTCCTCTCGGTCCACGCCACCTTGACGCCTTTGTCCTTTCTTTCTTCTCTTTTCATGGTTTTCCTGTACTGCTGCCCGGCTGCGGTTGATCTTGCCAGGCCTCCTGACCAGGCCCTATACCATAGCCTGCTTCGCTCTTCGGGATCCGACTGGAGTGTCTTCTTTCGTCGAGATCGGATCTGCGTGAGGATCCTCTCGGCCCTTTCCTGAGGTAGGTCTGTAATCGAGTACTCCACCATCCATCGGCGTTTGTCGCTCCAGTCCTCCTTTTGTTCGACGCGCTCAACGACTTGGTCATCCATCTTGTTGCGAATCGTAATGTACATGCCGAGCAGCTCCCGCTCCTCCTTTGGAGCTTCCTGCTCGGCTGAGGTGGCGTCTAGCGACTCTGTAGTCGCTCCAGTAGCCATCGCTTCTTCCAAAGGAGTAGGCTCGGATTCACCCTCAACAGCTTCAATAGCTTCAGTAGCTTCAACAGCTTCAGCGGCTTCAACAGCTTCAGCAGCTTCAGCAGCTTCGACAACTTCATTACCTTCGTCCGCTTCGGCGCTGGCCTGCTTTTGGGCCCGGACCAATTCCGAAAGCACTCGCTCAAACGTTCCCATACTGCTGGCCTTATGGTCGACACTCTGAGCTACTCTCAAGATGAGGTCTTTGAGCGATGCATCCGACAGCTTGCTGTTGTCTGCTGACTCAGTCTGTTCACCAACAGCTTCGTTGATCATCTCGGATGGTGTGATGTCAACAGCACTGGCACCCTCGATGGATGCAGACTCAACGGTGGACCCCTCCTCAGTTGATATGGCATCAGTAACCTTGGAATCCTCCTCGGGGGGTGCAGTATCAACAGCCGTAGAGGGCTCTGTGCTCGAGATGGTGTCAACAGCGTTGGAACCTTCGACAGATGTAGAATCAGTCATTTCGGACCCCTCTTCGGCTGATGCGATACCTGTGGTCTCAGAAGCCTCCTCGGTATCAATAGTCTTGGGACCTTCCTCAGTGGTGTCCTCGACCTTGGGTCCTTCCTCTGTCACGGTCTCGCTGACTTGGGCCAGAGCCTCAGGGGTTTCCTCTATAGCAGCTTGAGTGGTGGGCTGTTCGGAATCCACGTCACGGGACACATTCTCCTGAGACAACTCCTCAGTTTGTGGCTTTTCCTCAACCTCCAGACTCTGCTCTGAAGCCGACTGCGACTGTTCTGGGCTCGCTTCGTTGGCTTTCTCCAGATCCGCAGGCTGAGCGGCTTTATCCATGTTCTGGGGCGTATCGTCGGATTCCTTGCACAGGTCCTTGACATCCTCGAGCTCCTCAGCCAAGGCCTCAACGAGGGAGTTGATATAGGCGTTCTTTTCAAGCTCGGAGTTTCCAGCAAGAAGGCCACTCTGCTCGAGAGCCTCCTCGATGGCATCTCTCACTGTCTGCAGTCCCAGGAAATCATTTTCCACGGTTTCATCAACCCTGGCCATCATTTCGTCCCAAGCCTTCTGTCGCTGAGGGTCATCGGCTGAAGTAGACTCTTGCAAAGCCTCCTTATCGAGTTGATCCTCTTGATCTTGGGCTGACAGCTCCTCGTTGAGTTGTCTCGATTCTTCCTCCTTCTCCTTGCGCGAGAGGCCAAGAATATCCCGCTCAAAAGCTTCGACCTTTGTGCGGCCGGTCTCTTGGGTACGATTAATCGTCTCCTCGTCGACAGGCTCAGCAAAGAAGTAGGTCAACGGGGGGTTGGTTGGTCGAGTTTCGATGTGCAATCGAAGTGAGCGCTTGGGGAACCGCTTTGAGGCTCTATCTAGAACTTCGTTCAGGAGCTTCAGACTGGCTCTGAATTCTTGGTCGCCAACACTGCGGTCCGAAGTTCCATGAAGGGCTCGGTCCATTTCCTCAAGGCTGATGTACTGGAAACCAAAGATACGCTGTGTGTTGTGGAAGGCGACAAAGATGCCGTCCATTCGTCCCATGCGCACTTGCAATGAATACTTGAGGAAGGCCGCCCTGATCATGTCATAGTACTCGCGCTCGAATGACTCCCATTCGCCGAAACGGTTGCGGATCTCATAGCCCAGTCCTTTCTCGTAGCCTTCGACGTCCATTCGGATGGACACGACTGCTCGTGTCTTCAGATCAAACATTCCAGTACCAGGTAGTCGTGGGTCGTAGGCATCAAGCTGCGAACGTAGCATAAAATCGCCAAGCGTTGAGTAGTGGAATGCCTCATCGGCGTTCTTTTCCTCCTCAGACAGCTCATGCGACTTTGTCCTTCTGTACTTTTCAAACTCCTTCTTTGGAATGGTGAGGAGCTTTTCCATCGACTTTCCAAGCATGCTCAGAATGTTTGCCGTGTCGTATTCCTTGTCGGCATCAATGGCATAGACACCATCCTTATAGCGAGCGAACGCAGCAGCAGGTCCTCGAGTCAGGGCGGTGAATGACTCGAACTCGACGTTGAAAGAGCGGGATAGGTGCTCAAAACTAGGCGCTCTCCATGCTGAAAGAAGGAAATGGAAATGGGCGAGCATAGACGTCAAGCTGGACGTAGAACCGCAGTACTTCTTGCCATACTTGGCACTCAAATCTCTGAGTCTGGTGTCCTTGGAGGATGTGACATACTCCTTCAGAGCGTTGAAGTCGAATTGCTCCACGGGCATGATTGTGGCGAGGTAGGGGTCAAAGTTGAAGACCTTTGATCGTTTGTCTTGAAGCTGGTAGACTCCAGGGTTGAAAAGGACCTTGTCCAGGTTGTACTCGAGTTTCGGGACGTCTCCTGCCAACTTTTCTTCGACTGGCACCAACTTCAGTTTTCGAGGGTTGATTACTTTCACGTCCACCATATCCTTGCGCTTCCTGGGCTTTCTGCCTTTTTTGGCGGTTGCGTCATCCGGTGTAGCAGTTGGTATGCTAGCTATACGACTAAGTTCGTCCTCGAGAGTTCTCCTGGTCCTTGTTGGAGCGGAGGGGCGTGTCCTGGTCTCTGATGGAACAGGGGGAGGCTCAGTCGACATGAAGGGTGTCGCGTCCGGGCCAAGCGACAAATCGTGTTGGGCGTATTGATATTGGGCGTATTGATACATCTGACCTTGGACACCCTCCGCCTCGTTGGACAGTGGGTCGTGCTGATGTTGAAGCTTTTCTCGGAGCGATGTCCACAAGCCTGCTTGTTGAGCAATCTTAGATGTCCAATCCGCTTTGCTATCCTTAGCTGCAACTTCGGCTTGGATGGGAGCTTCATCGGGGGTCTTGGCTCCCCTTGATTTCAACTTCCTCGGCTTTCTCTTCCTCTTTGGCGGATCACTCGTCGGGTTGCTTGGCTCGTCAGAGCCACCAGAGCCACCAGAACTACCAACACCGTAGACCTTCCGCACCACGTCCAAAGCCTCCTCGAAGTTTCCAGGCTTTTTCGCGGCCTCGTCCGATCCGCCAGCATCGGCCTCTTTCTTAGACGCCTTCTTAGAGGCTCTCTTTTTCTTGGCCGGCTTTGCAGCCTTAGTCGCCTTCATATTTTCGGCATCCTTCCTCATTTCACGAATTCGGGCTTGAAGATTCTCTGACGAGGCATCGAGGCCATTCAGAATATCTTCAGATTTGCCGGTAGAGGAGGGCTGAGGGGTTGGAGCGCTGTCCGAGTTGGTCTCGGTGACAAACGAGCGTCGAGGGAAGCATTGGGTCGAACATCGTAGATAAGGGCGACATATGTATGAAAGATTGGCCGAAAGGCCAGCTCCGCGTCGGGCGCGAAGCATTGGGGCGTCGCGTTGTCGAGGTTGAACAGTGCCTTACAGGATGGTGATTCTCTTGAATGCCAGGAATGAGACTCAAAATTTCCCACCTTCAACTTCTTCAGCGCCTTATCGATAAGAAGGATGGAAATATGCCGGTGATGCCGTCGTGTATGGCACGTGATTGGCCAGCTCCCCTACCTAGCCCGGGGAACTGTCGCAGCTCGCCGGGTCCTCGTCATTCTGGGGCCTCCAACTTGAAAGAGGACACCACAAAGAAACGCCAACTCAAGCGCACTCTCACCAGAGGTGGAACCTCGTGCTGTAGTCATGGGCGCGAGTGATTCAAAGCTCGTTTTCAAACAGGGCATCTTTCGATTGTCTGAAGAGCGCCATATCCCAGCCGATGATGCCTACTGGACCTCTGTTCGTCCTCTATCCGTACTCCACCCTAACTATCATGATGGTGCTAATCGACTGTTAGTTCTGGGAGCTCCCCGAGTCGTCTGAGGATGTCTTCAGTCTATTCACTCCTGCCGACATTCGCCGCACTCGGGATCGCGCACTTGAGAACCTAGAAACCCTCATCCTCGCCGTCACCTCTCGCCTATTCATACTACGTCATCACCCATCCTTTCCCGACCCCGAGCTTGCCCCCGAGCGAGAGGCCCTGAACTGCGTCCGGGTTCTCACACGAATCTTGCCATACTTGTACGAGAAAGACACGCTCAGCAGTTGGGAAGAACAATTCTTCTGGGCTCACAGGCGGAAACGGACGCGTCATTCAGCTATCGCGAACGAGATCCTCTTTGATGAAGCGCAAGAAGCCAAGCAGAGAGCCGAGGGAAAGGAGTTTGAAGAGGTGAAGCCGCTTGCCGAAGAGTTGATAGACACATTGGTGGACCTATTGTTCTTCTCTGATCTGACTCTACCTCGACAACCAAACGGCCGGTCCAAGGTCACCTATGCGATATGGCAAAGCGGCGTCGGGTGCAACACTGCGGTCGCAACGACCAAGGAGTATGAGAGCAACCGATCCGAGATCTTGCGCCTCCTACTAGCACTATCCGGCCAGAGCATGTACATGACGGCGGGTGTTCTTCCACAGAATGGTGTGCGAGCGTTGACCCATCTGTGCACATGCTCTGATAAGCAAGTTGTGCTCTCGATGCTTTGCTCTCTCCTCAACACGGTTCGTTCCTATTTAAAGCCAATACTGAAGTTAACCTACTAACTCTGACTTTGTAGACTTTGAAGTACAACCCGGCAAGTTGGCGCGTCCCTTACAATACTCTTGTCTTCAAGGATAGTAAGCAGACGCTTGTAACATATTCTCTGCAATTCCTGCTGGTGCTTCTTCTGTACCCGATCCCGGAAACTCCATCCAACCCGTCACCCAAGAACTTCTATCGCCATTTCCTTGGCCGGCTACATCGACCTCAAGATTTCCAGTTCATCGTCGACGGAATGGGTCGAATCCTTAACCAACCTCTGCAAGAAAAGACATCCTATCTTCCAGGGTCGCAGTCGTCTGGCAACTTTGCGCCCGAGATCTTGATGCTGTTCTGGGAGATCCTCCAGTGTAACAAGAGGTTCCGCTCGTTCATCGTGGACACAGAACGAGCGCATGACTTTGTCATCCTAGCTCTGTTTTATGCCTTGGAGTATAAGAATGATGCGACCAAGCAGGGAGTTGTGCGCATGTGCGCATTCCTCCTTCAAACACTGAGTGTTGAGACCAATTTTGGCATCAACCTAAACAAATATTTTGAGGGACAGGAGAGTCTGCCCATGTCCATCCGTGTCCCCGGGTTCAGGGGCACCTATGCCGATTTCCTCATTCACTCTATCTACAATCTGATCACCACAAGTCAGGGCAAGCTCTCGGCGATCTACCCAGCTCTGTTGGCGGTGATCAATAATATTGCGCCTTATCTTGAAGGCCTTAGTGCCATCAGCAGCTCAAAGTTGATGCAGCTATTCACCTCCATGTCGTCACCCTCCTTTTTGCTTGTCAATGAGACGAACCATACCCTCCTTCATTCTCTCTTGGAGTCAATCAGCTCAATTCTTGAGAACAAGTACCCCAAGAACCCCGAGTTGGTGTTTGCGATTCTCAAGAATAAGAAGCGAGTGGAGGCTCTGCGCACGTTCACATTGGAGAGCGGCCAGGAAGAGATTGAACGGAGAAATAGAAGAAGAAAGGACTCGGGCAACCATGTTGACCCGTTCGACGCTAGTTCAGTCCGGAGTTCAGCTGAGAGTCTGCGAAGTCCAAGCAGCGCTCAGCCGCATCACCCCGCTCTGGAAGAAGTTCCAGAGGATGGCGCATTCGCAATTGGAGATGATGAGGATGACAGTGATGACGAAGACCATCAGCCTACCCCTACGCGATCGACGTCGAGTGAAACTCAGTCTCAAACATCGTCAACTCCCAACGTGGAGGACGCAGTCCCGACCCAACTGCGAGGCATGTCTGAAAAGGCTCGAGGTAAGATGCCAGCCGGTGTGCCGAGTTTCTCACGACAAAACAGCACGACCAGCTTGGGCGGACACTCAATCTCGGGCCAATCACAGACTGGTGCTTTTGAGCCAACAGCTCACTGGATCGACAGCTGGCTTCCTGAGCTTCCTCTGCACACCATACTGGCTGTGATTCAACAAGTGTCTGCCCTTCTGCCTCGTCAGGACTTGGCAAGTGATGTACCAGCATCAGAAACTCTGCGCCGACTCTCAGGCATTGAAATTGTCGGTATTGAGCCTTCACCTCCTCGTGTCCACTCGTTTGAGTGGTCTCAACTGGCTTTGGGCTGGTATGAGTCCCTCTTGTGGGGAGTCATCTTTACGAGCGAGATGCAGGTTTCCAAGGGCACCATGGGCATCTGGAACGGCACTGCGATTAAGCTCTTCCGAGTCCAGGAGACGGCCCCAGAAGGTCCTACGCTGACATCTCCACGGGGCGCTGTCGATGCAGTGGGCAGCAACATTGTGTCACGGATAGGACAGATAAACCTTCGAGGTGGCCCCCCAGGTGGTCCCCAAGGAAGTGCTCAACCCCCTCACAGGAATGGCTGAGCCTAGAACAACGACGGATACGTTCGAGGCCCAGCGGTTATCCGGCAAGCTAGGAAGCCTTGCAGACTTGTTCCATGGACTTGGATAACCCATGCTCGCGTATCAATCCATACCACAAGAGGAAGCAAGGCTCCACAAGAGCCAACGCAGGGCTGGAACGGAATACGGCTAGATTGTTGAATTGTTTTGTCGCGAATCTTGACCGCGAATGTATCTAGAACAAATGCAGGACGGAACGTGGAATATAGGCGTTTGCGAGTTGGGGAGTTTGGGAGAAGGCAGGGCGGCGCTGGGGCATAGTCAACCATGCATAGCAAACAATACCAACTCTGTCTCGTTTTAGGCTGGTCGCATTACTCATGCCATTCACATGGACTCGAGGCCGCGTACAGGAGAGACTAGTGCCAGTTCCATATGCAGACTGATACATGGTGTTTCACGTTCTCGACTCATGCGCGACGCTACTGTGGCGTGTAAGCCGGAGGTGGCTGGAGGCTGGCCAGCTGGGACCAGCCACAGCCAACGACAGCTGGGGACCCCCGCCTGTGCCGTTCCACACCAATTCAGTTCCCTGTTTTCCAGATCAAAAGTTGGCAGCTGCAGGCAAACAACGTGATGGCCAAGACGGAATCGAGGTGCCATGGGGGTCGGTCGCGAATTAAGCCGCGTATTGATCCCCAGGCAATCATTTCCGAAGCGAAGATGAGCTCGCATGCACCGCCACGCGTCGTGGGAGCCGCCGGCCAATCACTGACGGCCTCGGACCTTTTTGGCCGTGTGCTCTGGCGCTAAAGCCACAGCTGGTCAGCCACGTCAGGTCCCTTAATACCATGCCTGGCAGATATCACGACAAGGGTGGGCTGGGCGTAAGGGTACTTTGTTTTTTTTGGCTGGGATTCGAGGCCAGCTTCTGACTCGCATTTTCCAAATTTCCATCTTTTTTCCTTCGCTTCGTGCCGTTATTCTACCGTGACTTTCGTCGAATTCGCTCCGAGGTCTCTCTTCAGTGAGACGCTGTCTAAAACTTTGGCATCTTTGTAGCTCCGAGTGGAGTTTTTTTTTGGACGATCGCGTGTAAGACGAGCATGGCAGACCAAGCTCATGACGATCCCGCCGGGGGCTCCGGTGAGGAGATCCAGCCTTATCGCATTCGTGTGAGTTTTGGACAAGCTTCACGACTGAGGGACACACCCAGCTAATGAGTGAAATAGGTCTCGAGCAAGTATCTCGACATCACCCGTCAGAAGCTCGAGCTTACTCGGCTGCCTCATGAACCCCGCTCAAAGGACTGGTGGGAGCCGAAACCCCAGGTTGAAACATTGGTCGATTACTGGTGAGTTGAACTCTCGTGATTGTGAGTCTATCAAAATCTTACATGATGACAGGCAGGAACAATATTCGTGGCCGGACCACGAGGAGGAGCTCAACGCGACGCTCCCTCAGTTCAGAACCAGCTTCCAGACATCTACTCCGCCGTCGCCTGTTCGGATTCATTTCATTCACGCCCGCTCGCCTCACGCGAATGCGGTTCCTCTTCTCTTGATACCCCCTTTTCCTCTGACCAACCTATCTCTTGGACATCTCGTACGACCGCTGAGTGACCCTGAAGATGCTGGGTCAACGCAACCCTTTCACCTGGTGATTCCAGCTTTGCCTGGTCTGGGCTTCAGCGACCCCCTCCCTGGCAACGCTCCTCCGATTTCTTCGACAGTGCAGATGTTGGATGCTCTGATGAAGAGACTGAACTATCCTCTCTACATTGCTAGCAACGCTGGTTCCGCCTCGGCATCTCCCGCTGGGATCGACTGGAGACTAGCAAAACATTTCTCGCATCACTATTCAAAGTCGTGTTTGGGCTTTCACTTCATCGCGCCTCCGCTAAGCGCTCCCAAGCTCAAGGACTCGGCCAGTGAATGGTTCAAGTGGACAGTAGCCCGTGCTTTGACTTCTGGCGTTCTTGGCTACTCCAAGGACGACATCGCGGCGACGGTGAAGCAGAAGGCATCGCAAGCAGGAAAGGAGAAGTCTATCAGCACCATTGGCCAAACAGGCTACAGCAACTTTGAGCCCAACACGCCGGCATATGCTCTATGCGACTCGCCTACCGGTCTCCTGCTCTATGTACTCAAGGTCCTCCGAACACTGGGTCCGAGGACGGAGCTCACGCACAGGGACATCATCACGCTCACACAGCTTATATGGCTTCCTGGTCCTGAAGCTGTCTTGCGATTCTGGGCTCAGAGCGCATCCGATTTTGAGCCCGTGGAGACAAAGAAGCCGACGCTGAAGCCAAAGGTTGCGATCACAGTGTTCACGGGTGATGAGGACCAGAATGAGCAGCAAAGGACACTTCCACGACCTACAAGGACGTCATACGCCTGTCCCAGCTGGGCAAATCCAGAGTACCAGGTCGTCCATATGAACCGGGCATCTGGCTCTGTTGGATTCTTGTCCTGGGACCGACCAGAGGTGATTGTGGATGGAGTCAGGGGTCTAGCGAAGGCGATATTGGCCAAAGACAAGAGGATGCAAGCTTCAGAACAACCAGGAGCGACACTTCAAAACCAGCTTGAAGTCAACGGAGATCGGACAGCTCAAGCAGACCTCTCTGGGACAACTGTGCAGGACCCTAATGCCACCCCAGCTGGAGCATCTCCCAAGCCTGCAACAAAGAAACCAATTGAGGATGAGAATCACCACCTCGTTCCTCCACCAGTCACGGCGCACGGAGGAAGCTCTCAGTAAGGATAGCTATATATAGGAAATGGGATAGGGATAGGATATGGATGGTTTAGGATGGGAATGGAGGGCAAAGTAATTTGATACCACGTGTTTTTCCTTCATTTTGGCACCCATTCATTATGAAGTATTTATAATAGCCAAAGAGCTTCGACATAAAATATACTTTCAGTCTCTTCTTATTGGAAGAATTGAAGTTGTAGTTGAAGGATCGTGGCTGGTTGCCGTGGTCTGTGCCAGCACATGAAGCGCTGACGGGACGCGCCAACTGGAGCTTCGGTACGTACTTTGTCGCAACGGCCTCATCAGCTCCGACCCCTCGACTTCGAGCTTAGCAGCGCCTCAACCTTGACCCAAGCCTGTCTCTAATTCGCACACCTACGAGCGACTCTCTGATATACGCAACATAATACGAAGCTGCCTCCTCTCGTCTTGACGGCGACGATGCGCCTCGAGGCCGCTCATCTATCGTGACATCCCGCCATCTAGCCCACCTGGCCCCAACCCCAATACCATCATGTCGAACCGATACGACCGGTCGTACCGCGAGGGCAACGGCTACGGCAACTTTGGCCGCTCGGGCGATGACTACAGATCCGGCTACCAAGATGGCTACGGAAGCGATCGCTATGGCACGCCTCCCAATCTTCAGCAGCCGCGAGCACCCCCGACGCTTCGACAAATGCCCTCCCGATCGCGTGTGCCGCCAGAGACGAACGCCGAGCGACAGATCACCGAGGTCTTGGACCACATTAAGAGGGAATGGCCTTCGATGTGTCAGGACGACTGCGTCCCCGTCCAGTTGGCGTTGCAGCTCCTTGACAGCAGCTCGGTTGGCCGCGCGCACGAGTACAGCCAGTTCCAGCAGTCACACAACTACCTGCAAGAGTCCCTAAAGGGCATCGTCCATGAGCATCACCAGGGCTTCAACAGTTCGATCGGTACCTTCCACAAGATCCAGAGCAGCATCCAGCAGTCCCAGAAGCGGGTCCGCGCGCTCAAGGAGTCGCTGGCCAACTCCAAGACAAGCCTCTGCGCGACGGATCCAGAGCTGAAGAAGCTGTCCAAGACTTCGCAGGAGTTTGACACACTCGTGCAGACGCTCAACGAGCTAGACGACCTACGAGCGGTGCCTGATCAGCTGGAGGCTAGAATATCTGAGAAGCGATTCTTGACGGCAGTAGAAGTGCTCCAGAATGCGCTTCGAAAACTGAGGAAACCTGAGCTGGACGACATTGGTGCTCTTAGCGACTTGCGAAGCTATCTAGCCAACCAAGAGACAGCCTTGATGGATATTCTTGTGGAGGAACTGCATGAGCACCTCTATCTCAAGTCTCCATACTGCCAGGAGAGATGGCAGAACCTGGCCAAATCACAGGGCGCCTATACCGAGGGTTACGTGGATTCGAAGCCCATCACGCCTTTCCATGTTATTCTTGATTCTATCGATGTCGACAAGACATTGACAGAGGATCCTATGAAGAATCCCGAGGCCGACACTTTTTACTATATCGGTCTGCTGGTGGAATCTCTGAACAAGCTTGGCCGATTACAGAACGCCGTGGAAACCCTTAAGCAGCGGCTACCGGTTGAGCTGTTTGGAATTGTCAACGAGACTATCAACGAGGTGGACCAGCGACACCCAAGTTCTCTACGAGGAGGATCAACCAAGGGCGACGGATTACATGTCTATGGTACCCGCGAGACACAGATGCGAGCAGATGTCATTTATGACCTTCTCTGGTCTCTGTACGGGAAATTCGAAGCGATCGGAGAAGGTCATCGTGTTTTCCACGAATCTATCAAGGTCCTTATTCGACGAGAGGGTGCTGGTAATAACAGCGCTCTTCTCGGCAGCTTCAAGGAGCTATGGAATCTTTACCAGAACGAAATCAGATCCCTTCTGCACAACTACGTCACAACGGATGCGGATGTTTATCAGTTCGACTCGCCAAACCCAGGGAATGCACTCAACGGCAAGAAGGATATTCGTGAACATCTGTTCAAGTTCTCCGAGGCCAACGCAAAGTCTATTGTAATGACGACCGAGTACGACGCTCTGGACGGCATCATCCAAGACGCTGTTCCTGGTCTGGGCTCACGAAAGGACAAGAAGCACCGAAACGCGTACGATGGAGGCAGAAAGGGAGGCGACGCCTATGGAGCCAGTCACCAAACGACGGGCTCGTACAAGTCTCTGGTGGAACCTAGTGTTTTCAACATGAGTCTACTACTACCGCCCACGTTGGTGTTCTTGCAGAGGCTCAAGAACATTGTGCCTCCTGGGTCGGATCTCGCAGCGAGCACCCTCACAACATTCTTGGATAACTTTTTGGTCAACGTCTTTCAGCCACAGTTGGACGAGACTCTGACCAAGCTGAGCGACACCGTGTTTGGAGAGGTGGACGCCTTCTCGCAAGACCCGGCCTGGAGCCAGGTGGCACGCCGGCCTGTGTTCCGAGGAACGACGGCCTTCTTTGAGGTTGTGACTGCGTTCTGTCGCATGCTGGGCACTATTCCACCCGACCAAGCACTCAGCTCACTGATTGTGACCCAAATGATGCGATACTACGACCGCTGCTTCAGCTGGTACAAGTCGCTTGTGGTCAAGGCTCAGGAGCAGTCTGGAGAGCTTGACAATGACAACCTGAGAGCTTCGGCGCGATTTTCGCTAGAGCCGGGCGATCTTCAGGAGACGATGAAGAGGTTGTGGACGGCAGATGAGATGGACTGGGAGCTGGCAGAAAAGGAGATTCATCAGTTGATGGAGCTCACAGATGAGGCGCCTCTAGAGTCGGGAGATATTATCCAGGACCGAGATTCAATCTCGGCGTTCTGTCTCTTGTATACCAGCATGAAATGGCTTGCAGTCAAGATTGCAGGCTTGCGGCAAATCACGATGCACGAGACGGACACGTCACGGCAGCAGAACCTTCCTCGACACTCGAGCCGCCGATGGACACTGATGAATGACCCGAACAAGGCCACTGCCGAAGATGGGCCCGTGTCACTGCCGCTGACGCAGGAGACTGTGCAGTAAGTTGAGCAACCATGGACGTTGTCAAACATGAATACTAATCAAGGTTTAGAGCGTTTGACAGCATCGTCTCGTCCTTTGAGGAGCTGGCAGGGACAGCACTGCTTACTCTTCACATGGAGATTCGGTGCCGCATAGTGCACTCGTTGCGCATCGCCCTGTCACCCCAGGTGGCACCGTACCTCCTAGATCAGGAAGTGAGTGAGCCTGATCCGCAGATTCTGAACCTCAACTCGGAGCTGGTGCTCTTTGATGAGACGGTGGTCAAGTATCTGCGAGACAAGGAGATTGCCTTTATCAGGACAGGCCTAGGTCTTTTGATCAACTGCTACCTGGTGAGCAACGCCTGCAAGGCATCGCCGATGAACGCCAAGGGCTGCGGACGGATGCAACTCAACATCCTGGTGCTGCAGCAGAACCTCAAGAACGTGGAGGAGGGCGTGGACCTGGCACGGGCAGCAAACTACTTTTCGCTGTACGAGCAGGGGGCGGACGCGATTGTGGAAAAGGCAAAGGAGGACAAGGAGCAGCAGCGAGGCAACAGCGCGCAGGACCCGGACAACTTTTCGTACGACGAGCTCAAGGCGCTCGTTGAGCTCTGCTACAGCGAGGCGATGGCGAACCCAGAGCGAGGTATCGCGTCGGCGGCTCAGAGGCAGATGACGGATAAGCTACTAGGGTTGAGCGAACACATGTGGCAGACATAGTTTTATATCAAGAGTGGTGAGAAGTTGGTGATGGAGTTGAGGACTTGGGCGATTTTGATGGGCGATGTAAGTGGCGGGAGATGTAAAGCAGCGTGTGCAATACATTCAGTTCAAGGTTGATCAAGAGCAAATGCCGATATGAGCTGTGACTAGGAGGTCTTTCAAACAATCATTCAAGCAAGCGAGTTACAGCACAGGCACAAGGACAAGGACGCACTTATGCGTTGTCAAAATGGCTGTAACCATGCGTGCCGGCCACGCGACATGGATGCACGTCCCATTGATGAATGACGATGAATGGCAGACACACAAACAATCAATCATGCAGCAGCTGCTGCTGCGGCCTTTTTTTGTGAAACAGTCCAGACGAAACATGGAAGCCAAAGAAAGAGAGGGCCCGCCACACGACGCTTGTTATGCACAACTGGGCGCCTACAGAAGGTATGAAAGCAAGCCTCGAATGCGGGGGAGCTCTCACGTCAGCCTTTGAAGAGGCGGCTTTGAGATCAGATCGATGGAGCTAAGATAGTGTGCAGATGGTGTTGTATGCAGAATGTGTATGATTCTCCAACATGACGAAATGGGTTGTTGTGATGGGGTCGAGACTACGGGATGTGGCAAGGGAAACACGTCGTCTTTGCTAACAAATGCCAATGACGACTACAGTTGAGGGGAATAGGGGGTTGGTTCACTCGCTGTCATTAATTATATCCGTGCAAAGAGAGAGGCTTTGGGAGGAGAGCATCAGGGAACAGGGGTTATGGACGACGAATCGGTGAGGGAGATGTGTCAGCGGAGGAGGGAGGGTTTTTTGACACAAACCAGTCAGAGATGGATGTTTCCAGCAGAACCAAGCTTTTTCTCGTGGATCCCAAGGGGGGGAAGAAGGCATTGGAGTTGAAAGATGGGGGGATAGGGGGGAGGACCAGAAATAGGATAGGGAGTGGAGAATGGCGGTCTACAACATCTCAAACAGATCCGAGATGTCCATTTCATTAGAAAGGCTCTTGTTTGGAGAGAGTGAGATGAATCTCTTATGTAGCATGTTTGGTCAAAAAGAGATTGATCCATTCATGCTCCACCCGCAGTTCAGCTCGCATTGTCATGCCCGTCCATGGATTGTTTGTCGCAGAATTTGGGGGTGTGGGTGTGAGAGAGACCCCTAAAAAAGCCACGGGCGTTTTTTGCAGCGGCTGTGGACATGTTCCAAAGGATGCATTCATTTGCGCCTCTTTCTTTTCGACTCGGCAACCGTAACAAAGGACTTATTCAAGCAAAAGAATTCAGGCTTGCCAGCCCCTGAGGCTTGCGGTTCATGTGGAACCAGCAGAGAGCTTGTCTTGCACCCTGTTCCCTTCGCTGGCGTGTACTGTACCTTGCATGCCCCGTCCGTGTGCTAGATGCAAGCCCGCTCCCGCGCTGGCCGTCTCAAACCCGGGTTCAGGGAGGGAGGGGAGGCTAAGAATAAGGCCCAGCGCCCAGAAGCCCGGCCCAGGGGATCGTGAAGTTTTGTAACGTGCGCCATGTAGAGTGATGGCTTAGAGTTTGGTTGTTTCGCGGGGAAGATAGAAAAAGGTTGGGCGTTGGAAGAAGCTTCTTGATAGATACGGTATATCGTATTGTTATTATAGAGAGAAGTCTACAGGATTCCCATCAGATCGCCCAGGCCCGTATCTTTCATCCCAAAAGCCGAATCAGAGGCTAGCCAGGGGTCCTCGACTCCTCATTTATCAATGCCACCTAATCAAGTCTTCTTTTTTAGTTCCATCCTTTCTATTTCGGAGCCTCTCCCGCCCGGGGGGCATCCCCTTTCTCTTGCTGCAGCAGCAGGTCCCCCATCTCCACTTTGACAATCTGCCCCAAGCAGCCACTCACTGTCCTTGACCATCCCATCTGCTTTTGCTCTCTTTCTCTTCCCTTTTTGCACTCGTCTATTGGAGCACGGCCAATCTCTTGTTCCATTCAGGGGCTTCCAGCACGTGGTATACCGCCTGTGACCCCCCTAGCACTGCGCTGGCACTTGTAGCGGGTTTCCATCACTGCCAAAAACCAAGGCCCAGTTAGCGAGTGAGACATTCCGTCGTTACCTTGGACTGTAAACAACAAAGCCAGAGCTCGCTCAGGAGGCCCAGCCCACTTCACCTCCAGTCACCTACATCTATCCACACGCATCCATCCCATCCCACATACCCGCGTCCCGACCAACCGACCTCCCGCCATTCCCAGGGTCTCGTCTCTTCTCTTGCGCTCTAGCTTCTCTTTCCTTTTCTCTTCTTCATCATCCCCATCATATTTGCGCCTTACCATATTTCCCTCTCTGCAGCAGCAAAAGCAAACTGCATTCATCCTCCATCGTCCGAGAGAGGCGCCGCAGTAGACCGACCCCACGCGTCCGAGCGGAACAGCCACCTTTTCTCCCTCTCTAGAGCTCCATTCGCTCGTTCCCCTGGATTTCAGACTTTCTGGACTTTTCGGCGTCAAATCCTCCAAAAAAACCTACATCATCTTTTTTTCGCCAAACCCCGTCGCCGACTTGCCTCTGCATCGCCTACTCCGTTGCCGAACCCTTTCTCCCTCCCGCCCCGTGATCGCGACGGCGGCCACCGCGGCCATAATCACTTTTCCCCTATTCTAACCCTTCGCGACCGCGGTTCCCCCAGCAAAGGGCTCTTGTCCACCCTTTCCCGCCTCTCCTTCTGGCCCGGAGCCCCCTGCTGCCGCCATCATGGCCAACTCGTGAGTCTTGGACCCCTTGGATGCCTTCAATTCGCAGTCGCCTGGGTCGACGGTTACTAACCATTTGATCAAACAGAATCGGTGCCACCATCCGTGGTTTCTGGCATACCATGACCAGTTATGACAGACGTACGCGCGCCCCTGATTATGCATCTCATTACCGCGAGGCCCACAGACTAAACGACTCTAGATTCCACATACGATTCCCCCTACCGAACCGGCCGCCATGTCCCCCTCCAGAACGGGAGGAATAGCATCATGACTGGCGTGGCCACCGCCTCCGATTCCCGAGCCGACATTACATCACCTTACTCCGACGATACCGGTCGAGCATCGCCCTTGCCGCCTGGTGCCCGTTCACCCGCGAATGCCCCTTATTCTCCTGGCCTGCGCTCTCTCGGCGCGCGCAATGCCAGCCAAGGCGACGGCTTCGAGGTCCAGAGCCCAGGCGATGTTCAGATGCAGAACTTTTCCGACGGTCTCCCTCCCGCTCCCCCAGTTGCTCACTCCTGGAGGCGGATAGATGCTTGGGCTGATGAAAACTACCCCGAACTTTACGATCAGCTTTGTGAAGGCGCCACCAATAACGATTTGAATGATTTGGAGCACCAGCTCGACTGCTCGCTCCCCCAGGACGTTCGAGACTCTCTCATGATTCACGATGGCCAGGAACGAGGAGGAATGCCAACAGGAATCATTTTCAGTCACATGCTGCTTGATTGCGAGGAGATTGTGCAGGAGTGGGATAACTGGAGGACTGTCAACCACCAATACTTGCTCGAGACATCAGTCGCTAAACCCGCCACTCCGTCAAAGGCTTTTGGTGGAAGCAACGAGGCGTCATCTTCGAGGCAAGCCGCTGCCGCTGGCAACAACCCTGGCGTGTGGCGACAAGATCTTATGTCTCGCCAGGACTCGGTTCCTCCCAACAGCGTCCAGAAGGCATATGCCCATGCGGGCTGGATTCCCCTGGTGCGTGACTGGGGCGGCAACAACCTTGCTGTCGACGTTGCGCCCGGTCCTGGTGGCCAGTGGGGTCAGATTATCCTCTTTGGCCGCGATTATGACACCAAGTACGTGGTAGCCCGCTCATGGGCCGCCTTCCTGGCTGTTGTTGCAGACGATCTCAACAGCGGCAAGTGGTATGTGGACGAGGAGACAAACGAGCTCAAGCTGCGAGAGTTTAAGGAGTCACGAGTTGAGCCCTCGTATTTCAGCATTCTGCGGTGGAGGATGGACCAGAAGTATGGACGACGGGCCCCGTCGAAGCGAAGGTCGATGGGACCCAAGCCAAACTCCCCGCTTGGCTCCCGCTCCTCTTCGCCTTACGCCAGCGGTGGAGAGAATGGCGAGGGTCGTGGCAGGTCTATGCAGCGCCTCAGCGGATCGTCTCCCTTGGCAAGCCCGATGCGACCTGGTTATGGAAAGGCAACTCCCTTGAGTAGAGTCACGGAGGAGGCAGTGATTCCCGAGCTCGCCAGCGCAAACATCGAGCCCGAGAAGCTCGTCGAGGTCGAGACGCCGAGGCAAAGCGGCGAAGGCAAGGCACCCAAAGTCAGCACCAATCTGCCCCGGGTAGAATCGGACCTCCTCAAGATTGAGGAAGAGCCATCGCCCAAGGTGAACGGCAAGAAGCCCGAGGTGGCGGAGGATTCGATGAAGACGATCGAGATCTAAGCACCGAGCAAACAACAGAGAGAAAAGCACCCGAGGACTGGCATACAGGGACGACGACTGCATGAGACTCTTTTTTTTATTTATTTTCAACTATTGCGACGGCTCCACCGAGAGGCGACTCTTGACATGGTACACACAAATTTGGCGTTAAGGGCGTCGTGCGAAACACGCAAGAATCCGTTGTTGGCCTCTTGGAGAGGCACCTATTCTTTTTTTTCTTCTGTCGCCGCTGTGGCTCCGACTCGGGCACGGCGGTTCATGGAACAGCATACAGGCTTTCTACTATATCATAGAAGCCCTTTATTTAGTCTCGCAAGCAGGATGGCATGGGTGGGAGGTGGTCTGGAACAGCCAGGGCTATTGTGCTGAATTGATGATCCTGTTGTAGAGATGGGATTGACGTTAATCATTGTATGAATAAGAATCACGTTTCAATTCAGTTGGTGTTTATTCATGTTACACAAGGTGAGGTGAGGTTGATGTTGGCTCTTGACAGTGACAGGCATGGATGCACGATCCTGGAAGGTTCGTGTAACTGAGACAGGGCAGGAGTGGGTAAACAGAGGGATAAGTCAATAATCTGGAACTTGGCCAAGACTCGAGGTTGGGCCTTTGGTGATGGGAGGACATGAATCGTTGAGTTGGTTGAGTCGCTAGTTTAGGGTAGTTTGGGTCACACTTGACGTCTGATGATCTCGTTGGTTTATGTGAACCAAACACATAAAATCTCATTAAGAAAAGTGCCTTTGGCTTCCAGGTTTGGTTTTTGTCGGAGTGAAATTCATGACAGGTCCATGGCGTGATATACAGCTCTTCAAGTTGATGCAGGAGCTCTGAATTAGCTGTCATAGCCGACACCAACTTCTATGACTCGACCGGCATGGAACGCCAAGGAAGAGGGAATAAGACAATAGCGGTGTAATAAACTTATTTATAAAGCCAAGACCTTTATTTACTATTCACCTTTTCTGCAAATGGATACCGCAGTCTTCACCTTGGCCAAATCATCTCAACTTCAACATCGACATCACCAACAGCTTCCACATGTCAACCAATCAAACAACGCCATGCAACATTTACCCCTTGCAGATCTCTACTCTAGTCCGCCACACGAGTCCAAAAGTGGAAAAGCGCCGGCGGCTAGCGCCCGTCCAACCGCAACGTCGAATTAGCCGCCGCCAACTTTCTTAAGAAGACACAAAGATGAACAACGACAACCCTTGTTTCTTGATATTCGGGATTTTTATGTTGTTGGCCCCCAGGGTTAACCCAATGACTTGGAACCGGTAGATTTGTTCCGATCCCTTTCGTGACCTTGGTCTCATGCGGGGCCGAACCATACTTCTGGAACTCGGCTAATGCACGATTTGTTGTCCCGGCATGGTTTTGTGTACTAGGATGAGGTCTCGACTAAGACCGAGCCTCTAAGCAGCAGATCCAAGATATAATCAATGGAATTGGCTAGAGAAGCGCTTAGGGAAAGGAGTTTGCGTCGTACCGGATGCTGCCGAGCATTAGAGCCAGTCCAGTCAATCGTCATGATGTAGTGACACTAGCGATGCAGGCTGGGCGGAATCTCACTCGACGGTCTACCGCTTGCTTTGCTTTGCTTGCATTGATGGTGCTGTTTAATCGAGACGGCTGGATTCTCCACTGAGTGGCTGTCGTGACCATGGTATTAACACGTCCGTCTCGCCCCCCGTGATTGTAGTCTGACACTCGTTCGTCTCTGTCTCTCTCTCCTTGACTGGCCATTCGTTTCTTTTGTATCCCCCTTTCCTTTGTAATAACTCTAATTCGAAATGGCTAGCTGGGAGGCTGCAGCTCTCAAGCTGCAGAGCCACGTCGCTGTCACTTCCGATCCTAATTCCTTGGATAAGGATAAGTGTCTACCGCCACTGCCACTCCAACAAAAGTCGACCGTCACTACCAAGATCGAAGCCATCACCTCTGAAGAAGACTCGAACTTGACGAAAGGATGGAAGCCACTCTCGTTATCGACGCCTATACTTCTTGCGGTCATCGCGTTGACGTTACTCCTCGCCGCGGCCGTCGAGACGATAGCACAGCGGAGTGCTGCACAGGGGGGATTGGCTTTGTCACCGACACTGGATGATTTACCGGGATATGCCAAGTTTAGTTACTTGTATGTTCCGACTATAATTGCTGTTTTGTACAGTATGATATGGAGTTGGATCGATTTGGATGTCAAGCGGATGCAGCCTTGGTTTGAGTTGTCGAAGCCCAAGGGGGCGACTGCTGAGAATTCGCTGTTTCTCGATTACCAGTACGAGTTTGTTGCCTTGGTTCCATTCAAAGCAGCAAAGAGCAAGCATTGGCCGGTTTTCTTTGCTGGAACAGCTATGGTCATCGTCTTCTGGGCGCTCACACCCCTACAGAGTGCCATGCTGGGCACAGACATCGTGAAGCAGACAGTTTCGGCCACCCTTGGAATAAGGGCCCAATTACTCCCCATGCAGCAACAAGAGGCTCATCTGGACCCCGAGTTTCTTAATAACGGTTACGCAGTCGGTTGGCTGGGCCAGCCATTTCCTTCATTTACAACCTCGAAGTATGCCATCCTGCCCTTTTACACAACGAACGGCACTACTCCAGCCAACGTCGACTCAAATATCACTGCCGTTTCGACCAAGCTCTCAACTGAGCTCAATTGCTGGCCAGCCGAGATCCACCAGGATGGACCCAAGGCTAAAGCATCATACTTCTTCCTCAATGGCCAGGGATGCAACACCTCGGTCTCGTTTGGTGTGACATCTCGTAGCCGGATGTACTATATCGGTTACTACTCGAGCCCCTATTCGGACTTTTTCCTATCGAACAAGGAATGTCCCAAAACTTCCAACTCAACACACCAGTTCCTCGCAATCTGGTCCCAGACGGTCGAGGTGCCTGGACAAGATAGTCCGGATTTCAATATCACAGCACTCTTCTGTCAGCCCCAGTACTACAAACAGCAGGTTTTCACGAGAGTCAAGTCCTCTAATCTCCAGCCGGACGGCAAATTCGAACAGTCAATGTCACCGCGTCAAGTTCTTTCGGAGAAGGAGTTCAATTCTACGGCATTCGAGTTTCTCCTCGCAAACGGAATGGCATACAAACCGGTCGTCAAGGACGCTCCCTTCAACAACGTGCTTGAACAGCACACGCGACTGAACTACACTGGATTCACACTCCCTGTCTCAAACATGGTTGGCTTTGCTTTGGCCGGGAAGAACCTGTCATCTGATGCCTACGCAGACCCCGAGCTTCTGGGGCAAGTTTACAACGACGCCCATCAGTACCTGTTCACTCTGGCTGTGAACAAGTTGCTCGTAAACGAAACGGACATGTCCAACCGAACAGCGTCAATCGAGTATTTCCTTTCAGGGGTTGTCGTCAGCCGGGCTTTTGCTACTGCCGTCGAATGCTTGCTGGTCGTCGTTGCAATATTCACGATCATCGTGCTGCGGATTTGTCGAAAGACACCCAGTAACCTCGCAACCAACCCCTCATCAATAAACAGATATATCGAGCTGTTCCGTAACAGCGAGGACACTCTGCATTTGTTCAAAAGCATGGACAACGCCACAGAAAAGTCCTTATTGGAGGAGTTCAAGGAAGATCAATTCCAACTTCGCTGCGACAAGAATTACGATAGCACAATTATCCCAATGGACAGAGTCGTTGACAGGGACTGGAAGTCAGATCAGCAGAGGTCAGAGACCGAAAAGGATTTCTTTGATCCTGTTCGACCTCTCGCTCTCCAAAGGTGGAGTGGTGTGCTTTTCGTGTTGGTGCTTGTCGGTGCCATGATATTTCTTTCTTACCTTAAGCAGCAAGAAGCTCGACTTCATGGTAAGAGAACCCCCTGATCTTTACTCTGAAGCTTTCTGACATATTTCAGGTCTACATCGCCCATCTGAAAACTTTGAAGTTCTGCAGATTCTGGAGAATTACATCCCCACCATATTTGCAACTTTGATCGAACCTTTCTGGGTTCTCCTGAACCGACTTCTCTGTGTCCTTCAGCCGTTTAAAGATCTGTGGGAAGGGAATGCCAGACCTTCGCATTCTCTGGACGCCACATATACCTCGATCCCTCCTCAGTTGGTTTTCTTGAGAGCCGCAAAATCCAAACACTTCATCCTTGTCTTGGTCTGCGCCATGGCTCTCCTTGCGAATGTTCTCGCTGTTGGCCTCGGTTCCCTTTTCAACGAGGCCCCGATGATGGCGGAGTACCCAACAGACCTGATGCCGGAATTCGCACCCAAGTTTGACAACGGTTCCGTTTACGCATTTCCAATGACTTTGTCAGAGAATGTGATTACGACCGGTCGATATCAGGACCCATTCTATGTTGCCATGGCCAACATCTCATCGGGAACCACACTTCCGCCATGGGTATCCAAGGACTATTTCTTTCAGCGTCATAATATCACGATCACAGAGAAGTCACGCCATAGCGACGTGTACAGCTTGCCAGCCCGAGGATTTGGAGCAAGAGGCAACTGTGTCCCGGTATCTGCCTCAAAACTGCCCATCCCCAAGGGAGGCAGCCTGAACGAAAACGGACGATACTTGAATGTGTCCGAAAGTCAATGCGGCGATTACATCGATTACGCGAGTCGGGAGTTGCGGTATGCCAATAACAACCGCTCTAGCGGAGTGTCAGCTATAGAGTACTGTGGGACTATGGGCAGCACTTCTGGTCCTGTGCCCTGTGGAAGGACATTACTTTTGGGATGGGGTCGAATGGCCTCGGCCCAGAACGAGAATGGTACCCTTGAGGCCAGTTTCATGACCTGTCGACCGATCTTCGAAACAGCCATGTTCAACCTCACCGTGAACGCGGAAGGACACGTCCTTGCATATGAGAGGACCAGCAAACTCGAAACAACTCTCCACTATGCCGACTCGGAGCTACACTCTGATCTCATATTCCAGTCTGCCAATCACATCTGGAACCAGCTTGACTTCCAATGGCATAACGACACCACCGCGAGAGATTGGATGAGCTACCTTGCGATGGTCACGATGGGGAATAGATCCATCCTTGACCCTCAGAAGCTCGTTCCAGAACCAGAAACCTTGGTAGCTGTCGTGGATGACATTTATCGCCGAGTCTTTGCCATCCTGCTTAGCTTGAACGAGCAGCTGTTCGACCACACCAGCAACGAGAAATCCCTTACAGGGGTGCGACGAACGACGGAGACACGAATATTTATGGAAGATGCCTCCTTCATCATGACCATGACTGTTCTTGCCATGAACACCCTCGTTGCCATGCTGTTCTACATCAAGGCCGTGCCCTTTGTCTTGCCACGCATGCCCACCACCATCGGCTCAGTGTTGGCCTACCTCGCACCGAGCAGGCTCGCTGGTCCCGCCTATAAGGCAGCTCCAGGAAATTCCGCTCGGACTTTCAGTTTCGGGAGATACATTGGGCGAGATGGCCACGTACACATTGGCATCGATATGGATCCTCACGTTGTCCCTGTGCATCCTGAATCCCTGAGGGCACGGAGTAAGTTCCTTGGTTGGTTTGAGAGGAAGAAGCCGCAGGAGGACAGTCAGATTGTGAGAAGTGGCACGTGGCTATAGTATTTAGAGATGAAGCAGAACCCCTAGCATGTTTGTTTATTTGAAGTTGTCCTGTATACCATCGAGTGGCTCCCGTGACTATGGCCCTACACTTCCATATTGCGGATTCACAGTACTAGTTGGCAATGGACTTATCGTCTAACGATGTTTATGTAAATTGAGAGAATGTAATGATGTACAGATTGAAAAATGAAAAAAAGAACTCGTTTTCAGGTGTGAAACCTCCATGTAGAAATCCATTGCTGGGTTGTTACCCTATCCAATCCCAAATAACCTTTCCAAACGCCTGTGCGCAAGCACATCTAACTTTACTCTTCCAAGATGAATCAATGAGATTGAGTTTACAGCCTGGAGCGACGAACACGGCGCATGGCCCTCATGCCCCTCTTGGCCGTGAGACCAATATCAGCAGACTGGCCTGGTGTGCAAGAAACTCCACCAGAGAGGGCTTGGGTAGCAGTCCAGGCACCGCTGGCACAGCGCTGGAAAGACGAACCGCCGATACAGTTCCATTCACCCTCGGTGGTGCAGGCAGTTCCTGCGGCAAAGCCACCGCTGGGAGAACCAGAATCAGAGCCGTTACCGGAGTCAGCACCATCGCCGGAGCCAGAACCGTTACCAGTCTCAGAGCCATCACCGGATCCGTAGCTGGGGGTAGCAGGGGCAGCAGTAGTTGTAGGAGGAGCCTGGGTGGCAGCAGGTTCCTCTGAGGCGGGCTGAGACGCGGCAGGTTGAGATGCGGCAGGCTGGGACGCAGCAGGCTGGGAGACGGTGATGAAAACACCGCCAGGAATGCTCTTCTCAGGAGCCTGAGTAGGCTGGGCCTCGGTAGGCTGACCACCAGCGGCGCTAGTAGGAGCAGGAGCATCGTTACCGCCAGTAGGGGCAGGAGAGTCGTTGCCACCGGTAGCAGTGGGAGCACTGCCACCAGAACCGGCCTTGCATCCATCACCAGTAGCCGTGGCAAAGGCCTCGGTGGCACCATTGAACTTGTCGACGTCGCTACCAGGGTTGAAAAATTGTAGGTCGGTGTCGGGCTCAGTTCCGCAGTTGTTACCGATGTTGGCAACGAACATATCGGGCAGGGAGCTCAGGTGATCCTTGGAGCCACCGGAGCCAGTGACTTGCAGAGGAGCACAGTTCATGTACATCTCACGGTTTCCGACCTTGTTGAACCAGGTCCAGGCAATAGTATACTTGCCGGCGGCCAACTCCTTGGGAATGGTGTACTCGTACTTGTAGGGATCCTCGGCATCAGCGTTGTCTCCCATATTTCCTGCCTGACCCTTTGCAGGGCAGCCGCCTTCAATAGACTTGATGACCTTCCAGACCGAGTTCTTGTCGGGTTGCTCGTCAGTGGTGATGGAGATCTGGCATGAACCACCACCGTGGACGGCCTGGCCAGTGAAAGAGAGGGTCTGGGTGCTACCCTGAGCATAGACGTTGCTGGCCCCCTGAAGATCGTAGGTGCCCTGACGCATCTTGCAAGGGAAGTCCGAGCCGCTGGCATCGAGAGGGCCGTTGTTCAGGTTAGACCTGCCATAAGGGACGGGGTTGTTCATGAGCATGTGAGCACTGGCAAAGGTAGCCAGGCTGGCGAGAGTGAAAGTCTTCGCAAACATCTTGAATGAAGGAATGAGTCTAAACGTTCCAGACGATAGATTCGTGTTGAGAGTCGTGAGATTGTCGTCAAGACAAAGTCGAGTATGGGTATAGGACAAGAAGTCGTAGCTCGACGTGTGGTATCGTTAACCAAAGAATAGTAATGCACCAGGCAATACAAGAGGGAGAGTGGTTGAGAATGAAAGTAAAGGACTAGCCTTTGTGAAAGAGAAGGAAGGAATGGAAATGTCGTTGCGACAATCTCACTTGAAAGGACTGACTGAAGACTTTTGAAGTCGTTGGTGAGAAGAAAGGAACTTGTGTGCGATGACGGGGTCGTCTTATATGGACCAGAGTTCGCGAGAAGGACTGGACAACAGAGCTCCTAGGAGAGACGCAAGCGGGAGGACACTGCCGACGGATGCGGGCCTCTGCAACTCAGAAGCCGATCATGGTGGACTGCATCCCCCGTGCCGGCATGGAAGCGGCACGTTTCCTTCGTCCACAGCCACTCAGTTGACTCAATGCACTTGAACCGTTCTGTTTCGAAGCAAGCCGGACGGACTAGGGCGTCGTGGCCAAGAGGGAGATTTGCAGTGCCGTGCCCATGATAGGCTGGAGGCATCGTTTCAAGAACCATCCCGTCACCAAACAAAAGTGTGAGTGGACTGGGCCTATACGCACCCCAGAGCCTAGACGACGTTCGAGCCCCTGACTAGCGACTCAGGCGTTTACCAGGGATCGTTTCTTCTGAAAAAAGGAAGAGGTTGCAGTAGGTGGGAAACGAGTGTCGAGCGTCGTCTCCCCTTGTCCAGCTGCAAGGCGCCTCTGCGCCGCATGCAGACGGGTTCCTGACATTTCTGAGCCACACAAAGACATGATTCGTAGTCCTGCTTCATGCCGTCAGCTTAGCGTAGGCCGCCGATGAGTGGCGAGGAAGCTGAGTTTGCGGTGTAGCGATGACTGAGAAGCCATGTGGTTGGTGTGGACTGAAGTCCTCTCGGCACGCTCCAGTCGGGCGGCCGCCAATCAGGCCAGGTTGAACCGAGAGTCTGGGAGGACGTCCGCCACAGATGGGGACGTTGGGGTCTCATGCGGCCACCGGGTCTCCCTCGTCTCCAACGTCATGGGACAGCGTAATGGGGCTCTGGGCATTGGGCTCTAAGCCTCTCATCCCCGGCAGAATCCCCCTGCTTCGAGGTTTTCAGAGCACTGACTCCTGTGGCAGCTTGCATAGGAGAATCTCAAAAGATCTCGACGTTCAGGGGCTGCTCGTTTGCCTCAGTGATCCGGGCTCGTATACAAGTCAATGCATTGTTCGTGCTGTTCCTGAGGTGGCTGTCCGTCGTCCCCCGCCAGCCATTCCAAGAATACGACCCTGGTCAGCGGGGCCAGATGCCAATCAGGGGGTAAATGACAGGGATACAAGGCTGGACGGCAAGGGTCGGACCAGCCGATCGTATCGAAACGGATTAGCGGGTGACGAGCCACAACCAGTCGGCCATCACCACTCTGCCAAGCCTCAAACGTTTGTCGACTGTGAGACGGGACGACTGCCGAAAAGATGGATAGATGCTGCGCGGTGAGGACACTTGCTTGCGTTCGGGTACAGGCTGTGTCAACGGAGGTGCTCTAGCACCTGACGGCTTCTGGACTGACATCCTTGGTGAGACTTGGGACTATTGACGACTCAGCTCCGAACGAGTGAGCCATTATTGTTGCCATCACAAGCCAAGATTGAGGCCTCTGGTCCAATCCCCTGAGAGATCGCCGCCATATCAGGGGTTCAGTAGATCTCGAGCCTGACAGGCTTCACGCGTGGCCCTAGAACAGTCTGAGACTGAAAATGTCTCCTGACGCTCCTCCCCTTTTGGGCGGTTACTCCGCAGCGGCAAGGGGGTTTGCAAGCCGGAGAGTTTTTTTCTTCGTTTTCCTGTCCTCCTAGACCTAGTGAAACAGGACCAGTTTCATGGACGTCCCTTCTTCTTGGTGTTTCTGAGCTCTACAATGAGGCCAATCACACGTGGAGAGTGTCATTCGGACGGTTCGGTGATTTGCAGGAGCCAAAGTCCCAAAGGTCTAGGCTGCCGTTCTGCCGCAGGGAGGATCGTGATGTTTCGCGTTTTGGTGTTTTGGTGTTTTGGCTGAGTTGGTGGTGGTGTTTTAGTGGGGTTGGTTGGCTGGATAGGTATGGCCGTAGCCGCCCGGAGGCATCCGAGCTCCGTCCTTTCCTGACGTGGCGGGCTGACAGAGGTGAGATAGACCGCCTGAAAATAGTCATCAATAGATGATTTTTAGTGTCTGAATACCTGCAACCCGTTCTGCAGCCTTCTCCCGATATGCCCAGCCCCTCGTGTCTTGCCCTATGGCATCTGATGTAAGGAACGCAGGAGCCGTCTAGTCACTGGATGCCTCGGGTGCATCCTCATGTCCAATCGCAAAGACGACGTGACGCCAGATCCAGCTTGGCGATGCTGTCAGCAAGTATTTCTTGCTTTGATGCATCCTGATCAAGACACCAATAGCTGGTCTGCTATAGTCGCCCGAAAGGCCTCGCGTTCAAGTTGCCACTTTCCTCGTGACCAGGAGCATCTGCGGCTTCTTCAACACGACCAACAATACTTAACGTGGAGCCGGACCAGGGTGTAATCGGACGAAACTCGCCGATTTCTTCGCTACCTTGACGACCAGGACCAGGACCCCAGGATCTTCAAGTCGAGACGATCCGCTGAAATGACGCCTCACCTGAGGAATCTTGAGATTCAACATGATCATGATTTCGACAGCCGCGCTTGAGAATCTGCATGAACAATCTCCATCATGACTCCACGCGCGGAGCCACCCCGAGAACCCCGGACGATGGTGATCGGGCTTGTTTGATCTTCACTTCAAACATTACTGACAGGGCTGGTAATAGCAGTTACGCGTCGTGAAACTTTCTGTACCCGCCTGGGGGATCTCACCTGTAACCGTTTTGGTCACTTCGTACGACAGCGACGGTGAGTTAGCTTTCGCATATAGATTAGGAAGCCTGGCTGAGTCTCGATGGATCAGTCTACTGTTTGCAAGTCTGTGTTCTACACCAGGCATTTCATGTTACCTTCACCTTTGAAGGATTATCTGTGACGCTTCTTTCAGGAAGAGTTAATGCAATCTGGGACATGGACCATCATGTCATGATGAGTACGCCAAATGTTACGATTACGGCCTTGATGACGCCGTGTAAGTTTGCTACTTTTCGGGACCGACCGGCCTGGGATCATGCCCATTCTGTTGCAAGCGGACGTCTGCTGATGCTCAAATTTTGTTGACAACAGCATGCAAAACAAAAAACTTGTTATGAAGTCTGTTCCAGACTGCTGGGAGAGGTTAACCGCTCGGTAAGGGCTGGACCAGTACCAAGGTTCTAGCGGGGCGAGACCAAACAAAGCTGCGTTGTCTGTTGGTTGCTCATCGACTTCCCTCTTCCTTGATATTTCCGGGCGCTTGCTTTGTTGGTCGCAATGAATGTTTTGTCTATTCTCGTACTCGTAGGGCTGTCGTAATTCTATCTCAGGCCCATCCCAACGTGTCTACCAAACTGTCGGTACCGACGTCTCAGACCTCACCGCCAGCTCACAAAAATGCATTGTTTCTGCAGCCAAATGCCCGGCCAGGTGCTGACATTAGGCAGGCGCTTACAGAAACATGACCAAATTAGTTGTCAGGAATCTGATCGGCCGTTTCTGGTCCAGTGGTGTCAGCAGAGGTGACCTTGCGAATGAGAATGAGAGACTTGCCTGGATCGAACGCCCAGCCGCCTCGGGTCCAGAACTGCATCTTCTCATTTCGGAACTCCTCAAAGTCCCATTCGACCTTCTCCAGGTGCGAGGGAGTGTTATAGACGTAGACCGAGGTCTCCTTGGTCTCGCCCTCGCTGGTCTTGTCTCCATCCTTCTTCACCAGCTTAACCTGGACGGCAGTCTTGGTGTACTCATGTCCCTCGAAGTTGTCGAGCTTCTGGACGTTGGCGTCTGTGAGCCCAGTGGCGTAGATACCGAGGACGGTGTGCCCTTTCTCCGCGATAACACCAGGATAGTCGGCGAATTGAACTCGATGGCGGCAGTACCCCTCCAGGATGGCTGGAGTGAATGTGTGCAGGTCCCTGATGACCTTGGGGGGAGTCTTGTCTCCATAGCAAACACTGAAGAAGACCTCGGGGGCCATCTGAGGCGGTTAGTCACTCTCTCCTGTTTGTGGAGCCGCACGTTCATAGCCTAAAGAGGTGAGGGTGTAACATACCAGTGTGCCTAGGAACCGGGTTAGTATGGTACTCACACATACCCTGTACTGACGAACGGGTTCTTACCGTAGAAGAAGGCGGTGTTGTCTCCACTCATTTTGTCAGATGTTTGACAGATATGTAGTTGTGGAGAGGTGAGGCTGTTATCAAGACCCAGATGGTATGGTTAGGCAGAGGTGATGGTGTTGTAGTGTGAATGTGCTCTGATTCAGTTCTGGAGATGAGGTGTTGAATGATAAGGGACGACAAGGTGAATGTGTCCGTTGCAAGCTGTCCTTATATATATTTTAGGGTGACGCCGAGTTATCTCCCAGGTGAAGTGGTGATTGCTTGTAGGAGGCTGCTTGGAGAGGATGCAATCATCCCCACTAACAGCACGTAGGCTCCCCTCCATAGTTGGTGGGGCAGTTGGACCTCATGAACAGTCACTTGCATAGAAACTTCCATTTGTGTATTAGCTATATGGCAAAAATTGCTTAAACAGGAATAAATCCAAGGCTGTTGCTCGTTCATCGTACAGACAGCTCATGAAGTTTTAATGTTGGTACCTCGACAAACTTGACAAAGGTATGGCTGTTTCCCGGTCAGCCCTCGCATTGTCAATCAGGGGAGCCAGTCATCGAGGTCAACGCGAAGGACAAACAAGGAGCGGAGGGAGATAAGATAAGGATAAGATAAAGGGCGAACTCGGGATAAACTCCCCTGCACATGGGTTACAAAATGAGCGAGACACCAGAGCGGTAGAGATATCTGAGTGCTCTTAAATACCATGACTTTCCTGGTAAAGAAAATTAGAAAAATATTGGAAAAAAAAAGAAAAAGTCATCTGATATTTCCTTTATAGAAATGATGTTTTCATATCGTTTGTTACTCAAACACTATACCTTTGGTATCCTTCTCAGTGCACGATACGTTAGTACATTTGTACTGGTGTCTCCTTCTCACGTTCCCCTGGGTTCCCCGGTAGCCAATCTGTCCGTGATTGGCCCCAGAGTTTGACGCTAATGCCGGCCGAACTTTATCGCGGGCTTAGCGCATGTGGAATTGGTGACCGCACCCCCCAGCATTGGACCTTCCTGTAATTTTCAACGCGAAGGCGACCTCACGTAGTCAACCATTCTGCGGGCTGTGTCAACCTTAACCTTCACCTTTCAACCCTCTTAAGAAGGACCCCGCACCGAAATCACGAAACATCATCGACTTACGGACGCAAACCTCACGAGCTTTCCTTTCTAGACTTTTGTCCTCATTGATACCCGTGTTTGCGCCGCATCGCAAGCTTTCGCGACAGCCTCGCGATCCACGAGCTCCCAAGCTCATACCCCAGACACCAACAGCCAGCAACCAGCAAACTCGCCCTCTTGCGCATGGAAGGTCGCATCGCGTCGTGTGGACGCCGATAATGCAGCAATGTCGGGCACCACTATTGACGATGTCGTGAAGCGACTGAGCGCTGCCGACATAGGTACGAGCTCCCGCGAAGCTGCACCCCCCCACGCTGTCGCATGCCCTCAGTGACCATGGTTTTGCTGATTGCCTTTTGCTCTAGATGTCAGGCTTAAGCTCGAAGCTGCAACCACGCTGCGTGACAGCTTGGATCACTACACCACCGGTCCCATATACCCGCCCTTCTTGAAACGATTGATGCCCATCTTTATGGGCATTCTTCGAGGACCATGTACTTTCCAGAGCAACTCACCGGAGCAGGTCGGTTCGAGCACACCTGTCGATCGAGTTGCTACTAACATGTAGCTAGAAACTCCGAAATTGCATCCTCGAAGTCCTCCACCGATTACCTACCCAGCCTAGCCCCCCCGAGCCGTTCGAACCCTTCGCCGAAGAAACCGTCGATTTGTTAATGCAGCTTGTACGAACAGATAATGAAGAAAATGCGACGCTATGTGTGAAAATCACATCGGACATCATGCGGCACCAGCACAAGGTGCTGCAGGGCAAAGTCCAGCTCTTCCTCTCGTTGATCCAGGAACTCTTCGAACAGATGGAGAAGGTGGTACGCGAACAACTCGATAACGCTCCTCACAACGCGCCATCACAACCAGGCGCACCCTCGACCCCAGGCAGCTCGCAGACGAACTTCCAATCCCCACGACCCGGCTCGCCCGTTGCTTCAGTGAACGATCTCGGAGCCGACCCCCAGCAGCAGAACCGGCCTCTGTTGAAGGGTATGCAGTCCTTCAAGGTCCTCTCCGAATGTCCCATCATCGTCGTGTCGATATTCCAGGTCTATCGTAATACAGTGGCACAGAACGTTAGGAAGTTTGTTCCACTTATCCAGAATGTGTTGTGCCTGCAAGCAGCGGCCCAACAACAAGCCCACGCGGATGCCGCCGCAAAGGGCACGATTCACACTGGCGTCAGCCCTGCGATCAAGAACCGGGCAGCATTCGGAGATTTCATTACGGCACAGGTCAAGACTATGAGCTTCCTGGCTTACCTGCTGCGGCAATATGCTTCGCAGCTGAACGATTTCCTCCCCCGCTTGCCTGACATTGTGCTGCGACTTCTGAAGGATTGCCCAAGGGAAAAGTCTGGGACACGAAAGGAACTGATTGTCGCGATCCGCCATATCATCAACTACAACTTTCGCAAGATCTTCATTCCTAAAATCGACGAACTGTTGGACGAACGGACACTCACCGGCGACGGCCTTACTGTTCACGAGACCATGCGTCCGTTGGCGTACAGCATGCTTGCGGATCTTATTCACCATGTTCGAGACTCTCTCAAGCCAGAGCAGATTCAGAAGACTGTGGAGGTCTACACCAGGAATCTCCAGGACAACTTTCCGGGCACGAGCTTTCAAACCATGAGCGCCAAGCTCCTCCTCAACATGGCAGAATGCATTGCGAAGCTTCCGAACAAGGTCGATGCACGACACTACCTCATCATGATTCTCAACGCCATTGCCGATAAGTTTGCCGCCATGAATCGACAATATCCCAATGCGGTGAAACTCTCGGCACTCTACCGAGAACAGATGAAGGCTGGCACGCCTGAGACATACCTGGCTGACAAGAACAACCCTCCCGACTGGGACGAGACGGACATCTTTGCGGCAGTGCCCATCAAGACCTCAAACCCGCGTGACCGAGGGGCTGACCCGGTTGTCGACAACAAGTTTCTCTTCAGGAACCTAATGACAGGTCTCAAGAACACCTTCTATCAGCTCAGAACATGCAATGTTGGATCTCCCATTGACCCACAAAATGCGCCTGCTCATTGGCAGGATGTTTCTTATGGCTTCACTGCTGAGGAGGTCAAGGTCATCATCAAGCTCTTCCGAGAGGGTGCCTATGTTTTCAGATATTACGAGATCGAGAAGCCTGCAGCCGAGTCTCAGTACATGTCTCCTGTGGAGTACATGGCTAACTTCTACATGGTTTCGTGCAGTAAGGAGGAAAAGGACCTGCTCGAGACCTTTGCTACCGTCTTCCACGCTATTGACCCAGCAACATTCCACGAAGTGTTCCAGCAAGAGATTCCCCGTCTTTACGACATGATCTTTGAGCATACAGCGTTGTTGCATATCCCCCAGTTCTTCCTTGCCAGTGAAGCTACAAGTCCTAGTTTCTGTGGGATGCTCCTGCAGTTTCTCATGGAAAGGATTGACCAAGTGGGCTCTGCCGACGTTAAGAAGTCCTCGATCTTGTTGAGACTCTTCAAGTTGGCGTTTATGGCGGTGACACTGTTTGCCAGCCAGAACGAGCAGGTTCTCTTGCCACATGTCGTCAATATTGTCACGAAGTCCATCGAGCTGTCGACAAAGGCTGAAGAACCTATGAACTACTTCCTTTTGTTGCGCTCATTGTTCCGCAGCATCGGCGGTGGCAAGTTTGAGCAGCTCTACAAGCAAATCCTCCCTCTCCTCGAGATGCTGTTGGATGTGCTCAACAATCTGCTCATGGCAGCCAGGAAGCCGGCCGAGCGCGATTTGTACGTGGAGCTTTGCCTTACAGTACCAGCTCGCCTTAGCCATCTGCTACCTCATCTGAGCTTCTTGATGCGCCCGCTGGTGGTTGCGTTGCGCGCCGGCACAGACCTTGTTGGGCAAGGCTTGAGAACTCTCGAGCTGTGCGTTGATAATCTTACAGCTGACTATCTCGACCCCATCATGGCCCCTGTGATCGATGAGCTCATGACTGCCTTGTTTGACCACCTCAAGCCACACCCCTACAGCCACTTCCACGCTCACACGACAATGAGAATCCTCGGAAAGTTGGGTGGCAGAAACCGCAAGTTCATGACTGGAGCTGTTCCTCTTGCGTACAGAGAGTACGCAGACGACCCTTCGAGCTTCGATCTGAGGCTTCTTGGTTCCAAGAAGGACAGAGCTTTCCCTGCTGAGATGGGCATCGAGTTTGCTATGCAGAAGCTCATGGAAATCCCTAAGGCTACCAAGAACAACCAGAACCGACAGTACGATGGATACTACAAGAAGCAAGCTCTCAACTTGATCAAATCGCAACTGAAGCTACGCATCGGGTTCGACCAACTTCCAGACGACCTTCCACGGCTATTGCGTCTGCAGGCCGAGGATCTGGTCGCTCGCAAATACGACATCAACTCTGCCACTTTTGAGATTTCGGACCGCGAGCGGTCTATTCCCAAGAAGGAAAGCGAGGACTTGACTGTCAAGCAGCTCCTGAAGGCAGTCATGTTTGCTGAGTCGATCCCCGAATTCAAGGAGGAAGCAAGTGCTTTCCTTCTCAACGTCTGCAAGCACTTTGCGATCATCGAGGTTGGTCGGGCTCTTGTGGACCTGAAGCGGAATTTCAGCCCCTTCGACCCCAATGCTGGTGAAGGCCCCTTGCATATCGACACCCGAAACTTGTCGGATGCCATTGTTGAGTCCCTCGCCTCAGACCACCCTGATGTGCGTGAGGCCGGTCAACGGGCCATCCGCGAGATGCACACGTCCACTGCCATCATCTTCGGGTCAGACAGCGAAGTTGGCAAGCTCCCGTTCTTCAGCCACCTTAGCAGCACCTTCTGTCACAGTTGTTATGAAGAGGAATGGTTTACCAAGGCTGGCGGTAGCCTGGGAATCAATTTTCTTCTGACAGAGCTTGACCTTGGCGATGCTTGGATTTCCTCTAAGCAGAGTGAATTCATTCGGGCGCTCACGTATGTGATCAAGGACATGCCACAGGACCTTCCTGAGAAGACTCGGTGCCTGGCTCAGACAAGCCTCGAGGTGCTCTTGCAGCGCATCACAAAAGACATCACCAAAGAAGATGCTCTCCCCATTGTGCCAGCACAGGGCCAGCCACCCAATCCTCAGGTCAAGCAACCCCGGCTTGCTCAGATCTGCCTGCAGTTCAACAACGAGCTTTCCCACATGAACAAGCATGTTCGCGAAACTGCTAAGCGATCCCTGGAACTGATCGCAAAGGCGGCCAAATGTGAAGTCTGGGAACTTCTCGAGCCTTACAAGGATAGGTTCCTTCAACCAATCTACGCAAAGCCTTTGCGCGCGTTGCCATTTGCAATTCAGATTGGCTACATCAACGCCATGGACTATCACATGAGCCTAAAGAACGATTGGGTGACGTTCGACGAGAACTTGAACCGTCTCTTGATGGAGTCTTTGGCTCTGGCTGATGCGAGTGATGAGTCTCTGGCCAACAAGCCGGCTGAGTTCCGCACACACGAGAACATCGTCAACCTTCGCGTCTCGTGTATCAAGCTCTTGACGACTGCAATGACTTTTGAGGAGTTCTCGAATAGCCCGACCAAGACTAAGATTCTTGGTGTGTTTTTCAAGTGCTTGTACTCTGAGTCGAAGCCAACTCTGCAAGCGGCGAACGATGCCTTGAGATCGGTTCTCTCTGTCGACAGGCGCCTGCCGAAGGAACTATTGCAGGGAGGGCTGCGTCCCGTTCTTCAGAGCCTTTCGGACCCCAAACGCCTCAGTGTCTCTGGACTGGACAACTTGTCCAGACTACTGAAGTTGCTCACAAGCTACTTCAAGGTTGAGATTGGAGCCCGTCTGCTTGACCAGATCGATTCCATCGTCGAGCCAAGCGCACTGCAGCAGATTTCGTTCACCTTCTTCGACCAGCATCCTCAGATGAAGGTCATCACAGCCATCTTGAACATCTTTCATCTACTACCAGCACTTGCTGAGGGATTCAAGGAGCGCTTGATCGATTGCTTCCTCGGCCTGGAAGACAAACTTCGCAGAACTCAGCAAAGTCCATTCCGCCTGCCTATGTACAGGTATCTCAACCGGTATCCCAAGGAAATCTGGGCCTATCTTCTCGGAAAGCTTGACGACCTCAAGTATGGCCGATTCCTGGCCCAGGTTCTTCGCCATGCCGACAGCAACGCCCTGCGAGAAGTAGCGGTTGAGAACGTGGAGGGTTTGATGAATCGTTGCAATGAGATCATGGGCCAGAACAACGAGGCCAAGTTCATCGCCATGGTCAACACCATTCACATCTTTGAGTCTATCAGCCATTTCCCCAGCTCTGAGAAGTGGATGGACAAGAAGGAGAATCTGGATTGGTTGAAGAACATTGGCAAGGAGTTGGAAACAAACCTTCGACAGCACACCCTTCCCGCTCACCTTCGCTTGCCCGCGTTCCAAGCAGCAGAGCAGCTCATGACAATTCTTGTCAAGTCACTGGAAAGGGCCCCCAAGGACCTGGACGCTCTCTTTAGTCTAGTTGAGTCTGTGACTTCTGATCAGCTTCGCAGCAGTCAGGAACTCTTCTCGTTCATTTACGAGAAGCTAATCTGCAGTGATGCCATCGACTTTTGGAAGACGACCATCCTTCGCTGCCTGGAGGTTTATGCAGGCAAATCGGCATCAAACAAGATGAAGCACTTCCTGTTGCACTACATCGTCAACCCAATCGTGGCCATGGATGTGAAGCGTCGTTGGAACCAGCTGGATCAGAACAAGAGTCCGAGGCTCATGGACAGAGCTGTGATCGAGTCTGTCAGCAGCAAGATCTGGAAGGTTCATCCAGAAATGACCATGGATGATCAGGCCCAGCCTGGCATCGACTTTACCCGCTACGAGGTGTTGCAGCTCTCAGCCATGTTGGTCAAGTACTATCACACTACGCTTCAAGAAGCGCGAAAGGACATTATCAAGTTTGGCTGGACATTCATCCGACTTGACGATGTGATCAACAAGCACGCCGCCTACGTCGTCATTGGCTACTTCATTGCCCACTACGAGACGCCCCCCAAAATTGTCACTCAGGTCTACCTTTCACTTCTCAAGGCCAACCAGAATGAGGGACGCGCACTGGTGACACAAGCACTGGAGTTGATTGCACCTGTGTTGCCCAAGCGATGTGGAACTGGCCCAAGCGAGCGAAACGCTTTCTGGGCTGTTGCACCTCGTCGGGTTCTCGCAGATGAAGGGCAGAATGCTCAGCAGATGACAAGCATCTTCCACTTCCTTGTCAAACACCCGGAGCTCTTTTACGCTGCCCGTGATAAGTACATTGTTC
The DNA here is from genome assembly GCA_027569015.1 of Ascodesmis sphaerospora. NCBI lineage: Eukaryota > Fungi > Ascomycota > Pezizomycetes > Pezizales > Ascodesmidaceae > Ascodesmis > Ascodesmis sphaerospora. The sequence goes on from JAPPUR010000006.1 coordinate 1,391,914, forward strand.
CGATGATCTCATCGTTGCGTAAGCTTGCAACTCCCCAGAACGCATCCCACGAGAGCAAACGACTCTGCCTCAACATGATGTGGCTGATTTGGACTTGGGAGGAATGGCGGGTTGAAGGAAAGAAGTCTCCGCTGCTTCAGACGAGGTCTCTCTCTGAATCGCCGAACGCGAAGAAGAGAAAGTTCGAGACTGAGCAACCGCATACTTCTTCGCCCATGGCCCGCCATGCGGAGCGAGTCGAGTACCAGATTCCTTCCCCCTACCGCTTGAAGATGATCAAGTATCTCGTCGAATTCATCGCTCAGCTGAACGAACGTTATGAGCTTCCTTCAGCCAAACCCCGAGATCAAACCTCGTCTTCCATCCCCCCCGTTCCACTAGCCTTGACGGACCTCTGCAAGAAAGCCATGGCGCTGCTTCACAACTTGGTGCAGCCTCAGTATTGGGGTGACCTTGACCTCGACTTGTTCCCCAATGTCACTCAGGTCATTTTGGGCAGCGAAAAGACGCAGACAATCCTCAATGCTGATCCATCCGACAAGGAGAAGTATGACGAAAAGTTCCTGACAAACATCATCAACACGCTTCAGGTGGTTCGTATTGTTCTCAACTCCAAGTCAGATGATTGGATCCAGAAGAATATGCCAACTGTCCAGAAGATTTTGGAGAAGTGCCTCAAGTCAGAGAACCCCGAGATCCAGGACTGCTTGCACTTTTCTGACAAGAAGTTGGATGATGATCGCGAGCTCCGGTCAATCATCAAGCGCATCCTGGATTCTGTCCCTGATGATACGCCAATGGACGACGCCGATGCCGATGGTGAGGCAGAGACTCAAACGTCAGAGATTGTCGCGTACCTCTCACAGCTTGCTACCGAGGCGATGAACAGCAACAACTACACATCTGGTGTCAACATTCTATGGTCTCTTGGCAACCGAAAGCCGACTGTCATTGACCAGCACATCATGTCTCTGATGAAGGCTCTTCAAGGGAAGCACGCACGAGAACATGTCCAGCACTACAATGCCATCCAGAGTCAAACCAACGGAGTCAACAACAGGAACCAGGACCCCAACACACCTACTGGCGAGATGTCGGCCTACGACCTCGACATCCAGACCAAGCTCATGATCAAGGAGATCCAAGTTGTGGCCCTGCGAATGGAGGTGCTCGGGGACAACCGTCGACCCTTCCTTAGCGTTCTTGCAACCTTGGTGGAGAAGTCGATGCATATTGAGCTGTGCAAAGAAATTCTCAACATGGTCGAAGGATGGGTGTTCAGATCCGAAGGAACATGGCCGACTCTTAAGGAGAAGACGGCTGTTCTGCATAAGATGCTTTCGTTTGAGCACCGACAGGATCCCACAATGTTGTCCCAGTTCTTGGATCTCGTCATCCGCATCTATGAGGACCCCAAGATCACTCGCACAGAGCTCACAGTGCGGATGGAGCACGCGTTCCTCATTGGTACCAGGGCGACTGATGTCGAGATGCGCAATCGCTTTATGGCCATCTTTGACAAGAGTTTGTCCAAGTCTGCCAGTGCACGTCTCTCTTATGTCCTGACATCGCAGAACTGGGAGACCCTCGCTGACTCGTATTGGCTCGCACAAGCTACTCAATTGCTGCTTGGCGCTGTGGAGATGAACGCCAACATCCAACTGGACCAAGGCGACTTCAAGACGCTGCCCATTTCTCGTCTTCTCACCATCTGCACCAAGGAGATGGAGGCTAGAGAGCCGACAGTCATGATTGATGATAAGTTTGAGGCTTTCATGGCCACCCATCGACGCTTCATCTCGGAAATCGGTGATGTCAAGGTTCGAGATGTCATCGAACCTTTGATGCAACTCCAGCATGTCGACCCACAGCTCGCTCACAACCTGTGGGTGACTCTCTTCCCCATCTACTGGTCTGCTACTGCCAAGGACGAGAGGGTTGACCTTGAGCGTGGCATCGTGGCTTTGCTCACGAAGGATTACCACAGCCGCCAGATCGACAAACGCCCCAACGTCGTTCAGTCACTACTTGACGGCGCTGCCAAGACCTGGCCTGAGTGCAAGATTCCTCCTCATGTGCTCAAGTTTGAAGCCAAGACCTACGACGCGTGGTACACGGCTCTGGTGCAGCTTGAGAATGCCGCCATCAAACCACAAGTTGAATCCACCACAGTCCGCGAGAGCAACCTCGATGCGCTTGTCGAGCTTTACGCTTCTCTTCAAGAGGACGACCTGTTCTATGGCACCTGGCGACGACGCTGCCAGTTTGTTGAGACCAATGCAGCACTGTCATATGAACAGAATGGCATGTGGGATAAGGCCCAAAAGCTTTATGAGAATGCACAGATCAAGGCCAGAACCGGCGTCATTCCATTCTCACAAGCAGAGTACATGCTCTGGGAAGACCACTGGGTTCTCTGTGCGCAGAAGCTACAACAGTGGGAGATTCTTCAAGACTTTGCCAAGCATGAGAATTTCCAGGATCTTCTCCTCGAATGTGCCTGGCGAAACACGGACATGTGGCAGGAAGAGCAACACAGAGAGGCTCTGGACAACATCATCAAGGGTGTCATGGACGCCCCAACCCCTCGCCGAGCCTTCTTCCAGGCGTTCATGTCGCTCCTCAAGTACCACAACCAGCAGGAAACCCAGGGCGACTTTTCTCGTGTTTGTGACGAGGCTATTCAGCTATCGATCCGCAAGTGGCATCAGCTGCCTGTGCGACTGACAAACGCCCATATCCCACTTCTCCAGAATTTCCAACAACTAGTCGAGCTACATGACGCCAGCGTCATCTGTCAAAGCCTTGCCAACACCAACCAGACGAACCTGGATGTCAAGTCTGGCGAGCTCAAGCTGCTTCTCGGTGCTTGGCGTGATCGACTCCCCAACGTGTGGGATGATATCACGGCCTGGCAAGATCTAGTAACGTGGAGACAGCACATCTTCAGCCTCATCAACCAAACATACCTGCAGCTGCTTCCTCAACAGGGTCAGCAGAATGCGGGTGGAGCGTCCTCGTTTGCCTACCGCGGCTACCATGAGACTGCCTGGATCATCAACCGCTTCGCCCATGTTGCACGCAAACACAGCCTGCCAGAAGTCTGCATCAGCCAACTTAGCCGCATCTACACGCTGCCCAACATTGAGATTCAGGAAGCTTTCCTTAAGTTGCGAGAGCAGGCCAAGTGTCACTACGAGAACCCCGACGAGTTATCCAGTGGACTGGATGTTATTAACAATACGAACCTCAACTACTTCAGTCCACAACAGAAGGCTGAGTTCTACACACTGAAGGGCATGTTCTTGGAGAAGCTTAAGCAGAAGGAGGAGGCAGACTCGGCATACGGCACAGCCTTGTATTTCGATATCGGCGCAGCCAAGGCTTGGGCTGAATGGGGTTACTTCAATGATCGCAAGTTCAAGGAGGATCCCACCGACCTTAACGCAGCCCGACAGGCGCTCACGTCGTACCTGCAGGCTGCTGGCAGCTACAAGAATGCCAAGTCTCGAAAGCTTCTGGCAAGAATTCTCTGGCTCCTGAGCTTGGACGACGCCAAGGGCACGATTGCCATGGGCTTCGACGACTTCAAGGGTGATACTCCAGTGTGGTACTGGATCACGTTCATCCAGCAGCTCATCACTGGCCTCGGTCACAAGGAGGCTCCTCGCGTGTTCCAGCTTCTCTTGAAGATTGCTAAGTCCTATCCTCAGGCGTTGTACTTCCAGCTTCGAACGAACCGCGAGGATTTACTTGTTATCAAACGCAACCAGGAGGCCAAGGAGAGAGCGGCACGGCAGCGAGCGCAGTCGGTGGCGTCTACCGGAAAGGCGAGCGCCTCACCTTCATTGACAAAGCTAGAACCTCCTCGGCCTGGATCTGCATCATCCCGGCCAAGCACAGCGAACGCGGCGGATGGCACTCCAGTTAAGGCCGAGGCCAACGAAGCCAACGGAAACGCGAATGGTACACCGGCGCCAGCAACCAATGGACAAGATCCCTCAAAGGCGCAGCAAAAGCCTCAGCCCCAGCAGGGCCAGGCTGGGAAGAAGCCCCCGTGGGAGTACACTGAAGAGGTCATGTCGGTACTCAAGACGGCCTTCCCTCTTCTGGCGCTCTCGATGGAGACTATGGTGGATCAGATCCAAAAGAACTTTAAGTGCCCTCCGGATGAAGACGCCTACAGACTCATCGTCGCGTTGCTCAACGATGCTCTCGCCTACGTCAGCCGAACGCCCCCTTCATTTGCCAAGAATGTCAAGCTGCCCTCTGCAACTGAGGTCAACATCACTCGCTTTGCGGAAACTATTCTGCCCAGTCACATCAAGAAGTCGTTCGAGGCGGACTTTGTCGATGTCAAGCCCACTATGTACGAGTACATCTACAAGTTGCGCCGCTGGCGAAACAAGTTTGAGGAGAAGCTGGATCACCGAGTCCCGCGTGCCTCGCTTGAGAACTTCTCTCCTCACTTGAGTGAGTTCCGGTACCAGAAGTTTGACGAGGTCGAGATTCCTGGACAGTATCTGCAACACAAGGACAAGAACCAGGACTTCATCCGAATCGAGCGGTTCCTGCCCAATGTCGATCTCGTTCGTTCTATCAGCGCGTCGTATCGCCGTATCAAGATGCGTGGGCATGACGGAAGCATTCACAAGTGGGCTATTCAGCATCCTGCGGCTCGTCACTGCCGACGAGAAGAGCGTATTCTGCAGCTCTTCCGGTCGCTCAACCAGACGCTGGGTCGCAAGAAGGAGTCCCGACGACGTGATCTGCAGTTCACGATCCCCATCATGGTTCCCTTCGCGCCACACATAAGACTTGTGCAGGAGGACACATCATACACGACTCTGCAGGGAGTGTACGAGGATCACTGCCGCAACATGGGCATGTCAAAGGATGACCCCGTGCTGTTCACTATGGAGAAGCTCCGGGGTGCACTAGAGAGCAAGAGCTCGGTAAGTCACTCAAGAGAACAGCGAGCAGGAATGAAAGTTAACTTGCAACAGAACAAGCCTGAGCAGGCAGCAACAGCTCGCCTAGAGGTGTTTAACGCTATCCAGGAGAAGTGGGTGCCGTCGACGGTGGCGCTCGAGTACTTCCAGAAGGTGTTCCCGCAGTTTGCAGAGTTCTGGCTGTTCCGACGACAGTTCTCGTACCAGCTTGCGGCGTTGACGTTTATCACGTACATCATGTACATGCACAACCGTTACCCACAGAAGATCAACATTTCCAGGGCAACGGGTAAGGTCTGGGGTTCTGAGATGATGTCCTATATGAGCGCATCCAAACCCTTCTTCCATAACCCAGAGCCGGTACCGTTCCGACTCACGCCCAATCTTCAGACACTGATGGGACCTCTGGCGACCGAAGGCATCTTTGCTTGCTCACTGATGGCGATCGCGCGGTGCTTGACGGAGCCCGAGTACGAATTGGAGCACGCCTTGACACTGCTGGTGCGTGATGAGATGCTGTTCTGGTTTACAGGCAGCCACAGAAATGGAGTTATCACTGAGACTCAACTGCGAGACTCTGTGCAACTCAACAGTGACTCGATCGTCAAGAGGGCGATCAGCTTGGCTCACAGCCCCGTTGGAAACCTGCCAGCGAACCAGACGGTGATTGATGCCATCGCCAAGGCTGTCAATCCGATGAACTTGGCACAGTGCGATGCATTGTGGATGCCGTACCTGTGAGAGACAGACAGGAGTACTTTTACTGAAGGGAGATGAAAGAAGGAAGGAGATTCTGGGGCTGGCAGTTTGTGTTTGAGCAAGGCGTTTAGGTGCAAGGAAGAAAGAAGATGTATGCGAGTGATGCTACGGATGGCGGATATGGGCCACGAAAAGACACGGCCAGGAAACGGCCAAGACTATTTTCTCTTGATGTATACTCTATTATCAGACCATGACATTAATGTCATTAATTGATCAGCCTTTGTTTGTTAGGTCTGTTGCAGACTTGTACGAGTTGATGATGGCTTCGTCCACCTCAGAAACCAATAACAAGACATTGAGAGCAAAACAAACAAACAGGCCCACAAGCCTCGGCTCGTGGTGCATGACGACGCCACAGGATCAGCAAGTGAGACATCCCCATTCAGAGCAACACAGGCTCATGATGAAGCGAAAGTCTGGGGAATGGCTTGAACCCCGCACCGTGGACCGCAGTTGGACAAGGTTTACCTCGGGACGTACAGCAAAGAGCCTAGTCTTATGCTGTATAACAGGCCCGGCTGAGTTGTCATTGTTTCTCAAGGTTTCAGTCAACAATCTTGTCTCTTGTCTTTACTGTTTTTGATCATCAACTGTCTAAAAGTCTACACCATGGATCTCAACAGAGTGCCTAGAAAGGTCTGGGAGCATCCCGACCCCAAGAGCACCGCCATGTGGGCGTTTATGCAAGAGGCGAATAGACTACACGGGCTCAATCTCAAGGTAGGTCGAGGTGAATGGCGATAGTTCCTCTGCTAACGTCAACTTAGACCTTTGACGAATTGTATGAGTGGTCCTGTGCTAAACGCAGTGACTTTTATGCCCAGCTCTGGGAGTCTCAGAATTGGATCCATGAGGGGACTTATACTCATGTCGTCGATGAGTCTATTCCCATCACCAAGTTACCAGCTTGGTTTCCTGGTATTCGACTCAACTTTGCAGAGAACCTCCTCTGGACACGTCCTCAAGGCGGTGCTCCGGGAGATCACTCTACCCTCCACAAGGAAGATGACACTATTGCCATCACCGAGGTGCGAGAGGGCAACTCTTCTATTAATAATGTCACCTGGGGAGAGCTGCGGAAGAGAGTTGCCGCAACGGCGAGTGCTATGAGGCAGAGAGGCGTCAAGAAGGGTGATCGTATCGTCATGGTTGGCGCTCACTCTATCGAGACGGCGGTCATCTTTCTGGCTACGACGTGGCTTGGATGTGTGTTTAGTAGCAGCTCGACAGACATGGGAGTTGGAGGACTGCTACAGAGGACGGTGCAGATTGATCCAAAGGTAAGTGAGCATCTCAACGTTAGAGTTGCACCATCAACTAACATATTCGCAGTTTGTCTTCTTCGACGATGGGGCCTTGTACAACGGCAAAGTCATTGATCTGCGAGACAAGATCTCCGGCATGGTTGAAGGAATGAAGCAGTGTCCTTCATTTGAAAGCATTGTTGTTGTCCAACGCTTCGACGTCCCCAACGACACGTCAAAGATTCCTCAGACTGAACGTCTTGAGAAGTTCCTCTCCTCTGCGTCAACACCTCCCCCAATCGAAAGAGTCGGCTTCCAGGACCCCATGGTCATCTACTATTCTTCTGGAACTACAGGAACTCCCAAGGCCATTGTCCATGGCGTTGGACCTCTCCTCATTTCTGTTGGAAAAGAGGCTGTCCTCCACCGAGAGGTCACCCCCGAAGATGTTGGACTACAGTACACCACAACCGGTTGGATCATGTACCTTGCCAGCGTGGCGAGACTCGCCTTTGGAGGACGCACAGTATTCTACGACGGCTCACCATTCATACCAGATCGATCGATTCTACTCCGTGTGGTGAAGGAACAACGCGTCACGCATCTCGGAATCAGTCCGCGATGGCTAGGCGAGCTCATGAAAGCTGGCATCGTACCTCAGAAGGAAACAGACTTGAGCAGCTTGAAATGGGTTGGGAGCACGGGTATGGTGCTTAAGGAGCAAGTCTTTGAGTGGTTCTATGACGGGGCGTTTCCAAAGAGCGTCAAGCTGGCCAACTTTTCAGGGGGGACTGACATTGTGAGTTTCTCTGACTTGATTTACTTGGATGATATCTGACATTTCTACTCTTATAGGCCGCTTGCTTCGTCATAGAGAATCCTCTGACGCCCATCTACGCCGGTGGTTGTCCGGGACGATGCCTCGGTACTCCCATGGCCATCTATCCATCCTCCCCGGATCCCAGCAAGCCCATCACCGCCGTTGCAGACGGAGAACCTGGTGATCTAGTTGGTACCGGGGCCTTTCCCAACGTCCCCCTTTTCCTCTGGAACGACACAAACCCTGCTCCGGGAGAGAAGTACACATCGGCTTATTTCTCCCGCTTCCCAGATGTTTGGTCACAGGGCGACTTTGCAGCTGTACATCCCGTGACGGGGCATATTCACATTCTCGGCAGGTCAGATGGCGTGCTGAATCCCAGTGGCATCAGGTTCGGTAGTGCAGATATCTACGCTGTCCTTGAGGGAGGGTTCGCGAAGGAGGTTGCTGAGAGTCTCTGTGTGGGACAAAGAAGACCAGAGGATCATGATGAAAGCGTGGTCTTGTTCTTGCTCATGAGAGAAGGCGTCAAGTTTGATGCAGACTTGGACAAGAAGATCCGAGAGAGGATTGCAAAGGAGTTGACAAAGAGGCATGTTCCAAAGTACATCTTTGAAGTGCCCGAGATTCCGGCAAGTATGTTGATCTCTCTTCTTGGGTTGATAACTAACAATGATAGGTCACGGTCAACGGCAAAAAGGTTGAACTGCCCGTCAAGCAGATCATCTCCGGGCATACCATCAAGCCAAGTGGAACATTGTTGAACCCTCAAAGTCTAGACTTTTTCTACCAATTCCAGAAGATTGAAGATGTTGTCAAGAAACAGGGAGGGGTAAGAGCCAAGCTGTAGTTCCTCGACATATAAACTAGATAGGAGTTGCATTAGGGGTATACTACAAATAAGAGTCATGATCATTCTGGATCTCTCACACAATCTCTCATAGTTCATCCTTATCCTTGGGAAACTTGCCTCCGTTCACTCCATACCTCCATCCCATGTATCCAATCATACCTCCCACAGTTCCAAGACCTAAACCTCCAACAGCACCTCTCCAACCTAAACCCTTGGCCGCCTGAGCGCCGAGAACAGCACCTACACCAGCGCCTACAGCAGTCCAGTCATCCGTCTCCAGCTGTCCCTTGTTCTCCAAAAGTCTCCAGCTACGATCCTGCCACTCAATCTCCTCGCGGCCGTGCATACGGCCCAGTGTCATGAGTGCCCCAAGACCAAGTGCCACCACCGTGCCCGTTGACGCAGACCGGATCAGCCGTGGGGTGAAGGCGAGTGCTGCAGCCTTGGGCCGGAACACGGGGATGAGTTGCCGTGTTGTTGTGATTCCCGCCGCGATGATGGTGCTTAATGTGATGGTTCGCACGATTACGTGCGATGTGAGGATAGTGTGAGCTAGAGGCTGATCCTCCGCGTAGGGAGCGTGGGGAAAGTAGCGCGACATGATGATCGGTGAATGTTTTGTTCAAGTAGTAAGATGCTATCCCAGGTGTAGAGTATGATGTTGTTTTATAACGTGATGTGATTGTCTGTGTACTCCTGATAAGGTGTTGTTAAAAGCAACAGGCCACTTCCTTCCTTATAACCTCATCCCTCCAAACCGCGTCATATCCTCAAGCCACTCTCACCTTCCCTCTCTTCTCAGCCCTACCTTCCTCCCCGGTAACACAACCCGCCCTCGGGCACCTTCCCAAGACCGAGCCGGGGTTTAATAAGCAGACCCCGATTGGTCCCGGATAGATTAACACGCCGGGTTACCCCACCCGACGACCCGGCGAGTGGGGTTCGGGACGCGAGTGCGATGCAGGATTTGTGGGCCTGAGTCCAAAACACCAAGGATTCGCATCACCGAGTGCCGTGGCTGATTAGTGATTTCCTCCGTGCTTGATCATCATGGTTGCTTCCGCTCAATTAGTCGGGTCTATTGTATTTACAATTATCCATGCCTTGTTCATGTACCCTTTTTTTTTTATGTGAATGATGCATCAATCCCATGAATGCCTTCCCCAACGCCTATCCTATCCCAATGACAAACCCAGCCCGTGATCATTCTCTCGATGGCCTTGTTATTCGTCGTCACTCATGTCCATCATGCTGTCTCCCTTTGCAACCTCGTCTTCTTCATCCTCCAGCACTGTCATCCTCCTTGATCTCCTCACCCTCCCTTTACCCTTGTCCATCATCCCTCTTCCGCCACCTCTTCGCCCATTCACCTTGACCGACGCTTCCATCTTGCGTTGTCCAAGTGCGTGCTCAAACTCGGCCAGATCCTCTGCTTCAGACTCGGCAGCTCCATCAAGGAGTGCCGTTTCTTCGAGCGCCTTGTTGAGCAGCTCCGTCGCGATGCTGTCCTGAGGACTTATCGCCAACGCCTCATGCAGCACCACCACCGCCTCCTCTGGCTTGTTCTGCTCCATCAGGATGAGACCTTTGGCACTAAAGATAGCCGCATCCTTTCCTCCCTGTCTCAACACTTCGTCAAACTCGATCAGCGCTCGGTTAAAATGTCGTAATCGTCGGAATGCGTGTCCCAAGTTCGTCCGTGCTGCTAACCACGCCGAGGGCTCGCTGTCTATATCCTCAGCGATCTTAAGCGCTGCGGAGAAGTACTGCGCCGCCTCCTTGGGTTTATCCTGGTGATATTTGACAACACCCATCTCGTTTAGTAGCAGCGGATCGGTTTTGCACAGTCCGTACGCCGTCTTGAGAAACTCCTCAGCCAGTGTCATGTTGTTAAGAGCGTGATTCTGCATCCCCAAAAACACCTGAGGTAGATGAGTGCCCATGAACAGTCTGGCCGCCGTAGAGTAGGCCGATATCGCCTGGTCGTGCTCGCCTTCTGCCGCAAACGTATGCGCGAAGCCGATCCACGCAGGCCCAAAATGAGCATCCATCATGCTGGCTTTGCTAAAATACCGTCGTGCCTCAGGGATCTTGTCGATAGAAAAGTAGTAGATGCCAACTGCGAGCCATGAGCATGGCTCTTCAGGGTGGTTGTCGGCCAGGTTGTGTGAGATGAGAAACAACAGGTTCTTCTCCCGGAGCTCAAACAGACAGGCGAGATGCACTGGATACACGCTAAAGTTGTACTTGTCCTCCTGCAGAATCGAATTCGTGATGGTCAACGCATCACGGTAGCGGCATTGCGTGTAGAGGAGATCTGCCCGTGCAAGCTGTAGATCAGGGTTCGATGCCAGGTGGTAATGCGTCGAGAGGGAGTCGTAGGCCGTCTCAAAGGCCGCAGGGTTCCGGTACTTGGACAGTCGTGTAGTATACAGCATCTTTGTAAAATCAGCAGCCTCCTGAGACGACGACACATCCCCAGACACATGGATCGAGTCAAAATCGAGGCTCTCAAGGAACTGCCACTCCTCGTCTGGCGACAACAGCGAGTTGCCCATGAGCTGCTGAAACGCCTCAAAGCACTGGACATCTATGCGAACAGCATCCTTGTAGCACTCCTTGGCACGGTCAAATGCATTCTGCTTGGCATAGCAGATACCACGCAGAAAGCACATGGCGGCCTCATACCGCCGATTCGCAGCCTCCTCGTCTGCAGCGTCGTCGCGGCGTCGTCCTTGGCGAGGCTGCGTCTTGCGCTTGTTGCTGGCGCCGTTGGAGATGAGGTGCGTCGGATTTCGGTCGCCCAGGACGGCGAGGGCTTCGTCGAAGCGGGACTGCTTGATGAGGCAGTGGCCGGCGAGGTATCGGCATGATGGGTTTCGGGAGATGAGGTCCTGGCTGGAGAGGAATGCCTGGGCGCGTGTGTAGTTGCCTGTCGCAAAGTGAACTTGGGCAAGCCAAAAGGCGTCAGTGTCGTCGTCTATAACAAAAGAGAGCCGTCAGTATCCTTCATCAACAAGAGCCGGAGTCGACAGACTGGTCAATGCAAGCAGCTTGTCGCCGATAAAGATGGCCGACTCGTATTGCGCCTTGTTGAGGGCATCCTGCCGCCACTCCCTCAGAAACTTTTCCATCCCTGATTCAGTTCCTCGATATCATTGAGCAGTCGATAGATGCGCTAGCCTTTGCGGACAAACTTTGTAGGTTGCGGTTCGTTTGATCGTCGTTTGTTTTGGGAATGTCGTCAACACAGACATCCCACCAAAGTCAACAACCACGACCGTCAACACGCGCCAGCTAAGCGCGTTAAGGATCTCCAGGCGGAACCCACTAAGCCACAGCGGGCTTGTCTTGACCGTAGCGGGGTAGCTCCCAGTGGCAACAGCGACAGCCCCTCGCTGCGAACCAGAAAAAAAAAAGATCGAGTGGCGGGGGACGTATCAGAGGCCGTCAATTTGGCACTCGCCGATACAGGAGCCCTCGACTTTTACATCCATCTACTACGTACCTACCGTCAACATCTCCCTCATTTACCTCCAATTGACTTTCAAGATGGCCTCCCCTCAGCCTACCCGCTGGGCCGCTCTCGCCCGCGACACCAACGAGACCAAGATCCAGCTCGCCCTCAACCTGGACGGTGGTAGCTTTCCCCCGGACACCGACTCCCGTCTCCTCGATGATGGTGACAGCCATGCCTCGCAGGCCAGCAAGTCGCAAAAGATTGCCATCAACACTGGAATTGGCTTCCTTGACCACATGCTCCACGCCCTGGCCAAGCACTCTGGCTGGAGTCTGGCCATAAACTGCAAGGGTGACCTTCACAGTACGTTGATATACCATCTCCGCCACCAGCCAGATGACTGATTGACTTTGTCTCTGTAGTTGATGACCACCACACCGCCGAGGATGTCTGCATTGCCCTTGGCTACGCCTTTGCCCAGGCCCTCGGTACTCCCACCGGTCTTGCCCGCTTCGGCTATGCCTACGCTCCTCTCGACGAGGCCCTCTCCCGCGCCGTCGTCGACCTCTCCAACCGTCCCTACAGCGTTGTCGACCTTGGCCTGAAGCGCGAGTTCCTCGGCCAGCTCAGCACCGAGATGGTCCCCCACTGCATGCAGAGTTTCGCTCAGGGTGCCCGTATCACGTTGCACGTCCACTGCCTCCACGGCGACAACGATCACCACCGTGCCGAGAGTGCCTTCAAGGCTCTGGCTCTTGCTGTCAAGGCTGCTATCACCAGGATACCAGGCAAGGAGGGCGAGGTGCCTAGCACCAAGGGTACCTTGAGTGCGTAAAAAGATGGGAATGGTTTGGAGTTTGGGGTAATCAGTTTGGTTAGATTTAGACAATGGGGTGTTATAGGATCCAAGAAATGTCAAATTGGAATATGCACGATGGCTTCAACAGCTCAGAGGCCCATGAATGGCACCTAACGCATAGCAACGTGTGAATCGGGTGGCAGTAGCTCGTGGCACATCATCGTCTATTCATTTCGAATTCTTCCATCTTTTAACTCATCGCCATCAACTAAGTTCGGTAGTCACCGTTGATAGTCACATAGTCGTGGCTGAAATCACAGGTCCAGTGCACAGCCGACTTGTCACCGGTGCCCAGTCGGACAAGGATCTCAAGGTCCTCCATAGCCAGAATCTCGCTCGCCCGCTCCTCGTTGACCTGCTCAGGCTCGCCATCCACCAAGAGCTTCAGCTCGGTTGAGCCGTCAGTAGGGACGAAGGAGACGTTGGTGCGCTCAGGAACAATCTCGGGAACATCGTTAATAGGCTGACCAGGAGGAGAGATCAAGGCATAACCAGCGGCGCACAGAATGCGACCCCAGTTGGCATCCTTGCCGTACAGAGCCGTCTTCACGAGGGGAGAAGTGGCAATGGAGCGGGCAACCTGGCGGGCCGCCTCCTCAGATGCACTGTCGACAACACGAATGGTGACAAACTTGGTGGCACCCTCACCATCCCGAACAATGTACTTGGCCAGATCGGCCGAGAACTCGGTCAGAAGACCCTGGAAAGCCTCAAAGTCAGGGGACTGCTCAGAAGCAATCTCCTTGCCACCAGCAGCACCGTTGGCCAGAAGAGCAACCGTGTCATTGGTAGAGCTGTCACCGTCAATAGTGATGGCGTTAAATGAGCGGTCCACAGCGTGTCGAAGCACATTGGGCATGACAGCAGGAGCAATGGGAGCATCGGTGGCCAGGACGGTGAGGAGGGTGGCCATGTTAGGGGCAATCATGCCCGCACCCTTGGTCAGACCAGCGATGCGGTACTCAACACCCGGTGAGGATGGCAGCTCGAAAGTCCGGGACATGAGCTTGGGGAAAGTGTCGGTGGTGCAGATAGCCTTTGCACAGTTCAGCCAGTGGCTGTGGGAGTCACCAGCCTTGTGATACGCCATGGGGATGTGGTCAACAATCTTTTGAATAGGCAGCCTAGGACAGAGTCAGCCCATTGATGCCTCATTGGATTCAATTGAGAAAACAAACCTCTGGCCAATGACTCCGGTGCTCATGACGAGCGTAGAGTCCTCATCACCAACCCTCTGGTCGGTGGTGCGGGCCATATTGGTAGCATCTTCAAGACCTCCGGTGCCGGTGACGGCGTTTGCGTTGCCCGAGTTAATGACGACGCTGCGAAGGCCAGCATTCTTCTTCTGTTGAAGAAGCTTGCGGCTAAAAGTCACAGGAGCGGCCTGGAACTTGTTCTTTGTGAAGACACCGGCAGCGGCGCAGGGACGGTCCGAGGAGATGATGGCGAGGTCGGGCTTGGAGGTGTTGCCGGGCTTGACGCCGACAAAGACACCCGAGGCGATGAAGCCCTTGGGGTACGTGCCCGTGGTGGGAATGTACTTGATCTTGGAGGCGGGGATGGGAGCCGCCCCAAGAGTGTTCGTCGCCGACGAGTATGCACGGGTGAACCTCTTCATGGCGCCTGATGCTCGATCTCGTCCCTGGTGTTGCTGGTTGAGAGCGGAGGTTTTTGGCTGGGGTCCCAAGGTTCACGAGCTGTGATAGCGGTATCGCAGCGATCGACTCCCTGTGGCTAGGCGTGACTCAAGCCAGTAGAAAGAGTGGTCGGGTTCACTAGGTTCATTGTGGAAAAAGCAAATGTGAAGCATTTTGTGACTCTGTGAACTTTTCCATTATTGAAGTTAGAATTTCATGCAAGGGAGAATTAATTCTGATGCTCAAGAGAGCTGTGTCTGACGTGCTGTGAAAGGCAGCCCGCTCATGTTGGTTCTCCAGAGAAGGTGGCTCAGTGAGTGGCTCACTTGACTGTCGTGTGCCTGCAGTTAAAGTTGCTCGGTGGTGCCCGTGCCCGGCCCGTGACTTTGCCTGCCTGCTTCTGCCTGTTGCGGCTGGAATTTGCCTGGCTGCCTCTGTGGGTTTGACAGTGGGTTTGGTGGGTATCGAATTTCCGAGCAATGGAGATTTCGCTTTCCCAGCTAGTTTTTATGGACATTGCAGTTAGAAAGAATGACCAGAAGTAACTGTATCTGATAGACATATTCGCAGGAGTGTTGTACCTTGACTCAATGAACTATACTAAGTACCTATATCACAAAATAAGAGAACATCTGTATACCTTCAGCCGTGTTCCGTAGAGTTTTGCTGCTCGTGAAAAGGCAATCTGCGTTGAGGAGGCTGGGAGTGGAAAGGTGGGTCTCCGCTGGTGCCTGGCCGCGGCTGAGCCCCAGCCCCCCAATCAATTCACTCGCGTTCCTGCCTTGGTGCCTTAGGTAATCTGCCCAAGTGGCCCGTGCGCAGGCCACCCAGATTCTCTATATAACGAGGCCTTCCCTCCCGCCATTTCAGTCTTCTTTTTTTCCTTTCTTCTCCATCCAAGTGCAAGGGCGTTTTCCTTCTCCGTGAAGCGATAAGCTGAGAGAGGAATTTTGCTAGTTGAAAACTATACACTGACCGCTCCTCATTGGGTTCGCCTGGTGAGGGAATTTTTGGAACTCTTTTCCCTGCGGGAGATTTTTCTTTCATTGCGTGTTGTCCTTGATGGATGGCCGTGAAGAAGGAAGTTCGTATTTTTGAGGTAACAGTCATGTCGTTGCAAGCAGTATGCTGTCGGAAGGAAGCGTGCATGTCAAGATGTTGCTGTGGAAGAATCGACGAGAGATGTGATGCCCTGAAGACGGGCGTTCTGCTCGATCGGGTTGAAAGCAAATGCCCTTTGGACCGAGCCTATCCCGCGACTCCCAGGTCTCATCGACCTCGAGCTGCTCTCCATCTCACGAACAACATGACGTCTTGCCTTGATAGCCTTGTTCTTGTCTGTCTACCCATGCCAGTGCGAGCGCTTCTTCGCTCCAAGATGAATGCCATTGTTCTGCCTTTGCCTATCTGCCACAAAGCTGTGCGACCGGGTCAGACGGCGAGATGCAGCAAACAAAGGCTTGTGACGTGACAACAAAGCCCATCTGAACTGTAAATACGATCATCTCTGATTCAAAGTCCATCTCATAAAGAAATCCATCCCTCGTCATCTCCCATTCAAAGTGACATGGGGCTTTGTCTCCTGGTGAGGCTCTGCCACCCACGTCTCTGCTAGCGCGGGGCATTTCTCCATTCAATCCTGGACCGGGGACCATTATTTTCGAGTGACTCAAAGCGTCAACTCTCACGACTTGCACAGAAAATCACACCCAACGACACCACGAGGTCGCTATTCACGGCCAGTTTTTAGTCAGAATATTTTATTATACTCTTGAGAGTCCCTACACCTCTGTTATCGAGACCTTTTACTGCCATCGTCGACGCGCACGGCGCTGAATCTCTACCCGCACCGAGTTGCCCCGCCTCGAGCAACCACATTCCCTCGAACATCACAACCCACCAGTCGCAACTTCTCCAGCACACACACCCCCATGGCCACTGAAGCTGGCGGGCCGGCCCCCGCGCCGCAGGTGACGGACAAGAAGGACAAGAAGGAGCAGGCCAAGGGTCAAGGCAAGGACCAGCAGCCAGCCGCCCCCGGCGAGAAGAAGCTCACCAACGCCGAGCTCAAGAAGAAGGCCAAGGAGGAAAAGGCCGCCAGGAGAGCCCAGGCCAAGGCCTCGCAGGCTCCTCAAGGTCCTCCTCAGGGCGGACATTCGCAGGCGGGCTCTTCTGAGGGCAAGGGCAGCAAAGGAAAGCCTAAGCAGGATGGGCAGCATGGCGGTAGTGGTGCTAAGCTCCCTCTGCGACCGGCCACGACGGCCGCCGTGGCCAAGGATACGAAGCCCACGATACCAGACTGCTTCAGCCATCTGTCTATGGCGCGGCGGATAGACATGACGCACGCCGACAAGGACGTCAACCCTGCGGTGCTGGTTCTAGGAGAGCACATGAGCGCCTTTGCCATCAGTGATAGCATCACTCGACTCGAGGCGACTCTACTAGCCTTCCAAAAGGTATGACACACTGCCTTCGTACTTCTAACCAGATTCTAACTGCTCCCAGGTCATCGAGTCTTACACAACCCCCCACGGCTCAACCTTTTCGCGCCACTTCACCTCGCACGTCCTCAACCCCCAGATCGAATACCTCACAGCATGCCGCCCCATGTGCTTCTCCATGGGCAACGCCATCCGATGGCTCAAGCTCCAGATCAGCAAGGTCGACATTGACCTGCCCGACCTGGACGCCAAGAAGCTCCTCTGCGAGTCCATCGACAACTTCATCCGCGAGCGCATCGCCCTCGCCGACTATGTCATCGTCAAGACCGCCGCCGATATGATCGCCGACGGAGACGTCATTCTCACCTATGCTCACCATAACCTCGTTGAGCGCACCCTGCTTCGGGCCCGTGTCACTGGAAAGAAGGACTTCCGTGTCATTCTTGTTGATGACCCCTACGAGCGTGTTGGCATTCACCTCGCAAAGAGACTCGCAGCCGCTGGTATCCAGGTCGCCTACTCCTCCGACCTCGGCGCCCTTCGCACTCACCTCTCTGAGGCCACTCAGGTCCTCCTAGCCGCCGAAGCCATCTTCAGCAACGGTGCCATGTATGCCCGCGCAGGTTCTGCCGACATTGCAACGGCCGCAACAGACCTAGGCGTGCGCGTCGTCGCCCTATGCGAGACCATCAACTTCACCGAGCGAGTCTCGATCGACTCGCTCACCTACAACGAGATCGACCCCGAGCGGTGCACCGACGTGGGCTTCCGCCTGCTGTTCGACACCACCCGGGACAAGTACATCTCGGTGGTGGTGACGGAGCTGGGCAACTCGTCGGCGACTTCTGTGCCGGCCATTCTAAGAAAACTAGAGGAGCTGTAGGAACTTTTTTTTTTCCAAATCGAGTAAAAACAAAATGGGATTGAAAGCCTGGTTATTAGATGAAGCGGCGTCTTTGCTTTGTTTGAAGTGGCAGTCAAATCATTAGAGAAAACCGCAAGAGTGCAACATGTGCATGATAAGCTGTAAATCAACCTTTATATCAAAGGCCAGTGATTGTACCCCGATGACCAATACGAGTGCATTCGGCTCAATCCCATCATATCATGACCTCACGCGAGTCCCATCTTGTGCTTGAATCCCAACGTCCCATTTCGACGCTTCTATTTCCCAGTATCGCAAATATACAGATAATCCTCTCATAGTCCGTCTTCTCTAGACAAACACTTTGTCCATATCATTGCTTTCTTTCCCTTTTGCTCAGTGTCGATTTCCAACTCAAGCCTCTGCCTGCTCCGCGTCCCGCTGGGCCTTGCGTGCCCGCTTCTCAAGAAGAAGAGCCTTGCGCTCGCTCAGCGTCTCGGTCTGTCGGTCGTCGACGCCCTGGAGCCAGTATCCGAAGCTGGCGCCGCCGAGGGCGTACACGGGGTAGGCCCAGAGGGAGGACTTGTTGAAGAAGGGTCGCATCTCGATGCCGACCTGCCAGAAGCGCACGGCGAGGCCTTGTAATGGGGTTAGCTGTACATCCTCTAGTATCTCCCCCTTCCAGTTTCTAGTTATAACGAGGAAGCATTGGCTCCTCGGTCCGATCGGGCATATTGACGCAGGTTCAGGACGTACCGAAGGTGCTCCAGAAGGCGATGCGGTGCACCATGGTGGGCAATTGACCGTCGGGTAGTCGAACTTGAGGTGTGGAACGGGTTTCGAGGGGTTTCGAGGGGTCTCGTCCGGCTACGAGGGGTCGTGGGCGTGTGGTCGTGGCGGTTTGCGGCTCTGCCGAGATGGAGGGTGAGGTCGTGATCTTGAAGATGCGTCGGCTCAAGCTCAATTGCAGCCGAGTTGATTGGTCACGGATGCTGTCACGTGAGATTAGAGTCCCGCTCTTCTTGTCTACCCTGCACTCTTGGACGTTTTGAGGCATACTTCCTCTTATTGGATTTTGATAAGATTTTGAATAAATGTTTTGCTGTTTAATGACTCTGTTTATATAATGTAAGAGGTACACATAGTCTAAATTTGTGGTGAGCTTGTGAATGAATCACCATCTACCTCCTGTTGGTTTCCAGCTTATGTCTCAACCTTGAGGCTTTCCACTCACTCAAGCACATAGAGTGAATCAAGTTCAGACACGAACAATCTAAAAATGACCGGAAGAAGTATGTAATTAGAGTGAAGAATAGTCCATCTCTTTCTCTACAAGAATCTAGACTCTATATGTAGTCATAATCATCACAGTGATGAAATCTACAATCGACGCCAACACGCTATAGCTCAAAACGCCCAATGCAAACTCCCTGCTATGCAATTAAACCACTCAGTCTAGCAAGCTCCTCTCTGCTCCTCCTGGGTATGGTGGCGGTGCTGCAGAGGGCGTCGAGTTCTCTAAGTACCGTCGGGACGGCTCTACCCCTGAATTGGTCGTCCACTGCGCCGTCTTGGCAATCATCTTGGGGATGTACTGCTGAATAAAGGATTCACTGCAACTGTTAGTGCTTGTCCACGAACTGGAATGATTCAACTTACGTGTAATAGCTGTGCTCTGCGTTGTGAACCGTCACAAGATTGTGCGCCAGCTCGTGAGCCAGAACCACCCACCACCACGTCGCAACCTCTGCCTTGGCCTGTCCGGTCTTGGTCTCAATCTGCGCGGCGTGCAGCTGGAGGAAGAACCTAAAGTTGCAAAATATGCTGCCTCCCGAATTGAAGGCGATCGTGCCGCCCTTCTCGTCGTAGAATATGTGTAGAACCTTGGGCGACAGCGAGTAGACGTTGCCGACTTCGGTCAGGAGGCTGGAGAAGACGTTGACGTTCTGGATGTGCTTCGCTAGGAAATCGCTAGGTTCCTTGAGATCCCTGGACATAAAGACCTTCATGCCGTTGGCCGTCTCGGCTAGGAATGTGATGTTCTGTGCAGGTGTCTTATCGCAGTATGTCGCCTGCTCCTTGACTTGGTTGACCTGAGGCTCCGAGAAGACACTATTAGATCCGTACGCTCGGGTAGACTTGACGGCATTGAGAAGATTCTGCTGTACGACAGCGGGACTTGTAACTCTCCCCTCGTCCTGTGGTCGCTTGCTTGTATCAGCTGCACCACTGCTAGAAGACTCGCCTTCCTTGGGCTTGTCCAAGAACTTGTCCAACTGCTGATGTGAGCCCTCGTCGTTCTGCTCAGTAGTATCGAAGCCCAGTCGACGAGTCAAGTTGGAGAACAGTCCTCCACCCTTTCTCGCTTGCTGGTTTCGAGAAGGCTTCGTGTCCTCTGGCTCATCCCAGGAACCTGGCATCGTTGGGCCAAGAGGCTCTGGCACTCTCGTAGCCTCGCGCGCAGCCGCAGCCGCCGTCGCCTCTGCTCCCTTAGAGCTCCACTGTTGCTCTCTCTCCTGGATCTGGCGTTGCTCCTCTTCCAGTGCCTTTCGCCTTTCCTCCTCGGCAATTCTCGCCTCGGCAGCCTTGGCTCGTAGGATTCGGTCGACATTGTATCCACGAGCTCTCAGACCGTAGAGATCAAGGGTGAGGAATGGCTCAAAGAAGAGGTATGCTTGCTGGTTTGGTCGGTTCAGGAGCATCTGACAGATAGCCTGTCCAACCTGATACATGTCCGGCTTTGCCTCATCAGCCACATACAGAACCCAGCCGTTACTGGTTCTGTTGCTCGCAGCTGAGCGCTTTTCCGTGTGAGTTTGAGTGTGGCCCTTGAGGGTTCTTCTCAGCGCAACTGAGCGAACAATCTCGACGGTGAGATGCTTGTCCAGCCACTTTGCGTCGTGTTTGATAATGTCGCGTCGGTAGTTTGCGTACTCAAAGAGGAAGATCTTGGATCTCTCAATGACATGCTTACGGAGGCTCATAGCCGTCTTTTGCCTGTCGCTGTGTGGACCAATTTTAATGTCCTCCTGAACGATGCTACTCAGCTTCTGAGCTCCAAGAGAAAGATAGAAGACTTCGAGGGCGTCCTCTTCTGGCGCACAGATGAGCCTGTCCTTGAAGAGTCGATAGCTGATGATGTCGTCGAGAATCACAATCTGGTTAGCAGAAGCAAGCTGATACTGCCTGATGGGCTCGTCTTCATCTTCCAAGTCGTCTGACTTGCCCTTGGGGGCAGCCAGCTCCTTATACGCAAGGAGGAAAGGTGCTGCCCGCATCTTTCTCCAAAGCTCTCTATCGCGCTGAAGCATCGGGGATGCATCTGCTAAAGACTTGAGAAGATCAAGGTACTTCTCTGAGCTCTGGAGAACACCAAGGAGACGAGCCGGTTCCGTGCACGCCATATGTGCAACCTCCAGCTTGGTAGGTTCACTCTTGGCACCGCACTGGAACAGGAACGCATTCGCCTCGGGGCTGAAATTGACAAAGTCAAAGATGTCACCGTACGTGGACGAAGTCCCTAGATAGACGCGGGAGGGACTGACGTGAGCGATCTTGGACGTTGACTTTTCATTTGACCGCGACGTCCGGGTAATCGGGACAATAGGGGCATTTCGTAACTTGGCTATGTTGTTTTCACCCAGCTCCGTGATTCGAGATGCAAAGTAGCTGAAGAGAACAACGGCCTTCTTGTGATCCTCAGGAGGTGAGGCCAACAGGCGGTTTGTACACTCTACCATGGGCGGATCCCTGGCCACACCGAATTTCTACTCAAGTTAGTTGATGCTTCTTTAGAAATTGACTATAGACTTACGATGGCGTGGTCGTGCAGGTCTTTCCTCAAGACGTTGAATCCAAGGACAGCCGCTCGTGGATTGTAGAAGCACTGCGAAGGCGGGACAAGACGAGTGCTGCCTTCTAGAGGCATAATCGCCTTTGTGCTATCGCCGAGATGGAAAGACGCGTATCCATTGATTTGATGATTGGCAAGGAAGTAGGTCATAGCAGAAACCCGCAACGCCTCGTCCTTACCTGCCATCATCTCAACAAGTTCGGGAACTGAAGGATGAGGTCGCAGCCCCAGTGAGTTGAGGAATCTGGCCTCCTGACTGCTTGGACGATAGCTTCCAGGAGGACCAGGCCACTGCAGGATAGGTAGCTGCAAAGCACGGAGCGTATCCTTGGGCTCAAAGAGTTCCGACACTTTGTATCGTGTCTCTGACCCCTTGGTAGGCTCCATACCCTTGGGCCCAGCCTCAGCTGGACAAAAGCGTGTCTGTCGCAGCTTGATCAAGTCCTGGGCTGGGATATCATCCCGAACTGAAGCCAAATACTTGATGAGCTCAACATGACTCCACTTCTGCTCTCCTGTCTCATTCGAAGCATTGAGAAGTCTCGCAAAGATGGTCTCGAGATCGACAGTCTTTCGGACACCAATTACCACCAAGAATTTCTCCTTGACCTTCTCACAGCCCTGGATGATGGGGAGGTCATCGAAAAGCTTGACAGAGGGGAAGAAGGACTCAGTGGGCTTCCTCATGCCCTGTTTGGTGGGCACTACTGTATTGACCTGAAGCAGTGAGACAATAGTAGTCCTTGCAGTGGCAGTTGAGTTCTCAAAGTTCTTGGCAAGCACAGTCAAGACCTGAACGGCGAACTTGGGTGACTTCGTGAGGCTTTCATCTTCAGATCTGGCAGCTCCAGTCTCCAGAAGGAATCTCAGCCAAGGTAGAATCTCCAACGGCTCCCATCCGAGAGCCTGCAACTCTGAAGAGCTAGAGTTGGCTGTGAGTGCATGAGGGATGGTGGTCGGTGGAATGGGCAAACTTGTGGGAATCCTGTTCGCAATGAGATGGTTTTTTATGCTTCCGAGGGCAATAATCTCGCCCTGCTCACCATCATCACTCATTGTACCCACGGCGACTTCTAGGAGGGCATCCCGGCTGCCAGGATCGAGTTCACCACTAAAACTCTTCTTGCCAGCCCAGCTGATGAAGTTTATCAGTTGGACTTTGTTCATGGCTTTGGTCTCCAACTCCTTCTTCACGTCGGTAACAGTGATGTGCGAGATGAGACCAAAGTCGATGAGTTTCTTGACAAAAGGAACATCCACCATCTCCTTAGGAATCACCGGGATGCTGTCGACGAATTTGCTCATCTCTTCCGAGGCAATGCGAACATCTGCGGTCTGTAAAACACCTCGACTTGAGTAGGTCTCGATCGAAGCCTTTCTAAAGCAGATCCAGAACGCCTCCTCGATAATCTGGCCAACCTGCCCACTCGGTGTTGAGTCGCCGAACGTGAATGTCTTGAGGACGTGTAGAGCTTCTGGCATGAATTTGGCAATGATGGCTGGAGAGAATTTGGTCTCCTTGTCCATGGCCTGCTTGATTCGACTGCGAAGATCATTCATCTCGTTGGCAAATGCCAGTCTGGTGATGATTCCTGCAGCTCGAAGAATCTCAACATTCCACGTCCTCACCCATCGAGCATTCAAATC
This sequence comes from Ascodesmis sphaerospora, assembly GCA_027569015.1. Lineage (NCBI taxonomy): Eukaryota > Fungi > Ascomycota > Pezizomycetes > Pezizales > Ascodesmidaceae > Ascodesmis > Ascodesmis sphaerospora. The sequence continues at coordinate 1,415,307 of JAPPUR010000006.1, forward strand.
GATAGCCTCTCTTTCTACAGTTGGTATAACTGATGGCGCCGAAATGTGCAGTCCAGCTCCAGTGGTTTGCATGGTGGGAAAACCGATAAAGATACGTCCACCTGGCTTTTTGCTCGGAAGTACAGATGCAAACACATCTGTAGCCTTTCCGAGTGCCCCTGAAGACGCGGCATCTTGAGAAGCTTGAGCTTCATCATAAGATGAAGTCAGAATGCCAATCTTTGTAGTTTTTGGCGGGGGCTTCTTCGTAGCTCGCTCTAGTTCAGAGGCAAAGGAAGCCTGTACATTTGTCCGAATGTTTGCAGAAGTTGCCCGGAGGAAGATGGTGGAAGTCGAAAGCTTGGTCACATCCTCAGAGATTGTTGCTTGTGCTGCATTCTCCTCATTCTGCGCCTTGGACCTAAGCCCAGCCTGTGACGCAGTTGATGTGAGTCTTGCAAAGAAGGATCTCAACGAGGGCGCTTCTGCGGCGCCGTAGGAATCTGTAGATTTCGTAGTGGTAGCCGCAGCTTGTGGTTTCCAGCCGATAGCAGCCATGTACGACGCATCAATTTGCGTGCTGGTCCTGTCCACACTCACAACCTTCATAAGGCCATCTTTTGTCCTTGCTTCGAGGTCTCGGGGCAGGGGCAGTTCCACGCTAGGAGACGACTTCTTCTTGAGGGCCATGATCTGGTAGTCATCGATCCAGAACTCGATCTGCTCCAGCGCTACAAAAGTCAAACTCGTCGCCAGAAACTGACTGACGGAGAGTAGATTCGGTAGAGGTGTCGTCGTATTTCGATAGTCCAGGACAAAGGTAGTATGATGGGTTGATTGATCTGCTGGTAGCTGAGACTTTTTCGTGAACAGGGCATTCCCCTTCCAGTAGAATGCCATGGCCTCGCTCCCGGAGCTGACGAATGGCTCCTCGCAGTCTGCAAAGACACTGTAGAAACCGACACCGAAAGCACCAATCTTTGTCTCGTCCGGATTTCCCTCGGCGATTCGCTTTAGTCTTCCCCAGTCGGTCTTGGTAAATGGTTGACCATCGTTCTGCACAACGAGTCGGCGGAGGGTATGGTTCGATAGGACATGCTTCAGGAGATCGGATCGGTTCGAGGTGCTGGGTAGAGGCACCGATGTTGAAGGAAGAGTCTCCCACTTGACGCTCACGGTCTTTGCTTGGGCATCGGCGGCGTTCTGGATGAGTTCTCGTAATGTCGTCCATTCTCCAGAGTATCTCGCAAGCACCTTGTCGATCAGGGCTCGGGTATCGACAGTAACGGCTTCTTCGTCCTCGCCATCCCGCATAGCGGCGGCCCGCAACCTTGAGTAGTCCATCGCTGGGACAGCTTTCGTTTCTTGGTTGTGTATGGATCAAATTCGCATTCTCGACTCCGGTCTATATAGGAAGAATTCGATCGGAAGACACCGATTAGCCAGGCAGACAGAAAGTAGCACAACGCCCGCCTAGAGAGGTGGTTAGCCTCAATGTCTTTGTCGTAGTTCGGAAGCGTGCAAGGCAGACAAGAGCTACGTATGCAAGTAAGACGTATCGCAAAGGCGATAAAGTTGGCCAGAAGGCTCTTTGTGATATGGAGGAAGAGGATAGAAGTATGGAAAGTCAAAGAATAGCTCCGGACTGTGGCGAAACGGCGTCGTCGGCGATGATGAGGAGCCCTGATGACCTCTTGGTGCCCGTGGTTGAGACACCTCAAGTCCCAAGGCTGCCGCAAGGAGGTCCCTGGAGTGACGTTGCCCACTGTCTTGGGATGAAAAGCAGCCAATCACGACACTCACCGCTACTAATGTCATGGGAGATTTAGTGGCATTGGGGCAGCCTCGCCGCTAAAATTCACTGTCATTATTGGACGCTGGGCCCGCCAACCCGGTGGGTGTTCGGGGACGGGCTTCTCAAGTGCTGGGGGTCCCTGGACGCTTGTCCGAACTCCGAATGCATTTGATGACCAGGGGAAAGAATGGATTGCTTTGTCAAGTTGATTCTTGGTTGACGCAAAACTTCATGATAATAATGATACCAAGTTTGGCCTTTGCTACTAATAATGGCTACAAAGTAGCTGCTTCAAAATAGAAAAAGCAACGTGAACGTGGTTCATGGGTATATCCTGAACACGCCTGGAAACGTTAGATGCTTCACGTCATGTCTTCTATAGTCATGATGTCGTGCTCATAGCTAGAGGCCAAGTTACTCTTCTAAGAATATCATTGTGGACCTTGCGGTTTCTGAGAATGAGCCATGTTGTCGACGTGAGGCTTTGAGTTCGACTCGACGACGCAACTCCTGAGTCTCGATACATTGTCTCGCCTGAACTCGCTCGTAAAAAGTGATTGACTCTTGATTTTCAATAAAAAACTCCGGTAATATGAATTGTTTCCGCCCTTGTTGTTTGTGCTGTTGTGAATGGGTATCGTATAATTTGAGCCTCGGTTCCTTAGTCTCGTCGACGGGGCTTGGGGCTTGAGCTGCGTTTGCGATGGTCTCTTGACCTTGATCGTCGGCGGTCCCTGCTCCTATCTCTTCGTCGTCGATGACCTCCTTCGCCCGCGTCATCCTGGTCACGACCGTGGCGATGTCTGCGCTCATCTCGATCCCGATTCCGCTCTCTGGGTCTGTCCTCGTCTCTGTCTCTGTCGTGGTCGCGACTCCTACTCCTTCTGTGCCTCCTGTGGCGACGTTCACGGTCTCGGCTCCGGCTTCGACTTCTGTGTCGCCTCCTTTCCCGCCTCTCAGAATCATCATGGCGCCGCGAGCGTTCCCTCTTTCCGTCCGCAGGTTCCTCGTCACCTGGTGGCCCGCTCGTCGGCCCCATCTGTCGCTTGGCTCCGACTTCGACTGCGTTGGCGCCAGAACTATTCCGCACAGGAGGAGGGAGCCCTAGAGCTATAGCCATGGCATCTTCCTCAGCCTCCTTGACCTTTCGCAGCTCCTCTTTGCGCTCCCTCTCACGACGCTCCTCTTCCGTCTCGCCAGTCTCATCGTCCTTTCCTGATTCTTCATCGGCTTTGGCGTACCAGTTGAGATCGCGGCCCTTCTGCCATCGTCCGACGGGGGCCTTGAGGCTGTGTCCGAGGTAGTTTTCGCGGTGGTTCGAGGTTGCGACGTCGTCCCAGCTGAAGTTGACGCCTCCTCTGGACCCAGACTTGCGGATGCTGGAGAGCAGGTCCATGATGAGGTGGGATTTGGTGGTAAGAAAGACGCAAGTTATTCTTCGTGCGCGTAACAATGGTGCTGTTGTTGAGATTGAAATGTTGTTTGGAGGTTGAAAAGTCCAAGGTTGAGTTGATGCGCTGCGACGCCACTCAAAGATTTGCGGGGCGATGCACCTGAAAGACCCCTGTAGACGCGCTGGAGCTAAACCCCACGTCAAAGCTCCGGAGGGTGACATAAATATCTCTGTATTCCGTTGGCAATAATTGCCTGCCTATTTCTTGTACCCACGCGGTTTGCTTCCATCTTGAATCATCTCTGGACCATCGTCTTCAACCTCAAACTTCTTTGAGTAAACATCACTAATCGCCATGTCAAACCCCAACGACCCTCCTCTCGACGAGATCCAATGGCGCTCCCCGATCGCGATCGCCAACATGGGCGGCCTGCACAGCAATAGCATCCTCTTCTACTTCGCCGAGTCGCCCTTTTTCGAGCGCACGTCCAACAATGCCGTCGTCTACAACCAGGCCATGAACAACTCGGCCATGTTCTCCGACATTCAGACCCGCGAGGCCTTTGAGGGCCGTCTCAACACTATGGCTGGACTCGAGTTTCGTGTCGCGGAGGAGCCTGCTGAGACGGGGCCTGGAGCTGGTACTGGTGTGTGGGTGATTCGAAAGCAGACACGGCGGAAGCATTACGAGGCTAGGGACGAGATTATTGTTCATGCTTCGTACTTTGTGGTGGGAGAGAATATCTATATGGCGCCTACTCTTAACGATATTCTAGCGGCGAGGATCGTAAGTTCAATGGCGCTGTCTCTTTGGCTGGCAACTCTAACCTGGTGTACAGATGACAATGTCCTCGGCGATCTCGCGAGCAGCATCCTCCGCCGAGAGCATCAGAAAGTGGCGTCCTTCTCTCGGTCATGTCTATCAACTACCCTCGAACCAACCCCCAACACGATCCAAGGCTCAAGATTCTGCTGCCGCCACGCCAATGCCCGAAGAAGCAAGCAAGGCCTCCGCTCTTCCTGCGACGGCGTCTCAGAAGGACGACGAGGCATCGCTGGAGAGGCTTGTGGAGGAATCTCTCATGGTTCACATGAAATACGGCGGCGAATACATCGACGAGAACCCTATCACCGGTCGTCCAGGAGAGTTCCACCTCTCGTCCACCGGCCGCAAGGTCATTCCACCACCTCAACTTGCTAAATCGGAGGGCATTGGAAGTATCAGCGGGCCGACTATCAATACCAAAGTGGATGATAAGAAGGATGACAAGAGCAAGACCCCCAAGTCAGCGACCATGTCAAAGCCGCGGCGCAAGAAGAGCAAGATGTTGAGCACCAGCACACCAGCTGCATCCTGAGGCAGAAATTCTGGCAGCATGGGAACGGCGTTCTGGATCAAAACGGGAGTTTATGCTTGAAGTTTGGTAGATACCCAATACAGTTGAATTATATATCCCTTGGCGTCTACTTGGCCAAAGCTGTTCAACTGATGGTGTAACCGCCATCAACTGATAGAACGGCGCCTTGAATGAAAGAGGCTTTGGAGCTGGATAGAAACAAGACCGCATCTGCTATCTCCTGAGGTGTACCCTTTCTCTTCATGACTGCAGTCTGCACAATTGGATCGTCATCTGGGAGCCCAGCCGTCATGGGCGTTCTGTCAAGGTTAGTTAATACTTGTCGATGTGAGTATTTGAACCAGGAGAACTCACTCGATGACTCCAGGACAGACACAGTTGACCCGAATTTTGTGTTGCGAATACTACAAGTCTCGTGAGCTAAATCCTAGGCTATTGTCTGGGTACGAGAACTTACATCGATAGCATCACTCTTGGTTAAGCCGATGACGGCCGCCTTGGACGCGCTGTATATGGCTAAGCCTCATGTATTAGCTGCAATTATACGACATCTTAGTGACAGAGACTCACGAGCTTCTGGTCTTCCAACGAGTCCAAGGTTGCTCCCGATATTCACAATCGAGCCCCTGAACCCAGGCCGTCCATCATGAGTTCCCAAGACATCCTGCGTCGTCATGTAATTCAACTCCTCACGCGCACAGAGCCAGAGTCCACGAAAATTAGTCTGCATAACCTCATCAAACTCTTGAGGCGTGACATGATGACTCGTCTTTGAAGGACCATAGATGCCTAGACAAAACTCAGTAGATATCCTCTTTCTAGGTTGATAGGCTCACCGGCGCAGTTGACGGCATAGTCGATACGGCCAAAGTGCGCAATCACGAGCGTCATGGTCTTGAGGACTTCATCCGTGTCGCAGAGGTCAACTTCAAAGGTGTACACCTCTGCGTCCTCGGATACAGCCTTGATGGCGTTCTTAGTCTCGGCGAGACCGGGGCCGCTTTTGGCGAAGAGGGCGAGCTTGGTGCATCCTTCTACTGCGAAAGATATGGCTACTTGTCGTCCGATGCCTTGAGTTTATAGTGTCAGAGTCATCTGGAGTGAATGGTTCGGTTTGAGTGAGTAGTTACCGGATGAGGCGCCTGTTACGAGGGCGACCCCTGGGAAGAGAGTAGTTGTTGCTCCAGACATGATTTGTAATATCTCAAGGTCAAGTAATGAGCCGTTGAAGTCTTAGATGAAGCTGTTGAACGGCAGTTTCACTCATTATCCTGTCTTCTATGAAGTCCTCGAGAAGCTGTGTGATGCTCGCATAATGACGTCGAGTACACCCAATAAGACAACACCATTCCCCTTCACACTGAGAAGCTCGCACAGTATCTCGACCGCCATGTGCCGTTGTATATAACCATGAGGTATCTTGTCTATGAACTTTTCAACTTGTAGTGCCTGGAAGAAACAAACTGTCACCCGCTAACTGATCACTCTACAACCCATCCCTTGCCAGGAACCTTTCTCTGCTTCACCTTCTTCGCAGGCAGCGGCCACCCTTGACCGCCTGCGCTCTCGGCCCTCAGATATGGGACGACGAAGCACTCCCGCACGGTAGCTCCATCTGTGGTCTTGAGCTCCTTGATCGGTTTTCCGTACGTGATGAGCGGTGTTCCCTTGGCCAGTCCTACTAGCTGCCCGCCCGTCACGTCTGTGAGGGCGTGCATCCTGGTCTTGGGTCTCTTCTCCGAGTCGACGCCTGATTGTGTGGCGCGCTGGAGGTATGAGTAGACGATGTACTCGGGACACTCTTGGACGCTGAGGTGGGCAAGGGGCGACGTGGGATGGATATATACAGCACGATCGCTCTCAACCTCCTGTCCAGTATGAATGGGCATCAAGGGGATATAAGGAACATCGATTGGTCGTCGAGGCTTGCGATACTGCTCAGGAGGGTTCGGTGTGAGATCCGCCCGAATAGCAACCTGATCGACAAAGCCAGCCGCAACCATCTGCTTCAACGCAGCAACCTGCTTCGGTGAAGGAGGATCCAGCTTGTCCTGGTACTTGAGGTTGGCAAAGGCAGACACGTTTGTCCGCAGGAGCTCCGTGATCTGTCTCCGCAGCTGCTGAATCTCCTTGAGCACCTTGAACCGGACAAAGTGACTCTCGCACCACTCCTCCGTGGGCTCATGTGCGAATTCTCCCACGACCTGCAGGAGCTTGATGGCGTCGGATCGATCGTCTAGGTAGCAGAAGTTCTTGTGGACCGAGTTGAACATCCTTCGTACGTTGGCCTGACGATCCTCGGCGATGACATCTGCTGTGGTGCGGATGACGGTATCGTCCTTTGCAGTCAACGCTGGAACTGCTTGGTTCTCAGGGACGAAGACTTCAGCGGCAGACAAACCGGCCACCAAGGCGATCGTGTAGGGGAGACAGTCATGCAGATGGCCAACCAATAGGATGCGGGCAAACCGGGGTGACAAGGGGAACACCGACATAGTCTGGCCAACCGGAGTAACCTGACCGGTAGATGAAATGGCCGAAAGATATGTCAGGAGCTTTTCCGACTTGGCGAGGGCCCTTCGGTCCGGAGGAGTAGGGAAAGGGAAGTTGACGACGTGTTGGAGATTCATGGCCTTCAGCTGCAGCACAATGCCCTCGATGGGCATACGCAGCAATTCAGGATCTGTGAAGGATGGGAAATCTCGTTCGTACACGGCAGAAGAGTAGAGCCTATAGCAGTGGCCAGGACCTGTACGACCAGCACGACCAGATCGCTGGTTCGCACTCGCCTTGCTGATCCATCCGATATCGTAGCTCTGAACACCGCTGAGCCGGTCATACTGTCTCTCCTTTGACCTTCCGCAGTCAAAGACGTAACGGATGCCAGGGATGGTCAAACTGGTCTCAGCAACGTTGGTCGCCAAAATGATGTTTCGTGTGCCCTCAGGAGCAGGCTCAAAGACTCGCATCTGCTCTCGAGTTGGGAGGAGAGAGTAGAGTGGAAGAACTCGCATCTTCAGAGGCGCCACTTCTTGGTCCTCCTCGATCTGGAACTCATCCTCACCCTCTTCGTCGTCCTCATCTGAGGGAAGATCATCCAGATCATCACCTCCATGGTCATCCACGTCACCAAACTCAATATCCTCCACCTCAACAGGAGCTTCAGTGGCAGATATTTGCACCTTGGGTCCCTCTGCAGTTCTAGGGCCGCCGAAAGCAGCCTTCAGTTGCTTGCTGAGTTGTAAGATTTCGTTGCGACCAGTCAAGAAGACAAGGATATCGCCTGGAGGCAGCTTCTTGTGACCCCTGCTAACCTTGCGGAACGCCTCGTCAACATAGTCGTGCTGAGTTCTTCGAGAAAAGTGAATTGTAACAGGATGCTGTCGACCCTCGACCTCGAGAACAGGCGGGGGTTTCGAAAAGAGAGTAGGGTTCATGGTGAGATCTTCGATGCGCAGCGTGGCAGACATGATGATGAGCTTCAGGGGCTTAACAGTGGGATCCTCCTGTGCCAGCTCTGCTCGGAGCTTGATGACTCGGCTGAGCATACCAATAAGGATATCAGTGTTGACACTCCTTTCGTGGGCCTCGTCAATGACGATGGCAGAGTATTTCTTCAGCGTGATATCCTGAGCAACCTCTCGAAGCAGCACACCATCAGTCATGAACTTGATAGCCGTCTTGGGGTCAACGGTGCCCTCGAATCGGATTTGGTATGCCACCACTTCTGACTTGTCTCCTAGCTCCTCGGCAACTCGCTTCGACATACTCACAGCGGCAACTCGACGGGGCTGTGTGATGCCAATCATGCCGGGAGTTGGCGAGCCAGGAGAACCATATCCAGACTCGTAGAGGAACTGGGGAATCTGCGTGGTCTTTCCAGAACCTGTAGAACCGCAGATTACGACAATGTCGTGGTTGTGAATGGCCTCCATCAACCTCTGTTCCTCCGACACGACAGGAAGCTTGAGTCTCGCCTCCTGAACTTCTGGTGTCCTTGTGACAGACACGCTGTATACTTTTCGGTTGATATTCTCGGTCGGCTTCAACTCCATAGGCAAGGGGTCTTGCTCAGGGGCTCGAGGGACAAAGTTGTCTGGTTTCGGGATTTCGAGGTTCGTCGTCGTTCCTTCGATTGATTGGTAACCCAACGCTTCATTTCGTTGCTGATGAGCCCAAGCCTTGAAAGACGATGACCTTTGTGCCTTTTCTCCATCATCATCCTCCATCTCTTCGTCTTCGTCCTCAGACTCTTCCTCCGAATCTTCCTCAGACCCCTCGCTGGAGCCCTCGCCATCCTCGGATTCCTCTTCGCTCGAACTTTCGTCTTCCTTCTGGGGCTCGGCCGCATCGTCGCTGAATCCGTTCCATTCGTCGCTTTCGCTACCGCTGTCCTCAGACTCCTCGGATGGTGGAGCTTCGACTTGGGCCAGGGAGAACTTTGATTTGACACCACCTCGCTTTTGTCGTTTTTGGATGACCGGTCGTCCCTCGTCGTCGACTTCGAGAGGTCTCTTCAGACCTGAGCCAACTGTTGGCGCACTGGTCGCTGGCTTTGGCTGTGCTAGTGCTTTGGAGGTGATTTCAGATTTCGTCGGCTCCTTTTCCGCCTCATCTGAGTCCCCTTCCTCATCACTGGAGCTCTCTTCATCCGGGCCAACCTCCTTTCTCTTCTCAAGCAGAATCTTCTCCCTCTCTTCCTCACCACCCTCCAGACCGGCCTTCTCCTCCCTCATTGCTCTCCTAATCGCCTCCTTCTTTGTCTCGCGACCTTGGCCAAGCGATCGACTACTTGAGAACAAGCTCGTATCGATCCTGCGATCCGCAAGCTTGGCGATAAGCTCTCGGTTCTCGTCCTTGCGCAGCTTGCCCTCAATGTACTTTTCCAGGCGCTTCGCCTTCTTGCCGCTCATCTTGGCACCTTCTTGTTGCAGCTCCTCCCTCATCTGAGCCTTCTTGGCCTCGCGCTCAGCCTTGGCCGTGGGCAGAAGCTCATCCTGGTTGGTGTCTTCAACCTCATGACGGGCGTTTTCTTTTGCCTTTTCACGGGCGAGCACCTTGTGCTTTCTCTGGCGGGGGACGTGTTTGGCCATGTTGGGATATTGTCTACCAGGGCGACAACCAATCCCTTGAAAATGACACGAATCGACGATTTGTCGCGATTGAATGAGAACAGGAACCGCGACAAGGAAATTCATGAAATTTTGGGACGGAAATCATTCTGCCTTTTCTCACCGCCAGAACCTGAAGCCTCTTTGAGATTAGTGCGGGGTGGTGGGGCCGCTCTAGCCCCGACTCCTTGCGATGGCCCAGAAGCTCCCGAAACGTCAACCTCCAGACATTGACAATAACTCGATTCAAGATGGAAGGCATAGATGTTAGAGAGGATTCATTTCCCTCAAGATCTCGCGAAGCTTCAGGTCTCGTCAACGGAGTTGCCACCGAAGTAACATCTACCAACTTCTCTGACAAGATCCTCCTCACCATCTCTCAAGAAGGCCGTCTTTCACAATGGGTATGCCGTCCTAGTTTCCCAGCTTTTCCTCCTGCTAACTATTTCGCTTTAGATACAAGTTCCTCTGACAGGGTCATCCGCGGGAGTAGTTGAAATGACTCTACCCAGCATGAACAAGGGTCTCCTCCCCTCGACGCATCTTACGCCTACAACACTGCTCGGCGGCGGTGGCGAGGAGCGTGAGACTCTTGGGCAGCTGTACGCAGCGCAACTCGCAAGTCATCTATCTTTAAGATCGCCGGATGATCGACGCATTCTTGTCGTGGGCCTTGGTCTGGCCAAGACCGATCTCGAGAGAGAGGCCTTCTTTGATCTTCTTGAGCTTGCCCAGAAGGTGCTGTGAGCATTAATGAGAGGCGCATAGTATTTGAACAGAGAAAAGCAAAGACATGACTGGAAATTGCTTCTGCACAGAATCCGCCCTGTTGAACCCTGATATCTGGTGGCTCTATGGACTGGCGTACGGCAACTACTTCGTGAAGCGTAACGGCGCAGTACGGAATCCACATCAATCCTCTTGTGTCTCCCCAAGCGAATACACTGAGACGTCTGAGTGAGGGAGACAAGATCGTTCTATAGAGCTGGCAGGGAGACACTGCAAAGGACGAGAATGTCTCGCACAGCACTCAAAATCACGATGACCGTGCCCATAGACAAAAAAGCACATATGCAGCCCAAATACGATCAAGCATTCATGTATTCATTAATGTGCATTGCCAACCACAAACCCTGTAAGCCTGCCGGCCTCTAGACAACGTGCCCGAGCTGTGTGCATATCTAGCGCTCAAAGTACAACATGGTCATTCGCCTTGCTTTTGAATCTGCTACGAGTGTGAGAGTCATTGTCACTCAGTCAGTGACGGCAAGCTAAAGCTCATCATGATCATAGCAGTGATTGCGAACTCGTCAATCACGGGAAGAGAAGAAATGGTAGCTTCAAGCAACCAAGGAAACAGCATGCGGGGAGAGGAATATCAATCCATCGTTCATCCAAGTCCAGCTTTCAGCGTTAACAACAATAACGTAGATGCTACTGTACAACTATGTTCATGACGACGATGATGAAGCTGGTCGACTCTTGCGATCCCTATTGCGATACTGTTAGTGATGTGCTCAACAACTCCAAGGACGCCTCAACTTACGTGCTCAGTCTCCTGGACAGCTGCTGCAACTTGGTATCATTGTTGGCCTCCTCTGCAGCCTTCTGCAGCGCCGTCTGTCGCTCCTCCTCCTGATGCTTCACAACCTCTTCATGTGTAGGGGGCAGCCTCTCGTTCTGCAAATCAACCTTTCGAGCGTCTTCGAATGTGTTGATGGCGTTCTTCAGACCCTCAGCACCCAGCATGAGTGTGCCAGCTGGCAGTCTTCCACCAGAGACAGTCTTGAGCTCCGTGACCTTCTCCGACTCCTCTCGCAGAACCTGGAACACACGGGACAATCGTCCAATGGCGAGAATCTTGTTCTTGATGGCTCTTCGCCTGACCTCGATCGACTCAGGATCCTGGGACAGCGCTGGCGAAGCGGGTCCAGGGGAGGTAGAAGAGGGTGTCTCCTCCTTGAGCTCTTCCTCGGAGCAGGTGCTGAGAATGGCGATGAGCATATCGGTGATCTTCTCTCCAACGAAAGGCAGAGACCAGGTGAAGACGTCCATGAAGTTGGGGAGCCAGTAAGGGTGAGGAGTGCAGTTGAACTGTCGAATGTTCATGACGTTGTTCTCATACTTCAAAACAGCGGCCTTATTGTTGTAAACGTCGAGGTAGTTGGGAGCGGAGAAAATGGTCATGACACTGGGGAAACCAGTGGTTCGGGTCTTGCGATACATTCGGTAACCGGCATCTTGGGCCTCGTGGGCGCGGATAATGGAGAGAAGGTTATTCTTCTCCAAGAAGGCGCAGGCGGCAGGGTAAGAGAAGAAGTACGAGCAACCTCGGACATGGTTGTGCAAGAAGTAGTCGCTGGTCTTTTCCTGGCCAAAGTCTTCAAGGGGGTCGGCCCAGAGGATGTCGCACATGAGACCCTGGGTGGGAGGCTCGCGGAAACGGTCAATCTGTGAAATGTCAATCTCAAGTCTTTGCATACAAAAGGAAACCAATACGCACGCTTTTTAGGTCATCGAGAGTGTGGAGCTCGGGGCTCAGGCCACCATGAATGCAGAGGAACTGCTTGTTCATGACAGCGGCGAGAGGAAGGGCGCAGAAGGACTCCATGCAGGCCTCGTACACGACCTCGGAGTACTTGTGCTTGCACTCGAGCTTGAAGGTGAAGTAGTCGGTCAAGTGGCGACACTCGTGGTTTCCTCGCAGCAGCCAGAGGGTCTTGGGGTAGTGAATCTTCAGACACCAAAGGTAGAGGACACACTCTATGCTGAAGTAACCACGGTCGACGTAGTCACCAAGGAACAGGTATCGGGTCTCGGCAGGGTCGCCGCCAACTTCAAACAGCTTCATGAGATCGTAGTACTGGCCGTGGACGTCACCGCAGACGGTGATGGGGGCGTCCATCTCGAGAAGGTTGGGCTCGGCGCGCAGGAGCTCTGTGCCCTTGCGAATGATCCAGAGAGCCTGCTCCTCGGTGAGGCGGCCCTCGCGATAGAAATGCTGCTTGAGGAATTGAATGTCGGGCTTGGTCTGGGTCTCGTCCTCGAAGAACTGATCGTCGGTAGGCTTGTACATGGCGGGTGCTTGGACATCTACAAGGAGGCGATTGCAAGTCAGCTACACGAACACCAAAGTAGAAATGACATGGCCATGGCGTCAGAGGCTGTATTAAAAAACGGGCAGCAACATTGAAGACACATGGCAGAGAGTGTAGCAGTATAGCGGGCGGCTCTGCGACAGCGACAACAAAGTCGATGATGATGGCGGGGTTGCGAGTTGGAGGGGATCTCACGCACCTTTGCACACACGCTCCAAGGTGCTGACCTGGGAGCCATCCTCCATGGTATGGATGGTGAAGTCGATCTCGGGAACGGGCTTCTTCTCCTGAATCGCGCGGATTGCATTATCGACCTGGACGTTGCGCCGCTCCTCAACAGAGGGCGGAGCGTTATACTCGCTCTCGGGGTCCATGGCGGGCGGCTAGGGGTTGCGGCTGGCGACAACGAGGGGGAGCGTTGGCCGAGCTGGGCGGCGGTGAGAATAGAAGCTGCTGCTGCTTGTCGTCGAAAAATGGATGGTCGTCAGGGCCTCGAGTGCCTTTAAGAATGATGCGACGACAGCAGAGCGTTTGGGGGTGAAGGCGCGGGAGGAGGAAGCGGGAGGGAGGAGGGGAGCTGTGGTGGTTTTGAAGGAGGACGGTTGCGAGATAGGGCTGACAAGAGGCGGGAGGGAAGGTGGAAGGTGAGAACTCTCCTCTCAGCAGCCAGGAGGTGACGGGTGAGCAGTGCAGTTCACAGAGACAAAAGGTAGGGGCCCAGACCGGACCCAGGTAGCTTGGGGGGCAGGCCTAGGTAACGGAGCCCGCTTACTTAGGTGGTGCTGTACCTGAAAAGGCGGGCAGAGATACTTTTGGGGTGTCGAGTTCTTTCAAGCCCGACAGCACCTCAGACTCAGCGGGCGTCCTCGTCGGCCCAATGAGAGACGTGGTGATCCCAGCAATGCTCTCTCCTGTGAACTCGCGTGTCCATGATTGCAGCTAGAGCGCAACATTGCCCCCCTCCACAGTGAAAAGCGGGCTGGGGAAGGGGACGATGATTTTTAGGTCTCATAGCCAAACTCGACCATATAAAATTGCGAATCTACCACACCTGAAACGCATCATTGCTATTCCATTCACGGCGGAAAACCAGGAGAAAGGAGGGGCCTGATCCCCCCTGGTGCGGACTCGCGTGTCTATGATTGTACCTGGATCTTGCTAAAATGCGGGCGGGAGAAGGGGACCGATGCCCTGGAGTATTCCATATTTTTTTACGCTGCTAGACCCGGCCCAAGGCCCAGACTGTCACCGAAGCTGGGGTTCAAGCGGTGAAACGGTGAAACGGTCAAACTCAGGAGCCCGAGATGGATATCTCGACTTGTTGGTTCTCTCCAGGCTCGTCTGGAAATTGATATCCTGGATCGAGGCTCCCAACTCTCATCGTCAGAATGTCTCAGCGAATCTCCAACTTCTATTTTCTGACATTCCTTGGCCCCACGTCACAGCCCAACCTTGTTCGCTGCCAGCATTTCCTGTCAACACCAATCAAGCCAGAAAGGCTATTCCCAAGATACGCGAGCCGCGAATGATGCATCCTGGAACCTCGCGAAAGAACAATTCCACACAATTACAGTACAAATCACAAACCCCCGTGAGGCCGCCGACTGGACAGGGGCCTTGCCTCGGCTGCCTCGGTGGTGTGGTTGGCAGCCTAATAGGGGGTGATCAGATCGGTTGTTTGTTCCGTTCCGTCATGGATAGTCCTGTCTGGTCTATTTGTGATCCCGAAATGACGTTTAACGGTGTCTATTCGTAACTGGCAAGTGTCCTAGGCCCATCTTTTTCATCAAGTTACGACGTCGACGGTGTCGAGAATACCAAAACGCTTGGCTTTCTGATGGATGGCCACGTGCCCTTCGAATAATGCCCATCTCCGTATCAACAGTAATCCAGAGTCAGCCTAACATGCCAAGACACAAGTTTCCAATTCCCAGTTCAGAGCAGGCAGTAGCCCCCATCAATAACCATGTCCAGGCCTGTTGTATACGATGATGCGTCGCTAGCCAGGTACAGGTATGCACCTTTAAGTTCGTTGGCCTCTCCCTCACGTCTAGAGTCATGTTAGTAAGTTGCCGGAACTCAAAGACCGTAAACTCACCCCATGACTGTCCTATCCTTCCAAACCTTTTGCATATCGTTGTCGGCAAACTCCAGAATCTCCGTCTTGATGTATCCAGGCGACACCGTGTTGACTCGACCGAACCCAGTCCATTCTACAGCCAAGGACTTGCCTACGTCGTCATGAGCCTCCAGTCTCTTTTTATCAGCATGGTACTTACAGAATTGGATCACCGCCGCCTTTGACGCATTGTACACGGCCTGCTTCTGCGGAACATTGACGATGCTCCCGCTGATGGATGCCGTAGCGATGAAGCTACCTGCAGCAAAGTTCTCCAACGGCTTACCGTCCAACGTTGTTGATTCGGCCTTTTGACGTCTGAAGTGCGCCCCTGCGCTTTTGGCGCACCACATTACGCCATCGACGTTGACTTCCATCACGCGGCGTACTGTCTCTGCAGGTCCGTCGATGAAGTTGCCGTCTGTCCAGCTGATGCCCGAGTTTGCGACAAAGACGTCAAGTCGGCCGTTGAACTCGGCGACGATCTCGTTGATGATTCTCTCCACGGCCTTGTGAGACACAACGTTGACTTGGTATGCTCTGCCTGTGTCTTGTGAGCACGGGTTCAAGCTCAGACGGGGTGGCGGTTGAGAATAAGATTCGAGGATTAACGGCAACTTACACTTGACGCCATATTCCTTCTCAATCTTCTTGGCTTCGTCCAATGCCTGTTTGTTACTGTTGTACCATATGGCAACGTTGGCGCCCGCCTCAGCAAAGGCATGAGCAACGGCGAGTCCGATGCCTGCGCCGGCACCCGAGACAATGGCTGTCCGACCCTTGAGAGAGAAGAGAGGCATTACTTTGTCGGACTTGGGAGCCTCCATGTTGTCATGGTGAAACGAACCAGTCTTCTCGTCCATGTTTGCGACTTTAGGCTGTATGTAAAGAGGTGAGTTGGGGAAAGTCGAGCAAATCCAGATCTAGCCAGGTTATATCTGAATAGTGCAGTGTGTCACTCAAGAACGTAGCCGTGATTCTGAATAGCCTCAAAACACGCAACAAATCAAGAAGGACATCAGAAGGACCAACCACAGGGAAGTCCTATCTTATATACGCCTATCACTATCTACCAAGGTCCCCATCGTCTTCCCTCTTCCCCCTCGAATTCGTCTTATTTTAGAGACAATTGGCAAGCCACTGCTGCCTGAGATTCACTCGTCATCGACAAATAAGCCACGAACCCCGGCCTCCAGTGGATCCCTCCACGATTCTTTGAGGTTCGTGCAGAGGACGAGGCTTGCGCAAACCCCATCCCCACCGTCTCACGCGCCTATCACAACCACTGTTGAACTTTAGTCTGTTTGAGATACTTGCTCTTGTCATACAGTTTCTGTGAACTGCCGTCTTCATGATTCTGGAAGGGTTACGTTTTAGGCCCTGATACTGTCCACTCTCCTTCATGCCCGCCCCTGACTAACGCGGGCTCCCGGTTCGGCCACGTCTGTGAGAGGCCGAGGACCCCGGTCTTGTACTGCACTCTGGGGTTTACGCAGCGGCCTATCAGTGGACGGTCTTGAAAGATGCCATGGTGGAGGCACCTATGACTCTACGTGGTGGGATTTCCATGGCACAAAAGATGGGGTTACTTATGTCTGTTTTATTCGTTGACCTCATGGTCGAGGGAGTTTGCCGGGTTCCTTCGATGTTGAATGAGCGAACGCAGATGTGGAATCATCCCGCCGGCAGTCCAGAGCTGTTTATGCCTGGCTCCCATCATGGTTCCCTACCTAATACCGTACATGATTCCTGGGCTGAAGACCTCAACATTTAACTACTTACTTCACCAGAAGAAGACGGGAGATATGTAAAGGGGGGCCTCAAGGTGCTCGGGTGATAGCCTCGTACTCCTGCTTGCTCTCCGTCGGTTGCCTCGACCTCATGTTGAGGTTGCGTCCAATAATCGTTTCGTGGGGGAAGTTGGTCTCGCGGTAACGAGACATAAAGTCATCTCGAGGGGCTACGAAGCTCAAGTCAGTCAACATATCCGGTTGCATGCATAGGCAAGACTCACTGTAAGCTCCACAGATTCGTCGAATACCCTCGAAAGCGCTTCGACCGTGCATGACGCGCCAGTTGTCAAAGACTATAATATCATTAATATCATCATGCATGACCAAAGGCGCTTATCCTACTTACTGACGACGCGGCCTGGCGTCAGCTGGAACCAGTACTCGCTGCTTCGGCGGCGAATAATCTCATTCCACTTGCGAGCTGCACTATACCACTTCTCGGCGTTAAAGACATCCAAGATGCCACGGTCATCATTGTTCCAGCGAACTCGAGTCAGCTCGCCATTGTCCTCCTCGATGACAGGGTATGTGCGGTCGGGCACGATGGCAATGCCCTTGTTACCGCTGGCATGCCATGGAACCTGAATCGTTCGAAGGGTCTCGTAAGCCTCGGGGGACTCTTTCTTCAGTGTGCTGGCAATGTGGAAGCCATCTACAAGGAGTGATTGGCCGCCGAGAGCATCATCACTCGGCTTGGCATTAGGGGGAGCGTGGTGGGATAGCAGGTGGAAGGCTTGCAGGCCAGCAGGCTCGCTGAAATAGGTCGTATCTGTGTGAGCAGGGAGGGCAAGGTTTGTATACGCCGTGTCGGCCAGAGCAAGATCTGGGATGAAGTCGTAGAACCCTCCGTAGTGAGTAGTTCGGATAGGGCCAACCTTTTCCAGGAGGGACTCGGTGGCCTCTGGTGTTGGGGGTGTGTCGACAACAAAGCTAAATCCATGCACCCACTGCAAGATTAAGTTAGGAAAGGTCAGTAATAGTCACGAAATACTTACAATGTTCCTGGTAAGATCAGCCATGCCCTTCTCATCAGACTTGTTCATGACAGCATCAAAGGCAACCTCAGGAGGTGCATCCTCGATGCTCGAATTCCAGAACACTCGAGCACTGGCTTGTAAGTAACATTGAAACATGCTGGGTTCAAGAATAGCTCACTCGTCTTGGCCGAACTGCTCGGCATATCCTCCCTCGAACCAGCTATCGAGCCAGGACCAGGGATGTTGGCTCTTGTGCGAATCAGACCCTCCAACAGTCAGTCAGGCGCAACATTCAAGGATGATCGAGCATACACTGAACCTCAAGATGCTTCTCAGTCTCTGAGAAATTGACTGGGTGGACGTCCTCTGGCAGCTACTACACGTCAGCCCAATCGTCATCTCGGATGGTTGCAACACCCACCTGGAAGGTATCAAAGTTTCGTTGCCGCGTGTCCTGATTGACGCACTGGGTGCACTGGCAGTTATCCCTAACCCGTCCATCAGCGCTTCGACGAAACAGTTACGCGCGGCTGTGTACTCACCGCAACCATAAGTTGGGACTAACGGCCCCGTACGTCAGTGACCATGATCCTACAAGCGCGGCAGGGCTAAGGGTATCATCCGACTTACAACGTCCGATGAGCAGGGCGTCCTTGCTCCTTGCGGCTCAGGCTGATTTTGGATCCATTAGCAAGCGCGACGGTTCTGCCACTGGAGGACCATCTCGTGGTGGATGCCTTGAAGCCGGCAACGGCATGGTTGCGCGCACGTCTGGCTGCAGAGCGGCCCAACAGAGCAGCGCTATAGATGGAGTTGATTAATTAGAGACAATGTCCCATGCCATGATAGGAAGTGAGACAGGATGGGGATTGGATGGTGGCACGGTACCTTGAGGGACGAGTAACAGCACCGAGTCGGCCGATCATTGTGTTGTACTGATGTGTACCTTTGGCGGGGAAACAAGTTGGTTCCTGAAACAAAGAGGCTATTTACTCGCCAAGAGCTTGACGCAATATCACTTGAATCTTAGAAGCGGCGGCTAATTGATGTCAAGACAGAATTGTCGAGTTTGACGTTGTTGAAGCAGCACCCAGTTCCTCTATTATGCCTCGGCACATTGCCGGAAGCCCCCGATAATCGCATCTGAATTCCCGACACCCGCGTGGAGTTGACACTGAAAAGGGCGTTGACAGGGCGGAACTATAGGTGTCGTGAGACCGAGGAAGTGCAGAGCTCGTCCTTTCTTATTGGGGTCATTCCATGCACTCTCTGAGAGAATGCAACCCTCTCTTCGTAATCGGCTTCCTCTTGATGCGTCGAGTTTGCTGCTCATGATCAAAGGCAGACAAAGGGCGGCAGTTGGATGCGTCTTTGCGTGTCTGTGAGCTCCACTTGTTTGCTCTTGCCTTCCATGGATGGATCCTTGGAGGACTCGAGGTTTGAAACTGCGGGGATCTCAAAGATGGAAGGAAGCTTGGGTCAGTCTTCCCCCCAGCCTCTTACCAAGCGTTTAACCGCTAGCAACTCACACCATCACCAACATCAAGAAGCTCAGTTGGTGATAGGCTTTTATCCCAACCGACGGATTCAGATTGGCTCGTGTGCTAAGAACTGTCCCAGATCTTGTTTGGGTGTTCTCTGCGTCCGTCTCGGCAGCCCTCATACGCGACCAGATCGAGAACCAACCCTCCCGATATCAAACCCATTCTCGAGGCCCAAGGCAGTTTTGCAGAAATCTGCATCGTTACCACTGTCCTCTCTTCCACTCGAAACGTCTTCTTGGCACGGCCAGAAATCGTCGGCCAAGTGGCGGTCTCAACCTCCAATAGTCCCTCTCCCCGTCGACTCCCCCACTAGCCTAAGCGCCGACCCTTGAGCAGCCTGGTTCCTCCATCACCCAGGGCCTCGAAACTTTCGCCCTATGACAGACTCTCACGGTCCCGAGATTCTGGATGCGGCCAGGGAGCTCATCCACGGACCCTGTCTAGCAGGTCATGGCCCTGGGCCTAGTTGAAGCTATCTGTCGCGTCCGCGCCTAACTTGGCACAGTGATTGGTTTGCGGCTGTCGCCAGGCGATCAGCGACCCATGTCGAGGCTGACTTACATGGCTCCTCCTATTCAGGAACAAGACCAACGCTGAAAGGGCCAGCAAAGGAGCAGCCAACAATGCGTCCCGTCGTCCTGGTAAAGCCCTCACAGGGCTCCTCGTCCTGTTTATTATCAAAAGCTGCCGCGCGGCGTCTGCACCCTCGCGCCCTCTGCTCTCATTTCCACCAACTCTTCCCTCGACCGTGGGAGGTCCAGAATCTAGGCTGACGCCCTCTTTAATTATTCCATGTAGAGCCGACATGGCCCTTTCGTTTCTGCCTCACGAGGGGAATCTCGTCGGGATATTCCTCGTGCTGGTTCTTTTCTTTCTTGCTCCAGCATCCCCCGCCGCCGTTGAGCCTCCTTTGAAAGTTATCTCGATCGAAGAACCAGAGAGCCCTAGAGGGGACTCCCCGTCCTTCTCCTGGCCCTTGCCTCGCCTCAGCGAGCGCGATGGTTCGTGCCCCGTCTCTGGACAGACCTGGTGTGGCAATGAACTTCCAGGAGACTTTTGCTGCCCTTCCGATTCCAGCTGCAAAATCCTTGCTGCGAACACCACCATCCTATGTTGCCCGGAAGGAAGCGAATGCAACATCATCAAGGCCATCACTTGCGAGATTGCCAGTCAGGACTCATCCAAGTATCCAGGCGCCCCCATCAAGACTCTTGCGCAGGATCAGAAACTGAAGCGTTGCGGAACCAAGACCTGTTGCCCATTTGGCTACAGCTGTGACGAGGAGTTTCGTTGTGTTCGCGACAAAGACCAGGAGGAGAGCTATGCGTTTCTGATTCCCGAGCCTTCATCAACAGCAAGCTCTACGTCGACGGCAGAGCCATCATCCACTTTACCTCCCGAATACCTTCCAGTTGAAACGTCGGAAGCCCCCGAGGTCATTCCTGGAACACCTCCCAGGGCCTCGGCCTCAGCCACATCTACCGAGTCATCAACACCGGATGAAGACGAGGAACAAAGCCGCAGCGGAGTGGAACCAACAGGTGTGGTGACAGCGGGCACGGTAGCCGGCGTTTGTTGTATCGCTGGAATCGGCATCTTTGTGTGGATGAAGTGGTTCCGAAAGAAAACACCCAAGGGAACTCCCATATTACACGACACTCGGGAGTCATGGGGATACTTCTCGTCAACAGGGAGCACCCCAATGATGACCAAGTACCTTCGCGTTACCCGTGGACCTAATGAAAAGTTCGTTGTGACGCCCACAACGCCTGCCTTTTCACCACTCCGACCACCCTCTCAAAGAAGATCAGAGAGTCCCGTGGAGCTTCCAGCAACACCTGTCTCGCTCTGCATGTGGAGCAACCTCGAGAACGCGGCCGTGGAGGAGCCAAAGCTGGCCTATGTTGTGCGTGCGAAACCGTCACCACGACAGTAGAGGCTGGCCGGATTGAAAACGAATTGATGACCATCACATGACCATGAGAAACGTCTTTCGCTGCACATACCAGTTTCCTGTTATTACTGTTTTGATACCTTCTTGTATATCATTTTCTATTCATGAGGACAGCGCTTGCGAGGGCCACTGTTGAGGGTGAATTGGAGAGCAGGGGATCCTGCACGGATTCAGACGATTCTCCCCGGATGAGCTGACTTTATTCCCTGTCGGCCACGTATCTCCTCTTCTTTTGTGTTGCTAGTTTAGCTGGTATGCAAACGCATCTTAATAGACGAAACTATGAAGTTTGGATCATGCAGAAGATGTATTACACAGTGTAGACGGTGCGGACGGGGAGCTTCCGGATATTGACACGGTGCAACATGCCTGATTAGGATGTCTTTGAAATCCACTAAGGGCAGCTCATCAATGCTGAAATTCTACAAATAATTCCACAACCAAAGCTGTCCTCTTTTCCACGTCGATAAATCGCTGTCGCAGGTCGTTTTTCGCTGCAATTCGATTGTTCCATACTTGTATCTTCGAACTGAAACAACGCGCCGACGCTACCGCTTGAACCGACCTCATACCTTCTCCTATCCATCGCCTCCAACGCCGCGTAGGCCATGGCTGGCTTGCCATTTGATCGGCGCCATCTTCCTGCTTGATCACGGGTTCACGTGTTGGCCGAGTCGCGTGGCTAAGACGATTCGAAAGCCCCGACAGCGGCAACATACAGCATGACGCATCAGGAACGCCTCGAATTCGAGGACCTCTACGACAACTTTGTCACGGCTCATCGAAGGCCCTACCATCGCGAGTCCACCTGGGACAAGATCACCCAGCCGAGCATCCTCCTCTCGGTCCTCATCGTCGCCGTCACCGTCGGATACAACTTCTATGCGACTTCTGCTACACTCCGGGAGTGGATACAGTTGCTTGGAAGGTGCTTCTGGGATGCTCTCGTGGCCGTCATCCCGGAGCGCCTCCTGGATGTCTTTGATACCCCAGATACTCCGACTTCAACTCCGAACTCGACATCCATGTTGCACGACGAAAAAAGCGCCCATGCCGCGAAGAGCGAGAGGTTGCGGAGGGTGATGGGGCTGGACAGCTCCAGGGGAGTGATGGCCTCTGTGTTCCAGGTCAGGAATCGCGCCTTGTCAATGACTGGTGGCGTCCTGGGCTTGAAGCTAGATGGCGATCACCCACCTGGGTTAGGAAATATGGATAATTCGTGCTACCAGAACAGCATCCTCCAGGGATTGTCTTCTTTGAAGCCTCTTCCAGAGTATCTCTCGGCCTGTCTCGAAGCTTCCGACAACGAAGATATCGATCGCGATGTTGCGCAGACATTGCGAACACTAATTAACGATTTGAACGATATGTCGAATTACGGACGGACGCTGTGGACGCCAGGTCTCCTCAAGTCAATGAGTACAATCATGCAGCAGGATGCGCAGGAGTACTTCTCAAAGATCCTTGATGATGTCGACAAGAGCGTCGCCAAAGCCCTGAAGAGCGCCCAACCACGGAACCCCGGCTTAGCGGCCAAGGTCGAAAAGGACGATACAGCTGCTAGTGAGCATAGCGACGACAGCGGTTATCAAAGTCTTAGCAGTTCCGGCACACTCGACAACAAGTTACCACGGAATCCTTTGGAGGGTCTTCTCGCGCAGAGGGTGGCATGTATTCAGTGTGGACACTCGGACGGTCTGTCCATGATACCCTTTACTTGCCTGACTCTGAGTCTTGGGCTTGATAAGAACAGACATGACCTGTATGAGCGCCTGGATGCTTACAGCAAAGTTGAGGCGATTGAGAATGTGGAATGTGCCAAATGCACACTCCTCAAAGCCCAGAAGCTTTTGAGCATGCTAGTGGGGAGGTTACGCGAGGCAGGGAAAACCGATGAAGAACTCGCAGAGCCGTTGCGCAGACTGGAAGCTGTGGAATTGGCACTGGAGGAAGACGACTTTGAAGAGAAGACGTTGACGGAGAAGTGCAAGATCTCACAACAGAGCAAGGTCAGCACAACCAAGACGAAGCAGATTGTCGTGGCCCGACCTCCTCAGAGCCTTGCGATTCATATGCAACGATCGGTATTCGACCCTTCGACATTTAACATGATGAAGAACTCGGCTCCGGTCAACTATCCCATGACGTTAGATCTTGGTCCTTGGTGTCTCGGTAGTACCGGGGAAGCTATCCCGAGCTCTGACCCTGATGAGAATGCGGAAGACGGGGAGAAATGGACATCTGATCCCAGGCAATCAATGATCGCAGGCGACTTGGGGGCATCGAGGCTTACAGGACCCATCTACGAGCTTCGAGCGGTAGTCACGCATTACGGTCGACACGAGAATGGTCACTACATCTGCTATCGCAAATATCCCAGGCATAGCCCGCCTACTAAGGCGGTTGAAGAGGCCTCTTCCGAACCGGGCGACCAGGCGGAGGTGGAGGTCAGCACAAATGTGCAAGGCAAAGAGGACGGCGAGTCCGAGATGGACTGGTGGCGGCTAAGTGATCACAATGTGTCGATGGTCAGCGAGGAGACAGTCCTGAGCCTGTCACCTGGCGTTTTCATGCTGTTTTACGACTGCGTGGATCCTACGATGGTTCTCACAGAGGATGTCAAAATGCAAGATGTGGACGAGGTTGCAGTTGCAGTCACAGATACCCCGACAGAACAAACAGGGAAGGAGAATCAAGTCGAACAGGGGGTTGAGAGTCAAGCGACCAATGACAAGACAGAGGAGAAATGTGTTGGCGAAGACGCTGCACCGTTACCTTGCGCAGAAGGGGATGCTGAGACTGAAACAGGTGGCTTGAACAAGGACGAGGACAAGGGCGGAGTCGAGGCAGAGATAACCTCACAGAAGCCAGCAGAAGAGGAGCGGGCGGAGAAGAGCGGCGGGAAGAAGGCAAAGCGCAAGAAGAAGCGGAGGAAGAATTAGATTTGAAGTTTGGACAACCAACAAGCGGAGACAGGAGTGGCGCCACTCTTGATAGTGGTGAGCTGGATGGTATCTTGTGCATAGCGACGGCGTTTGAAAGACAGCGGTTAGGCTTGAATATTACACGTCTAGGTATACAAACAGTAGAATTGAATTCAAGGTGCATGACAGCGCATCGCATCATGATAGATTCATGTTGATGCAGAAACAGGGGCCAGGGGATGGCATGCATCTTTTTACCGTCCTTGGCAACAGGAACCGACCGATCATTCGGAGAAGCCTTTTTACTCTAGACAGTGGAGATTCTGTGTATCACCAACAAAGAGTTTCTCGTACCCGCATCGCATGGGCCGACGGGCGTTTCGGTTTACGGCAGACGGGGCGTGATGGATGAGATGAGCGCATACGCCATGACCTATTATAAGACGGAGGCGTCGGTCAATACGGCACGGGAAGGACCGAAGAGAGAAAACAGAAGAGGTCCAGAAGCGTGGCTTTTTTTTTTTCCCTACGGTGACAGAGAACGTGGGCCCAGCCCTCTTTTGACATCTCGGACCATGTGGGCAGGGGTTGCTATACGATGATGATGGGCAAGGGGTTGGAACAGAGGAAGCAATGCAACTTTGAGCGAGCAATTGATCGATAGTGACAGACAGATCTGCTGTTGCCTATGAGTATACGTCAACATGTATACGTATGTTTGAATCCTTCATCTTCAGGCAACCGTTTACAAAGAACAACAAGCGAGGCTCTTATATTGCCCTGATGCGGTTATCGTTTAGCTAGCCGACGACCTTCATTCACCCCCGGCACGTGGGTGCCGATCAAATAGGAGAGACGGAGTGTCAGGACCGAAATAATCCTAGAGCCGAGATCGTAGTTGGGCGGGTTCTACGCAGCGGGTGATCGGACCAACTCGAGTTCCTGGCAGTGCCGCTTTAAGCTGGAGTCAAATATCATGATGGGATGTCGTGATGGGATCGGATTCATCCAGTTTTTTTTTTTAACTTGTTAGATCTAATGTTTTTAGAGTTGAGTGGGATGTATGCAGGGACGTTGAGATCTATGGATACCTACATGATGGCTTCCGAGTTGATGGTTGTTGGGTGTTGAAGTGAGGGTATCACATGCACCAAGAGGCACCAATGCGTCTTCTTGGGTACTCATCTATCGTTTGCTCTCCACTATGTGTTTCTCCCTTTACAATCTCTTGTACATGCCCTTCCATCAAATGAGGATCATCCCTAGCAAGCGTGGTCACGGAGGCATCCAATGTCTTCTTCCTCATCGTCAAGGCAGTGGAGGCAGATCGAGGCCACCATGACGTACTCGTTGTCCACCGGGGCTGAAAAGATGGAGAAATCGTGGCCAAGGATTCAGGGGTGCATGGAGGCGCTTGTACTCATCGTCTTTAGGTGATGTAAACTACGTGCCTGGGCCAGTCACTCAACGGAGCCATGCATCTCGAGGGCGAGCTTCATTGCCTAGTTTACGTAGACAAGGTGCCATACCCCTTGGTGGGCCTGGCCCAGCCTAGATCGTCTATACCATACGGCCCAGGGGTGCCTTGAAGGATTAGGACATTGCTTAGGTGTTGCTCAGTCGAACCAAAGGTCTTGAGACCACAGTGACAGGTATCACGGCAAATAACCTCTCGCAGATTGGAAGAAACAGAATCCCGTCAAAGTTAAGCAAGAAGCATATTTGTTTAAAAAGAGAGTTCAATCAATTATGACAAGTGAGTGGAGGCCAGTCGCGTTCTCGCCAGTCGGGACATGGGCCAGGACCTGCTCGTAAGGCTGGAGGTTCTCGACCAACCTATAATTCAGGGACACTCGGGAGATACGTGACAGGGAGTGCAGTCTGCCAAGTCAAAGATGGGGAGCAAGATCTTGGCGGGTGTTTGTGCCGGTCGAGGGCGCCAACAGACACGTTCTCGGGGCTTCGGCATGCTATGGTTGAGGATTGAGAGAGGTGTCGGATCACGCGTGCCGGATCTAGCTCGACTGGTGACCGTTGAAAGTATGTCGGCCATGATGCCGGTTGATGCTGAGCAGTGTATTCATGAGACAGACATGTCATGCCCTCACTATTGATGCCATCATGATCACTATTTACCACAAGTGTCACCATCACAGCTCCTCATGGATGTCAACCAAAAAATCATATCATTTACACGAGCCATCGCATAAACAACATGGCTAAAGCGGCAACCTCCCCATTCCCAAACCCATCACGTCTTCAGACACCCTCAACACCATTGGTCAGCCCGTAAAAGCCCACCAAATACACACCCCGGTCCCAGGGCCGATCGGTCCCCTGCCCGGGAGCGGGCCCTGCCTGGAAAGCTTAGCCATGAGACTGAGACCTTTTGAGTGTGGTTGGGCTGATTGGCAATACGAGTGGGCAATTTTGCAGGGTCCCTCGAGGAGGAAAGCAGAGCGAGAGAGACGCTGCTCAGCCTCCTTTTTTTGTCATTACGAGCGCTGAATACGGCCCTAAGGAGGGTAAAAGGCCGATGAAGCGTCAAGTCTCACCAGAGAGAGTCGTCCGTTTGGTGTTGGGCTTATTTTAGCATCTGGACTAGACTTTTCTAAAGGAATACAGACACGACAGGGTCAAGGCCCATATTCAAAGGGCGGTGCTTGACGAGGCCTGCATGTTGTTTTTTATCTGTTGGTCGGTAGTAACGTTAAAATGTGACTGAGTTTATTAAGTACCGATAGCTCTCTCTTTTCCTTCTCTTTCCCATCCCCTGATTCTCTTTTTCCTTTTCCCTCTCTTTCCTGTCGACGATTCCATTCTTTTATTCCTTCTGCCAAGCCTCGAATCGAAAAGCTTACAGGGAAACACCATCGAGTGTGACGTGACGCTACCAACGGACGAGGAAAGTCGGCTGGTTTAAAAGCAATTGGGGAGTGTGACGTGACAATCAAAAGGATCGGGCCGGGTTGTTCATTTAACCAGGCTCTTTCGTCCATCCTTTCTGCGGTTTACCTCCTTTTGCTTTTATTTCATCGACGAGAAGGAATACACGAGAGAGAAAGAGTTTGTGTAAGACGATCAGCGGCGCTTGATTGTGGCTGTGGGAGAATCGGTCACACTGTAATCACCAACGGAACGCGAATCCAACCACCGAAATCAACATCAATTCGAATCACAACAACTTTCCTCTCGAATTACGGAAAATGGCGGCTTCACCAGCTCGAGACCTCGAATCGGGAAGAACCCAACTCGAAGTCGAAGATCCCAACGCCGCGACAAAGAACGACGAGACTCCAACTTCAAAGGGTTACAAGCTTCACCCATCAGTGTACATCATGTATGTTTTGCGAATCAGAAAAAATTGGACGTTTTCTAACTGATCTCAGAACATGGATCTTCTTTTCCAACCTTACTATTCTGTTCAACAAGTGGCTCATTGACACTGCTAATTTCCGTAAGTTTACTCTTTCTACCATTTACACGCAAAAACACCAAACTAATCATCACCAGGATATCGTAAGCTCTCTCTCTCAACCTCAAATCTAACATTCAACTAACAAATCAGCCATCATCCTCACAACATGGCATCTCGTCTTCGCAACCGTAGCAACCCAGCTCCTCGCCCGAACCACGACCCTCCTCGACTCCCGTCACGCCCTCCCCCTCTCGAGGAGCATGTACATCCGCACCATCCTCCCCATCGGAATCCTCTACTCGAGCTCCCTCGTCTTCTCGAATGTCGTCTACCTCTACCTCTCCGTCGCCTTTATCCAGATGCTCAAGTCGACGGGTCCCGTGTGCGTTCTCATCGCCTCGTGGATCTGGGGCGTCGCCCAGCCCAACAGCACCACCCTCCTGAACATCATGCTCATCGTGTTTGGCGTTGGACTTGCTAGTCTGGGGGAGATTGAGTTTTCGTGGGTGGGCTTCATGTTTCAGATGTGCGGTACCATCTCTGAAGCTGTGCGTCTTGTCATGATCCAGGTCATGCTCAGCTCAGAGGGTCTTCGTATGGATCCCCTCGTCGGTCTCTATTACTACGCCCCCGTCTGTACAGTCATGAACTTTGTGGTTGTTATTTTCAGCGAGGGTCCCAAGTTTCAGTGGGAGGATGTTACCAAGGCTGGTTATGGCATGCTGTTTCTTAACGCATTTGTTGCGTTTATCCTCAACGTGGTCAGCGTTTTCCTGGTAAGTCGTAAAGCCCCCTTTTGTCAGCACTCGCAACTAACTCTTCCCAGATTGGCAAGACTTCTGGCCTCGTCATGGCTCTAAGCGGCATCCTCAAGAGTATTCTCCTCGTCGCCGCTTCCGTCCTCATCTGGCAAACAAAGATCACCATCCTCCAAGTCCTGGGCTACACCCTCGCCCTCGTCGGCCTCATCCTCTACTCGGTCGGATACGAGCAGCTCGTCAAGGGTTGGCACGAGACGCTTGCCTGGGCCGCTGGTGTCTGGAACGCCGAGGGCGACAACAAGATGTCGCCCACGATGCGCAAGGGCCTCATCGTTGGTGTCCTTGGCTTCTTCACTGTCGTCCTTGCTGGCTCCTTGTGGCATTTCCACGGGCTTTCTAGCCAGCAGGTTGTGAGCCTGACGAGTTCTTGGTTCAACAGTGCGACATGATTTTACGATGAGTAACGTGGATAAATAGAATATATAGATAGATATAATGAACCATTCACATTGTGTACAATCATCTGACAACTAAAGTGACTGACGGCTCAAGTCAATGTCTACAGCAAAGCCAACCACGCTTTCATTATCTATCTCGATCATCTCGACCCCCCGTTGGGTATCTACTTAACCTAATCCCTAATCCCTCTGCTGATTACTGATTATTGAAGTGTCATTCAAGCTATCCCTGCCATACACGTCTGTAAGCCAATCCTCGCTGCTTCGACTCAGCTCAACGACGGCTCCTGCTACGATCCCGTCGATCTCGCCGAGGTGACAGACTCCTGTCCCGCCTGTTGCGCCTGTCCCTCGACCGATCTCGTTCTCGATCTCGATCTCGGTCCCGGTCCCTATCCCTATCCCGATCACGCCGCTCCCGGTCTCTATCGCGGTCTCTATCGCGATCACGGTCACGGTCACGGTCCCTCTCTCGATCCCTATCCCGTCGGTCCCTGTCCCTATCGCGATCTCGGTCCATGTCTCGCCCGCGATACGTATCTCCCCTGTCTCTGTCCCTGTTGTCCTTGTCACGATCTCTCTCGCGTTCCCGTTCTCTAGCCGTCTCCCTATCCCTGTCTCGATCTCTGTCCTTGTCTCTATCCCGCTGTCGGCTACGACTTCGACTTCGACTCCTTCGCCGCTCTTCACGGCCTCCAGGTGTGTATCGGTCAATGTCGTCCATATTCCAGCGGCGACGCAAGTCAGGAGATCTCTCACCGCTGCTCTTCTTGTCATCAAGTCCGGGGATCGGCAAGCCCTTGTCCCTGGCGTCCTTTTGAGCCGCCAGATAGGCCTTGGCCTCCTTTTCTCGCTTCCTGACCTCTTCCATCTTCCACTCCTCAAGGCCATCCTGAGCCTTGCTTGAGCCAGGTCGAGGGGCAGAGGCCGTGGCTCTAGATCGAGAACGGCTTCTACGATCTTGCCGTTTCTCTGGTGCCTTTTCAGGTTGCCTTTCAGATTGCTTTTCGGGCTTTTCAGCAGGCTTCTCAACAGGCTTCTCAGCAGCCTTTTCAGTAGGCTTTTCAACAGCCTTCTCGGCAGTCTTTTCCGCAGGCTTTTCCGCAGGCTTTGAAGTAGGCTTTGAAGTAGACTTTGAAGTAGGCCGTTCGACAGGCTTCTCGGCAGTCTTTTCGGTTAGCTTTTCAGTAGGCCTTTCAACAGGCTTCCCCTTCGGCTTCTCGGGCTCCTTCTCACGTTCCTTTTCGCGGGGTTTGGCTTGGTCCCGGTCTGCCTCGCGAGGCCTTTCCCTGCTTCGGCGTCTTGGAGGCGAACGCTGGTCACGGTCGCGATCTCTCTCACGATCCCGATCCCGGTCCCGACCTCGCTCGCGCTCCCTTTCTCGAGGATCATAGTGGTCTGCTCCACCAAGGCGCACATCGCGAGAACGGCTACGTTCCCGTCTAGGGCGTGAGCGGCTTCTTTCCCTCCTCTCGGGACGCATTCTCGAACGTGACCGGTCTCGTCTGTCCCTACTTCGATCTCTTCTCTCCGTTCGAGCTCTGGATCGGCTTCTCTCTCTTCGATCAATTCGAGCTCGAGAATCGACGCGGGCTCGCGATCGACTTCGCTCTCGTCTCCGAGATCTGCTTCTCTCGTAGTGGTCGTATTTGGGTCGTGAACGGCTTCTAGCAACGCGCTCGTCCCTCCCAGCCCGTGAGCGGGTCCTATCCCGTCGAAGTCGTGATCGACTTCGGTCACGTCTATCCCTAATTCGAGACCCACTACGGTCTCGACGTGGGGAGTTGGAGCGCCGGTCGTTTCGACGAGTATCTCGGTCTCGGAGGCGGTCGCGATCACGTTCTCGGTCCCTGTCACGATCCCTTTCTCTATCCCTTTCTCTCTCTCGGTCTCTGTCTCGCTCCCGCTCGCGGTCTACAGCTCTAGAAGCACTGCGACTTGGCTTTCTTTCGTCCCTCGGGTCTGGACGTCTTGCATCCGCAGGTGTACCTGAGCCACCACTATCTGCTTTGAGCCCAGCGTCACTAAGCTTACGGCCCTCCGTAACTCGAGAGTGTTCACGCCGGATAGGGTTGATAGCAGAAACCGGTCCAGACTTTCTCGGTGGTGGTGCCAATGACGAATCGACCTCCAGTTCTGGTTGTTTTTGAGTGGTTTTGGAGCTTTCCCGGAGAAGGTCAGCCAAAGCCTCTTGCTCAAGGCGCTCGTGCTCCTCCTTGGATAGCTTCTCTTTGAGCTCTGCAGAGACAACTTCCTTCTCCTTGCGGCGGTCGTCTCTTTGTCGATCTCGGTCTCGGCGATCACGGTCTCTGTCGCGATCCCTTGAACGATCCCGATCGCGGTCTCGGTCTCGGTCGCGATCTCTTGGTTCTCTTTCCCGATCCCGATCTCGGTCACGGTCGCGTTGTTCGCGTTCCTTGTGTCGTTTCTCTCGTTCAATGTCTCGCTGGCGTTCACGTTCTTCACGGTCCTGCTCTCGCTTCCTACGACGTTCGTCTCTCTCTTCCTGACGTTTGAGCTCAGCCTTTTCACGCTCACGTTCCTCCTTCTTTCGTTCCTCTCGTGCGATGCGTCGCTTCTCCTCTTCGATCGCAAGCTCCTTCTGTCGTAGTTCTTCTCGTAGACGTTCACGTTCGGCTCGTCGAGCCTCGGTATCGGCTGCGTATTCCTCGTCGGTTTTCGATCCGCGAACTTGTTCTGCCTGTGCTGCTTCTTCACCAACTTCGGCGCGACGGGTTTCACGAATGCGTTCTTCAATGGCGCCCACGTCAATCAATTGACTGATGACAGACTCTGCCTTCTGGTAGACTCCAGACCGTTCCAGGGCGCCATCGATAAGGGCTGCAGCCTTTCGTCGGTCGAGAGTCAGAAGTTGCTGTGGGTTGCGCTCGATTTCCTGTTCGGCCACTTCGAGAATAGCTTTCGTAACTTGGGCCTCGTAGTCCTGGAGAATGTGTTAGAAGCCGAAATATTGTTTGTCATCCTTGCGCGCGACGTACACTAGCTTCAAACTTGTCCCATACTTGCTTCCGAATGGAATCGTAAGCGCCTTCTTTCTTGAAGCTATGCGCAAGAGATTCGATTGCTCCTCGTGTCGCCGAAGGCAGTGGAAGGTCGGAGGCTTTGTATTTGCGCGCCGCGGAAGGAGACGCCAGTTCGCCATTGGTAGGCGCCTGTTTGGTGCTTGGTGCTGCCATGATGTCGCGATGCGCCCAGCACAAAGAGATTAAGGGAGAGACGAGAGCGCGCAGGAGCTGGCGCAGAGACGGGTGGCAAGAATCAGTGCATATCGCGCCGATTCGGGGCAGAAGAAATCAAATTAAAGAGACAGCGCCGCACTCCTCAGTCGAGCGGCTTTTCTAATATTGCTCGAAGTTTGAATGGATCAAAATTCAAGGAGCTTCAACGTTGAACAGTGGAACGTGACATGAAAACGCCAAGTCACGTGGCCTCCTTTTGTTCAACCCCTACCCTAGAGTATCTTGTAGGTCGTATTTTCTTGTCAAGCAAACTTCTTTCTGAGGAATTTTATGCGTTTATGTTGTTAATTTGGTCTCGTTTTTATTTTAATTTTTATTTATATAAATATTTTTGTAATGTTATTCGTGGCTGTCGCCTGTGTCTTGCTTTCTTGAACTTTAAGTACTTCTAATCACAATCTTGAGTTTAACACTACGTTGAACTTTCGCAACCCTTGATAGACTTCTTGGCCGAATTACATGTATTCATTAGTTTCATGGGGGCGATGTCCACGAAAAGAGCTAATTGGAATGTTGACGTTGGAAAGAGAAACTTGCACTACAATCCGTCCACTCAGCATCTTGATCTCTTTTCACACCACAGCTCGATAGACTCGATGAATCATCGATTCTGACATGACACGTTGTGATACAACGGAATATGCAATGCTGGTAGAAATGAGGGTTTCAATTAAAGCTAGCCAAGCTTAGGCTCTCCTCCCCTTCACATTTCTAGTACATGTCAGCAGCAAGCAATACACTCAACACCTGATCAAAAGAGGTAAATACGAGACACGGTTCTCAACTCAACTTCAAGGAAACTTGGCATTACCATTATGGTATCCATATCTACCCTAACAAACACAGCCATCATGAATATGAAACTAAAGCATATCACTATTTGTGTAAAGAGCGTCATTGAAAAGACCACGGTAACAGCCAACAGCAACCTAAGACCTGGTTGTGCACTTGGCAGTTGTCGTAGCCCTGGAAGGACTCTGCCTCACCGACGAGACTCCACCGCTCACAATCGTTGGACCCGGGACCTGATAATTGGACGAGCCGCCGTAGATGTTGACAAGGATCCCAGGATCATTGGCTTCGTAAAGCTCAGTACCGAGATACCCAGCAGGTTTGTCAGAGCCACTCCCGGTGATCTTGAGGTTGAAACACTGCGGGTAATTCTGGGCACCGTTTCTTTCAAGTCCACTGTGCAGAGCAATGATCTCGTGTCGAAGAACGTAGTTTCCAGGGGCAATGTTGCTGGGGATCCTCACACTCCATGTGTAGCCATTCTCTCTCATGACACCGTCGGCGTATTTTCCAGGCCTGCCTTGTGATATGAGGCCCATCCCATCAATCTTGAAGAATTCAAGCTTCGTCTTGTCCACAGTCTCACATGGGCCGTTGCAGTTGGCTAGGTAGTCCACGATAGGTCCGCGGTGGTTCTCAGGCCATGAAGACCACTTTATGGTGATTGTATCGCCGGCAGCCACTTGGACATGTCCTTGAGCTGGGGCGGCGTCACGGTGACAGATGATATCAGGATGACCGTACTTGTCGGGAGAAACAAAGCCGTTGTCTCGCTGCTCGATGGTCCAGCCAAGCACAACTGGGGGCTTTCTCTGGAGAGGAAAGCTGGTGCTCAGATATCCACCGTAGGCGACGCCGTTAATGATGACTTGAGTAACATGACCGTGTGCTGAGACGGAGACGGCAGAGAAGAGAAGATAGAGCCAAGTCGAGGCACAAAGAGTGCTCATTGCAGTAAAGAAAGTCATGATGAGAGTAGAAAGTGTGAACGAGGGTATCAAGTTGATGTAACCTTGAATTCAATAAAAAGCTGACAAGTGCCTCTGAAGGGTTTGAACTCCCAAAACACAGAGGAAGTTGATGTCCTTTTATATTTGCATAACCGTCTGCAGTGTTCTTCTTCTTTCTGTTCCTGCTTACAAGCCATCTCAAGAACAATGCAGTATCCCAACACCTTGGGATCTCGTCAAGACGAAAACTGACCTTGTTTCCAATGTACGTACGAAATCTCTGACACAGTCCTCCATCTCTCCAGTTACAAACACCCGAAGGCTGTATCGGAGCACTCATGATTGGCCTTTCCCCTTGGTCCGCAACTACGCTCCCACCATTTGTACAACGCTCTCAGACACCAGCCTAACCATTCAGGCAGCCCCCTTACATGAGACCTTTTCGCCCGGCTTGGTCAGCAGAGACTAAGATACGAACCATGCATTTTGAGACACGGCATGGAAGGAGGGTCGAGGCTGAATGTGCAAGTGTTGCCTCGGACTGGACGAATGAGATGCTGGATCTTGTGTTTCTCGGCGGAAACTCTGTAATGAAAGGACCAGAGGCGACTGTTTCAACTTGGGCAGTTCCGAAAATGCACAACCATTCGAAGTGTCATCCGGGCCCTCGAGATGCAAGAAGCCGGACGCCACTCCGAGGGTGGACGACGGCTTTTAAGGCCAGGCGCCTCCGGAATTAGAACATCGTGTTACGTTGATGACTGAAACATATGTCGGCAGGAGGTTGATGGATAACGTCAGCGCATATTGGCAGGTCAAAAGCATGCTGGGCAAAGGTAGACAGCAGGTCAAATCACTCAAGATGGACAAAAGTATTGATCAATGGTCATAAGACGTATAACTGCGTTTATCGCGTAGCCCGTAAAGATATCCAGGTAAGCATGTACATGATCACCAACGGCGCAGCTCCTTACGGTACCTCTAGATGGTGGCATATCCCTCATCAACATGGATGGGATCCGATCCATGAATAGTCATCAACAGAGAGAGCACCTTTTCTTGTTTTGAAACACCATTTCGTAAAAATGGAAGTGGATATCATGCGTCCCGTCGTCAAGCTCGTAGAGGAGAGATCCATGCCAACCCAACGCCATGCAAGCAAATGCACCTCAGTACAGCATAAATGTCGGACCCCAAGGGGTCTCAGAACTCGCCTTCTCCGCCGTGGCCAACCACGCTCGCCGTCCAGAGTCCGACGAGACCCCACCAGTTGACCTTCCACCCTCTCCAGAGTCCATCCAGGCCTTGGCCCTTGTAGGTGGTTGTGGCAATGCTCTTATTCTTGCCCTTACCCTTCTTTGTGACACCCGGCCTGGTGGTGGGGACCTCGCGTGTTCCCTCCTCGGTTGCAATATGGTACATAGTACCAAAGGGGCCGTCATAGCGTCCGGGAGGGACAATGGTTGTGAGTGACTGCTCCTGACCACCGAGCGCCTTGACATATTCGGAGGTCGACAAGACTGAGACCTGTCCACGCCTCAAGACGGTCTCGACCGGGAGTTTAAGGAGGATGGCAGCCGATGAGGCAAAGAACTTGGCGACAGAGAACGTCATGGGCGAAGCCTGACTGTCAATCATGAATCGGGTTCGGAGAACAAGGGGTGTGGAGAGTGTGATAAGAGGGTGAACCAAGGAGTTGAGGACGGTAGGGATGACAAGGATTGAGGAGCAGAGGTATGAAGGCAGAGCCTTGAGAGTAGCCAGCGTCCGGCGCTGGCCTCTGGAGCTTGGTGTGACAATGAGTCTGTCTAGAGTCAGTATTGCTCACGTGCGTGAAGAGTCATAGTCCATACCTCGTTCGCACCAAATCTAATGGCGAGAGAGCCAGCCCAGTGGCAACAGCAGCAGTTGCAGCCACGAAGAGGGATGCCCAAGGATATGGGGAGGCAATATCAATCAGACGATCGATATCCTCCTTGACGCCTATATCCGGGACATTGAATATGGCACTGAGAAAACTTCTCGACCAGTTTTCTAGCAGCGACTGCAGAACGGTATACAGAAACGCCGCATTGGACCCCTTCCAGACGCCCCAGGCACCTTCCTTCCCCCACAGCTGCCCAATTACTTCGAGAATCGAGTCCGGTCGACGCAGAGTCAGGTAGTGCTCCGGAATCTTCGGCTTTGGCAGAGGAGACGGACTCCGGCGGCCACTTGAGCTTTTTGGACCAGAGGGAGTGGGAGTCGCAGGCACGCTCGATGTGAAGTAAGCGGGCTCGTCGCCCTCAGAATCTGATTCATGGAACTATGTCGTCATCATTAGCGGTGTGCCACTTACAAGTGACTCTGACGACTCACATCATACATGGAACTTCCATATGTGGAAGTTCGCTTCTTAAGAGGTTCTGGCTCTACCGTAGGGGTAACCAGAGCAGCATTTTCATCCTGGTTCCGGACTTGCAGCAGAGTCTTGGCCACCTCGAAAGGCTGGGCCATGAGGACCGAGGTATACTTCCATAGCAGCTCGTCGATGAGGTCCTTAACATTCTGCACCATGGACGGCGAGTTATCCCCCAAGTAGTCCTTGTACTCAAGGTCGTTCAAGATATCACGCGCTTTGGAGGCGTACCGCCCACCGGCGACCGTCACATGTCGGCCATCGGGGAACGGGTTCGGGCTGGGACTCGACTTGGCGAGGGTCTCGGAGGGGTCACCGATGGTCGGGGGTATATAGTACGGCCTCAGGGGATTGAAGCCTTCTCGGTGAGTCGACATTGTGCATGCGACCGCATTGGTCTCGGGAGAAGGAATTGCAGAGAGAAATGCGACGTCGAGCTCGGATCCTAGAAAATGAAATCATGCTCGCCCGCGGCCCACAAACCCAGCCTTCGGAGATAGAGAGAGGGCGGGACCGGAGCCCGGCAAATTGATTCACCGGCCGATAAGGCCTCCGCTATCCGAAGCTTGACTCTAGTTACTCACTTTTTTCGGCCTGCTTAAAATCATCTTGGATCTAAGAGGACGAGACGAATCCGCGGAGGGCCCAGCGTCCATTGAGCGAAATTGGCGTGTTCCAACCTTTTTGACGTTTGCATGCTTGGGACGAAGATCATTTCGACCAGTTTAAAATCGCATTGAAATTCTTTCCAGTTTCGCATTTCCCCGGTTTCTCGTTACTCTTCCCCGCGGTCTATCCTCCGAATACCCCGGCAGCCATGTCCGCATCACGATCCTTTGCGACCAGCTTGGCCAAGCTTCCAGCCACGGCCTGCCGACGAACCCAGCCCTTCCTAAGCAGAGGAAGCATCCTATCACAGACCTCTTCTCGAAGTCGATCAGCCATTATTCCTCGAGCTGCCCGCTTCTCCCCCGTATCCCAGAGAGCATTCACCACCTCGGCACAAAGGCGACACGGACATGTTGACCCTCCGAAGCCGGGCGAAGAGTATGTTCGCCGAACTGGAGCCACACCGCCGAAAGACTAACATTGCCTAGGCTCTGGATTACCTTTATCGAGAAGGATGGTCAAGAACACAAGATCGCTGTCTGTGAAGGAGACAACCTTCTAGATATTGCTCAAGCGCACGACTTGGAGATGGAGGGCGCATGCGGAGGTTCCTGCGCCTGCTCCACCTGCCACGTTATCGTCCTCGAGGATGAATACTTCGACAAGATGCCCGAGCCAGAGGATGACGAGAACGACATGCTGGACCTTGCGTTTGGCCTCACCGAGACGAGTCGCCTGGGCTGCCAAGTACTCATGACCAAGGAGTTGGACGGCCTCCGGGTGAAGCTGCCCTCCATGACGAGGAACCTGCAGGCGAGCGATTTCCAATAAAATATAAAAAAGGACATGATGAGAGCGGCGGGCTTGTTTTGATATGAGGACTTGTATTTGTATCTATTACCCTGGGAAGAAAAGGACCGGCGATGGCGGGGATTCAGGTGCATTAGGGGTATCTTTGTTGCGACTTTCGTTGCGAGGGCCGGAAGAGGTCGGCCTGATGATTCTACTACTCCTCTTAAAGAAAAAAAGAACATTAACCTCATGCCTCCTCGAGCGCACCCTTCTTCAGGCCGCCGCCTCCTGAAGCGATCAGCTCGAGGAATCCCTTCTTGCTCATCTCGTTGACCTTTTCCTTTCGTTGCTCCATACCGATGACACCCTCCTTTCTCGAGTTCTTCTCCGTCTCGAGAGCCTTGACCTGTGCGGCGCGGACGGCGTTGAACAACTTGACCACACCGCGCTGCGCAACCTTTCGAAGCCTCCTCTCCGTCACTAGAATCTCCGACGTTGACGTCTCGAGCTCGCCCGTGGTGTCGTTGGCGGTCGCGATGAGCACGTCCTTTACTCTGCCCTTTTCCAACGCCAATCGCTTCTGGTCGCGGATCTGTTTCCTCGCCTTGGCTTCTAAGGCGCTGTCCACCGCCGCCTTTGAGGCTTCGTGGGCGGCGGCACTTCGTGACAGGACGGGATCTGATCGCTTGGATGTTGACAGTTTGGTGGAGAGAATCTTGGAGAGCGATGTGGCGAAAGCATTGGGGTCGTTGCGCTTGGACTTTTTCCTCTTTCCGCCAGCTTCCTCATCATCGTCATCATCGGAACCTTCTTCATCCTCCTCTTCATCGTCGTCCGCCTCCGAATCGCTCTGGGGCTCTGCCTGCGCCTTTGCTTTTGTCTTCTTAACTGGCTTCTTCAATGCGGGACCTTCCTCATCTGAGCTGGTCCCTTCATTGTCGGAAGCGCCCACATCGTCGACCTTGGCGTTGTGAATGTCGTCGTCGGAATCGAGGAGGTTGACAGCATCAAAATCCTGCTGCGCGTCGTCGCCCTCAGAGTCGCTGTTGTATTCCTGCAGAGCTCTCCGCTTCTGCTTCTTTGAGGGCCTTTGTACACGACCCTCATTTTGTCGCTTCTTCCTGTTGCCTGGGCCAGCCATTGCGAATGTCGAGTTGTTGCTGTGGCTGAAAATGTGCTGGGACGTCGTCGCGCTGATGCTGGCTCGTCGTGAAACTTTTTTGAGAATTTTGCCGGGGAAATTTTCTGGCAAGTGGAGGGGCGGGCCAGGGCGGTGAGCTAAGCTCGGAGGCTGAGTGTGGGGCAGATCGGGGTGGGGCCGTGATCTGGTCCGGGATGGACTGACGGGTGCCGATCTGGCCGTTGTAATGGTACGGGGATGAAATTGACCATCACTTGAGGAAATGACTTAGTGGGAGATTATTTAGATTGTTTGTTCATTTCAAACCAACTAGTATAACTGATAGGGACCGGCCTAACCCTGGCCTGACATATCGTCCCGGTTGTCGGTTGGTGGAAGAATCATTGCGATGGGGGCCTCCTCCCTAAAGTAAGGACAGTGAAATCTTATTAAGCACGAGATATTAGATACTACAAAGCTATTCCAAAAACAACCCAGAGGAAAAATCATCGTTCTCGCGATTCCAGAACCGCGACCCTATTTCGTTCTAAAAAAACTGGTGAAGCCGGTCCCAGATCGAGGGAGGGGACTTGAAGCCCTCAGGGGCCTCCGGTGCCTCGACAACTGTTGTCCAAGTCTCCTTGCCGTCAATGTATAGTGTGTAGTTGAGGCTACTCTTCTCTCCCTGCTTCTCGATCGAAAAGGAACCAAATTTGGAAATGCCACCGGGGATGTAGCTATATTGCTGTTAGCGGCAGATATGAAAGGCAACAAGGCAAACTTACTTCATCATAACATCTTCATCGTCTGTCTGCTTATATGTAGGGAAAGGAGAAGCGAATTGGTTCAGCGGGCTGGTGGAAAACTCGTGAGCGGCAGCAGACTGAGGCCATCGCGAGCCGACAGGTGGAGGGAACCTTGTGGCAGCAAACTCGTGTCGATCGCCGGACAGGATAACAACGCCCGTGCCTCGTGCACCGGAATCCCACATGGCCTCAAGGATCTGCTTTCGCTCCGTAAGGAAACCGCCCCAGGTATCCTTGACATTGACAGGCCAGTTCTTGGTGAAGGGGACGGACGA
The DNA here is from genome assembly GCA_027569015.1 of Ascodesmis sphaerospora. Taxonomy (NCBI): domain Eukaryota; kingdom Fungi; phylum Ascomycota; class Pezizomycetes; order Pezizales; family Ascodesmidaceae; genus Ascodesmis; species Ascodesmis sphaerospora. The sequence continues at coordinate 1,454,991 of JAPPUR010000006.1, forward strand.
AGCAATGAACTTCCATCGAACTCCCTGGGGCTCAGGACGGGCTAGCCAAGACAGGAGGTCAGCCAGCTGCTCCTTTCCAAGCATGGTCTTGTCGGTCGCATTGAATGGGAGGTTGTTGCTGGAGCGGTAGCTGCGGGTGTCCATCATGAAGAAGCTGGCCGGGCCCTGAGTGAACTCGTACCAGGTAGCGTTACTCCTTGGGCCGCTCTGTGTAGCAGACTGAGCTCTGGGTGGGTTAACGTTGGCTTGATAGATGTGCCAAGGATCGACAGCGGCGCTGTAGATGCCAGTTGTGTTTGAAGACCAGTCATTCGAGATTTCGTGGTCATCAAGGACATGAATCCAGCTCAGGTTCTGAGCCACGGGAGCCCAGTCTGGTGAAGCGTAAACTTGGCGGTATTGCATGCGGTATTCCTCAACCGTCTTTCCAAATCGCTCTGGAACATCGACATAGATGAAGTCGCCCAGGAACAGCATGAACTGAGGGCTCAGGGAGGGAAGCTTTTCTGCCAAGTTCCTCAAGCCAGGGATAGCCAGGGGGTGATCCACCGGGTTGTAGGGGAAGCGAGGCAAGATGCAAGAAGTAGAGAGGAATGTGAATAGCCCATTCTCGGTGTCGGGCATCTGTCCCGGCTTGGGGGCAGATCGGAACTCGCCAGTGTGGTTGTTGGAGGTCCTCCATTCATACTTTCTCTGCTTTGAGTCGTCGAGGGGTACAGTCAGAGTTGTTGTGAAGTCGGTGCTGTTAGTAGTCGAGGAGACAAAGCCTGCAGTCAACCACAAGTTGGTCTCAGATGACAGTTGGGGATCTTGAATGTGGTATTCGAATGTGATGGGTAGCTTGGTCTGATCGGGCTCACGAATGACGAAGCGAGCCTCAGATGGGGAGACGTATCCAAGACGAACGAAGGAGAGGTCATCGGCAGGGTAATACCATCTCGCGCGGAACAAAGCATCAGCCGTCAAGGCGATGAAGATGACGTTGATAAGGAAGGTCAGGAATGAGGCAATGGGGCGTCTGGCGCTGGGAGCTCCTAGCAAGAGGATCTTGAATGCGCTAGGAATCTTTTCACCAACGACAATCTTCTCCTTGATGTCAACCACATCGGTGACAACTTCAGGCTCAGGGGCGACTGCGACGCCGTTTCTGGTCAACAACGGTGTTGTAGATGTAATGGTGGACTCTTTCACTGTGACGTCGACTTCATCCTTGAGGACCTCCACTTGGGGCTTAGAGAAGTAGGTTGCGATGTAAGAGGGGACATAGATGGCGAAAAGTGCAAATGCAATTGAAGGGAAATGAGCCTGTCATGGAGGTTAGACTTGTCTCGGGAGCTCTGAGGCTGTCTGGCTTACAGGGAACTACATGTATTGTTAGTCAATTTGTCATTCAATCCATCGGAGAATACAAACAAGTCTAAAAAAGACGACGGCACATATCCTCAGGGCGACCGAGGATACGTTTGCGACTGTCGTCTGGAGGGCCATTTTGGAGATGACCGTTTAGGGGGAGAAAGCGCCGGCTGACGGTTGGCAATGGATGGCGCCTAGAGGGGCCAATTCAGTAGATATCGTCGATCAAGGAGAGTAGAGAAGAGAATGTGAATAGGACGTCATGCCAAATTGTCAATGCGACATGAGGATCAAAGGTTGCGTTTGGGGGATTGTTCAAGAAGTCAGCCACGTACTCCTTGAAAGAGCTTGACAGGGGAGTGAGGTCATCATCCTTGATAACGAGTGATGGAACACGCCTGAACGCGTATTGGCAAATGAACTGTGGCTGACACCCCTTGACGCAGCAACAAGGTGTGGCTTGCGGCTCTAGGCTGTGGCTAATTCAGCTCAGGAGGGGCTTTCCTCCAGCTGGCATTCCCATTCCAGGGGTTCAGCGCCCAGGGGCCGGTGGGTGCAAAATTCCGCGCCGAAGCTCAATCGTGGCCCGTTCAGTTACATGTGCTCCAGTACCATCCACTTTGGCGACAGCTTGTCCTGAACCAGCCGTCCAGTCAAGCACGCGACAACATCTCCCACAACACCGCAACCATGAGACTGCCGACACTTCTCGCCGGGCTGTTCGCCTGCCTCATCACCGATGTCGCCGCTACTGCCTTGACTTATAAGCTCGGTGCCAACGAGAAGGCCTGCTTCTACACTGCGACGAAAAAGGAGGGCGAGAAGGTCGCATTCTACTTTGCCGTGAGCCTCACACGACACCACCATACGCATCGAAACTCGAGCTGAATATAATACTATAGGTCCAATCTGGAGGTTCTTTCGATGTCGACTACATTGTTGAGGGTCCCAATGGCAAGATCATCATGGATGGCCAGAAGGAGAGGCAGGGCGACTTTGTCTTCTCGGCCAACGTGGTTGGTGACTACTCGTTCTGCTTCGACAACGAGATGAGCACCTTTGCCGAGAAGTACGTCGACTTTGAGATTGCTGTCGAGAACGAGGCCCGCGCCCAGCTGCCCTCGAAGCAGGGAACCACCCCAGAGCAGACCTCTGTCCTGGAGGAGGCCATCTTCAAGGTTTCCGGCCAGCTCTCCACCATCTCGCGCAACCAAAAGTACTTCCGAACCCGTGAAAACCGCAACTTTGCCACCGTCAACAGCACCGAGGGCCGAATCATCAACTTTAGCATGATCCAGATCGGCCTTATCATCTGTATGGGTGCCCTGCAGGTGTTTGTCGTTCGGTTCTTCTTCCAGGTATGCTTGACCAATTCTAAGAGACTGACATGCGCTAACTGTTCAAAAGGGTGCGCGCAAGGGTTACGTATAAAGGATTCGATGTACCATATACCAAGCTGGATCTGGGTGTTACGAGGCGCGAGATCAAAAAGGAGGCGGATACTGGAAATGTTATGTATAATCAATGGAAACATAGCTCACGGCCTGGCTGGGGATTTACGTGGTGCCTGTTTTCGGCCCCCAGGCTGTCATGTTCCATGCTTGGACGAAGCCGATGAAAGTTGTCATGATGCGCTTGATTGGACTGCTAGAGATAGCGAGGGTTGTTCTAATAATTGTCGATGCGATGTCATAATATGACGTGAATACCTGAATTCTGAGCTCCCCGAAACACTTGAATACTTGTACAATTCATCTCCTTTAAAACAAAATGTCAAATGACTGATTTTCGAGGTTCTGCTTCAAGTGCTCCAGGTGTCACTGAGCAGCCTGTAGCGCCCCAAGATCTTGGCGTGGTGCTGCAGCAGCCCGCGCTAAACCCATTTTGGCGCGTCGCCTCTTGAAATTCTGAACCTTGGAGCCTCCGCGATCTTCAAAGACATTCAAACACTCCATCCCCATCAACACAACAAAATGACGTCGATCGCCGGGTCGCTTCAGGCTGCGCTGCCCAAGCCCAAGTATACGGGCGAGGACGAGGAAGCTCCCGCGCGAGCTCAGCAGCGTGGCGTGAGGATCGTTGGCCCCGGACAGCTTGACGAGACGCAGCTCGTGCTCAAACGATCCGGTCCTCCAGCCTACGGACAACGATCAGGATGGCGACCACGTACGCAGGAGGACTTTGGCGATGGAGGCGCTTTCCCCGAGATCCCCATTGCCCAGTACCCGCTCGACATGGGCAAGAAGGGCGCGACGACGAGCAACGCGCTGGCGATCCAGGTCGACTCCGAGGGCAAGGTCAAATACGACGCGATCGCGCGACAGGGCCACGGCGAAACCCGCATAGTTCACACATCATTCAAGGAGCTGATTCCTCTTCGACAACGCGCCGACGCGGGCGAGATTGATCTTTCGCGACCGGACAAGGAGTCTGTCGAGGCAACAACGGAAAGGACCAAGAATGCCCTGGCTGCGTTGGTCAGCGGTGCGGTGGCTGCGCAGAAGCCGAAGAATGTGAATATTGGACAGCGAAAGGATGCCACTTTTGTGCGATACACGCCGGCGAACCAGATGGGCGACAACTCGAAGAAGCAGGACCGCATCATGAAGATTGTTGAGAGGCAACGCGATCCTATGGAACCCCCCAAGTTCAAGCACAAGAAGATTCCTCGAGGACCACCTTCACCCCCTCCGCCAGTCATGCACTCGCCGCCCAGAAAGCTTACAGCCGAAGACCAAGAGATGTGGAGGATTCCGCCTCCAGTCTCAAACTGGAAGAACCCCAAGGGTTTTACGGTACCACTGGACAAGCGATTGGCGGCAGATGGAAGGGGACTGCAGGATGTGGCCATCAGCGACAAGCATGCACAGTTTGCTGAGTCTATCAAGATGGCGGAACGTCATGCTCGTGACGAGGTTCAGCAGCGCGCCATGATGCAGCAGCGACTGGCGGAGAAGGAGAAGGCACAGAAGGAAGACAATCTACGGGAGCTGGCCCAGAAGGCCAGGGCAGAGCGTGCAGGTGCAGGCCGCAAACGCAGAGACTCTCGCGATTCCCGAGATTCGAGAGATTCAAGGTCACGATCGCGAAGTTACAGCTACTCAGAGTCTGATCGATCCGATAGCGAGGACGAAGAGGTCAGAGAGCGTATCAAGGCGCGACAGGAGAAGCAGCGGGATGAGGAGCGAAAGCTACGACAGAACCGCATGGGTGCCGAGCGCCGAGCCCAGGTCATGGCCCGCGAACAAGGCAGAGATATCTCTGAGAAGATTGCTCTGGGCGTGGCCAAGCCAACGCAGTCTAAGGAGACCATGTACGACTCGCGATTATTCAACCAGTCGAGTGGATTTGACAGCGGCATCAACGAGGATAACCCCTACGACAAGCCACTCTTTGCAGCGCAGGACGCTATCAGCAGCATCTACCGGCCACGAGCCAACATGGATGACGATGACGCCGAGGCAGGAGATAGGGAGATGGCCAAGATTCAAAAGGCAAGCCGATTTGGAGAGGCACTGGGCAAGGGAACGTTCAAGGGCGCCGCCGAGGTTGAGGTCAGTATTTCGTCTTTCACGTTATCATATCGCATGCTAACACACACTCTCCAGGCGCGAGAGGGACCAGTACAGTTCGAGAAGGATGCCGGCGACCCTTTTAATGTGGACAAGTTCCTGTCCGAGGTGGATCAGGGCTCGTCGTCAAAGCGAGGTTACGGTCTGCAGGATGAAGACAGCAGGCAATCAAAGCGACCACGAGTGGACGACGACGACGAAGATTAAGCAACAGATTGTACGGTTATGTGTGGTGTATAAAGTTAGACCCAGGTCAGGCGTCAATGATTAATATGGATGGTGTGTTCCAACAGCTTTTGCTATGGAGCAGATATTTGAGACCAAGCCGCTTTTATGTGCAGATTCCACTTAGACTGTCCTCGTAAATCGTCATCAACGTTGATTTGCTCTTCTACCTAGTAGTAACCTCGGATCAAGACGAGGCAGAGTAAAGTCTCATCTCACTTGACCTTGCACTTAGGCCCAAGTCATATTCATTTGTCATGCCCAAGTCGGTGTGTCAAATTTCCGCTCCCTTCCACTATACAATTTCGACCAGCAACACAGGGATGCCCTGGAAAACTTTACCCCGAAAAGCTACGACGTGGTCACGCACGTTGAAGTCTTTTTGAGTAGCTCCATCTCCAATACGTGGAATTGAACCTCTTTGGGTCCCCCTCCCCCAGCCTCGGAATTATGGCCGCTTCGGGGCCCCGACTTGCGGGGGGCCAAGGCGACGACCCGCGATTCCCTGGACTCGAACAAGAATCATCATGTTATTCACCATGCCATGCCATTCCGCAACAGGGTCTTTGCCGGAGCTAAGAAGGCTTCTCCTGAGAACCGGGTTCCCCTCTCGCTAAGTCTTTCTCCCGAACCCCGAATGCAAAGATGGGGAACCTCCCCCAACCGGTCGTCCCCTTAGCCTGAAAGGAGGCGATCGGCATCTCCCCATGGGGAAACATGGGCCTGCTCGGTGGAACTCGAGCTCACCTTGCCAGGTCTTGACTCGAAAGCTTCATCCCCCAAATGACAATGGGGGTTGGGCTGGGCTGTGGGGGACCTGGGAAGCTTATAAAAGGGAGATGAAGCTCGTGAAGCTGTCGGTGAGGAGCTAGGGCTTTCAGCAAACTCACATCTCCCACCATGAAGTTCCGCAGCGTATCCCTCGCCGCCTTGCTGCTTCAGGCACCTCAATGGGTGGCCGCAGCTCTTAAGGCAACCGAATCCGACACTGAGCTGGTCATCTCCAACGACCGCCTCTATGCCGCCGTCCAGAAGCCTGGTGGCTCCATCGTGAAGCTCACCCTCGATGGAACGAACCTCCTGGGTACGAGATCGGGCTCTACCGGTCAAGGCCCGTACCTCGACTGCTACTGCACGCCCAAGGGATTCTGGACTCCCGGTACCATGACGCCCAAGTACAAGCTCTTCAAAGGCAGGGATTCGAGCGGCAAGGACTACGGCGGCATCATGATGGCCGACACGTTCACCGAGACGGGCCAGGTTCTGGAGCAGTACTGGTTCCTTCGGGACGGCGAGACGGGCCTGCACACCTTTAGCAGAGTCGCCTACCACAACGAGGAGCAGCCGTTCCTGCGCAACCTGCAGGAGCTGCGAACCATGTTCCGACCCAACAGCGAGATGTGGACGCACCTCCTGACCAACGAGAAGCAATACGCGCCTCTCCCTGGAAAAGAGGCCATAGCGAAGCAGGTCGTGGTGCAGGATGCGACGTGGTATTTGGGCAACACGCCTGATGATGCCTATGTCAAGCAGGAGGCGGATTACTTTACAAAGTACACGTTCCAGGACAACTGGCGTGATATCGACGCCTATGGACTGTAAGCATACACGGACGGCTTTGAGAATTGGTGACTGACGTGCAACAGGTTCGCCGATGGCTCCAAGACCGAGGATGGCGATGCTTATGGTGCTTGGCTCGTCATGAACACCAAGGACACCTACTTTGGAGGACCTCTGCACTCGGATCTGACTGTGGATGGTATTCTGTACAACTACATCAGCTCCAACCACCACGGAGACCAGACTGTAAGCTATTCTCACTCTAACATTGTGATAACTGGCTAAGAAGCAACAGCCCAACATTACCCATGGCTTTGACCGCACGTTCGGCCCTGTAAGTATATCCCGAGTTAAGAGAGATGAACATGTCTAACCGGAGATAGCAATACTACCATTTCAACCGCTTCCCTGCCGACACGGATATCCTGACTGCTCAGGCCGATGCCGCTCAGTATGCGGATCCCGAGTGGAACGCCGACTTTTACGACTCCATCGCCAAGCATGTCCCCAACTACGTCCCATCCAAGAACCGTGGTACCTTTGAGGTCAGGGTCGACCTTCCCAAGGGAGCCAAGAACCCCATAGCCGTTCTCGCCCAGAGTGGTGTCGACTTCCAGGACAATGTGTTTGATGTCAACGCCTACCAGTACTGGGCCAATCTCGACGACAGCGGCAGGGCGACCATTCCCATGGTCAAGGCTGGCACGTACCGTCTGACCGTCTACGCCGATGGCATCTTTGGACAGTTCACCAAGGACAAGATCAAGATCAAGGCTGGCAAGACTGAAAAGACAAAGGTTACCTGGAAGGAGGAGTCTTCGGGCAAGGAGCTCTGGCGTATTGGAACCCCCGACAAGACCTCGGGCGAGTACCGTCACGGCTTTGAGCCAGACACTTCCAAGCCGCTGCAGCCGGAGCAATACCGTATTTACTGGGCGGCGTATGACTTCCCCAAGGACTACCCTGATGGTGTTCACTTCAAGGTCGGTGAGAGCGATGTGGGCAAGGATCTCAACTACGTGCACTGGAGCGTGTTTGGCGGACGGGCAAACTACGTGCGCCCTGAGGCCTATGTCGGTAACGGCGATGTCAACAACTGGACCATTGCTTTTGATCTCAAGGAGTCCCAGGTCAAGCGCAAGAAGCAGGCCACCTTTACAGTTCAGCTCGCCGGAGCCAAGACTGCCGCCGGAAATACGGATGTGTACAACGCCTCGGAGCCTCACTCGAACCTCAAGTACACGGTCAACATCAACGGCAAGGATCTCGAGCCGTGGGTTATTCCGTAAGTGTACTTTCCCCTCTAGAAGATGTCAGTGCTAACTTATTCAAGATATCACCACAGCAGTTCGTGTGCGGTGCGCTCTTCTGTGAGCTGCTACAACATTGCGCACAAGTTCGTCTTTGACGCAGGTCTCCTGAGCAAGGGCGAGAACGAGATTGTGCTGAGCCTGCCATACAACGCTACTGACTATGAGTCTGCTGTGCTGCCGGCTTCTGTTTATGTTCAGTACGACGCTTTGAGGCTTGAGATTGACTGATGTGGTCAACCTGTATGAGTTGGAAATAGCTTCCGATGCCGACAAGCGAATAATTAAATGATGAAGAAAAAAACTCGGAATGAAACTCGAGATCATGCGATAGTCTGTAAAATAGTTGTATCGTCAATGGAGGTTTTGAACCAACATGCCTGTAACATCGGAGGCTTTGTGACGTCTAAAACCTCTGAGGGAGATCATCCATGTGGAGATGAAGAGCGAAGAGCGACGCAGTCGGAGGGTTTTCGCGTCGCGAGTCAAGTCAGATGATTTGAAGGATCAATTGAGAAGGAAGTACCAATTGATTTGGCTTGGGTTCTTATAACAGTTAAAGACTAGAACTGCACAAGATAATTAATTGCATTGCATCTTGCATTCACCCAATCTTACCTCATCCCCTCAGCACCAAATCTCAGAACTTACATCTCGACTTTAACCAACACCCACCATGGCCTCTGGCGCCTTCTTCAATCCCAGGACCCTTCTCCTGGTGACACCCCTCGTCTCATCAACCTGCTCCCTCTGGTTCGCCTGGGACCAAGACTTCTTCCTCAAAATCTTCACCCGCCCACCCGTAGAGCACAAGCAAGCCGACGCAATCCTTCCCACCTACATCACGGGCTTCTTCGGCTCCGGGCCGTGGGCCGTCGTATCCCTCATCGGCACCACCTTCTGGACTTCACTTGCTGCCGTGTGGCTGGAGCGGCCTCTCCTGCGGAGCCGCGGGTCGACGGCGTTTTACGCGGGGACGGCTGCCCTCGCGCTGGGACATCTTGTTTACGTGCCCGCTGTCGCTTGGAAGCTCAAGAATCTCATGGACGACACGTGCGCTGAGGAGGGGACGGATAATGTGGGCATGTTGAGGAGGTGGCTGAGCGTCAATATGACAAGGATGCTGACGACGGATATTGGAGCTTGGCTTTGTGCTGTTGTTGCCATTTCGAGGACCTTGGCTGTTTAGAGTTGGAGTATGAGGTTATCGCCATGTGGGAGGTTTCTAGGTCATGGCCTGTATGATACTGGAATTATCCTATCTTGTTCTCTCAAATTGTGAAGTAGCTCTATTCACAATGTACGATACTGCAACTTCTTGCCGGGTCAAGGATCCTTGTCTAGGATTCTTGAAATGATGCCACCCTCGGCGGGTCTTCTATTCATAGACGCTTAAATCCGTAACTTATCAATCATGCCAAGACACGTTTAATCGGGTTGAAGAAGGTGCTTTAGCGATGATGCAAGTTACAATTGGAGGACAGAAATGTCTCTGGTACCTGACTCAATTACTTGCCCACACTCACAAATTTGTCTGCGACAGATGCTCTGTCATGATGAAGAGCGCATTCATATCGGACACAAAAGGAGTTGACTTGTAGACAAATGACATGTAATATATGGTCTTGTCTTATCGCGGCTTTTGAATGATAGTACATCGCATCACGGCGATAGTGACGGCTCGGGCTCTTGTTCACTCCGAGCAATACTTTGCCCAACACGAATCCGCAACATGAGCACTCGTTGCTTTTTAAAGAATTCTGTCTTGACTCGTCTATCTAGACCATTGCTCGCTTACCAATAACGCCGTCGGGGTTACTACTAATACCACACATGGACGGCCTCGTATATGTAAGTGTTCTAGCGTCCGGTGGACCTCGTCCGGATCACCGACGGGATGAACATGATAAAACCAGGGGAAAACTTCTTTATCTCCGGACAAGAGACCAAAAAGAGCTTGGTTGCCCTGTGGAGATAGGAATGAGTGACGCTATGCTCGGGATCTAGGAGGATCGATCGATCGTTTCGGTCGTGGTCGTGGTCCAGATTACGCGTCTCCTACCAGCCACAAGGAAAAGACTCCCTCCCTTGCAAGGAACCTGCAGCAACTTATTTCTGGGGCTCTTTTCTTTTTAGACTGATTCTATTAGTCTGACCGATGCGATTCCTTTTTTGGTCATCGTGTTGACCTCGCGACCCCCTGATCTAAGCACATCATGGATACCCTCACCGGATGCACAGCCTTGATTTTTACGGTGTCCACACAGAAAAGCGTGGGTGTGGATACGGGTATGTGGGGGGGAAGGAAAAGAAACATCGATAGACTGTTGGCATTCCGGAGTTGTGACTGCTTAAGCGGGTGGTGGTGTTTATCATGGCTCCATACCCTTGGGCATTGCGTGTACCAAGTGAGGCGTAAGTGTTTCAGTAGTTTCTTCTAACCACTATATTCTGTGATTCAACCCCGAAGACTCCGGAATTCTTCCTTCAACATCATCTTTACACACTTGATTATACTTGACAGTCAACACAATGACTCGATTTATACCTGAAGTTAAACCTGGGGAGATACCGCCTGCATACGATGAGATCATGCTCTCCCGGCCGGGGCAGGATGTCCGACGTGCTTCTCCGAGCATGCCCTGGTGGAACCCGCGATACTGGAGGAAGAGAGTATGGGCGGGAGTCGTGGTGGCTATTCTCGTTATTCTCGCCATCATTATTGGAGTTGCGGTTACGCAGGCGAAGAAGAATGAGTACCCAAGCTATACAGCGCTTTCGTATAGCCTCAAGGATACAAGTTGGTCACTGTTCTTTGCTGATAAGAACTTATCTAACAATTGTCACAGTTGATGGAGAGTCTTTCTTTGACAATTTCAACTACTTTACTGGATACGATCCCAGTAAGTACAGCTCTGACTTTGGTGTTTATCAACTGACGCAATTCTAGCTGGGGGTTTTGTCCACTATGTTCCCAAAGAACAAGCAACATCTCTTGTAAAACTCCATGAACCTTTAAAGTTGTCATGATACTGACTTCCACAGAACCTAACCTATGCCTCGTCGAGCTCCGCCATCCTCCGAGTCGATACATCCGTCGGTCCCAACGATGAACCCAACGCCTCGACGGGTCGCTTCTCTGTGCGAGTCGAGTCCAAGAATACGTACGACAACGGTCTCTTCATCTTTGACGTCAAGCACACCCCCTATGGCTGCGGCACCTGGCCTGCCCTCTGGCTCACCGATCATTCCAACTGGCCTGATAATGGCGAGATCGACGTTATGGAGGCTACGAATCAAGCTGCCGACGGAAATCAAATGACACTGCATACTACATCTGGGTGCTCCATGGATGTGCGACGGAAAGCTACTGGCAAGGCATTGCAAAAGAACTGCGACCACAGCAAGAACGACAATGCAGGTTGTGGCGTCAAGTCTGACTCTGACGGCTACGGGACGAGCTTCAACAATAATGGCGGAGGAATCATGGCTATGGAATGGCGAGACGAGGGTATTCGCATGTGGCAGTTCGCCAGAGACTCGATCCCCTCCGACATCACGAGCAAGAAGCCCAACCCGAGCACCTGGGGAACAGCCCTCGCCGACTTTCCCAACACGGACTGTAACATTGGCTCACACTTTAAGAACAACAGCATCGTTGCAAACATTGACTTGTGCGGCGAGCTGGTGTATGCCGTCTGGGATGAATCAGGATGTAAGTGGATGTGTTCAACTGGAAGAGAACTAGGCTGACGATTAACAGGCCCGAGTAACTGTACCGATCTTGTTGCTAATAATCCAGATGCTTTCAAGAATGCGTATTGGGAGTTTGGATCTTTTGAGGTATATCAAACCTCCTGAGCTTGACTGTTGGATTATGGACTCTTTATGATTCGAAGCGTGGCGTTAAAGGAAAAGGGACTTGTGTTTGATTGAGCCAGTTTGTAGATAGATGCAGTCAAAGAATAGACAGATCATGGAATCCTTCTTTGCAAACCCGTTCCTCTTTAAGCGTTTTGCATTACACACCTCTGTTGATACACGTACAATCGTCTATTCCGCCATCGGCACATCCGCCAGGGGCCAAAGATCCAAAGAGGAGAGAGAAGTCCGTCTCCCAACGCCAGCCCTATGCTCTAATAAAACCCCAAACTCCCAAATTCATATCTGTACAACACAATCCACCATTTTGTTTTATATCATACTTCACTCGTCCTTGGCGGGCGACCTCATCCAAGCATCAATAGCTGCACTAAACGCCGCAAACGCCAAGCATCCACCAGCCGCAGCCTGAGGACCAGCATTCTTGGCCAGGACGCCGCCCGTCAGACATCCGGCGGCGACGCTGTTGGTGAGGTCGTTCTTTGCGCGTAGACCCTCGACGCCGCACTCGATACCAGAGTACAGAGCTCCGACCTTGCCAAAGTTCTTGGCCATAGACCACGACCGCGTTCCCATGTCCTTGAAGCCGATCCTGAGCTGCTCCTTTAGCGGGAGGGAGCTGATTGTTGTCTGCGGGGCGCCGGGTGCGGCCGTGTGGTAGGGTGTATCGTAGGACATCTAAAGAAGAAGAGCGAATTAGCCGGCGATTCTTTCAAGGATGGAAAGAGTTGAGGAACGTACAGAAGCCATAAACATTCCAAATACACCACCCATGCCAAAACCCATCACTCCGGACATGACCGACTTTCCATAACAAGACTCCATCGCAGCTTGAACCTATAATGCTCACGAGTTAGTTGACTTTTGCGCCCACATGCCGGGAAAAACGTACAGCTTTGACGTTGGGATCTTGAGGTCCGCCGGGCGTGGGCATGGCGCCCGCGGCGGCGGCGGTGGCAGCAGTCGGAGGAGCGGTCCCGGGAAAGTTCATCGTGGGCTGGCGTTTGATATTGGTGGAGGTTATCGCGGGTTTAGATACGGCCGAATGGCACTTGGGAGGGAAATCTTTCGGAGGCAAGATTTTTGCCAGTTGCCACCGCTTTCCGGGGGCGGGATGATATCGGCCCCACCATTCCGGATCTTGGCGCGGGGCTCTATAACTTCAACTTCAAGATAACAATCACCCCCACCTACCAAGTCAGGTAATATCACATCACGATAATATCACAGCAGAGACCTCAAGTCGACCAAAACTACTTGAATGCTAACCTCGGAGTATCTGCGCGGATCAACTAAATCGTTACAAAACTGGAACCATGGATGTAAACCTCGTAAACCCTGTCCTTCACCCCCCCCCATCACAATTCCCTGGCCAAGTCTCGTCCGGCAAGACCTTCCATGCTTGTGAGTTACAACCATCACATATCTGTTCCTTGTAGTCCGCCGCAGTCTCTCTCGTGTTAGCAAATATTCATTATCCCTTTGTCGTAAAGTCATAAAGTCATCCCCATCGTGTGCCACGAATCTGTGACTTGGGTGCTGAATCAGTTGCGCTCATGAGACGGTCGTGGCTCGTCTAGTTCTGGCGGGAGGTGGGGCAGTCAGGAAGAGGTCGTCGCTTGGGAGCGGGCAACTGCTCATCCTCGACAGAGATGCTGCGCTTTCGGCTCTGCAGCATGGCATCAGCCTCGCGGCGAGCAAAGGCCTCCTGCTCTGGTCCCGTGAATGTGAAGGGGAACATCTCGCGAATCGAAGGCAGTCGAAGAGGCCCTTCCTCCTTGCCTGGGGCGGGAGTCTGGAAAGTAGGCTGGACAGAAGACTGGCGAGAGGTTTGGGTGACCGTCTGGTAAGAAGCTCGAGTAGGGGTCTGCTGAGAAGTCGTCGCGTAGCTCTGGTAGAACGGGACATACGAAGAAGAACCTTGAACCTGGGTGGTCGTGGCCGAGGTGAGTCCCTGAGAGCGTCGAGCATCTTGCTGGGCTCCTGTGGCCGCGCCCCGAATGCCACTTGCGAAAGACTGAGGCTGGCGGCTGAAAAGAGCGCTGAGTCTAGAAGCGGCCTGGGCGACGGGTGTCTGCGAAGTAGTTGGCTGTCTGACAGGCTGCAAAAGCTTAGTAGCATTGGCCTGGCGCTGGATTGGCTTTCGCTGGCCAGTGGCCACAAGAGAGCCGGGCGCAGAACCCGAGTTGCTAGCAAAAGGGTTGACGAATGAGTTGGCAGCAGGGGCGATAGCAAGTTTGGCAAAAGAGTTGGCAGCAGTGCTGGTAGCAGAGTTGACAGAAGAGTTGGCAACAGTGCCTCGTCCGCCCTGGTTGATGGCCGTGAATGACGAAAGACGATCTCCAAGCTCGCGCCCAGTCATGAACTTGTACACCTCCTCGGGGGTCGCATTTGCGGTAATCCCTGGCCTGGCAGCACGAGAGACAGCAGGCTTGGCGGAAGAGTTGACAGCAGTGTTGGCAGCAGGGTCGGCAAGACTGTTTTGTCCGTTCTGGTTGATGGGCTTGGACGAGTGAAGATCTGCAATATTGAGCCCAGTGCCAGCCCTGTACAGTTGCTCAATGGTGAGTTTTGGGCCATCATAAGCAGGCGGGGCGGCCTTGCGCCCGCGCTTCGCCTTGGGCTTGGGCTTGTTGATCTCGTTCAGAAGAGAGGCCAAGGAGTCGTCCGAAGGGGGAGCTTGAGCGGGAGCAGGAGGGGGAGAGGTCTTGTTCTCCTTGAACCATTCTGTTTGCGCTGTCAGTTTACAAATCGCAAACGGGAAAACGAACGAAAACTTACCAATGTCTCGCAGATGCTTCTCCAAGAAGGGGTTGGCCTTGGGGGACTTGGCGCCGGGCTTGAAGTTCTGATAGTGATGCTCATCTGCTTGATTGTTAGCGCAAACGGAGAAACTGTGATTTCACTGCTTACAGAGCATCGTGTTGGTGTACTCGCGACGGGCATTAGCTCCAACCTCTCTGGTCATCAGTTCAGCACACTGCGGCCAGGTCAAAAGACGTTTGGCAGGATTGGCAGCATGTGGTGAGACGGGGACAACGACCTCCCAAAAAACCCGCTCCTCTTCGGTGGACCAAACCTTGCCGCCCATCTTGCAAAAAATCGCAGAAGAAGCAGAGCACTAGGCTTGTCGTGGTGGGTATCAGAGAGAGGGAGAGAGATGCGATCGATGACTGGTCAAGTAGTGCTACGAGAGAGTCGGCGTTTGCAAACTTGTTTGGAAGAGGTTGAGTCCCGAGATAAAATTTACAAACGGGAGGATCAGAGGCAAGATTTATAGGCTGGGGTGGTGTTGCAAAATGTCCCAAGATGGGTGATTCAGTCCCAATTGTATTGTCGTGATCTTTTGGATCATTGTTGTGTTGGGGATTGGGCAGGGCCAGGGCGCTGAATAGAAGACAATGCGATAAGTATTGTTGGTGATTCACCTATTTGGGACACGCAATCCGAAATAGGCTGCTTGATCGAGGCCGATTGTGTTGGCGGTCGGTTGACAGTGACAAGAGCAGCAACATCAGACGACAGTTATTCCTCGAATATGCTGCGAGGCTCAGGCGCCTGAACCCCCCGAGAAAGGAGAAACGATGATAAGTGTCGCTCAGCCCTCGAAAACTGTTTTCAGTTAGTTATTGTTTACCATTTGAGGTTATTCATATTCAACTCACAATGCTTTTCTTCTCCAAAGGGATCACCCCGTCTCTCACCCAGAACCCCCAGCCCCCAGTCATATTTGCGAGCATCATATCCGTTGTCAGCCTGTCGCCGACGAATGCAATGTGAGCAGGGTCGGTGACGCCTGTTTCTGGATGCTTTTGGAAGTATTCCATGATCTCCTCCCCACATCCTGGCTTCTTGACTGAGTGAGGAAGCACTGGAACGCCAGTATTCCTCTCCACCTCGGAGGCTAGCTTCATATTCTTGTCCCAAGAAGTTGCACCGGCGGTATTTGACACCACAAGCAGCTTCCGACCAGGGTATGCTTGCCTCAGCTTCTCAAAGTGAGTCTGTCGCAGCCTTAGCAAATGACTCCAAGTGTTCCTCCCAAGGTCATTGAGAATTTACCTGATAGGGACCGTAGACTTCAATGCTATCAGGGTAGGCAAAACAATCGTCTTTGTCAAGGACGACCGCCTTGATCTCTACCTTTCGGCCATCCTTCTGCAGTCCCTTCTCCAAAGGGATTGGCAGGTCATTGAAGGTGGATACGGTGTGATGAGGCAGACAAAGACTCGGCTTGAAGAAGAGCCTCGTAATGTTTAATGATGCTGAGAGATTCAAGTTCATCGTGATACAGTTTCAAAGGTTGATGACCGTGATGCTGTGAGTGAAGTGAATGGTGGTTGAGAGGAAGTTGCAAGCTCGCGCCACATTGTCTACGCCACAAAGCGCCACAGCCAATTTAGCAAGGAACGCGTTACTCAAACGCGACTGGTCATTGCATCTCCTTCGTCACCCCTGTTCACCTTTGAATAAGGCAAATCAGTCGCTGTAGGGATACGGTTTGATCTTGCTTCTACATAAATCTCCATCATGCCACGAAAAAAGGCTGTACTCGAGCCAGGCCATCCTCCGGCAGAAGCACCACGATCTCTCCGAAAACGAAGCCACCAGGAACTCGATGCAATCCCAGAATCAGACCTCGAAACGACGCCCTCGAAGCGTATACGAAGTTCAGCTCGATACTCCCCGGTAGCTACCGATGACTCTGACAGTCAAGCTGAGGCCTTCACTGCGAATGGAACTGGAAGCCCTGCAATTGCTAGCACTGAATCATTCAAGACCGACGATGACGAGACCCCTAAACCCACTCCTCGACGTAGAGGTCGACCCCCGAAGAAGGCTGTGAATGGAGAAACGCCCACACCGAAAGCGAGTCGCACTGCCCTCTTCCAAACCCCTACAAAATCTGCGGCCTTTTCTTTGAGTGCTGCCACCCCTCGGGCGGCAGATCGATCCGCAAGGAAGAAGAGCGCCAGGGCCTTCATAGAACATGTGGTGGGTGACAACCTCACGGATGAGGAAGATGAAGGACTCGCAAGGCATATCTACGACTCGAGCGAAGATGAGGAGGAGGGCGAGGATGGCATTTCGATTTCCGCAGACGCATCGACCATAGACGAAGCTGCGACACCGTCAAAGAAGACCCCAAAGCCAAGGGGGCGGCCCAAGAAGACCAGATCTCCAAGCCCCCCTCGCGACTTGCCTCCTCACGAACTATACTTTGCCCACAACAAGCCCGGAAGGCCAAAGACATCGAATAATACCCTCGGATCGCTCTCTTTGCTCACCCACGACGAGTACTTTACGATAATCAGGGAGAACAAAGACCACCATGAGGCCGATATCGAGTACTTGGAGAGTCTACATGCGGAGTCTTTTCCACAATGGTCATTTGAGTTATCTCAAGGCTTCAATTTGTGTCTCTACGGTTATGGTTCGAAGCGACGGTTATTACACAAGCTTGCAGGGCATCTTCACGCTCGAAGCAGGCGGGATAAGGGAGACAAGATTGTCATAATCAACGGCTACGCTCCAACCACGACAATGCGTGAGATTCTCAGCACTGTCGGCACTGCTATCGACCCTTCTCAGCGCATCCCACTCGCTCAGCCCTCCGTCATGGTTCAAGCGGTGCTTTCTCACCTCGCCAACTCATCAATGACACTCACCCTCATTGTCAACTCGATAGACGCGGCACCACTGCGCAAGCCTGCTTCTCAAGCTGCTCTTGCACAGCTCGCTGCACATCCCCGTATACGTTTGATCTGCTCTGCTGACACGCCCGACTTTGCGTTGCTTTGGGATATCGGCGTGCGCTCTGCCCTCAACCTAGTGTTCCATGATTGCACGACATTTGCAGCGTATACTGCTGAGCTCGATGTTGTTGACGAGGTTCATGAGCTACTTGGTCGCAATGCTCACCGTGTTAATGGCCGCGAGGGTGTTGCGTTCGTCTTGCGCAGTTTGCCCGAGAATGCAAAGAACCTGTTCCGCTTGTTGGTGGGCGAGGTTCTCATTGCCATGGAAGAAGAGGGCGATGGCGGCGATGAACCCACAGGTGTGGAATACAGGATGGTGTACAACAAGGCGGTGGAGGAGTTTATCTGCAGTTCTGAGATGGCTTTCCGGACTCTGCTGAAGGAGTAAGTACCCCCTTTCTTGGTTTCTTCTATCGACCTGTTACTAACCAAGAGTAGATTCCACGACCACCAGATCATCAAGAGTATCACAGACGCCCTGGGAACAGAGTTGCTGAGTCTTCCGTTCCGGAAGGATGAGTTGGAAGCAATCTTGGAGGATCTCATGTCATAATTTGGATAATCACTACTGTACACGTAAAAGCATAACACATCATATTTGGCGCAGGAGTTGGCTGTAGGAACTGAAGGATGATTGCTATATTATCTTAAGGGTATAGAAAGTACATCTCGGGGATACCACTCCCCCGAGACCTGAAGAGAAGTCGCCCTTTTTTAAGTCTCATAAAACGTTCATTCATCTCTATCCAGCCGTCTGCCGTCCATCTCATCTATTTTCTCCATCCGACCAAAGGACCATCGCCAAACGCCGTCACCGCTGTATCAAATACCGAGGCTTTTTACGCATGTCCAAAGGACCACTGGTACAATGACGTTGTCGTTCCCGCCTGTCAGTACGGCCTCCGTAAGGCTCGCCATCGAGGCACACATTGCTGAATTTCGTGCACTGGCGAAAATACCAGCTTGCTCACTCGTGGCGGGCCAGCCGCCAACCTTTAACCATATGCTGGCAGCAGCCAAGCCAGCAAACACAGCTATGGCAAATGCAACACTCCCCTCTAGACTCTTTCCACCGCCCCAAAGCCACTTCCGGTGACCGTAGCGGCGGCCGATGAGGGAGGCAGCTGCGTCTCCAAGGCCCACGCAAATAACGCCAGACACCATGCTGACTTCACGAGTTGGCACCTCCCAACCTGCAAGATAACCGGATCCTGTCCTCGAGATCGAGGCGAGGGCTAGCCAGAGGGGGATTGCACAACCGATGAGGAGGAAGATATGCGAAATAACAACAGGGCCGCGAAAATCTCTTCCATCCACGTACGGAGCAAGGAACGAGGCTATCGGTTTCGAAAGTGGAGGAAGCTGGCTTGCTCTCAGAAGATCCAGTATCAAAAAGACGGCCAAGATCAAAGAGAGAGCCAGGGCGGCGTAGGTAGGGTCGACGTAAGTTGCAGGGAGGAACATGCCGACCATCATGAAGTGGAATACCTTCCGCCGTGTATCAACCTCGTAGATATCCTTCAGACGGAAGACAATAATGAGGCCGACAATCAAGATACCAAACCAGTAAATGCTTAGCAAGAGTCGGGTGTTTGCCTCGCCAAAGTCGTCATGGCGAATATGCTGCACCCAGCCAAAGTGGCATTGCTTTCCTGGCTCTGATTCTGATCGTGACGGCAGACAGATCCACCGTTCAAGATTCGCCATAACCACTTGGTATCTAAACCAAGGCAGGTCTCCGAAGAGGTATCCCAGAGCCCAGCCGATGGGCTCGTTGCCGTCCAGGGCAAATTTCTGGACATATGTGCGGATACCGACCAGGATGATGGTCAGGATGCAGGCGTAGACATATCCTGCATATAACCACTTTCTCAATGTAGCCTGCTCTTGGGTGAGCTTGAAGAAGGGTCGAACAGACATTGAGGTTGCCCGTTTCTTGCGTCCTGAAGGAGTATGGGTGGCATTGCGTCGAACGATATGGTCCATGTGTGACAGAGTATGTCTTCGGACAAAGGAAGTGCCATTGGCGAAAGCGTCGTCGCCAGCCGTGGGAGATGATGGAACACTGTCAGCATCCGCTGTCACAGGATAACTTGGCCCAAAAGTCTTGACCCTTGTGGGCTTCCTAAACAGGGGCCCGGCCTCATCCTCGGATGAGCCAACCGTGTCATATACTGTCTCCTCAAAGTTCGTCCTCAGTAGCTCATTCTTCATCCGACGCAATGAGAATGCTTGAGCCAGCGACTTCCACAGAGGAGGGCTTGGAGAGACTGATGCTCTGCGAAATCGCCATTTGGGGACTCTGGCCAGAGCAATCCCCCATCTAATGACAGGACCGCAGAAGACGAGCAAACTGAGGCCACCTCCCCAGAGCAGGGCTTTGAGGATCTGAATCTGCGGTGATGAAGCCAGAAGTAACACATTAATAAGTGCAATTGACAGCAGCTGGAGCTCAGCCGTCAAGAGACTCGTGGTAGTAAGGTGATGCAACACCACACATAATGATTGGTGCAGAGGATACAGCAAGACAGCCGTTTCCTCAGATATAAAACTGTCCGGATTCTCGACTTCGAAAATCTCGCGTTGTCGTGGGCTCCAGATTAACGGAAGACAAGAGACCCCCCATGCTATCACATCATAGGTGGCGTAAGGGTTGACCTTTGGGATGACGCTCTGAGGGATGGAACAGAGACTGAGTACAAGGTTCGGAAGAACTCCAGCCGGGTTGTTTGAGCAAACAAGGAGAGATACGAAAAGGGTGATTGCTGGAGGATATAGTAGCGGCGCGGGGTCGAAATGGGCGGGAAGTTCGAGAGGGATTGGGTGAGTGGGAGAATGGTTACGGTAACCCCATGCCACGACTCGGAGAGGGTAGAGGATAAGTAGTCCGGTGTAAGAAATGGCGAGGAAGAGAATGTCTGAATATGTTAGTTGATGCGATCCGCATGAAGCACTTTGCACATACCCTTTCCCCAAATTTTAAGGAGCCCTGATACTTGAGGGTTTGAAGCTACCATAAGACCCAACGCCAGGACAATGCCTGCTTCAGTTATTCGTCGCGCAATCACTCGTCTTCGTCGTCGAAGGGCTTCAAGTAAGCGTCGTGACTCTGGTGTATCGACAGGTGTGAGCGCCTTTTCCACTGCGCAAACAGCATGGCCGTCCAGCGCTGCTGGTGAGGGCAAGGGCGTTGAGGATCCAGAAAGCGGCTCATTGAGACCCCTCAATCCTTTGTGTAGATTCGTCTTCGGCGCTGGTAGCCCTTTCCAGTAGTGCTCATCATCAGCTTCGGAGCCGCTGTCACTCGTTTGAGGTGAATCTCTAGGGAGAGGGGGCCATGCTGTGCTGGATGGCTCAAGCTGGGCGTCGTCACCACTCCCAGTCGATTGCGCTTGGCGGTTACGTAGGGAGAATCGATCCGAAAGGTGCGGGAGGTCGGTATTCTGGTGATGGTACGGATGAGGAGATCGCGAGCGCACTCTCAAGCTGGATTGCTCATCAGGGTCGAGGGAATTCAGCGACTCGGGGCTAAGATGCTCTGTCATGACGAGGCTGTCGAGGACGCAGCGGTATCATTGAAGATGGTAGGGGTGCGCAGGCGCATCAAATAAGGACGTCGAGGGTTCGTCGCAGGGAGGGGGACTTTGTTGGAACGAAAATGAAGTGAATTGGAGATTATCCGAGTCAGCGGCTTGACAATCGGAGCACGTTCCCACACCGACGGTTTTGGTTGACATGGAAGAGAAGCTTGAACAGCCGTCATCATGTGAAAGTGGCCTTCTCCGTCGGGCGACCATCTGTTTCGTCAGCCTTTGGCATCAGTCAGCCGCAGCCAGGGGCACAAGCCACGAACGCGCGATAGTGGCTGAGGATCGACAGCCTCATGAACTCTGAGTATCATGACACGCAAAAGACGCTCAATTTGGTAATCTAGCAGGCCTAGTTTACTTCCTAGCACATGGCTCATTATTCCGAGCCTCGTGGTAAATTTCTTGATTTTTTTTCGTTTACTTCCTCGGTAAAGGAGCTTCATCGCTTCGATCGAGAGCCAAGAAATTCAACACATTGCCTCACTTGTTGAGCCAGCACACAAAAGCCACATGAGACGTCACGTGAACCAAGCTCAGCTTTTGATGGCACGTTGGTCAAGGAGGCACCAATAGCTTCCTGTTCCCCAGGTGAGAAATCAAGCAAGATATGTCTTGGTACCTATATCGTTCATAATATCAAAGCGGGGTTAGATCTTCTTTGCTCTTATGCTGTCCCATTTGTCCCATTTTCTTACCCGCCTAAATAGTTTCATGCATGGTTGAAGAAGGTGCCATCCGAACAGATGTGACAGTGACACCGGGCATTTCCCATCTTTTCTCTTACACAGATGCACCAGTTCTTCTATCAAGCATGGTTGGGACGAATCCCCTCAACAGCCCAGTCAGGGTCACACTCCAGGCTGAGATGGAACCACTGAGGGCTAGACCTCGAATGTCGTCCCCGCTGTGATAAATATAGACGACGATCGACCAGTGGATGCACACGCCAGAGTCACTCCCCGCGCCCATCCCAGATCAGCACCAACGAACAGAATCCTTCCCGAGCAACTTGACGCTGAGCGGCAGGCTCTCTCGATACCGCCTCCCCGGGTTGGTAACATCTTGTGATGGCTGCATTTCGGATTGATGCAGCTGCAGCACGAGGCCGCATCTATCAACAGCCGTGACACGTCAGACACGTCAGCCCCAGCTCGGCGTCCAGTGATGCTGGCCCACCTATGGCCTGGCCAGAGCTGCCACAGAGCTCCCAGTGTGGCATCAGGTGTTGCTGCTACGTACCATTCTCACCAAGTCAACAAAGAAACGGTCAGGGCTGGCATTGGAGAGACACGCGCTGGTCGAGGGGCAACATTCTCGACACCACCTCCTGCACGTTTCTGAGACTTCAGGATGGAGTACGGCGACAATTGAGTTGCGGGACTAGTTGCAGTTTTTCAGCAGAGGCGACCATGTCTCTCTTTTGGCCACCATTCGCATCCTACAGGCCAATGATTGCGCCTCGGCTCGTACAACTGCATTGGCGTGTTTGACGATTAAGAAAGTGTGTTTGGTGGCGGGCAATAGCTTATGTATTGTAGGCACAAGTTGCTTACAGACCGAAACGGACAAAGACTCCATCAGGTCTATTCAGTCAGAGAGGGGTTGGGGTTTCAGGCTGAGCCTGGGGTTGACCAAGATGGCGGCCTGCAACAGCAATGGTCACAGCAGCATCGAATTGGCTGTAACAGCAGCACCCCGAGCTACAACCATCCTTTTTGTTCTGCCCCAGAGCTATCCGCATTGGGTGGCAGCAAGGATAAGGAGGGCAAGCCAACCTCACATCCTCGGGACAAGAAGAGAGGTAACCAAGACCGCGCGGAGCTTATTCACGATACGACCCTAGCATCGACCGAGCCTCAACACGCCGGACCAACTTTTTCCTGGGCGTGCTACGCGGCCAGTGTCATTGTTCCCTAAATCGCTCTTGTCGATGAGCCGCCAGATCCGGCGGCCGCATCATGTCTCCTTGGCATACTGAATCTACTTCCGCTTGTACGGACACGCCGGGCGGATCCAGCTCCACGGGGCTCAACAGGCGGATGAACTGATGTGCAGTTGTAGCAGCAACGTGTGCACCTACACGAGCAAGAAGCTCCAAATTAAGATCAACGTGAGCGGCTCTCATGGTGTTGCAAGGATTGACGGTCTTTACCTCGGATTTTGATGGCTGGGAGAAGTTTAGGAAATGATCACAGCCGTCGGAGTGTCAGACATCCAGACATCCAGACACAGTTGTCAAGCTCCGCGTTGACAAAAACGTTACACCTCGTCACCTGTCATGTCATCACACACATCTCCACGTATCAGATAAGGCCAAGAATCACCGTTCATCCTGGTTATGGTCGGGATTAATGTTCGAGCTGGCAAAGTCGACAGTCTATATGGGTATTATGACGAGCGATGGCCAAGCCGGGCCAAATGTTATGATCTGAAAACGTTTTCTGTTGACAGTCACCAACACATTCGTGCCGCTCCGCGAGACAAGATCAACAAATCGAAGGGGGTTGGATAACGAAAGCTGGAAAGACGACAGGTAAGACAGGGGTAGGGAACAAGGGGCTAACAACGTGGGTCAGACAGGGGCCGGGGAACGGGGCGACGGAGACCAAAGAAGTACGCTCTGGCTGGTTGGAACCAATGACTTGGGCCCGATCGCTTACTCGCTTACGCCTCCGATGCCCGACTTTTTCTGCCGATTTTCTCGTATTTCCTGCCTGGCATGAGGTGCTGGAACCTGTCGGCGTCTTCGTGTGCCTCTGGCACGGGAACTGCAACGTCGAGGGGGCTCTGTCGGCCCAGAGGAATGCAGGCTGTCAGTCATGGAGACGATTGCTCCGTCTCGTGTCAACTGGATCGTGTGGGCTGGCTCGCTCGGTCAACGTTTTCTTTTCTGGGAATACGAAGCCAAGCATCACGGCCCCGTGCCTACGCCCATGTCCGTCCGTTTGTCGTCGCACCCGCAGTGACATCACAAAGCTCCAGAAGGTCGGCATCTGGCGTCACTATGGGGGGCGTTGGACTCAGAAGCGCCTGCTGGGCAACGAGGGCCAAGGGGTGGAAGACCCGATAGCGGTGGCAGCGTAGCGGTGCTCCCGACAAAAATAACCCTGCAACCGATCGCAGAGGCAGCAACAGAAGCAGCGGAGCAACGCGTAATAAACGGTACGTACGCAGTGAGGATCGGGTTACTGGTCCGTCCGCCAAGGCGAATTCCAAGATTCGATCTTCGCGTGGGGATAGCAACTATCGTGAGCAGCGGGCGACGCCGTTGCGAGCCAGCGGTTACTGATGCCAGACAGAGGCTGAAACTTTTCCCGAGTTTTTACGGGGAAGTGAGAAACAAGTCTCAGGAACATGAATTCTCAGCCATTGCTTTTAAACAGCCGGCGCGTCAGGAACGCCAAATATCAGCGCCTTACACCAGATCAGCCAGCCAGACGGCGCCATCAAGTGCCAGCCAGCGCCTCCTTGCTGACACCGGTTGACACTCGAGGCGTGCTCCGGGCCAGACTGGCCTGGTCGAGCCGCCTCTCAGCGCCTAAACCCCACTGTCACCCATCCTCCCTTCCAGTCCAGGCCAGGGCCAGGCCTGCCAGGCTCCCTGGGCACGTCGTCGAAGCTGTCTTCCAGTGGACGGAGAACGCAGCCGGTGGGACCTGGCAGGCCGACAAGGGCGCTAGGTGTCTCTAGAGCCGGGGTGGCTGTTGTTAAAACTGCATGCGGTTCCCTCCATCCCGAAAAAAGAAACATGGGATTTGTATCTCCAACACCATCGACCGGCTTCCCGTGTGTGCCCTGCCCTTTCTTTGCTTTGCCACCACTCAGCAAACAGTCAGAAAGGTCGTCGTCTGCAGCTCAGCCTCCTTTGACCAGCCATAGTTTAGCTCTCGGGACTTTAGTGGACGGATCCCCACCATCCATGAGCGATCCAGCATCACGGGCTTGCATTTAACACCAAACTCTGTCCTGGGCTGTCCTGTCTTGTCTCTCTTCCGAGCCTCCCACTTGCCCACGGCTTCCAGCTCGACTCAGCTCCTCGTGTTACACCGTCGCGGACTCTCTCCACCTGGTCCTCCACCTCGTTCTCGGGCCTCCACCTACACCCGCACTCAACTCACCCCTTTGGTGCACATTTCCAAGCAGCGCCTCCGTCGACTGTCAACTGTTTACCGTCTGGCGGCACGCTATTCGCTTTCCGTCGTTTGGCTTCCCTCACTCTCGCATCACCAGCTTCTGCCCTGTGCCCTGTCCTGTCTGCTGCTGCCCCGTGCTTCTCCCTTGAGCACCCGCACCCGCACTTGAAAGACACTAGAGCCACCTCCCATTTGCTTGGCCCACGACTCTTTCATCATCGATAAAGGGAATCAGCCCCCTCTCGCCAGCTGTCGCCTGCAGATTCTTGGGTCCCTTATTTAGCTTGCCGTCTCCAGTCACCACTCACGGCCTGGTATTCGCCTCCTCAACCTCTCACCACCCGCTTCCAGCCAGTCGTTTCTCGTTCCGGCCCACGACACAAACCCAAAACCTGTCCACCCATCTTGGTCACTGCATCTTCCTGGATACTGTACCTATCCTTGGACACTAGACGTGCTTTGCATATCTGCCAAGCTTGATCTCAGCCTCCTCTCTTCCTCCTTGTGTCAACTTACAAAACTCAACCACCACCCTCACCTCAAGCCTCCAAGACACTCATCATCATCATGGCATCGCACAAGAACGACTACAACATGGAGGCCGGACTGTTGAGCACTGACAGAGAAGAGAGGATCATGTCTGACAAGGAAGCCCTACTCCAGGACTCGGAGCCTACCCAACCCCAACGACGAAGGATCTCCCCAGCCCGCAAGGTTTTGGTCGGGTTTGCCGTCTGCTGTCTGCTTGGTGTTGGACTCGGTGTTGTTGGACATGCCACCAACATGAGCATGTGCCCTGGCCATCTCCGTCATGGTCATGGTGATGCCATGGACAAGCACGGCATGAACTCTCACAGGCCCAACCTGTCCGAGTCCATTGCCTTGATGGTCAAGCGTCAGAACACTCCTGGACCAAGCGACACAAACCAGGCCACTGAGCCTACCCAAGGTCCTTCGGAGCAGCCCTCGGCCACTGGACAGCCCTCTGCTACAGAGCCCACCCAGGAACCTACGCAGGAGCCTACTCAGGAGCCTACGCAGGAACCTACCCAAGAGTCAACCCAGGAGCCTCCTACCCAAGAGCCTACTCAAGAATCTACTCAGGAGGAGCCTACCCAAGAACCTACTTCCCAGCCCTCAGCCACCCGGGAACCAACTTCAGCCCCCTCCAACACCCAGTCGAGTGAGCCCTCCTCAGCCGAGCCCGCGAGCTCAGAACCCAGTGAACCTGCCCCTGACACGTCAACAGACAATCCCACCTCTGCCCAGGATACCGCTTCCGAGGAACCCTCTGCCTCGGAGACCCAGGAACCCACCGAGTCCGAAGCCGAGACGACTGCGGCTCCCACGACACGAAGGTCGACAACTCAGGAACCCAGGTCGACTGAGGAACCCGAGTCGACTGAGGATTCCGAGCCCACTTCTACCGGTACGTCTGATTCGGAGGAGGAGACTTCTCAGACCTCTCCCTCTTCTCCAAGTGCTCCAACGTCCGAGTCCTCTGCTCCTAGTGCTGCAACTGCAACCTCCACTGCTGCCAGTACGTCTGAACCGCAAACTACTCTGCCTGATGATTCTTCTTTTACTTCCTTGCCGTCTGAAACGGCTTCCTCGGGTGAGACTGCTCGTTCTACCGCCCCTGACACCACCACTGCTGTTGAGACTACTGCTGTTGATGCCACAACTGCTTCCTCTGAGTCCGCCGATGAATCAACGTCTGAGTCCGCCACCGGGTCAGCGTCTGAGTCCACCGAAGAGGCAGAGACAACATCCTCCGAGCCTCCAGAGGAAACAGAGACATCGACAACCACCGGTATGTGGGACGGACTGCCAGCGTCGGGTCTCTTTGCGGAGATTCCGATGCGGATCCAAATCCCAAAACCTGCTGCGTTATTGTGTTTCGTGCCATCCTTCGACACCCTGACCCAAATCCACAGCCTTCGCAAGTGCGCCAGATACCCGATCATCACTATACTGAGCTTGATGGACCACGTGCATGTTGACTCGAGACCGCGCTTTGCACTAGTACATACGTTTCATACAAGTATGCTAACATGAATACAGACGATGACCAGGAGACTTCAGCCACTGAGAGGCCCACGACTACCCGAAGCACCATCACCGGAACCGGCACCAGGCGAACCTCGAGCGCTGTGCCCCAGACCTTCACCTCTACTCTTGAGGACGGCGGTGTCACCACCATGACTTCCACCTCTTGGGTGGAGGTTGTCCCCTCGGCCGAAGCCACCGCCAGCGGAAGCCCCGACCTCCAGAACGCCGCTCCCCGATCCTCGGCCTCGGTCGGCGGTGTCATCTCGGCGGTTGTTGGCATGCTGTTTGGCGGTCTGATGCTTCTGTAAGCCAAGCCGAATACGGCACCGGACCACGCGACGGACGGACGAAAACACGAGGACCCCGGTGTTACGAGTTGCTTGACCAGTCACCCCAACCGGTGCCAAGTCGTCTGAACACGGCGGGGTCCACCTTATGAATTTGACGGTCTTCTTTCTACATATGGGAAACAAAATGATGGTAATAGACTGGGAGCGGAATCAGACGCTCAGGGCAGATTGGACAAGGGGGGGTTTTGATTAGACAAGAGCATCCACGTACGGTTGTATCTTGGAGGACTGGGATCATTAATGGCGCCTAGCATATTTGTCGACATGAGAATCGCATGTAGTAGAGTGCATAGTACATTAAGCGGGTACAAAGAGATTGGCGTTTTGTCACGCACCTCAGGGATCACGAGTGTTTGTTTAAGTGAAACTGACATTCAGGCTTGGCCGGACTTGAGAATTTTACAAAGATGGGGTTGGGTTGGGTCAAGGGCAGGGGTTTAGAAATAGTCTTTGCGTGGACATCGGCTCATGGGTGGCGGTCATTCCGAGCAACGCACAGCCCAATGGAGGCCTACAATGAGGACGTCTCTAGTTTTCATCCGATGTTTTATGAATGATGAAAAAGACAAGAAAATATGCATCAAAAGTTGATTGTATAAAATGAGGGTATACCAAAAACGCCTGCTCTGTGATGATGTATGTATGAATTCTTGCCCTCCAATGTAACAGCCTGGAATATTTTCAACCTGGACCGATTCTCGGCATGTCATGATGCTCGCTTAGTCTGGAAAGGTAGGTGTTGAGCTCTTCGACGCGTTCTTTGTGAGTCTTGAGAAGTTCGGGTCTAGAGCCTGAAGACTCGGCGAGCTGGAGAAGCTGCGAATTGACCATGTTAGCAAAAAGGTTGATGCAGGCGATGAAAGAAAACTTACCCTCTTCTTCTTTATTTCGTCGTGGCGCTTCTCAGCCTCGGTCTTTTGCGCTTCAGGTCTGTCATCCTCTTCATCGCGAGGCTCATCATCCGTCTTCTTTTCTGGATCCGGACCCTCTCTCTTTCCGGTGTCGAGGTTCTTCTCCAGATCCGTCTTCTTGTCTCGCTTCTTTTTCTTCTTATGCACCTTGGACCCCTTGAGCTTCAAGGCGCCGCCACCACCGACGGCGGTATAATCGTCCGAAGCCATAGCGCTGATGGGTTTGAAACGTTGCAGGAGATGCTGGTTGCGCAGGCTTGAGGTTGGGAGGGAGCCACCTTGTTTATGTAATCTGATGTGGCGGTGCAATTGGTGGATACGAACGGGAACGAGTGAACGAGCGTCAATACGCGGGTTGCAAGTTAGGATCTCACTTTAGCTCTGGTTTAGGCTGGGTCCCCTAAGACTTTTGAAAGCCTCTCCTATTTGGACTGGACTGTCTTTGTTCTTGTTCATGCAACACGCGCGATGCCCCCCCCTTTTGGTGCTTGAATTAAATTTGACGAACAATCATTGACGACACGAAATATTTTACTCATTTTAATCTTACGACCAATTCACGACTCTATACGCTTTCAATCAAATACACCGACCGCTACAAAGTTCCTGATACCATCAATTCCGGACATCTACGTCACCTGGCGCCCGAAAGTCTGTTTTCGTTTACGAATCTCCCCCTCCAAGACGTCTGCGCGAACCGCTATGTTTCATCGCTGCTAGCGAAAATAACCGTCTGATTGGGAATACTCTTGGACGGTCGATCGATTGAGGACGAGAGGCCGCCGAGAGACGAAGCGAAGGACCACCATCAGCAGCAGTAGTCACAATGGCGCCGTACGGGCTCCCGTCGCATACACGAGACTCGCTCGAACTCGCGTCGCTCGCCAGCTCGAGCCAGGGCAACGAGGATGGCGTCTCGGAGATGTCGTCGCGACCCAGCATATCTTCGTCGCGGAGGCTGTCGCTCGAGCAGGATGATCCCCTCGACAGCGCCAACCCAGCCGGGAGGATGCACCGGTCCTACTCGGTGTCGTCGGCCTTTGACTTTGCCGCCAACATGTTCCCGCTGAGCTCCACGGCCGGCGCCGGCGGGTACGCGCCCATCGGGGCTCCCACGTCGACGGCGCGGCCGAACGGTGGGTTAGGAGGAGGGTCGTTGGAGAAGCACAAGACCTTGACCTACCTCAACGGGTTGTCGCTGATTGTCGGACTCATCATCGGCTCCGGTATCTTTTCGTCTCCGGGCTCGGTGAGCACTAGAGTCGGCTCGCCAGGCGCTGCCTTGGTCGTCTGGGTCATTGCAGGTGTGCTCGCGTGGACAGGTGCCGCATCGTACGCTGAGCTTGGTGGAGCGATTCCTCTGAATGGTGGTGCCCAGGTGTATCTCGCCAAGACGTTTGGCGAGCTTTCGGGCTTCCTCTTTACATGGGTAGCCATGTTGGTGCTTAAGCCGGGCAGCGCTGCCATCATTGCCATCATCATGGGAGAGTACTTGGTGCGCGCCTTCATTGGTGCTGATGCTGAACATATCAGCCCCTGGATCAACAAGGCGGTTGCGCTCGTTGGTCTCGTTGCTGTGACGTTTCTGAACTGCGTCTCGACACGGCTTGGAACGCGCCTGAACGATATGCTCATGTTTATGAAGTTTGTCGCTCTATTGGGCGTCACCATCACGGGTGTTGTGGTTGCTATCACGGGCAAGACGCTCAAGGGCAAGTCGAATGTTGAGTGGAAGGCTCACGAGTTGTTCGACAATACATCGACGGACATGTCTGCTTGGGCACTTGCACTCTATGCCGGCCTCTGGGCCTATGATGGATGGGATAACGTGAGTAATACACCACTGTTGACAACTCCAGCAACTGACTTTATATAGACAAACTATGTGGTTGGCGAGTTTCGAAACCCTACTCGAGACCTGCCCAGGGTTATCCACACGGCCATGCCACTGGTCATCCTCTGCTATGTCCTCGCCAACATGGCGTACTTCCTGGTCCTTCCCCTAGAGAGCATGGATGGCGCCAACACTGTAGCCGTCATGTTTGGTTCCCAAGTCTTTGGTTCCGTTGGCGCTCTCATCCTTGCACTCATCGTTAGCGCCAGCTGCTTCGGTGCTCTCAACTCATCCACTTTCACCTCAAGCCGTCTTGCCTACGTCGCCGGCAAGGAAGGTTACATCCCCTCCATCTTTGGCCGTATCGGCGTCGGAAATGAAAATGAGAATAGTCTCAGCACGCAGCGTACACGAAGCTGGTTCTCGCGCAAGCTGGCCCGTGCCTTCGGCGATGAAGACACGGGCTTGTTCTATACCCCTATTTACGCGCTCGTGCTGAACGCCGTC
This sequence comes from Ascodesmis sphaerospora, assembly GCA_027569015.1. Classification (NCBI taxonomy): domain Eukaryota; kingdom Fungi; phylum Ascomycota; class Pezizomycetes; order Pezizales; family Ascodesmidaceae; genus Ascodesmis; species Ascodesmis sphaerospora. Next base: position 1,486,029 of record JAPPUR010000006.1, read on the forward strand.
TTGACTACGGGCTATGTCATCGTCGGCGAGTTCGGCACCTTGGTCACATTCTACGGCGTAGCGGGCTACACCTTCTACTTCCTCACGGTGCTAGGTCTCATCGTGCTACGCGTACGCGAGCCGCAGCTTGAGCGACCCTACAAGACATGGATCACAACACCCATCATCTTTTGCTGCGTGAGCTTGTTCCTCCTCAGCCGCGCAGTCTTTGCCCAGCCGTTCCAGACCGTGGCCGTTGTGTCATTCGTCGTGGCCGGCGTGCCCGTCTACTTCTGGCGCATCCACGGCCGTGATGAAACAGTCTTGAGGAGGAGGGGACAACCTGGAGAGGAGAGAAAGTGGTGGAGATTCTGGAAATGATTTTTTTCACGATCAAGAGACAATGGGTTTCACATGGTTTAGAGAATTGGATATGGTCTTGTCATGGCATAAAGGGGGGAAAGGTGACAGACAACGACGCTTTGATGACGACGGTTGGCTTGATGAGAGGATACCACCCACCAATTGGACGTGTAAATGTAACAGTAACAACCAAACATTATGGTAAAATGAAATAATCAAGAAACGATACAGCAGGGATATGCTGTTTTTAAGTACTTTTATCACAATGTTATGAGGGTGCAAGTGTGCATGATGGCAGCAACTAGTCAAGTACAGTACAAGAGTTGCCGGTACTCAAGTTCCGTGGTGAGAACCTCTGTCAACCTCGACTCCATTACGATCTTGTGGCTCAGTTAACCCATCAAGGGCCAGGCTTCAACTATAATAAAGAACACATTACTCAACTCCATTACAAGAGATGGCAAGATGTGCTTCAACTGGTGAGATATCAAGACATCCCAATCTACCAGTCAAGCAAACTATGCCGTATATCTTTCAATATCACTCTAGTAGTCAGATACTACCTTCTTAATATCCATGTTTTTTAGTGATCTCGCAACCAACACGATGAGAAACTTCACAGGCAAGAGACAGTATTTAATTTTTACAGTTTTTTTATTATCTGCGACGCCATCTTTTAAATCCCCGCGTCTATTATGCAGTTGTGGGACTCGTAATCATCATCATGTACAGTAAATTCTTCCTTCCTCTCGCAGCGAGGCGCTTACTTCTTCTCACGCTGGCCGTAGGCCTTGGTGGCGTAGTCACCGCCGTGGACGATGAGGTCCTCGGGGCGGTAGTCGAACTTGCCGGTGAGGTAGCTCTCGATGATGGCCTTGGTGCCGTCGGCGTAGCGCTTCTGGGCGTCCAGGGAGGTACCCGACATGTGGGGGACCATGGCGTTGCCGCCACCGAAGGGGTTCTTGGCGGTTCGGAGGACGTGGTCGGCGGGGGCGGGCTGGGGGAACCAGACATCACCACCGTAGCCGGCGAGGTGGCCAGACTTGAGGGCGGCGGCGACGTCCTCCTTGACGACGATGGCGCCACGGGCGGTGTTGACGAGGTAAGAACCCTTCTTCATCTTGGCGATGAGGTCCTTGTTGAAGAGACCCTTGGTCTTCTCGTGGAGAGGGCAGTTGATGGTGACAATGTCACACTGAGCGAGGAGCTCCTCGAGGGTGTCGACGCGGCGGCAGCCAATCTCCTTCTCCTTCTCGGGAGACAGGGGCTGGTAGTCGTAGTAGAGGAGCTCCTTGCAGTCGAAGGGCTTGAGACGGCGGAGGACACGCTCACCAATGCGGCCGACGGCGACGGTACCGACAACCTTGCCCTCGAGGTCGTACTCCTGCTTGGCAGCAGCGGCGACATCCCACTCACCACGCTCAATCTGCTCGTGGGCGGGAACGAAGTTTCGGATGAGGACCAGGATGGTCATGAGAACGTGCTCAGCGACGGAGACGACGTTGGAGCCAGTGACCTCGGCGACGGTGATACCACCGTTGGTCTTGTTGGCGGCGTTGAGGTCGACATGGTCAGAGCCGATACCAGCGGTAACAGCGAGCTTGAGCTTCTTGGCCTTGGCCAGACGCTCGGCGGTCAGGTAACCGGGGTGGAAGGGAGTGGTGATGATGATCTCAGCATCGACGAGCTCCTCGTCGAACTTGGAACCCTCACGGTCCTTGTCGGAGGTGGTGACGAGGGTGTGACCCTGGTCCTCGAGCCACTTGCGGATGCCGAGCTCATTCTCAGTGGTGCCGAGAAGGCCGGGGACCTATTACAGCCGTATTAGTTATGGTTGAAACTCAATTGACTGAGACTGTGCAGGTTGGTGAGTGAGGGGGTCAGGGGCAAGACATCGAGCACCCCGGAGGCGACTGGGGTTGCATTATGGTTACTCAATGACCATGCAGTGTATGCTGCAAGAGCCACGAGCCCACACATAATCCCACCCAGGGACAACTCTGATGTCTTACAAAGAGGCACTGCCCCGCATCTTGGGATGAATGTGGCTGATCTTGAGTAGGGAGACGATTTCCCCGCGTTTGAGATCGGCAAGCGTGGGTGTGAGTGGGGAGGGGTTGTCGACGTGAAGGCGTTTGGAGGGGCAGAGAGCAAACGACCATCGACGAGCGGAAATCGAATGGTGAAGAGGAAGAGGTTGAGAGAGTTGATTGAGAGCGAGACATACATCCTTGGCGTGCTGGCCACCGTCGTAGAGAACAGCAAGAACCTTGACCTATTGAAGCTGTTAGATAGAGCTCAAAGGGATATATCAAAGTGCGAATGAGGGGGAGATGGGAATGCTTACCATTTTGGCGGTTGTATAAAAGTATTGGTTGTAAGTGAAGAAGGAAGAGGAAGGAAGATGGTGATGATGATGAGAGTGAGGAGGAGAGAAAGAAAAAAACAAAATATCGAGCGTGGAACGCCAGATATTTATGCTCCAGTCGGGCACCGGAGTCTCGTTACCACGAAAAAGTTACAACAACGTATGTAACGGGGAACGGGCAGCGGCAGCGGCAGCGGCATCCAGGTTTGGTTTCAGTGGGATCAACAGACAATCCTCCACAGCCAAGGTTCCACGTCTCACTGCGTGTGGTGTCTGTGTGTGTGTGCACCTGTGCCGCGTGCATTCTCCTCACACGCTTTCCCGCAGTGCCATCCGATCGAAACGAACGGAACGGATACCGTGGCCGTGTGTCTATTGCTCCGCGAATCTCCATCAATGCCGCGAACACCGAAGCCTCTCGGTATCTGGAAGGGAGGGGGCAGTGTAGGTACCTCTCTGGCACTAATTCTCCGCCTTTGAGAGGGTCAGTTCCAGTTTAGCAAATTAGGCCCATGAGGCTGTATCTCTTACTACTCTCTCCGTGTCTCTCCTCCTCGCATGACGAGGCCCGGACGGTCACCCGCCGCATGCCGTCGTCCTATCCCGCCCACCTACGCGCGCGGCCGTGCAAAGGCGGGGGCGCCGAGCAAGAGCGTGCGACCATCCCATCCCATCCCATCCACTCTCGAGGGGGCTTACCGTATGAGGAAAGTATGAGCACAGTCGACGGGCTCTGGGAGGCTCAGAGTTGAGCGAGTGATGGGCATATCTCGGCGTTCGGTGTTGTTCTTTGCAAGAGAACGAATCATGGGGGATGGTGGGTACAGGGGAGGATATGCTCTGGCCAATCACGTGTCTTGAGTGCCTCGGTGGGGTTTACCGTTTTCGGACCCAGGAGCGGGGTTGACAGCGTCAGGCAGGTCCAGCTTTGAGAGCTTCACCACGGCAGCTACGGTCAACATCTCCGTGCCGTCCATCCATACGGATAATATTTCCATCAAGGAACATCCAATTGACCACTCTGTACAGCGATTCATAGTAATTCGGGGTCTTGTCTTCTCCAAAATGAAAATAATGACTTCCGTTGGAGAAGCCCTCACCATGCAAGGCTCTGGCAACTCAAGTCCGACCTCAAACTCTCTCTCCCGTTGTCAGCGGTGTAAGTGGAGATACAAGATGGTAATCGTGGCCTGCTTTTGACACACACTTGGCTCCACGGGCATGGACCTCGAAGATGAAATTACGGAGCAGAGGAGCTTCCCAATTGTGGGAATCTTGGATATCAATGGCATAATCATCCATGCCTGGGACACGCAGAAAAGCAGGTTCTAGATTCCTGGGAAAGATTTGATGCAACACGAGCACATGGACCGATTTTCTGTCACCTCCACTCCAGCCTCACTGAGATATCTCACTCAATCTACGATGACCGTTTGTGAAATTATATCGCTCAAAAATCACATCGTAGACCGGTCACGTATGTAGTCGCAGGGGGTAACAGACATTGTCAAACCATTGTTGCCCATGATCCATACCTCCTCTCGTTCTCCGAGCAACCTACGAGCACCAGAGTAAAAACGCCTCAAGTCCAAGCCATCATACCATTACTCCTTCGCATCGGCCCTTTCCCACCTAATCCTAATGTGCTATCCACCATCCATCGCTATTCGGAGTCCCGCCATCCGGCCGTTTCTCGCCCAGCCAAGCCCCGAGATCCCCGGCCTCCGGTGCGGGGGAAAGCACTCTTCTCTCGCACTTTCATCTCCGGGCGACGACTCGCGTGCCGTGTCGCAGCACCATCAGCTCGACGCTACAGCAACAGGTCATGCACAAAGAGCCAAGTCTCGGTAGTCGACCCGTCCTCCGTCTCACTCACCTGGGCTACTGTTGCCAAACATAGACAATTTCGCCTACCGGCCTCCACCTCCGCCCTCCGCCTCCACGCGCCAGTTCGTCCCTCCCCCGCATTGGATCCCATCTCCCCTCAAGTCGATGAGATGAGATCCATGTTCATATCCCTCGTTAGGCGCCCTCGGCCGGGCGGCGTCCGGCCCTCAGGGTTCTTTTCCTTGTTTCTCTATTCCTCGTCCCGCAACACCGTGACATCTCCGACTGAGCGTAATAGTCCATCGGAGGGAGAAGCCGATCTCTCGGGTGTTATTGTCCTGGTGCAACTCTGACCATCATGAACTTGTCGTAAATCTTCCATGTCCATGAGAGCCTGTCTCGATCTCTTCCAGCTCAAGCATCATCCCATGTAGTTGCTGGGAGAGGTTGTCGAACAGGAACATCAACTCTTGGACTTGTACAACTCACCTAGCCATCCATCTTACACCGAAACCTCACCTACGTCCATACACGCTCACCTCATCTCTGCACAACTTTAAAACTCGGGTTCATCATGTCAACTCCACAAAAGCATTACCACATTTATTCATACCGTGAAACCCCTGTCCGTCCAGCCTGTCCCAGGGTTCCGGTTCCCGTCCCTTCATACCTATAGATAGATGTCCCCCATACTGTATATCCCATATAGCGCCAACCAAAGGCCATTCCAGGCCGCCGCAAACAGAACATTCATATCCATACATGATCAATTTTCCCTCTTCACTCCTCACATAAGGAATCCAAATAGTAGGGGTACGGGAATCGGCATCAACCCGTCGTCGTCATCGTCATCAAAGTCACTCTCCTCGTCATCGTCCTGCCATCCTTCTTCCGAGTCTTGATCCTCATCAGAGTCCTCCGGGAATGGTGGGAACAGCCCGAAGCCGTCATATCCATCATCCATATCCGATATACTTGAGTCGTAATCAATATCCTCGCTCACGTCGCTTCCCCCAGCTTCATAGTCTTCTTCTATATCGTCTTCATCTTGTTCATCTTCAGACCGAATCGTCGGTTCCACATAGGGAATATCAAGCGCGTCCAGCACTTTGCGTCCCTCAACACCCATTGGAACCCCCTTGGGAATCGCCAGTCCCACAACTTCTTTGACGTCCACGTCATCCAGCGTCTTCACATCGGTTCTTAGGCCCGCAGTGATCAGCCGGCTTGCAAAGGTCCAGTTCAGCTTGGGCTCGATGGCTCGCACGTAACGAGCCCTCGTGGGTTTCAAGATGCCGGGCACCCAGCGGATCATAGATGACCAGCACTCCCGATGCAGCCGCTCTGGTTTATCCTGCAGCACATTCGGGTGTTTCGATAGTATCTGTACGGTTTGCGGCTGATAGCCATGAGTGATGGTGTACATGAATGCACCATCAGGCATGGCTTTGGTGGCCATGTGAACGTCCGCTCCACCGTTGACCAGCACCGGAGTTGTGCGCCAGAAGGAACCCGACTTGAGACTGTAATACAGCGGCGGCTCGTCCTCGAAAAGCTCATTGGGGTCTTGTCCTTGGTCTAGTAGCACTTGGATAAGCGCAGAAGGCTCATCCGCGGTTGGTGACTGGTCTTTCAAGCAGCGGAAGATCAGTCCCTTTCGCATTTCCCTCGGCGTGGGCACCGCCTTCATCAGATCAGCAGCCCGCGTCCAGAGTTGTTCCTCCAGTGACAACTTGAGGAGGCGCACCAGGAAGGCATCCGAGGGCCTTGTGATGCCATACTCAGCAAAATCCATACTCAATATAAACTCAGTTTTCCCGTCGTCATACGGGTCCTGTACTGACTTGTCAAGCAGTTCCTCAAGGTCACCCTTCTCCGGCCGGCCGCCATTCTCAAGAATTGCTTGGGCAAGACTCAAGTTGCCGTTCACGACGGCCTCGGTGAATGGGCGGTGCAGGGTTACGCCCTTGTCGTTTGGATCAGCGCCACGCTCAATGAGGAGCGCGGCGAAATTGGCGTGCTGGTGGTCCCAATCACGACTGAAGTAGGGCTCGCAGCGCCGGGCGCAGATGATATTTAGAGGTGTCAGGTCTTCCGTCGAGTCTTTCATCGATGCTCCCGCATCGAGGAGCATCTCTCCGGCGTCGCATAGTCCAAGAATAGCGGATCCTTCGGCCATTTCACCAACTCGAGAAAGGGCGCTCAGTCCTTCATGATCCAAGGCGTTGACGTCAGCTCCGCTGTCGATTAACGCCTTCATAGCATCGGTGTTACAACTCGAGCTCGCATGCATCAGGGGCGTCATTCCCAAGAGGGAGTCACGGGCGTTTACATCAAACTTCTTGTCGATGAACTTTTGGATGATCTCGATCTCAGTGATCTTGCTGGTGGGCTTCGGGGGATCGTAAGGATCGGTAAACTCGTCAGGTCTAACTTGGCCAGGTCCGAGAATCAGATGAAGAATGCTGAACCGGTGCCTCGAGACTGTGTTGACGTCTGCACCCAGGTCGATGAGCTTGGCAGCATCGTCAAACCGACGCGAGAAGCACGCCATCATAAGAGGTGTCAGTCCCGTCTCGATGAGCCTGGTGTCAATATTGGCGCCTTTCTCAATGAGATATGGAACCGCGGTATCCCAGTGTCCATACCAGATGGCCTGGAACAGGGGCGTTCCCATGAAAGGGCCTTCTGCATCGATGTTTTCCTGAAGCTTTTCTTCCACGAGGAGCCGCAGCAAGGGGAGCATGTCGTGCTTGGCAGCGTGGTGCATCGCGGTGAGTCTGAAACGACTTGAATCATGGGCAGCATCTTCATCTCGCCAGACGTTGGGGTCAAGCTCGAAATCGATACCCTGGTAAATGACGGTGGAAGCCCCGCGGCTTAGCAGAAACTTGGCGGTCTCGAACTGGCCGTGGCATATGGCAACATGCAGAGGTGTCCAGTTTCCACCATGCAGATCCTCAAGTTCTTCCTCTTCGATATCTTGCGAGTCGCTAAAGGCCTCCATGGGAAGGTGAGGACGACAGAGACAGAGTCCCCAGGAGGATGCCTCGATATATGCGCCCTTATCGAGCAGCACCTCAATCATGTCGATGCGCCCTTTGCTAGCGGCGACATGGATAGCTTCCCATCGACAGTCACTAAAGATTCCATCATCGCAGCCGCTCTCGAAACAGTCGCAGGTGTCGTGTAGAACATATGATGGGTCCAGGTCGACAGACTCGTCGTCGTCGTCGACGCGCCATTCGGGGTCATCGTAGTATGAGCTGTGATAGTTCCACCACTTGTGACGCGAATCGATTCGTGGCTTGGGCCTGTGAGCATAGGCTAAACGCGAGGGGTCAACACCGGCCTCGAGGGCGCGGCGCAATAGATCGATATCTTCATGCTCCACGGCCCAATGCAGTGCGCCTGGCCTGTCCGACTTGACCTCGCGCTTCCAGAGAATGGGGCTCGCGATATGATAGCAGTGTCGGTTGACGCGCGATAGAGCAGCCAGGTCGTACTTCTTGTGGAGGAAAGAGGCGATACTGTGCAGCACCTCATTGGGAAGTCGGTCCAGCGACAGCATGACGGGCGAAGCTGGCAGCGGCGAGCAGCCAGAGTCGAGCGACTGGAAGGCGAGACGAGACCCAGGGAGGGCGATGATGAGATGGATGGAATGTGGATGTTTTGGGCTGGAGATAAAGTGAGGGGAGCTCTCGGATTTTGTTTCCGTCGCCGTTGATTTTCCCATCCATTCGCAAAACGGTGGATGCAGCAGGTGCATCTGCTAACCAAATTTTAGTGGAGCCCTCCCGAGGGGCCCGCCTGGATGGGAAGGGCAAGCACAAGCTGCTGCTGCTGCTGCTGCTGCTGCAAGACAGCGCGTCGCGCCAAATCGCCTGGCCTGGCAATTCTTGCCTAGCACCTCGCGAAGCCCAACCAGCCCCTGTAAATGGTCTGCGACAGTGGCATCTGCCCCGCATTTTAGCGCGACTAAATGGATGGAGCCGGGCTGTTACAGTGCTCGATGCCCTGTGGTTTTGGATACCAGACCCGCTTTTATATCGCAACCCGCTGCCTAGTTGAGACATTGACAAGCTGAATGGAGGATAGGATACGATGAAACCAGCTGAAGTCGATAAACAAGAAAGCATTTGTTTCTGTCTCTAGTGATATCGTTTGGACTAGACATTTCACATTCCAAAACAGTGCATATGTCTTAAACAGCCGTAAGACGACCCAAGGCCCAAGGTTCAAAAGACCCCACCTTTATCGCGAGGTCTGTCGTTGGGCCGCTCACATGCATGTCCCCGCTTTCAACCCCAACTGCCTCAACTCGAACTGTGCGAGGTCCCGAGGGACTTTGCATTCATTCTTCAGCACAAAGAATACAATGGCACAACAAGTCAACTGCCACGCGCATAATTATTGCAAAGAAATCATTTTCATATAGCACAATCAAATAATGCCGTCTTTACTAATTAAACAATGCTAAATAGGGGTTTTTCTTGTTCAACATTATCTCCTTCAGCTATAGGGTGGACTGAGCAAAGTTCATGCATTCGCAACCATGACATATTGATGGAGGACCTCTCTTGTTGGGACCCCCATCACTGCTATCATGCTTTCAGCCTTATTTCAATCTCACGCCATAAATGATCTGCCTTGCGAGCGCTGTCGAAAACTGCTCTTGAGGATTGTCCAATGACCCGTCTCTGTTGTTCCAACCAACATGATTCATAGCCCGGTTCCCCTCATTTGGGAGGCCGACCATCCTGGCAGATGAAACTGGATGTAAGGCTCCAGGCCATTTGAACTGGATTTAATCGTGGACGAAATCTATAAAGCAGTGACTATTTAATTATTCTCCTCAGTCTCTGTGCCTATATTTTCTCACAAGTTAGAAACGAAGCATCGATACTTGAAGACTGTAGCTCAGTTCTATGCCTGCCATTCGACTTGCTGTGATCAGATGACAACCGCTCTATCAACAGCAAAAATGCCAACACCCCGATTGAACCCTTACAATAAGCTTCTATCCAGGCTCTTCGAGTTTCTTGCTCTCTTCTCAATCCTGAAGAAAGCCGCAGGCCCTCATGTCATCACCAACCACGACTCATCCACCCTGGAGGCAACCAGGCGCAGATTTCTCAAGAACCTCTGCTTCATCTGCGACTACAAGAAAGGAGGCGACACGACGACCTCTATAGCAGTTGAGAACCGACCTGACTGCTTCATGTTTTGGGTAGCCGGGAATGTCACGCCAAGCCGAAAAGTAGTCGACTTTTTGAGTGGTGTTCTTGGTCATCTACAGGGTGCTGAGGCGGCTGACACTGTAGAGAAGAAAAGGTTGGAGGCCAAGCTGACTGGGGATTTCATAAGATTCAGTACTCCTAGACTCAAAAAGGAGTGCAAATTGTTATGCAATGCTGCGAGGAAATGTCAGGATTACTTGTCGACTGGAATTTCTGGTACTTCAACGAGTGGTCAGGCACATATCATCGAACCTCACAACGTACCACACTGACTGATATACAGACCTCAAAGCACTCAAGAACTGGTTGGTTCAGTTCAACTACAACACCATGGCAGATATCTTGCCGTTATGCCAGGCCACTTATCGAGTCCGAAGAGATCCCCAGATGAGAACACTCCAGGTTCTCAGTCGTGAGGATGGAGCAGCGATTGAGCATGCCAAAGCTTTCAAAGTGGTTGAGCATTTCGTCGGACGCCTAGCTGAGCGCATTCGCGTGCCGAAAGAACTTGTCGAGGACGCCAGCCGTCTAGGGACACTGCTCAACAGCCACCGCGCAGCTTCGATCCCTGCTCCTCCTCCGGCAATCGTCCCCCCTGCTGACGGGCTCACACATCTGAATCTAATGGCCAAGCGCATGCTAAAAGCTGGAGACCCAAAACTCAAAGACTTCCAAGAGTTTCTTGAGATGCTGGATGAGCATATGGGTCTTGAAGACAGAGTGAGGACAATGTATGACAGAGAGGACACCCAGCCAAGTGTCCACGCAGAGCTGCAGATGCTGGAGTTCTTCCACCGAGGCAAACGCGTATTTTTCGACAACGATCGCTACATCGCCTGTAGCAAGCTTGCTTGTCTATGCTGCAGGCTCTACTTCAGACACCACCCGGGCCGCTTCGTGGAGCCTGACTCCCACCAGAAGGTATACATCAACTGGCGTCCAATTATCCTCCATGAAGGCCCGGAAGATCCTCTATTCTTGGAGCAGAGAGCGATTCTAAGCCATGTCAGTGAAGATATCAGCAACCTACTCGAAACAGATATCGCGATCCAGAGGATGAATGTCATTTCACATCCAGACTCGATAACCAACATAACTGCATCTGCGGATTCAGTTTTTGACTCTTCCGAGTTTGAATATGAGACAGGTGAAGGTAAGCTCAGTATAGGTCTGATGCTCATCAGAAATCTGACAAGAGATAGAAACCACCCCGGAAACAGAGGCAGGCTTGGAAGATGGCAGGGAGTCTCCTGACAGTGATGGAGAATCTGATGGAGGTGTGGCATTGTGAGGATGTGGAAGCTGCGGTTTGGGAGTTAGCACTTCCATTAGGTCTGAGGGCTATCTTTGCTGTTGGTTTGTTTATATAAGACTTCAGGTATGAATCGGCCCACGTGAGAGAGTATCTCTCATCGACCGTTACATTACATGAGCTCTCTTGTGTTTCTACTTAATCGATGTATCTATGCTTCTACTAAGCGATTCTCTCACCACAAGAAGCGGTCGCCGTCAAGCCTTGTCCTTGAGAATACTGTCGTTGTCAAATGGCAGCTTTAGGCGAGATGGGCAACATCACCGCGAGAGAAGACATGAGAAAGAGCCAATACAAGCATGCTCACAAATGGGTGCTCTACCTGAGAAACTACCCACTACTTGCAAGAGTCACAGGAAGCGAAGTCACGGGAAGCAAAGTCAAGGGAAGCAAAGGTGTAGATGAACAAAAGAGTGACCATTAAAGAGCTAACACGATTAAAACAACAAACAATGCCGCCAACACGCTACTGCGGCTCCAATGGCCGCGTCCTCCTCTTCCCACCATGGATCTCGTCCGAGTGTCGACGGAGATTATCCGGGCGCGTGAACCCTTCACGACATACGGGACACGGGTAATATGGCTTCTCAACAGAATGACGAGAGATCAGATGCTTGAGCATCTCCTTCCTCTGAGCACACCTGTATCCGCACCCAGAGTACAGACAGTGAACGGGCTTATAGTGAGACCGAAGGTGCTTTCTGGGTTCTCGTTAGCATGTACATGGATGTATGTCGATAAGCGAACGCACGTTCTCCTGGAGTTACTGCGATACCGTTTGGTGCAGTTCTCCCGGTTGCAAAAGAATATTCCATCTTTTACACATTCGTCTTTTCTCATACGAATGATTGCATCTTCTCTGTATCTCTGACCATAGCCGTTCTCTGTTCCCGAGATGCTTCCACTGGATATGTCGGCGGAAGACGAATCGTCATCGGATGTTAACGAGTGTGATTGGGCTTGATCATTGCTCGGGATCTCGCCGGAGTAAACTAAGGAACCAGCATCATCACTGGGGACGGGCACCGGGTTCCCGCTCTATAGAGCAGGGGGCACATCCTGTGAGCCAGAAGCTGATGCTGAGCCTTGGAATACTTCGTTTGAGGTTGCCAGAGAAGGATCAAAGCCCGAGCTTGTAGTTGGTAAAACCAAAAGAGCGGGGTCAATACTACCGAGATGCGAATCCATCCCAGTTGCCAGAGGAGGAGGCCCGTCACCGAGAACCGGAATATCCATGGCCATGTGCGGCATGGAGCCTGAACTCATCTCACGCAATCCTTCTTGGTTCGTGAAACCAAGAGGATCTGCATCCTGAACCAAAAGTCCAGGTTGCGTCCAGTTCCCCACATGATCCTCATGAGGATCTATCAGAGGAAAAATGTCTTCGCCAAAGTCTATTTCAGAACCGGGGCCGTGTTAGTGAGCGGTGTTTCATCCCCACATGATGACTTCAAGCTGACGAGCACTTACAATCTGGGGAACAGCCCGAGTCCACAGGCGATGACATTGTGGACTCGGGCTGGTGATGGGAGGAGGATCGTCTTCTGCTCATGAACCAGGTTGCTTCTGAGGCTTTGAGAGAGGATGCTTCGAAAGGAAAAGCTAACAAGATGACAGAGCCTTGAGCTTACTTTATAACTCTTGCTCCCCTCAGCAAAGTGCCTGATCTTTCTTGTCTCAATGGCGTCAACACAAGACCAAAGTGTACTCCCATTGCGCCTTATCACAGGCAGGTTCCAATGACGGACTCGATCACCCCTCCTGCGCGTCTGCTCTGCAGCCAACAGACCAACCGAACCCCTCACTCAGAGAGCAGATTATCATACCATTCACCTCTGGTTGGCGGTTCGGTTGGTTGAAAAAAGTGTATCAAGGTCCGCTAAGGGAGGCCGACCAAAAGCTGGCCAAGGCTTATTGGCCGCGGAACCGAGTTGGGTGGCATGCAGAACCTTGAGTGCGATTGCCTCGCGCCTAGGCGGGCGGGCGGGCGGTCGATGCGAACTGTGAAGATGTGCCTGGTGTGGCTCGGATGTCTATTTTCAGAACTGGGCGATGCTGTTAATTGGATGTTTTGTGAGGCCGATGCTTGGACGGTTGGTCGCTGCGAGGAACTGGATTAAGGCACAGCCAACGTGAGACAAGAACAAATGTGCATACTCGCTGTGGTGTTCCGCGTGTTTTCAAGGTTCACAGCCTCACCGACTATTGCAAACGAAAACGTGCCGTTAATTCTTCACGGCTTCAAGTTGGTTGGACTGCTTCCCCTTCTCTTTCGTTGGCGTGCAAGAGTGGAAAATTGTGTGTATCTGAGACATCATGCTTCGAGTGTTCGGCTCGAACCGGACTGACTGACACCAGGTCCGCCTTTTACATTCCGTACAGGTTGATACTGATACAACAACATGGGTCAAGCGAGTTTTCAAGCGCTTGGATGGCTCACTGTATCTCTAATGTAACTGACGGATATTAGAGGGATAGAATCGCATCCTCCTTAGATCCTGCAAACTCACCAAAATGTTCTATTAACCACCGACATGTCGATATACCGAAACCCGCACCATGGAAGGATCATGAGCTCGGATGAATGTCCTGTCATCTCATCTGTGACCCAGTGGATCGGACCACATTTATGATATAATCAGCTGAACAAGTGATCATCGCTATGACACTTAGGCGAGGTGTTCAGGGTCCTCTGTGATATCATTCCCAAGGAATGTGAAACCGGAGATCTTCGTAATGTTTGTCGACAACCGAGACAGAACGTCATGGACGTTTGACCGATCATGATCCGTGGGCTCAAACAAAGCCTCATGCCGTAACGTGCTGCAATGCCACGCGATCGAGCTTGCGTGTAATGCATGGAGAACCTGTCAGAGAAAAGCGTCGGTCGCAATTTCGAGGCTGGGACTGCTGTGCGATCCTTCATCATCACACATGGAGCATCCCCTTTGTTCGGATCGGGATCCCCGCTGTCGGCTTTTTTTTCTCTTTCAACTTGATGCTAAAACGAATGGTTGGTTCCACACAATTGGGTTTCACCGGCCAGAAAAAGCCAATGGCTTTTGCAGCATGTGACGAAACAATTGCTCTGAGGGGACATTTTGGGGACTCGTTGATCACTGGGATCCCCGGATTTGGTGCTTCTCTGGGTCCCTTTTTTTCTGTGTTTTGTAACGGGGTTGGGATGTGCATCATAATCTTGATTTGCGTCAATCATTGGGTCCGTCATGATGATATTCATTTGCTTGTTGCATCATCTAGATAGGAGAAACAGGCAGAGGAAAACCCTTCAACAAAGAAAAGCAGACTACGGAGAATTTTTCAGCTGTCAACACCATTCCATCCATGATCGGGATGGCCTGGTCTGGGCAGTCTCGGCTCATGGGCTCTTGCCATTCCCCATCTTCGGGCAGGTGTAGGTCGGTGGTTGGTGTGTAGCGGAAGGCTCGGCCGGGACAGGATGACGAAATGGCAGCCGCTCTAGCGCAGGGCCCCTCGTATTTCAGGGCCCCCGACATCGCCTGTGCAGCGCTCCACAGGGGACTCCCCGCAGCTTGCATCCCTGTAGCCATACGCTGGCAGCCGCGAGGCCATCCGTGGCTGCTCTGGTGGCCGGTCATGATCCACCCACCCGGCCGCGACTTCCTGCGCCAGCGGTCGATCGGCCCACTAAGGGAGGATCCACACTCTCCACACCCGGCATAGTGGACCTGCTTCAGCTCGCCGCCTGGATTCTCTCCGGAGCTCACTTGTCGGATGGTAGTGTCAAAACGGCTCGATGAGGACCCAAGAGAGGCTTCAGAGCATGTAACCCAGCCAAAAGAACACGGTATCATTAGCAAAGTTTATTCCAGACGAACAATTACACAATGTCAAGCCAAAGGGGTTCTTAATCGCCGTAAATTCCGCCGGAAGAGCCTCAACAAAGCATCTTGTGGACTACCTTTAAGTAACGCCGTGATGGCCTCAGCATGGAGGGGAAGTCACCAGAACATAGCCGAGTCCATCTAAAATAGACTGTGGAGAAGTACTAACCCACACTTCAGCACTGGACCAGACTCGGCATGATACCGCCACCCTAACAGCCTGCAATGGAGGATTGGTTGTTGAGGAGTGGAGGCTCTCGAGGAGACGAGAGGTAAGGTTTGGTCGAACCACATGACGCAACAAGGAGCAGTAGGTTGACAGAGCTCAGTTTGACATTTTATAAATATGATCAATAAAATATCATAAAAATACTGACATGATTATGGTACTCTTCTCATTATTTTAATTATATTTTATGCTAATCTTTTACAATCCTTATGAAGAGTTTCTGAGTCCTTCTGACGTTCTGGTGTCTCGTTCATTTCTGGCTGGACCCGTGTGGCGGGAAGCATAAACAAAACGAGGCGAGGGTGGATCCTTTGGGAGCTACCTTGAGGTTTTCATCACTCCAGGGTTGCACTGGCACTAGGTACGTACCGCCCTCATCAGACAGAGCGGCATCTCAAAGAAGCATATAAGACCCTGGTCCCCTCTCATCAACCAACAGCGTCAACAACTCGACACCAGACAAGCACACTTTTGATCCCCTCAAACTTCCTTCACTCTCATCACCACTCCCCATAAAATCACACAAACACACGCACACGCACACGCACACACACCATGATTTCCTCAACACTCGTCGTCCTGGGCCTCCTGGGTCTCGTATCCGCATCGCCCCTGTATGTCGAGCCACAAATTGTCACAAACCCTCGCTACCCAGACCGCTCAACATCAACGGGCTTCAAGCTCATCGTCAACGTCACAGACCACTCAAAGGACTTTGACCCTCCCATCAACAACTACGAGATTACTACCATTCACGTTGGTGCTGGTCTGAGCCTGGTCGGTGTGGTTGAGCAGGACGGCCGCGTCTTCTACCAAAACGGCACAAAGGACCAGCGACAAGATGGCGAGGCTACCGTCCTCACTGACGGTGGCACTCCCCTCACTCCTGCCGGTCTGGCCATCCAGCAAAACAAGGAGAACAAGCAACTCTACGACACCTCCCTCAACTTTGGCCCTGGTACACCAGGTGTTCAGCTGAACGCTCTCGACGACCCCTACTCCTACATGCTCCCCGAGACCTTTGTTGCCTGTGACGAGAGCCTGGAATACTACCAGGGCAAGCACTTTATCGTCATCAAGCAGGCTCGTCTCTCGATCGACGAGAACAATGAGATTCAGCGCAACATCCCCGATGGCTGTGCTCCCATCCGCCTGGTTCCCCAGTGTGCTGAGCTGGAGGAGGTTCCCGAGGGAGCTTACTCGAGCCACGAGTTCGCCCTCGACTCCAAGTGCTACGATGATGTCGCCAAGATCAAGTGGGAGCAGTACAGTCCATAGGATTGGGACTTGATCGCTTACGAATGGAGGGCGATTGGTTGGTAGTATGGATTGTAATGATGAATGGGTCACGACTTTGCATAGTTACCTAGGTAGTGGTACTCGGGGATCGGCGTCACGGATTGGCATCACGGATCGGCATTAATAGCCTTAATAATAGTAATAACTTTCTCACGCTTGATGGTCTCTGAAGTGGTGAAATTCTTTGTTTGGCTGTTGAGAATAAAGTTTAGACGGCTGAAGTGGTCCTAGAGTGGCACAGCATGACGCACAGTTGAATCTAGACCGGCTAGATTTCTGGGCAGTCCCAGCTTGGCCAAAGCCTGTGTCACGACGACTCCCGAGACCATGTTGCGCTTTGGTGACTAGCCTTGGCACGGGTGGTTTCTTCCGGTCCATGGTTGTGGGATGGGGGTGTCACAGCAAGGTTGAGGTCGAGATGCCGGCGTCTCTCAGCAATATTGTACTGTACACTCTAGTCATGTTAACAGTGGCTCATCTAAATAAAGAAGAAAGTAAAGTCAAAGTCGGCTGCAGCCTCAACTGTGCCGTCCAACTCGAGTCAGTCCCATCCTACGTTACTCCAGCCTACGGAAACCCTGTTTCTTATCGGCCTAGTTATGGCTTTTCGGAACGTGATCTTCAGGCACTCGGTCAGGCACACACTTTCCCCTGTGCCTGTGGCTGGAGGTGCCTGGCGGAGGTGCCTGGCATGGATGGAGGTCAGCCGGCACCTGGCACCTGGAGCTTATCTTATCGCGTGCCATCCAGCTGACCTCCATTCGGCCTCCGAGCTCGTCATCGTCCGCAACTCAACCCCGTCAACAGCTCCAATTCCTCCCGTTTTGTCTCCTGCGCTACGCATCGACTGCCCGATAAGACCTCCATTTCTTAATACAGCTTGCGCCCAGCTTGATTCATCACCATGACCAAAGTTACGCCCGAAATGCTGAGCGCGCGCGCTTCGTCGCTCTCCCTTCGCCAGCAGGCGCTGTCGTCATCCACCACCCTGAACAACACCGCGACCTCGAGCCCTGAGCCTAGACAACGATCAAAGAACTTTGTGCTCGCCGACATGGAGGGTCGCGACACAAGAGACAACAGAGTCTGCTCGTCCTGCATCGCCAAGCTTGCCCCTGGCGAAGTCGGTCAGGTCAACTGGCATCTTGCTGAGGATCAGGTCTGTCGGCTGTGCCAGATTGCTGAGATTCGGCCGGAGGCTTTCACCAAGCCCTTTTGCGACTTCCTCCAGGAGAACCCTACCATCTTCCACACCGTAAATTACTTTGAGGAGAAGCTCAAGCAGCTTGGTTTCACCCAGGTGAGTACATGCATGCCTTGACCACTGATAAGGACAATGCTGACTGCGCAAGCTCTCGTCGCGCGACTCCTGGGCCGATAAGGTGCAACCTGGTGGCAAGTACTGGGTTACCCGAAATGGTAGCTCTCTTATCGCCTTCACCGTCGGCAAAGCGTACCAACCCGGCAATGGTGTCGCCATGATTGGCGGCCACATCGATGCCCTCACCGCAAAGCTCAAGCCCGTGAGCACGAAGCCCGTCAAGGCCGGATATGTTCAGCTTGGTGTCGCACCGTATGCTGGAGCCCTCAACCAGACCTGGTGGGACCGAGATTTGAGCATCGGTGGCAGGGTCATTGTGCGAGATGAGGAGACGGGCAAGACTAGCACAAGGCTCGTCAAGTTGGACTGGCCCATCGCCAAGGTTCCCACTCTTGCGCCTCACTTTGGTGTTGGCATGATGGGCCAGAACAACGCCGAGACCCAGGCTGTGCCCATCATCGGCCTTGAGAGCTCCCAGCGTGCCTCAACGGAGGCACTGGGTCCTGCTGGCTCCTTTGTCAACACTCAGCCTCCCCGGCTGGTTGAGTTGATTGCTAAGCAGCTCAGGATTCAGTCCTACAGCTCCATTGTTAACTGGGAGCTGGAGCTGTACGACTCGCAGCCTGCCCAGACTGGCGGTCTGGACAGGGAGTTCATCTTTGCTGGCCGCATTGATGACAAGCTTTGCTCATGGGCTGCTCTCACTGGTCTTCTTGCTGCCAGTGAGAACAACGACGAGGGTGGCATCAAGCTTGTTGCGCTTTTTGACGACGAAGAGATTGGTTCTCTTCTCCGCCAGGGTGCCCGGGGTAACTTCCTCCCTCTCGTCGTTGAGCGCGCCGTCGAGGCCCTCAACCCTGGCACCTATGGTCCCAGCCTCATCGGCCAGACCTATGCCAAGTCCTTCCTCCTATCTGCCGACGTAACTCACGCCGGAAACCCCAACTTTCTCGAGAAGTACCTCTCTGAGCACGTCCCTGAGCTCAACGTCGGCATCGTCATTTGCGGTGACAGCAATGGCCATATGACCACCGACGCCGTGTCCACCGCCATCCTCCAGCGAGTTGGCCAGCTCGCCGACTGCCGCACCCAGACCTTCCAGATCCGCAACGACTCTCGCAGCGGTGGCACCATCGGACCTGCTCTGTCCAGCATGATGGGTGTCCGGGCCGCCGATGCTGGTCTTCCCCAGCTGAGCATGCACTCTGTCCGTGCCACCACCGGATCGCTGGACCCCGGTCTGGGTGTCAAGTTCTTCAAGGGGTTCCTGGACAACTGGGAGAAGATTGATGGCGAGTGGAACTAGATGGGGTAATCATAGAAGGCGTTTGAGTTTATGCAGAGCATATGGGAATCTTTGGTACCTGTTATAGTTATATCCTAGATGTAGAAGGTGGTTAGATTGGACGCGGGAGTAGAGGGCGGTATGGATGGAGGGTCGTTGAATTATGACAATATATAAACACTTTTTATTTTTATCAAGGCCGTACCAGCGTTTCCGTTTCATGTGAATATATGTGCAGTGTATGTTTAGGGGTATCGCCTTTTCCCAACCGCTAAATCTACGAACAACATGCAAAAAGTCCAATCTGCGAAATCACGCTTGCGCTATCTTCAACCCCCTCGGCTATATCCACGACCAGATGAGCGCGGCCTGTTGTCCTCAACATCTGTCGCCTCAAGCAAACTGACAACCTCATCACCCTCGTCATCGTCATCGTCAGACTGTCCCAGCTCAGCAGCCCTCTCCTCCTCAGTCTGCTCGAGAGGACGGCGACGCTTGACAAAGTCCTGTTTATGCGCTTCAGCCAGGATACGGGAGAAGGTGCGTCGCGGAGGAGCAGGCGCCTCCGTCCTGCGGCGCGAAATGCCCTGCTCTGCGGCACCAAGCGAGACGGCGGTAGACTCGGCTGTAGGCTGGCGGGTTGGCTCCTCGAAGGATGCGACACCAGCGGTGGCTGGGGGCTGCTGTGCGGCAACTGAGCCGTCGGTGCTGGCGCGGTCCATGAGAGGTTCGATGCGGTATGGCAGGGGCACATCGCGCGAGGCCTTGTACTGAGAAACGTTTGCGCAATGCTCGTTCTCGACGCGGAAGAGAGCCCACATGCCTCTTCGAGTGACTTCCATGAAGGCGACCATGAAGGAGACGATGGTTGAGTGCTGGGTGTTGTGTGTGAAGATGGCGTAAAAGATCCAGGCGAAGCGGAGGATGGGGTCAACCACCATGATGAAGTAGTACATCCACCGGCGCTTGAGGGCGAGAATATCGCGAAGACACCAGTGCTTGGACTGGGGTTGAAGGAGGGAGAAATCCATAAACAGATCCCAGAATGCTGTTGATGTGAGTGATGGTCATGAGGAGTGTAGGAGATCACTTACAGCAGTAGATGCTATTAATGGATGAGAATGTAATGAAAAGCGCCAAGTGACTCCGAGAATCGTGAAGGCGGTAAAGTGAAAGCATTACAGCAGCAAGAATGGTAGCGGTATATTTGCCACCGTTGACAAGGTGAGGAAAGACATTGCGTGTATCTTTATAACGACGAATACACTGGAGGAAACGCCAAATGGGAGGGAGGGCAGTAAGGAAACCCAGGAGCCGGGAGTGACTAGAGTTGCACTGAACGGGGTCGTCCCAATGATTTGCGTAGAGACAAAAGAAGAGTTCGATGTTCTAACGCTGTCAGTCGCCTGGTTCAGAGGTAAAGGGATGGAGTAGGCTTACCGCTGTCGAGTATGTAAGTGAGCAGTAAATATCACCAAGGAAGAAATCTCGAAATTCGACGGGATAAAGACCAGCTAAAAGCAACCGCCACTATCGTCTGTTAGTTTTGTTCTTCACTTTGGTTAAGAGACTTACATGAGAATAGGCAAACCACTTGCGACTCCGGTGCCAGATCAACGGACCAGGGAAGAAGAGCACACAGATGGTGAAGAAGATGAGAATGACAGGATAGTAAATGTACATGGACGGGTCGCCATATCTGCTGAAATTGACCCACATGAAGAGGCCGAGGACGAGGAAGAAGAAGCTGGGGAACTGAGCGAGCTCTCTCCAGTCGAGATGATGTCGTTGGTCAAATTCGAAAATAAAGGGATAGTTGACTTTGTTCTGGTTCCAGAGCAGACAGTCTATGCAGAAGAGGGAGAAGAGGTAGAGCATGAGGAAGTAACCGCCATAGATTTGCATCAGGTAGCTCGTCTGCTCACGCACGTCATCGTCTTCGTGGTATAAGAGTTGTGCTCCGTAGATGAGACCCTGAATGGCAAAGACAGCGCCGGTGCCGATCAGGAGCCCATTCTGGAACATGCCAATGGACTGGTCTTCGGGCTTCTTGTTAAGGCTGCGCAGCTTGCCAGCAGCCAGCTTGTGGTTACCACGCTCAAAGTACCGAGCGTACAAATCCTCAACGGTCCGGATATGACCCTCAAGCACATCGCTGTTGACGAACCATGCCTGATTGACCTTTTCGTTGAGGTATCGGTACGGCGGCCGGGCATTCATGGCCTTGTCGTACTTCTTGTTAAGTTTCCGAAAGGCCGTCCGGTTTAGTAGAGCATAAGACTTGAGCAGTTCCAGGCCGCGGTAGAACTCCTGCAGCGCGAGCTTGAGCTTGCGCTTCGCCGTGCGGTAGGGGACCTCATGATGATCCGGCCGGCGGATGTAGTCCCTCTCGGCGTCGGTGCCGCTCTGCAGGACGCCGTTTGCGTTGGGCGTTAGATCCATCCGCTGCAGGGCCTTGGTGTTTGGTCCCACGGGGAAGATCTTGGCCTTGATGGGGTCGACCCATCCGTTGAGCTTGCCGTTGCCGTTCTCGTGGTTCCCCTTCTTTGGGGGGTTATCATCGCGGTCGCGGTCCTCGGCCATCTCTTGGATCCTCCGGTTCCTCATCTCGTGGAGCTGCACCCTCAATATATCGAGGCGGTGACCAGCCTGCTCCTCCTTCATCTTGTAGAACGCCTCGACCTTTTCGAGCTCCTTGTCGAGAAAGTCAAAGAACTCGCGCTCCTTCTCCTTCATGAGGTCAAAGTTCTGCATGTTGATGTCGACCCTCCGCTCGCTCCTCGCGGTGGACGTGTGGGTAAAGAGCCGACGTAGATGGGATGGCGAATCGGCATGGTTGACTTCAATCGGCTGCTTGGTAGGGTTGTTTATCACGGGCGATGCAATGGTTGAAGCGGTCGGGACGACGCTGGCGGAGGATGTCCTTCGGGGATCGAGACGGTTGAAGCTCCGTCGCATGAGGTCGGAGGCTGACACGGCGGTATGCGCATGTGGGCGGTCATGTTCGTCAACCGTCATAGCAGGCGCGGGAAGCTGAAAGTCGTGATGTCCATGAGCTTCGTGATGCCCATGTGCTTCAGCCATGGGTGACGGATCAGGCGGTGTTTCGACAAAGCTCCCATAATGTCGGTGATCTCCAGCTTCTGTTAGGGAATCGTGTTCGCGACCTCGTGGTGTAGGTATGGCTTTGGTGGCGGCCGAAGAGGCGGTCGCGGGTATCGTCGTGGATCCATTGCCGTCGGTGCCATGGGCAGTATCGCGTCCCGAATTTCTCGACTTGCTAAAGGGCTGGCGAGGCGTCATGGGCGAGAGGAAAGTGCCCGCCCTCAGAGGCCCAGTCCTCGGTGTTCCATTCGCACGAGCGAGGGCCCTAGAGAGGGCTTTGACGTGCTTCTTGCCGGCCTTGTAGTTGAGGTACTTGACGCGCCATTCTGTGCGACGGAGGGTCGGGTCAGCGAGCGTTTTGGAAAACGAAACGGCCTGCAGTGTCTCGGCGCAGCGGTTGTGGGAAGATCAACGGAAGGGATGTTTTGGGTTGGGTTGTGTTTCTTACCTGGCACGGCTTCCCGCTCGAGCTCCTTTGCGAACTTCATGACAGCCGCCGAGTCTCAATGTCATGCAACGACAGGGCCGACGATGGAGATGGCAGGGCTCGGCATCTAGAACGGACCAAGGAAGTTGGAAGGGGATCGTCAAGTAATACGTTCCCTGGCCTGTGAAAATTATGGTCGCGTCAACGTGCCCCTCCCTAGGTGTAAATATCTCCTACCACCGGCAGCCAGCAGCTAAAAAGGAGACTAGATGGATAATAATGGATCGGATGGACATCAGCTTTTTTGACGTCAGTGCGTTCCCTACAAAACGGAAATAATCCCACTGGCCAGGAGACGGGGATGCCGTTCCATTCCCGCGGCATGGGGTCTTAAATTAGTGAACAACGGCACCTGAACTGAACCTCTTTCTTGGCTCTTTTACTCTGTTTCTTTTCCTCTGCGAGCGGCCACCGAATACCGAAGCATCAGCCTTGCTACTTCGCCATGCTGGAAACCATACAGTCATCTGCTAAGCATCCTCTTGCTGCTATATCGGTTTGCTGCTGTACGACTTCCCAAACAGAATCAGCCAATCTTTGGGCACCAGCTCCATTTACCCCCTAGGTCCCGGTGCAGGGGAGAGCCCGTCCGGGGGGCCAAGAAGAGATTGCCCCAGGGCTTGGTCCCTGGGGCTTAGCAGGGTTCACACAGGCTGTCAAGTTGTCAGATTAACATGACTGATGGGTTGATCGGCGGTCTTGATATCTTACAATGGTTAATTCTGGCGCTGTTGAGCTGGAGGTTTGTGTCACCGCTTCAGCTGACCATAGACAGAAACCCTGGGCTATCATCTCAACGCAACAAGTCATTGTGCTCGTGCTTGCAATGTAATTGCATTTCAACTAGTGTCTATTATTGGGCATCGCTATTTTGTTCCCCGACCATGCCAAGCTTTCATCTGCACCCAAGCTACTCATGATGCTCTGATGTGCTGGGCTGACTTACAAGGTCGAGTTTCGGATCACATCCCCGGCCAGCCTGACTTGAAAGAATCAACCCACAGCCTCTCGCTCACTCAGCAAGTCCTAACAAGACATCAGCAAGTCCTATGTAGAGACAATCCTCTCTTCTTCAACATCGGTCCGTTTCTTGCGCCCAGGCTCACTCAGCATGAATGTTTGACAGCCATTCTTCAACATGATTGCTTGGCAACTCGCTCGCAACAAGACATCGAAAACAGCATAGATGTCCCTCCCATGCACGAGTCGGCTCTTGTTGGATCACGATGCGCACAGCTGTGTAACAATCCTACAGCGGGACCATCTTCCTAGGCTAGCATCGCCAAGTCGGGAGGATTTTGCAGGTGACAATCGCACATGAGGATTTCCATGGACCCGAGAGGCTCCTCTGATCAATCGTGCAGGACGGGAAGCTGCAAAGGCTCAGATCCGGTCCCCGGGCCAATCTCTTGATAAGCTGTAGAGACATGGTTGATGTCTAGTTAGATGATTGGTGGTCGATCTCTTCACGACGGCGTGCAGAATTGAACTTTTGCAATGTCCTGCACCTGTCGATCCATATCACAAGAAATGAAGTCCTTGGTCAGTTTTCCGGTGGCTTGACCAGTTTGGTATTCAAACCGCCGCCACGCTTGCACGAGAGTTTCTGCCCGGCTGTAGTTTACCCACAGAGCCGGTTCAACGCTTGAATGCCGAATTTCCTTACTCGGTTTAGAAGACATGCTAAGCTGGTGGGCGTCCCCAAAGTGTTTATGTCAAACCGGCGAACTGATGACTTCATCATTCGCACGTGCGTTGGAGATGGGGTCGTCTTGAGGGGTTAGTTCGGAGAAGCGGCTTTGTCGTTAAAGCCCTCATGAATGGTTCGTGAATTTGAGACATTGACGCATCCATTGATCAAAGACAATGCCAAGTAAAGGGATCGGAAACCAAGAAATTCATCATGGTGACTTGATAACTGAATCCGGCTCGTCCAATGGCTGGCTGGAGTTGATCAAAACCAGCGGAATTGCCCTGCCGAAACCGACCAAACCAAGTAAACAAACTTTGGCATCATGACATCCATGTCATCACGACAACCGCTTTCAGCTTTGACGAATGGGGAGCTCGGGAAAGACAATCTCGCGAGAGACGGCAGAAAGCTGGAGGCCAACTCAAAAAGATGTTGCTTCTACCCCGCACATGGAGGGAAACAAACAAACAAACTCGGTGTGATTTATCACGCAGCCAAGACGACCCGGCCGGTCAACCTACAGAAGTATGCATTGGTCTACCCGCGTGGTCGAAGAAGTCCACCATTGGTCTACCCGCAGGATGGAGGGGGAGGATGAAAAAGAGGGCTGAAAAGGATTTTAGCCAGGTCTCACTGACATTCGGCTGCGCCAGCTCCCGAGAAAAGCCATCAAGGCAGAGCCCGCCTATCTCGATGCCACGGAACAGCATCCCCGGCCGTCGTGGGGTCGCGCAGCAGTGTGTCACTGCGGCCAAGGCACTGGGTTGCCAGCTCGACAGAGGATGCCTTCAACAACCAGTCAGCGGGAAACACACGGCTGGGCGTGAGCACTTTGCCTGCCTGGGCTGAGAAGAAAGCCTTGGTTTTCTCTTCCAATAACATGTTCCCTGTTCCTGGGCTTATTGGGTGGGCATCGTTTATGTTGGATAGAGTTGTACGGGCGTGGTTGGGCTGAGGATTTGCCAACTTACATGCGAATCTCGTTGTCGCATCTCGAGATTCTGGCACCAATCTCCAGTTTTGCGTCAACGTCAGAGTGGCGTTTCAGCATTGCCTGACGTTGGAAAACCTGCTTCTTGGGTCCATGAATGACGATGTTCGTCCGGACCTCCCCCGAACAATCCCTCACGGTTCGACACAATAACACATTGGTGATATCGCTGGCCAACCTGGCATTCCCGGTCTATACAGAACCGAGGTATGCCCTCCTCCACACCGCCGAAAGCGGGACGCATTGCCCCAAGTGCAGTCCAGACACAGACCCGGCAGGTACATGACGTTGTGCCACCAGTCAGTGGCAGTCAACTCAGGTGTGACAGATTCACCGATGTGACTCTGCTCCAAGATGGCTAGCCCTGTTGGAGCCCACCACGGGCGAGTTCAACACCTAGGCAATGGGAACAACAAAGTAAGTGGGCTGAGGCAGGGATCATGGTCAGATCACCGAATGATAGCGGAGAGATTGTCCCGCGAGCCTTTGCGAGTTTCCACGCTGGGGGTTTTTGGCCATGGCATTTGAGATCGAGATCCGGAGCTCTTCGGACATGCTATTCCCTCTTTTTCCTTCTGTTTCGCTTCCTTTTCTTCGCAATGGACGGGATCCATAGCGGAAGCATCGGCAGGCACGCTGCGTCTCGCCAAGGTGCTGGAAGACTCTGCGGAACCCTGGCCCTTGGCGAGACAACCGAGAAAGAGGTGGGAGCGGGAAAGCAAGGAAAAGCCGTTCAGGTTCAGGCACATGTACATACATTACACCCATTACAAGAGCTTGCCGTGCGTGGTTTTCATGTGCGATAGAGACAAAAGCTGAGCGCAAGGACCAATGACTATCGTCTTGCCTGCCGTCTATTACGCCTAGGTGATGTGCCTAGTCTTGCTAAGGCTGAGGTTAGCTCGAGGCTTTGTGAGCTTGACCAACCCATTGGGGTACCCACGAGATTTGGACCGCTCCAGAACTTCGGGAGGCAAGCATCCCGCGCCAGAGCCAGACAGATCTGAGCAGGTCAGAGATGAGACGAGGGGTTTTTTGTGTCTTTTGTTCCTTGGAACTTATCTCTACAGCGTCTCGAGAGAGGAATAGCCTGATCTTGAGGCTAACAAACCGGTCCTCGGGTCAAGGCCGGGATCATAGACGTAACCTGGGATGGAACATGCATTGCATCGACAATCATTGTCTCCATGCTTCTGCTTCTGCTCTGCTTCTAGCAGAGACAGGTTGGAAACTTGCAGCAAGTCCACGGCGATGGCCGAATCATGCCCCACGTGGAGATGCGCGCTTACAAGGCGGATGCAACTGGGATTTGACAGCAGGCGAGAAACTGGGGCAAGATTGCCAATGCGTTTGTAGGTCAAATGGAGAGAGAGGCCAAGACGAGAAAGAAAAAGAGAGTCACATTTTCTCTGGCTCTGGGCCCTTCCATGACATGGGGGAGCTTCTGCGCCATCTCAACAGACGTGCCTGGAAATGGAAACGCTCTGCCGTGTCAGGTAGCGTTGACGGTGAGATGACGCTGGTCTTGAATCTTGGGGGGCTCAAGTTGGGGGTTGATTTACAGGTTTTTTGAACCGTCCACTCGGCGATTAACATAGCCTTCTATAAGATTTCGACCAAGGGTTTCTTGACTTGTTAAAAAACTTCCTTGGCTCCGAAGTTTGAGATTGACCGATCCACTGCCCGATGGATCTACAGGTGGACAACAATTGCTCGAAGCAGCATGATCTGATGAATGGCACGGCAAAGTCACTCCATCCTCATGATGAAGCCATGGAGTACATCGACAATCCACAATTGAGGAGCTCCGACTCCGACAAACTCGACCCTGGTCACTCGGCTCATCCTTGACCGCGTGCGGTGAAGGTACATGGCAGTGTAGCACTGGAGTTCCCCAATCCCCGGAGTTGGACGGAGCTGAATTGGCGGGCTGAAAGGTCAGAGACGCCAAACCGACAGGGAAGAAAGGACAAGACTCAAAGACGTGTCAACCCCATCTTGCAGGTATGGCACCAGACAGTCCAATCCCCGCGAAGCGACATGAGGTGCATTTTTTAGAAAGCCAAGACTGGGCTTGGAGAAGCTCAGCTGGACAGGGCTGGGAGCGAAAAAAAGGAAGAGAAGAGAGAAATATGCAAGTGGGGGGAAAAGAGAAAAGAGCAGGCCTCAGAGGAGGAAAAAAAAAACATCAGTCCATTGACCATGTGGTCACCAAGAGGCGGGGTGGCCCTTTCAATACCCGGCCTGGCCTAGGACAAGACCAGACGTTCCCATTTTGATCAAGGTGCGATGGTGATGGAGGTGCATCTACATGAACTCCACGCATGGGACGAGCAAGGGGGTCGCTGCTATGCTACTGCATGCGTACCTATTCGCTACTACGTTGTAGGGGAGTGACTTCTGTAAGCACCTGGGCTGAGCTGGGCTGCTTATCTTAATCGTGCCATGAAGCTATATCGACTGTTTCCCCGCAGTCGTCTCGTCTCGTCAACTCCGTAAGTGTGAAAGCCACTCATCATGACGGCCATCAGAGGAGGGGCAAAAAGAACAGCCTTTTTCTTGACTCGCATATGGCTTCACGCCAACAAAATTGAATCTCGGTCCCGGGCCGGACAGCGACAGGTGGCCGATTGAGTGACCCGCCTGCAGTTGCTGATGGAACGGCGCGGTGAACAGGTTGCACTGGATCTCAGTCAAGGAAAGTTACTTGTTAGGGGTCAGGGTCAGATGGGGTCTTGTGAACCTAGTTGACTGATACAGTCGGTACACATGGGAATTGAATTCAAGACACTCTCGTCTTGGGATCACATGCGAAAGAACGAGAGTTGTAATTTCGTCAACGGTCAAAGGCTGACTACAGAGACTGTAATTGGCTTTGAGCCTCAAAAAGGCGTGTCTTGATGGCCTCCCTTCATCTCAGGGCGGCGAGCCCGGGCTCGTGGTTTAATGAATCACCATACCGGAGCAGCCCTCACCTCACCGGCAAAAGGTCATCCCTAGTCTCTTCTACATGTACCAGGCTGGACGTGGCTGACCCTTTGTCGTGTACCAAAGTGAAGTGCCGGGGACCGTATTACACAGGGGGATCACGCCGGCTCCCCTCGTGTCACCCTTGTGGGTGCATTCTTGGGGTGGGAAACATATGCGGTACAAGAATGCCGAAACTCTTCTTCTGATCGAAATTGGATTCCTGCGTCTGCGGAGGAGGTCAAGGGAGTTTACTTTGCAGCTGGAACAAGCTTCAACAAGCTTCCTCAAGAGAAGCTTGCCGTTGTGCCTTTCGGGGGAGAGGCTTCAGCCCGCCGTTGATGTTTATGGAGACTCGGAACAATTCCAACATCAACAAACAAGGTTGATTCGCCAGGAGCGCTCGAGACCGATTCTAGGTTTTTACTGTTGGCCTCTCTGCTTTGTTGGATTGGATTGCCGTTTTACCGTTCTGTCCCATCCTTGACAAAACCCACCCCACTTCGCATCTCTGGATCTAAGGGTGCACCATGAAAGGGAAGAGAGAGAGGGAAAAAAGGGCTGTGCTTGGCGCGGCTCCTGGGGTCGATGGTCCCCGAGGCGCTCACCTCACCCTGACTATCGGTCTCGTCAGCACGCCGCGAACCCGTCCCGACAGGCTGCTGGTCGCTTCTGACGCATGGTCAGCGCCGCGCTACAGATTGCAGGGATGGATAGAGGCGGTTCCAGGGGTGCTGGGGCGACCGGGGATCGACTCGACTGTGTTTGGCGAAGAGTGCGACTCTGGGACCAGTCACAGTTCCGAGCTGGCCGATCATGGTAAAGAGGTGAAATGTGACATGGAAAGTAAAAGCTCTGTGTCTGAGGGGATACAAGAGAGTTTCAGAAAACCCAAGCAAAGACCCAATCGCAAATGTCATCACCCGCTGGCTCGTCTGTCTGTCGCATCCATCTGTCGGTCGCTTATCTACCAATGCCAGGCTAGAACCGGACCAGCCAAAATGGCAAAGGGCAGAAAACCTTCCGAACAGAAGCGGCTACGGCCCTACGGGAGGAGAGAGTTAGGCCCGGCCTGCCCACTCACTCCAGCTAACACACCTGTTCGGCTCCATCTTCTGCTGGGCCAGCATGACATCACGAACGACAGACACGCCTGATTGGGCCCCGCGCCAGGAGCCAGCCAGGCTCTTCCTCGGTGGTGCGGCTTCAGCTGGGCTGGCCAGGGCTGACTTGGCTTTTGGGGTCGTCGCATGGAGGAAGAGGCCGCGATGCTGTGAGAGGTTAATGGACGAGAGAGCATGGACCAGCATCCGTAGCCGAAGCGAAGCTGCTGCCAGCAACCTCAGACAAAGCAATGACCCAAGCACCGAGGGAGAGCACGAGGGGAAATCCCAGAAGCCATGAGCGAGGCCAGGCCATTCTTTGCATTGACCGGATGTAACAAGAGTGAGGCAATCCAGAGAGCGCCCCAGGTTCCACATTCTTACACGCCGCTCCGCTCCCTTGCTCCAAGCCATACATTCTCACGGAACACGTTCTCTCGCAAGGAATTTCCTCTTGTTAGAAAGTAGATGTGTTGTCAGGGTACGTTTCCGTGGAGAGGTGCTCCAAAGCAGCCCTGAACCTTTTGTCGGAGGGCCAAGCCAGGGCCAAGCCAGGGCCAAGACTCGACGATCCACGGCCTACATCATAGCCAGCGGCTCTGGCTGCCAGCTCTGGATAGCCGACAACTGGAGCCAGAGCCATTTTGTTCGATCCATAGGTTGATGCCATGGACGGAGGCGCTGAAGCCAGCCTGGACAAGCGCAAGGCCTGGCAGACTGTCCGCTAGCGGTAGGTGATCCACCTGCAGGCGACCACCCACTAGCTCGCTGAACCCACTAACCCACCTGCCCTCCACCCACCCCCCAACCTGGGCTGGGCTACCTACCTATGAATCCATGCAACGTTGGACTGCCCGACTAGGCGGCTCTCCCACTCTCATCAGTGACTGAAATCCTTCTTGTTGACGCCTCTGCCCACCATCGATTTCTGCCCTCCTCCTCCCATCCTCGACCTCTCCTCTGCATATCTACCTACCTACACCAACTGCCTCATCTCAGAGCATCTATTCCGCCTTGTTCACGGCCTCTCACCCTCGTCAGTTATACCCGGACAACTACCACCTCGACCACCGCCCTCTTGTCTCTGGCTCCAACTTGCGCCCCGCTTCTTCTGGCGCGCTACCAAGCACAGTCTCACTTTTCGGCTCCCTCTCCTTCTTCTCTCGCTTCTCTCTCTGGCACTTCGGCTTCGGACCCTCGACACTACTGCCGCTCCGCGCCGCGCCCGACGGGGCCAACCCTCCCTACTGTCGAGCAACACGCCACGGACCCGCGAACCCGCGAGCACCTTAAAACTCGACGTCCCCCCTCGACGTCGCCGCGAGGCTATGTTGGAACCCCAGGCCATGCGAGGCCCAATGGACCAGACCGTCGCCTATGGACACTCACGATCACGAACCACCTCGTCAAACACCTTCCCCATGCAGTTCCAGACACAACACCTCGCCCACCCGGGCCCCAATCCCATGCAGAACCGCCGCTCGCCGTCGGTGAATACGTTTAGCAGCGTCGGCAGCATCCCACCTCCTGCCGCTTACCGCACCTCGTCACAGAGCGAGCTCCGTCGCTCGACCTCGAGCCGCTCCGGTGGAGCCAGCCCCCAGCCTTCCAGCTATGTCGCGCTTCTGCGGAAACAAAAGGGAACCGTCTGGTGCGATCGCGCCCAGTACGAGGACCCCAGAATGCTCGCCCAGCAGCGTGCGGCAAAGATGCGTGCCGCCCTCGAGGTCGTCGGTGGAGCCCGCGGCAGCAGCTCCTATGGCCCCGGCGGTGCCGGCGGACGAACCAGCACAGGCCTCAGCACTACCAACAAGGTCGCGGCAAAGATCCCCAAGATTCGACACCACGGAAAGACACCTGTGGTTGGCTACGCACCTGGCGAGAACCATGTCGGCGTCGGAGGAGTTCCTATGCGGCTCAGCGCCACTGAGGTGGAGGCTGAGAGTAGTGACGACGACACACCCAGCACAACCCGCCCGCACCACCGTAGGACGGGTAGCAGCGGACGGAGCAGCACAGCGAGCAGCCGCAGAAACCTTGCATATCGATCATCTGGAGGAATGGGCAGCCAGCACGGCCGGCGATGGAGTCCTGGTGATACCCCCGAGCGCACTGGCAGTCTGGTTGAGACCATGCCCGAAGATATCGTCGACGACGCTGCCAGCGGCAAGGCTCGCAGCACGAGGAGTGGCAGCAGCGCTGAGCGCGCCGACAACGTGGGCGAGCTGGGTAACGCCCCGAGACTGGCTGCCAATTCGCTGATGCACTCGGCTCTTACTAGAGAAAAGAGCGTGAAATCGGCGGATGAGCTCAGGAGACGTGGAAGTGTCGACGAGCGAACATCAACACTTACATCTGGACGCCTCTTCATCGCCAACCCCGATTAAGGGGATGGCCTAATTCGACGAGATATATACTATTCGGCCATGAAAGTTCATGTATCATGTCACGACAGGCTGGGCAAATGGGTTTTCTTATGTTGTTCATTCGTTAACACACACCATCACACTTCGGATTGAAGGGTGGGCTTGCATCAGTCGGCGTTCTAGCATTGCTTTGTACTATCTACCTATCGTTTGGTTTCTCACAACCCACTGTCGCTTCCAAGGGTTCAGATACCCCCCAACGAATCTTCCTTTTCACATCTCTCGCTATATCATGTTTCCACCTTTCCGATGGAACGAAGTGTGTGCATTCGGAGCGGGGCCTCCACTGTCGTTGACGGGCTTTTTTAATGTTTGAAAGATACCTCTCTAGCCAGGACTCAAGACACAGAAAAGTATGCTTAATGAGAACTCAACCCCCGAGTCTCGTTGGAGACTTGTGAGGTAACAAAGAAAACAATGGCTCAAGCATAGCCCCCGTGAGGCTCAGTGGACTCGAGTTGCATGCAGGTCATCAATGCATTGATCGTCGGTGACCTTCTCGTATCATCCTTTGAAGGAACTGCTTTGCATGTCAGTGCAGACGTGACGTTACTGTCTGGTCCGATCCCTATTCCATACTGTCAGCTCAGGCGGCAATAAGCGCCCAATCACTGGCCACGGGCGTCTGTCTCGGGTTCCCTCTACGAGGGGATCAGCGAAATTCGACGTCACCCTGATCTCCATCTTTGTCGTCATGGCAATTTGAATGATTCTGACATGCCAAAATGCCAAGCGCACTAGCCGCAAGCGCGGGAGTGCGCACAGCCACGGCCCCTGAAGGTCGCAGTGCCGTAGATTACCCGGTAAGCCACATTTGCATTTTCCACTCTGCGCGGTAACGCGTAAATGTGTGCACAATGTGGCACCAAATTAACGCGTCGGCGCGTTTTCCCTTAAGCTTTGGGGACCCTCTCTGGGGTCCAGGCTCCCCTTCGCAACCTGGATGCTTCATGCCACAAACAAACTTGGGGGGATCTCGTGCACACTCGGCAAGATTCTTTCAATTCCTCAACACAACACCATTCGTCGCAGCATCGAGAGCCTTGATCGAATCAAATGATCATTTTCGTCTTCTTAATGACAAATCAGCATCAAAGTCTTGTTTCATGATTTGCCGCCTTTTGACGATTTCCAGAACACCGGCCTCCTAGCGACCGACCGCATCCGTCACGCTCCGCACCACTCCTCACCGATACGACGACATCTGACACACCCGCACCACTACTGAGCTGCATAGCTCCCGTCGATTCAAAATGGCTCTCTTGGAGATGTCTCTGAATATTCAGGAGACCGAGGCTACGGGCCGCAAGAGAAGCCATGATGAGTTCGCAGGGGAGTCTGTTAAGGAGGACTCTGAAGACACCAAGATGCAGACTTGCAGCCAGGCTGAGGGCGAATGCAGTGCGTATCATTACACTTTGGCTCTTGTACAGATATTGACTTGATACAGGTTTACCCTCCGTCGCTGTTACAGGCACCTCACAAGCGACACCAGATCTTACCGAGGCCGGCAGTAGCACTCCCACGCGCAAATCTCCCTCGCCCCAGACGCCGATCAAAGGTCAAACGTTACTGAAGCCAATGGTAATTGGATCCGCATCGAAGTCGCCGGCGAACCCACCGAAGCGAAAGAAGTTGACTCCTGCCGAAAAGGAGGCTCGTGAAAAGGAGCTTGCAAAGCAGAAGGAGGAGCGTGAAAAGCAGAAGGAGGAGCGTGCAAAACAGAAGGAGGAGCGTGAAGAGAAGGCTGCCATCCGAGCTGTCGAGAAGGCCAAGGCTGAAGCAGAAAAGGCTGCCAAAGCTAAAGAACGTGAGGAGAAGAGACGCGAGAAGGAGGAAGAGAAGAAGGCGAAAGATGAGGAAAGGAAGAAAAAAGAGGAAGACAAGAAGCGAAAGGAGGAGGAGGCAGAGAAGAAGGCTCGCCAGCAACGAACACTCGGCTCTTTCTTCAAGGTTTCCAACACCCCTAAGAAGGCTGATGACAGTGCCAACGCCAAGAACGGCACATTTCGAGACGGAAGCCCCGTCAAAGGTGTCAGTCAGGTGTCAAAGTCAGAGTACGAGAAGTTGTTCAAGCCATTCTTTGTCAAGGACAGCACAAGAATGGCCCCTCTTGGACCCCAGATGGACGACGAAACACGCCAACTCAAGTCAAAGATCGTGGACGAATGCGTTGGCGGTCAGCGGGCAGAAGAGCTTCAGAAGGGTGCTTCATTTGACCCTGTGCGTTTACTTGCCTT
Source organism: Ascodesmis sphaerospora (assembly GCA_027569015.1). Classification (NCBI taxonomy): domain Eukaryota; kingdom Fungi; phylum Ascomycota; class Pezizomycetes; order Pezizales; family Ascodesmidaceae; genus Ascodesmis; species Ascodesmis sphaerospora. Next base: position 1,520,130 of record JAPPUR010000006.1, read on the forward strand.
GCCAGGCAAACCCCGAAAGCGAGGCAGACTCCATCATCCTGTTAGTCACATTATGGAACACGTCTACAAGGAGACAGAAAAGTCGGACAATTCTGGAGCGGACAACGCCGATAAGATCATGCGAGAGGCACGCGAGAAGCTGTCCAAGGTACCGATGAAGGTGATTGCCTTTTCACAAGATGTTCGGCCCCCTTACTATGGAACTGTTACTTTGAAGACGTTCGCTCTTGGCAAAGACAACCTGAGCCAACTGGCTCGCAAGCCAACAAGAAAAAGACTGCCCCTGGATTACGATTATGATTCGGAAGCTGAGTGGCAGGAGGAGGAAGGCGAGGATCTTGATGTTGACGACGACGAAGAGGAGCTCGATGATGAGGACGACATGGAAGGCTTTCTCGACGACTCTGAAGATGCTGGTCTATCTCGACGACTTTTTGCCAACACATTGGAGCCTGAAAGCACTGGGATATGCTTTGAAAATGGGGGCGTTGTGACGAATCAGGTTGTGTACGAGCACAAGATGGAGTTTATGCATGGTAAGTACATGTTTGGGTCGAATCAAAACCAGCTACTAACTGAGTCCAGATGGACTTGCGCAGTCATGGGGCATTGATCCATTCTCTACGGAATACTGGGAGCCCGAAAACAAGGTCAAACCGACCAAAGCTACCAAAGCTGCCGAGAGCGGAACCAAGATGCCTCCTCCACCGACGCCTACCAATGCATTCGCAGCAATTACTGGTGGAAGCAGTGCAAGCGGCGGCGATGCGCCTAAGCTCGTCAAGTCAGAGCTCATGGATGACGTGAAACGGGCAATTCTTAACAACAAGGCGTTATCCAAGGTTGGAATTATTGACTTTGTGTTTCACCTTTTCCGAGAGCACGTATCTCGAATAGAGGTGAAGAACACGATCGAACTCGTGGCAGAGAAGACGGGCAAGGGTCGCTCCAAGGAGTGGGCACTGAAGCACGGTCACGAGATTGTCTCGTGAAGAAACCTTATCTGGGAGAATGGATGGAACGACATGAAAATTTTGACTGAATATTAGCGACGGAGTGTCGGGGTTGTACGGAACTGCTTCATGGAATTACTGGGGAAACGGCTGGTTCATGGACTTGTTGATTTGAGGGCGAAGGGATGATGTCATGGTATCTGGCATTGTATGCGATAGACATCAAGCAAACAAATAAATACCCTTGTGTTAGAAAGCAGATGGAAATACTACAAATCCACGATATTCAAAAGTCCAATTGCCCCCTGATGAATCGTGAGAGTCAATTGATCCAACAAGGGGTCATGTCATTGAGCCATGTCATTGGAGCTTTGGTGTTGGCGGCCGGGATGCATGGGCACGGAGGCGGCGGGCCCGGCCAAATTTGGAAGCTAGAGACCTGGGGAACGCGCCCCTGAAGATTCCATCGGAACCCGCGAAGGACCCGGAAACTGGAACATGTTCCATTTCCATTCCTTGGAAGCCAAAACAACAACGTCGTTGATCGCTCGGCTTGGTTCTGCATCAACCTTGAGCATCCATCCAAGCCACTATTTACTTGTGGCGTCTAACCGTACAAAAATTCTGTTGCCTACCATCGACTAGACGATTACGCAAGTCGACTCGACGTGTTGCGCCTCCCAACACCTTCGAAACACTTGGCCGATTTCAAACCCGTTCTCCCGAACCTTTGCGCAATGATAAATCGGACACGATAACCTCTTCCTCTGACGTTCCTTCTCTTCTCAACACACACTCCTACCGCTGGCCGCGCGACATGTGCTCTCGCCCAGCATGGAGGATCCATGGGGTTCCCCTTGGACAAACGACTCGCCCCCGAAGATAGATCTCCCCGCGCCGCCGCCGCACGCACACTTCACACCAGACCATAGCCAGCGCCCTTCGCCTGCTCATACGCCATGGATGGACGATGACGATGCCTGGGGCGGCTGGGCTGAGCCTGGTAAGGACAGCAGTCCCCGTTGGGGGAGGAGTCCTGGTTTGCGGCCGATAGGGGGTAGTCCGGCCAGCTCGAGACTTCCATCGCCGGGGCCGGATTCATGGGGACAGCTGGCAACATTAGAGACGGCGCGGGTGCGGAAGGAGGAGAGGAGCGGGGATTCAGCGATAAGTCTTGGTGAAGGGTTGCGACCGATCGAGGCAAGGGTCGTGTCGAGGACGCCGCCTCCCCTGGGCGAGCTGAAGGAGAGCACGGCGGATATCTGGCGACAACCTGACCGGGCTCCGTCTATGAGGAGTCTGAGTCCGATGCCGAGCGATGATGGCCGACCTGGCTCGCCGGATGGAGCTCCTCGACCTGCTCTGCGACGTGGCACGCGACCACCTGTTTTGCGCCAGCCCTCGAATAAGGTTCAGGAGCTGGTGGAGATGTACGATGATATCGCCAAGCGAAACCATAGCGTGTCGCCCATCGATCCGACCATGCGAAAGGCGTCGAGCACCAAGTCCCCGGTGCAAGAGGTGACGCCTGAACCTGAGGCCGTGGAGCGAGTAGAGCCGGAACCCGAATTGGAGCCAGCACCTAAGCCAGAGACAAAGGTGGATACGGAAGCCCGTCAACCGTCACCGGATGTCATGGAAGAAACAACAGAGGAGGAAAAGACTGTGGCAGAGAAGACAGAGGAGGATGAGGCCCAAGCTGAGTCTGATTCTTGGTCGGATTTCGAATCACCCATCCATGAGGAGGTACCAGAAGAAGCAGAAACAAAGGTGGTTGAGGAAAAGTTTCCTGTGGTTGAGACTACGACTCATGATGAGCCCAAAGAGATATTGCAGCCACGGCCAAAACGGCCATCGATACCGTTCTCCATCGACATGTCGAAGTTGGACGACCTCTTCCCCTCAGTCGAAGCATCCTTTCCAACCCCCGAGCCAGTACCGGATGTCATCATCGATGACACATTTGCTTCTATATCTGAGCGCAAGGCTTGGTACCAGATCTCTAGATTCGGCTCAATCCGAAAGCATAACATGGGAGACGACGAAAACTATGTGCGCATCGGCTGGGGCAACTCGCAGGTGCGTGAGCAGGCCATCCGCATCGTCAGACGGTGGATGGAGGAGGACTCTATCGCCGGACGTGTCGTTCTTGGTCGAAGAGGTGGTGCTGCGGGTGGAAAGATCTTCAATTGGGATTCTTCGGCGCCGTCGGTTGATATCTCGGAGCTGTTGGCGCGCAAGAGCCACTCAAGACACGCGTCGGTCAACTCGAAAGGAACGGCAGCGTCACCGACAGGTGCAACGTTTGGATGGGGAAGCAGTCCTGCTCCTTCGTCGACCGTTGCTATACCGCCTCCAGCTTCTGAACGTTCTACCACTGAGCCCAGTTCGGCTGTAGAATCGTCTCCTGTGGAAGCTGCCAAGACGTCACCGGTTACAGCGAAGCCTCCTCCGCCTCCCGCAAGATCACCAACAACTATTGCTCGACCCCCTTCTCCTATTAAACCTATTCCTATCAAACCTACTACCCGTCCCCTATCTATATCTCAACCTATACCATCGCCAACTTCCCCTCAGATTCCTCAGCCGCCTTCTCCTATTATACCTACGCCACTACAAGCTACAACCCGACCAATCTCTATCTCGCAACCAATTACATATCCAACATCACCATTGGCACAACCACCCGAGAATGCAGGGTGGGGAGATGAAGATGGAGATGATGACGATTGGGGCGACATGGTTTCCTCACCTTCCGGTGAAGGAAACGGGACCTTTCCATCCCTGGATGCGATTGTGGATGCCAAGCCGGAGGACAACACAAACAAGGGGCATGTTTCCAAACCTTCAATTACGGCTACAGCTCCTCCGGATGATGTCTTTGAGAGTGCTCCCAAGGAAGAGACAACAAACAGCAATCGGGCTTCTTTTGACGTACCGGTTTCCCAGGGGTTCGTGCCTACACACTCGCGAAATACCACCGTCGACTGGAGCCCCTCCCCGGGCCAAGGCTTGATGCCTAGCCACTCAAGATCGACCACAGTTGATCTAACTCCTTCGCCGATACAGGGTTTGATCAGTCATTCCAGATCAACCACGGTCGACCTGAGTCCCCTGCCCCGGTCTTCGCTGGACGTCATGGCCTCAGCAAATCTGATGCAGAACAAGGCAAGGTCGCCAATTGAAAACACAAACAGGCTGAATGGCTGGGGCTCTTGGGATATGGACTTCTTTGGCAATGGCAACAAGCCATCCTCGCCAATGAGGGAGAGTTCACCGCTGAAGGAGAGCATGACTGCAAGCCAGGAGCTTGAACCTGCGTCGAAGCCATTGGAAGCCGTCAAGACTCAGACTTTGCCGAAAAAGCCACGACCGATGTCACTTCCTGTTCCTCCACGACAAGAGCCAGAGGAAGATACCTCCAAAGACGACGAGATTGTCGCCAGCATCCTCCGAGATCTCCCTGATCTCTCATACATGTTACGATAAAGCGAAAAGAACCCAAAGAGAAGATGAGCATTATTGGAAAGAGCAAGCAGTCGGTGAAACCATGCGGATGGAGTTGTATACTGTCATTGGAGTAGACAAGCCAGACAAGCCGGTTTGGCAATCTGTATATGTAATCATTGGAGGCGTTTTACTTTGGTGTTTTCAAGAAGGGGTTGGATAGCATTGATATGATACATGATGCTGTTTTGATAGCAAATACTTTTTTGACAAACTGGGAGTGTTGGTTGCCGTAACCCGTGTGTATCCAGTGAAGTTTGAGATTTCACATCTTTGGATGCTGGACAAACTTGAGCTCTCAGAATGATGCTAGTGAAGAGGGGTTGAGGAAGTAAGGTATAAATACCCCCTTGACCTCCCATCTCGACCTGACAGCACTTTACTCAAGATTCTCATCACGATCAAGATATACACATATATATACCCAGTTTGGCAGGGCGATTCCAGCGGCATCCCCTGGTGAAATGTTGGAACAACCGGACGCTACATGACAAAGTCGCTCCTACAAAGGGCCAACAGCGAATGCTCGATCAACTTCCTGTCACTCTATATATACTCATCTTCCGGACGCAAATTCCCACCTCCTCGGTTCTCTTCGACACTTCAACCTTGTCTTTAAACCAAATCATATAGGACAAGCATGTCGGAAAATTGCTGGGAGGTGTTTTTGTCAATGCCAGCCGGCAGCGCTCAACGCCGGTTTTGCGTACACAGGGCTGACTTCGCCCTCGGCGGTCTTGTTCCTCACCACTCATATATAAATCGACGCATATCCGAATACTCTGATTCACTGAGAGTCCCTGGGCCAAGTCGTCTTACAACCCACTGATTCATTACAATCACGGAAACAGGGGAGAAATGGGGGATTCCCCTTCTGCTCGGGGATCAGCAACCAACTTTTGTATATATACGAACAGAATGAGCCAATCGTGTCATGGCTAGCGCTGCTTCCGCGTTCCTTACCGCAGCACTTCCAATCTCTCTGAACGGTTATGCGCCTATTCCCAGCGTGTCAAGTTCTCGGTGGACCTCGATGCCAAGTACACCGACCTGACCTACAGCAGTAAGGGAGCCTGCGATGGTGGCTATCATCCTGGTCATCTGCCTCATCACATTCGACACCATGCAAGTTTGTTGTGGCCCACTTCGTGGTTCCCATCAAGGACCTTGCTGGCACACACCTGGGTACAGAGGTGACCTGGCTGGGGGAACCGTTACCGGAATGAACTCATATTCTCTATATATACCACCCGGAGGCCAGAGGACTTCTCAAATCCGAGACCTAAGCAAACATCCAGGAAATATACCTGCCTGCCCACTGTTGGGGGCCGTGGCTGGTGAACACATAATCGTTCACACAGGCTACCTTCTTCTACGCAATCAGAGAGCCTCGACTTTATCGACACAACATTGGGATTCTTAACTTGAAGACTCCTCGCCATTTGAGGGAATTCAGGAGCACGCATCTTTGGCCCTCGTCTAGACAAGTGGCATATTTTTCTTCTTTCGCTGTCGCACAGTCAAGTATGCCATCTAGATTATCCCCCATCTGCTGTCTCTTTTATATATCTACACATCGAGGCTGGGTTGCCCATGCATCGATGAGCTTTTGAGCGACGAGAATTTTTTGTCTGTATGCTCGGCCTGGGCGAAAGGCAAGCAATCCAAGGGGAATGCCTCTGGGGAAAGACAGAAGCAACGTCTCTCTCAAGCGGACGTCTTCTCCAGGCTTGCCCTGCAGATATTCAGCTGCCATAAGGAAATACATGGTCAGGGGATACACCCAGATTCATCAGAGCTTGGGGAGCTTTCGCCCGCATGGTTGTCACCTTTCTGATACGTCGCCAACACCGATCAGATCTTTTTGGTGATGCAGCTTGATGTTGGGCCGGACAAGTCCCCTTCTTTACACTTCTGTCCTGAGTCTCACAAGGAATTCATTTCCATATCTATCCGGAAAGAGATAAACCTTTTCACGAATTTCTTGAAGAATGGATTTTTCTTTATATATATGCCAGCAAGAAGCTGAAGTCTGCACTCGAACTGATGAAGAGGCAGATAGCTCATGACGCTTGATCATCGCATTGTCGTGCGTGTGTCCAATGGATGAAGATATATGACCACCGTCTCCTGCCCAACTGAGGATCTCAGACAGGACGTGTTTCAAAGTCTTCCCATTTTGAACACGGCTATATAAGAAACCGACCGATTGTGCATCAGCCTAGCAATAACGCGGGATATTGCCATTAGAGGAGGTTTACTCTTGGACGACCAGGATTGACGATGATGTCCTTGACCGCCCCCGAGGACTTGGGACACAAGACAGTCCCTCTCCCTCTCCTCCCAAATCAAAAGTCAAGGAAGCCTGATCTCCTGCCCGATCATCTCCTTCTTCGTCTTCTATATAAGGCCTTGGATGCTAGGGATAACTCCGTCCGAGAAAGAACAGGACCAGTACATGAATCCCTGATCATCCCCACGAATGGCACCATGGAGCTTGTTGCTGCTCAAACTTTTGCCCCAGCTCGCTTGCACTCTCTACAAAGAGCAGACGTGAGGCAGATATATACAAGCGGATGAAAGTCTTGGTGCATACCCCTTTCCTACCGACGTCTCGTCGAAGGCCATACCTCGGCTCGGCTTGAGCGATTAAGACTGTGCGCTACAGATCATGAAGAACACTATCCATGTCTCAATTCTTTGCTGGCCAGTGACCACTATAAGAGCCGCTGGGAAGTTTGCTGCAAGACCTTCCGAGTGTGCTTGTGGCTATGGATCAGCCATCCCCTGGCGGATTCTTTGGTGCCTCGAGCCGGTGTGGCTAAGCTGGAACTCTGAGTGCAGAAAATGTCAGCTTCATTCGAAGTGGTTGCCCTTTGGGACTTGGTAAGGTCCAGGCCTGTCCTCGTTAGGCGGTGGCCGATCAAATCGACAGCCATCCCATCCCAGGTTGTTTGCCTAGGCATCAGACACACGACTCATTCTTTTTATACAAATCACTTTTAGAAAAGTACTCTGGCACCTAATCCGGTTGCTTTAGAAAGGAGACTACAGCAAACTCACGAAGAAGATGCTAGCTTCTTCTCCTGTTGCAACATTGTTGACGTCGGGGTCAGGTGGTGGATGCAGCCAAAGACCTTAGGACAGCTACCACTCGAGAAAACCATCAGACCCAAATTGCGATGTTTTATTGCGATCACTGGATTTGGCATGTACCTACTGGGCCGTCCTCATGTCAAAATCTCTCTCTCCACAGAGTAGACACACACAACACCTACACAGGTTGCCCCTTTCGTTTCCCGGAGATATGCGAGCCTATCACATATATACTACAAGCGAGGCTTCTCCTTGCCATGGAAGCTCTTAAGAGCCCTGGAAGCTGACCGTTCAGGCGATGGATGCTGGCGAGATCCCTCGAGCGATGCGAAGACCCAATGGCATTTCGACAACGCCAACCACTGTGGCCCCCCAGCTTGCCGGAATGGCGATAGATGTACTCTTAATCCCACCAATGTCAGTCGAATACGACACAATCTTCATCAAACCGAAGTTTACAATAGGGCCTTAATGGCAGAGACTAGGCGATGAGATAGTGGAGGAGATCGTCTTCCGAAGCAATTTATTATATACCCCTGACCAACTCTTTGTTGATAAGGAGCCGAGACCTCCATGCCTTGGCTCTTACCAACCATGGCAGGAGGGCCAGATACAAAAGAGCCGTCGCCAGCTCGCGTTGTTTGAGAACGAAAATCCAATTTTCTCTATCCATATATTGTCACATATGCTTCCAGAACGGTCGAGAGAGCCTGCGGCCACCACTTGGGAAATGGTCAACCTCTGATATCCAGACGCCATTCGCCAGAAAGACCTCTGGAAGTATCTCGCTTCCTTCGATGGCACAGAACGTTACAAGAGTCTCAGTTCCCCGATGACCTTCTCCGACTGATATATATTGCCGATATGCTTGTTCAGAGCCAGGGGCGCCCCATAAGCACACAGTCTTGATCTTTTGGGTCGCTTATCTTGCAAGAGCCTTTATAAATATCCTAGCACCAGTCGATAGCTTTCAGTACAGCGTGCCGGTTGTGTTTCGGCGGATATTTCATATTTCGCCAAACAATAGCTCCAACGCAGACTACCGCACACTGTTCGGCAGAGATTTCAGTCGTGCCAACGCAATTCTCTGGTTCGACGGTCATATTGAGGCCATGGATACCGTATACAGACCATGGCTCATGATGATCGTGGCAAATTCCGCGTCAGAGTCCAGGGAACGAATGCTGATGTCGTTAATCCACCTGGCTATTCAGCCGCTTGCCTACCAGTACTTACTCGGAAAGGACAAGTGGCTAGCCCATACATTTGACAACTGGAACAAAATCGGTCTTGTATAGCAGCCAAAGCAGTCCATGAGGAGAGTCGAGCCAACATGCCTCACTCAGCGTGACCAACAGCGAGTCACCCAAGAGTGGTCTGAAACCGCTCTTCGACAGTGCTACCCCTGAGCATTATACTATAGTTACCGCTACTTGGTGCCGGCCGAGAATGTCATGCGTCACGATCATGACGGAGAAGAAGACCTGTTGCCGACTTGGGGTTTCTATGCGACGATATATATATTACACCACGAGATTCCAGCAGGGATGCTATATAGACTGACTGGACTGTATGATACCTTGCCAATCATCAGTCAATTCTATCGATGCTCGCTGCGAGGAGGCGAAGGCGAAGGCAGAGGCAGAGGCAGAGGCGGAAGGGGAAGGGGAAGGGGAAGGGGAAGAACTGCGGAGACCGGTCATCAGAGTGATGACGTGGGAGCAAGCTCATAGAGTGAGACCGCGATTCCCATGAAATCCGATATGGCCGGAGCAGGAACGCTGTAGGACGGCGATATGGGAGGAAGATACGCATAGAATGGCGAATTGGGCTGGAACTCGTCAGGAGGAATTCGGATCATAGGAACGAACTAAACATCCTGCAAACGATACGAACGAAGCAAGGCCGAGAACAGTTCGGGATATATACGTTAAAGAAAGCAGCGAAGAAGCGGGCCCGCGAGGATTGCGCTGCCATGAGACTGCCCGGTACTTGCCGGAGTGCGTCAGAATGGCTAAGAAATGAGATCCTCATCTCAGTCAAAACAGACAACCAAGATCATATCCAGGAAATTGGCAAGCCCCTGGACCAACTGGACGAACTTCCACTCGAGATCAAGACACCCTTTCAGACTCAAACTATCATGTCCCCTTTTCAATACTATATACGCTACTTACGGTTTGATGACAGATACGCCAAGTGTCTTGGCAATGCCATCCGTCCCGGGGGATCTCAGTGTCCTGGCCTGTACGCGGAGCAATTGAATGGCTTGACATGACGGAACTTGAGACGAGGATCGCCCTAGCTATTGGTTATTTTCTCTGTGTCTGCTAGACGATGTGAGGACACTAGGGCTCCCCAGTTGCCATCCCAAGAACCGTCAGACTGAGACAGTTGTCCCACACGACCAGCTGGTTCAAGTTTGAGTGCCCAGGCAAAGGCTCAACCTGACGTTCAACGACAGCAACTGGTGTCGTTCGGGAGGCCTTCTTTCAATATTCAACCGACATGAGGCAACTCTTTACAGGTTGCTGTACGTGAGAAACCGTCGAATTTAAACATGGGCAACAGTGCTGTACTAGAGCCAGTTGATCGCTTTTTGAGTATTGTACTACTATATATAGCCCAGAAGAAAGATCGAAAGGCGAATAAAGGCGTTGAGTCAAATGGATGGCTCCATGGATGGCGGAAGAATGAAGGTTGGAGGAGCCGATGGTTGGTGTCTCCGATATATCTACACAGAAGCGCAACAGGAGCTCAGGCTCACCCAGAAGGAAAAGTTCTATATACTTCTCGCAGTTCTCAAAACTTCCTTTGAGATACAGGGCATTGTCTGGCGCCATGCATTGGATTCAAACGCCCCCAATGTCCACGGAGTTGAGGTACGATGTCTGGCAAGAGGCGACACGGGAGTACACATGATGCAAGATCTGCTATAGAACTCCAACATTGACTACAAGTCTATCCAGTGCATCTTCCTCTCTACAATATCACGAAAAAGGACGATTTCTACTTGTAAAGCTTCGGTAGAAGTCAGATCACAGGCCGTAATCGTTGATTTCTCAAGGCAGTTTTTAAAATCATGAGGAGAACATAATTGAGAGAGTAAAGTTTTAATTGAATTGCGTATTGCACTATGCGTTCGTTCTCCCGACCTCGCTCGCCCAGGAGAACATGAGGGTCTCTGAAGTTGCCATCAACTCAGGGGTTCAATCACCATCTCCCCAACCAGCCGCTCCCATAGTTATCGTGGACGAATTGTTTCTAATATATGGTGTCGCTCTTCCAAATGTCAGTCCTAGCTATCGTGAAGACATCAATTGTTTAGGTACTCACCTTTCGGAAGCTTCTTCCAACAAGGCCATCTACCTCTCCCAGAATTGAGCCCAAGACAGCCACTGAGCAACCTTGAGGCGCGTCTTCTGCGCCTCGCACGACTCGCAAACAAAAGTACGCTTATGCTCATCTGCGTGAGGCTGCAGAGCCAGCGTCACACCGTCGTTGCAGGCGCCTCGTCCGTAAGTGCCGCAGCCGTCGCAGTCCGGAAGGAACTTCGCCGTCTCCTATAGGCGAAATTGCACATCGCAGTGAGCGCAGGTACGGTATTGAACTAGTGTCTGGCACATTGTTGCTGGGTTGCTTCTGTCGAGGGGGGTATAGTAGTGGTAGTAACAGAAATCGAGGTTGAAGAGTCCAGAAACGGGCTTGAAGATATAGTAAGCGGTTTGAGATGAACAAATCAAAAACAAGTTTGAACTGACGGTATGAGAGGTATTTGTAGTTTAGAGCAAATATGAATGAAAGCATTTGTTCAGAGAACAAAGGGATGACAACGGACATTCACCAACAGCAAACGGGCCTTGGATGGTCAGCTGAACAGAATGCAACATTGAACAACGTCAATTAAATAACAAACGGTGCTATATTAAAAAATGCAGAGTTTCTCAAAAGGGCTAACTCACCAATGATGGCTCATCAGTCAGTTGCGCAGTTCCAAGGTAACCTGCGTGAAACCGTGATAGAGCGATGCTTGGTGATGCAAACAGAAGGTCAGAAACGCAAGTCAGGCGTGCTCTTCAACCCAAGAGGCTTGAGTAGTTAACCTGTGATCCCTGTAGGGGCCTTTCAGACGACTTCTTCGTCTTACTTCTTGTCGGCAGTCTCCTTCTCCTTCTTCTTCTCAAGACAATTGTCGCAGACAGGGTGTGGGTTTGCAAAGACGTGCCAGGGATAGTAATACCGGTTTGGGCAGTCCAGTGGCGATATATCATTCTTCTCAGCGCAAGTGCAAATAGCAAGGATCTCGATCCAGTGGGTATCGAAATCACAGCACTCCGGGCAGACCCTGTCACATGTCTTGAGGTCACACATTTTGCGTCTCAGTTTATTCGGTTGGTGGGTTGTAATTGGTGATGTAACTGAAGGCGAAGATGTGAGTTGGTGATGATGAAGTTGATGTTGTTCTCGATTGTGACTGAAGGCGAGGATCTGAGTGAGTGATGATGGACTGGGTGGTGTTGGATTGAACAGGAACAGATATGGGGCTGTTTATATATTGACCGATTATGAAGAGGCGTTCTTGGATCGCTGTAGAGTAGATCTATTGTTCCCTTTACCGGCTTTACTTGTTCTTTAAATGCTCGGTTGTATGCATGAATCTGCGCCTGAACAGGCCGTTTTCTCTACAAACGAAAGGCGCAATTCAGAGTTTCTCTTTGTTTTACCAAGATGTTCTCCCATATTCAATACTCATAAACAAATCTACAGCATTATCTTCGTAAGTAAACTATCTTCGTGAGTATGTAACCAAAGATCTAAGAACAATGGTGGCATTGTTATCTTGTTCAAGAACATTGGTTGACCCTGTAAGAGAAACAGCACAATTATACCAGCCATTTTGGACCATGAGAGGGCTTCAGCATGCTCCCTCTGAGGCCACGTCTCACTACAGCAGTCTTAGATGGGTAAGGGGAGTACAATTCAAAAGGCCCAGAAGGATATCAATTCTGGTGCTATGACGGGACCACCCGAGAGTTTGTTCTCATGACGGCCCGGTATCAACGTGGAATACTTGCATTACACTCATATCTCTGTGAAATCATGTCTCTTCCAAAAGTCCCCTAACCCAATATGACTCACCCATCCCTGATCATGCCCGTGAGCCCCCACCAAACACTCGTCGCTGACGGCGATACCTGTCATGATGCAGCCGCATCAGACGTTGGCGACAAGAGTAGCTGGTGCAGTACCTGCCATACGGCCAGTTAATAAGTTGAGCCATCATCCGGTTCTCCCACTTCATGCCTCCTTTGCATGCTCCGTAGGTCCGCGCCTCGGTTCTTCCTGCCTCGCTGCACATGTAGGAGGTCATTGTTATCTGGTGCTCTTGGTTGCAGGCGGGACATATGTCCCAGTATACATATCCTTGGCACATTTTCCTTGGTGTCAGTATTTGGTGGTCTCTGTAAAGGGTTTGGTGTGGTTGTGTTGAAGAAGGCACTGTAGATTTTGTTGGAGAATCGATTTACACCCGGATGGTTTACACTCCAGGGACAAGGGGGAGTCTTTATACTCGATTATATGCTGTGATTTGGTTCCTCTGATTTTATTAAGCCAAAGCTTCTAATATTCTCAAGAGTAGCAGGTGATCGTTTAGTTACGCAGGCTGAGGCGTGAGACTGAAGTGGGCGACAGTGAACAAGGTATGCCTTTCATCTCTAGAGATTCCAACGCATGAGCCGTAACCTAGGTAAAATAGCTGAAGCATATGCAGAAATACGGGGAAATACGTAAAAATTAGTCTGAGCCTTTCTCGACGCGTAATGAGACCGACTTTGCAACTCCCAAGAAGCCTCTCACAGCTTCAGGGTAACCCACAAACCATCACAGCAACTCACTCTGCCATACGAGTGATTCAACATCAGACCAAAAGGTAACAGTACAACTAATCACGCTATAACTCTAGGAACTGAATGTAATAAGATATGCCTTCAAGCTCTGGCCTTGCTCTTGTCGGCACGATACAACCTCGTAAAAGCACCAGCTTCATCAGCCAACAACTCGGTCGGAGCGCCAAACTCAACCAAAGTACCCTTATCCAGCACCGCAACCTTGTCAAAGTCGAGCAGTGTATCGAGGCGATGGGCGATCATGATGATGGTGCAATCTGAAAACTCTGATCTGATGACCTCTTGAATCCTGGCATCCGTCTGTGTATCAACGCTGTAAAATCGGTTAGTGAAAAGGAGACCTGGCTGTGACTTCAAATATTCACCTGCTTGTAGGTTCATCTAGAATAAGTAGAGAACTCTTCTTTAGCAAAGCACGGGCAAGACAGAAGAGTTGTCGCTGTCCATGGGAAAGAAAGTTTTCATCCATCTTTTCATCAAGGGGCTCCTTGTCTTTGCCAACCTTGGCTTGAATAACAGGCCAAATACCAACCCGTTCCAGAGCATTCTTAATTTCTTCATCAGAGTACTTGCTTAAAGGATCGGCGTTGAATCTGATGGTGTCGCTGAAGAGGAATGGGTCTTGGGTTAGGCAACTGAGTCGCTGGCGGATCAAAGATCTGCGAATGACAGAGATGTCCTCGCCGTCCAATGTGATTTGGCCGTTGACAATCTCAGCCATTCTGAGGAGTGCCTGCACAAATGAGCTCTTCCCGCTGCCGCTTCGGCCGCACAGCCCGAGCTTTTCTCCGTGGTTGACACTGAATGTAAGCCCGCGAAGGACAGGCTCGGCGGTTTGTCTGCCCAGTCAGCATTAATACCATGCTTCAATCTCGTAGACCTTACTCATATTGGACATCCAAGTCCTTGACCTCCAGCTTTCCTGTACTTGGCCAGTCTTCTCCTGGTTGCTTGTCCTCTCCTGGCTTCTGCTCATTGGGCGCATCCGATGAAAAGGCGCGAATGCGGGTAATGGCTCCTAGCGAAGTCTCCAATATGGACCAATACAGAATAATGCCTTTCATGTTGGCTCCAAGACGCATCATGTTGACAAGTGCGATACCTAGAAGGGAAGGGTTGATCTTTTCCCGTAGAGTAACAGCAAAGACCACGAGAATGACCGTTAGGAAAGCAACAACCATGTCTAGAACAAGCGTCAACCATCTCTGGATACAATTGAGGAGATAAGAAGGCTTCTGCGCGTCGTCGAGCCGAAGGAGGACTTTGTCAGTATATGGCTGAATCCAGCCAAACGCTCGGATGGTAGCGAGACCGTTGATCGACTCGAGAAAGTGCGAGAACAAAGGGGCCTTGTGTTCAATCCTAGAAACCGGTGAGTACAAATAACTAATTCTGATAGATGTGCTCATACTCCAAGAGTCTAAGTTGCTTTGAAGTTCGAACATAGAAGCGCTGGATCAAGATGAGGACGCCAATAACAAAAGGGATGGAGACGGCGAACCAGCCAACGGCGGCGATGGCAAGGCCGGCAGCTCCGAAGCATGCAGCGACCTCTACAAACCATTAGCTACTTTTCGGTGAATCGACAATGCTCTTACCAAAAAGGAAGATGGATAGAGAAAGTGGCAAGACTGTGTCAACGAGTCGCAGGTCTTGACTGAATCTGCAAGTCGTCAGTATGTCCCAAGTCATTAGACACGGAGTCTATACCTATTGATCAACGACCCAGCTTCGCTGTTGTTCAGAAACGACATCGGCGCACTAAAGAATATTAGGACAAGTTAATCAGATCCGAGGAGATACCTACCTCATGGCTGCATCCAAGAGCCGACGGTGAAGTGTCTTCCCGCTCGTCGGCCCAACAACGAGAAGAAATAACCTGGAAATGGTATCAGCGATTTGATCCTCCCTTAAGCTTCCAGAACTTACGCAATGGCCATGGTGATGAGTAGTCCTTCAAGAAGAGACAAGACACCATAGATGCTCAGCCAATATTCCACATCTGAACTATCACGGCCTTTGCCATCACCCCACCAGGTGATCCAGACATCTGAGACGTTGCTATTAGCAGGAGAAGCAGCTCTGGAGTACTGGATTCTTACATCTAAAAGCGGCAATGACACCTTGAGTGACAATTAGAAAGACCTGTATAGTGTTGTTGCGGCCTCGAATAGCCTTGAAGTAATACATAAAGACGCTCCTGTCGCTTGGGGGTTCAGTTTCATCTTTCTGCTGTTGAGGCTGGCTTTCTGAACGCTTGGGCTCGGAAGGACTGTCGCTGGATTCAGAAGAGTCACTGTCGCTTTCATCAAAGTGACTCGAAATGTCAAGGCTCTCTACATAGCCCCCTCCGGATCGTAGGTCAGAGAAAGTCCCTTGCTCGACAAGTCTGCCTCCTTTGTCGAGAGCAATGACGTAGTCTGACTCTGGCAATCGATGGACTTGATACAATCAGTACTTTGGTAATTAATCCTTCTGCTAGAAACTCACCAGCATGGGTTGCTAGGATAATGGTAGTTCCATTCTTTCGAAGAAGCCCATCTCTTCCAAAGACTCTGCTGAAGACGGCCTGTTCCGTGACCTTGTCTAGTCCACTAAAGACATCATCAAACATGGCCACGGGCTTTCGTGAGTAAACCGCTCGAGCGATTGCCTGCGATGCGTCAACTCAAGTCCATTGTCAAGTTGGTTGTCAACTCACCAGCCGTTGCTTTTGACCTCCGCTGAGCTTGACTCCCTTGTCCCCAACCATGGTGAGATCTCCATCAGGAAACCTGCCAAGATCAATTGAAAGATCACAGGCATTCACAACAGTGTCAAACCAAGCACCATCGAAGCCCTTTGACTCGGCAATGATGTTTGCTCGGATCGTTGCATTCATAACCCATGGGGACTGCTCGCAAAAGGCGACTTCTGGTGAACTCAGAGACACCCTACCTTTTGAAGAGGTGGTTTCACCCAGGATGGCTTTGAGGAAACTTGATTTGCCTGATCCGACAGGACCAATCACCATGACAAGCGAGCCATTTTCATGTCGAGGGAAGGTCGTGTTGATGCTGTTGAGAACAGTCTTTTCGCCCCAGTTGAAGTTTCCATCACTGATTGAGATTCTTGAGCCATCAACTCCAACCTTGTCCAAAGTCTTCAGCTCGAATGCCTCATGTTGTGTTTCGGTGTTCTCCTGAGAGGATTTTGATGAAGAGCCACTCTGGTTGTCGTGAATCTGGCGACGGTCCATCCTCTCCTCCAGCATCAAGAACTCTTGGATCCGCTTAAAGCATCCAAAAGCAGAAAACGAGTTTGGAATGTTACCCAGAAGATTTGACAGCGGGTCCATCATGACGCCCAGGACGGACAAAGCCGTGATTGCCTGAGCTGCTGAGAATGGCTCTCCGCCTCCGAGCTTGGCGGCAATGGCGTATGCACCAAAGGTGATGGCCTCTGTCAGACTGATGTTGCAGTTTGCTTTGGCTAATGAGCATATGATCGACTGGGTTAGGGGAAAATCATACTTATGCAGTTGGCGTAAACGCTTATCATGCGGTATCTTTTACCGACTTCAATCTCTTCGTCTCGTTTCTGTACAATGAGACTATGGAAGCGTTCCGAGTACCCGAGCATCTTGACTGGCTTCATGGAGCTGAGCACCTCGGAGGTGAAGTTGATGCGGTCCTGAGTTGCCTTTTGATAGACCATCTGTCGTGGGACCATCAGTTTGCCGATACTACCAGAAAGTACCAAGGAGACTGTGTGTGTTAGCAGGTTTCATAGTCTTGTGTGTAGCTGGACATACTGATTGCTGTGATGATGGGTGCCACGCAAACTGCCCCCAGCTGAGCTGCAAGCATCCACATTGCGATACCGACAGTGATTGTATTTGCCCAAGACTCTACCAGCAACATGTGCAGCTTTTCCGTAAGCGTCTCAACATCATTTCCCATGAGGGTGACGGCCGATGACTCGTTAAGGTCATCCGTGGGCAGCTTCATCATCTTGCCGTAGATCAGCGTGATCAAACCACCCCGTACCATGGCACCAGCCCTAAAGGTCAAGTGCTCATACCATGCCGTGATGATCTAACATGATCAGTTACTATGAAGACATGTCATCTCAAATATCACTTACAGCTGAGCCGATAAAGACCAAAGCGAAAGCACCGATCAAACCATAACCGAGATTCATGGTTGCCTCGGAGGCAGGCATGGTGAGAAAGCGCAGAGCGTGGCTAACTAGAAAAGGTTGCGAAATGCTAAGAGCGATCATGGCAAGCCGGGGCGGTGTGATGCTGAGGAGTTCCCATTTCAGAACCCTGATGGTGGTGAAGAACAAGGAAGGTTTATTGCTTTTCTGAGTTGCTAAACTATGTGTCAACCCATGGTCACAAAGGCATCCTAGCAACTTACCTTTCTGCCAAGCCTTTCCAAATCTAAGTGCAAGTTTCTCCGATGAAAGCTTCTCGTAGATCGTCGGCAAGTCATTGTTGGTCAACACAGTAGCCCAACCAGAGAAGAGAAGCGAGTTCAGCCAGATAAAGAATCCGCGACTGAAGGGACCGCTGGTGCTTTCTTTCGAGGGGGCATTGTCCGCGGTGATGAGAATCCTACGCTTCTCGATGGTCTCGAGAACCAAAAGAGCGAGCTTAAAGACTGTAGAGGTCGACAAGGTCGCAGCGTAGGAAACATTGAGCAGCATGAGCCACTCGGTCCTCAGTCTGGCAGCATCGAAAAGAAGCGAGATAAACAGG
This sequence comes from Ascodesmis sphaerospora, assembly GCA_027569015.1. Lineage (NCBI taxonomy): Eukaryota > Fungi > Ascomycota > Pezizomycetes > Pezizales > Ascodesmidaceae > Ascodesmis > Ascodesmis sphaerospora. The sequence goes on from JAPPUR010000006.1 coordinate 1,538,339, forward strand.
TAAGCTGTGAGCAGAAAAGACGGACGAATGGACTTGACGTGCTCAATATGAGCCAAGAGAACAATGGCAAAGGCCGCCAAGAGGTTCAGAACAGCTGCTGCAAGCGAGAAGCGCGTGTTGAGATGCTTGGTAGTGGGCACTAGCGCTACAAGAACCACCTGCAAGGCTGCATAGATAGCAGAAGTAACCTACACGATATTAGACATGCAGCGTAAAAGTCTTGGCAAGTTCATACAAGTTTAGGCGTATAAGTCGCGTGGCGCTTCGCCCTGTCTGAGGATCTGAGGAGATAGGCAGCTCGAGGACCAGCGAGGAGAAGGAACAGAGCAGAAGGTATAATGCTCATGATACTCTCCTGGAAGAGGACTATAACTGGATCAGAAGGTGCAAGCCATTAAGAAATTGTCTTCTTACGAGTAAAGTCAAAGCCGCCGCGACAGCCCTGAGTCCAAACACTTGGCCCGAGGAAGCCATCTTGGCAGGCCGTGGAGTTGTAAGACTCCATCGCGAGACGAGCGCGACACTGCTGAAAAGGCCGAAATATAGTTTCAGCTGTGTGAAATATGGGTCAAATAATAGAAAAGGTCGAAAGATTGGAATCGAGTGAACCCAAGGGGACGGAACGGAGGCTGAATTTACAGGGCAGGGATATTAAAAGATCTGCCTATTAACATGCAGCCATTAGCTGTACTACGTACAGTAGTGACGAGTCCCTTTGAGAAACGCGTAAAAAGTTCCCCTCTTAGGCATGTTTATCCTTGGTCGGTTTGCGAGAGGAAGCGACAAAAGTTCCTCTTGAACCCATTTCTGGAAGGTGGGTGATAAGCGAAGGTAGCCCGTAAAAACCACGAGAAATTGTCTAATAGACGTCTATTTGGGTATCCAAGATGTAATTATAAGTAGAATGTTACCCATTCCAATTCCAATGCGCCTGATCTCTATATCGAAAGCAATTAATTGTCGAGTTCTACTTCTCTCGGCTCGAGTTCTATTGAAGTCGCAGAGGAGCGTCTGGCATGTAGTCTTCCGCATCATCTTCATCAAGATCCCCTGGGTCCTCTCGTGAATGCTTCCTAGGCGGCTTAACAAATAACAAGGCAACCCAAGCAAGCGTACATAGAAAGCCAATGTAATACCACGGCAGACCCATCCAGAATCCCTTTCGCTTCAGACCTTGGTCGAAACACCAAGCAAGAACTGGACCTGCAATAAAAGACCCAATCACCTCGATCATGCCTATCAAAGCGTACAATCGAGAAGTGAATTCCGGTGGAACGTAGTGCGTGACGGTTGCGCGTGCAAGAGGACTATCCGCGGCACCGAATGTTCCAAGAAAGAGGCCAAACAGGAACAAGACGATGTTATGGCTCATGCCTTGGAAGAAAGCTGCAAAAGCTAGGATACCGGTTGACACGCGCGTCAGAAACAGGTCCTTGCCGAAAGGTGTCATTCGAAAGCGAGGCGACACAAGAATATCGGCAATCTTGGGCAGGCCACCAAGGATAATGAGGTTGAGGATTCCCAGGGGAGATAGCAGAATGCTGACCTCGGCAAGCTTCCACCCAAAGTGCTTGCTGATATACTGACCCATGATGGTCATGTAAGCCGTGAACCGAGCATTCTGGATAAAAAAGGTGACGAGGATCATGACGACGCTGAGGTTCTTGAGCATATTCAAAGAGTGGATGAGTTCGTTGACTCCATGAGTCATGTGCTGCTTGAAGGTGGTCGGCTTGGCTCTATCGGCTTGAGTTTTCTGGTTCTTGAGGTTCACGGTCAGAGTCTCTGGGAGAAGGAGGAGCGTGACCAAGACGACTGGCACCGTGGTCATGACGAGATAGATGGGAACCCATGGACCGTATTTTTGCATGAGAAGGCCTGAAATAACAGGTCCAGTGATTCCACCAGCAGTTGCACCAAAGGTAAGCCAAAGAAAGTGCTTCGCCCTAGGCTCTAGTCAGCACAACTGTTGAGATGATGCCAGAGTATGACTTACTTGTCCTGCTCAGTGCTCACATCGGCTGCAACCGCATAGAGAGTATTCAGCATGACCGGGATGCCACCGCCAAAAATCTGAAACACGCATCCAGAGAGGAGGATATACGGATTCTCACGCAGCGCATCCTGGCTCGACTTGAGAGCCGCAGGGCCAAAGAGGAAGCTCACTGCGACGCCGGAATATGAAAGGAGCAGGGTTGGCTTCCGACCAATCTTGTCAGACATCATTCCATAGGGAAAGGCAACCATGAGGCCTAAGTTGTGATTAGATGCTGAAGTTGCAGACCTTTGTTGAGGGGATGCATACCGACGATGGAAGATAAAAGGCTATTCCAGCCATAAAAGTACCCCATCCTAGCCTGCACCTCATCGACCTTGCACTTCATCTCATCAATGATCTCCGAAGACGTGTCCTGGTAGTGAACGTGGCACATCATGTCCTCCAGGATACGCGCAAAGGGTAAAAACAAGAGCATGCCGCTAAGGATGACCGAGAACTTGATGAGGGCGACAAGTATGACGATGCGCCGCGGGGAGTGGATGCCCCATCGCGAGAACCGGTAACCAGGGGTCGGCTCCGTGTGGGAATGGAGACCGCTGACATCGCTGGCGGCATCGTCATGGATCCCGGGCGACTCTAGATCCAGCAGAGGTACATCTGGGGCATATTCTGGCTCAGGCTCCAGCTCGACGGCTGGTGTTTGATACGGTGGCATCCTGGGAGACAAGGGAGTGACGTTTTCGTTAAGGAGCGGTTCAGTCCATGGATACGTGGGCGACGCCCTAAAAAAATTGTTGTGCTGTGCACGGAGAAGAAGAAAAGTAACAGAATGAGATAGATTGAAGATCACAGACGAGAAAGAAAAGGGAAGAAAAAAAGAGAGATGGGAGGCTGAGTCGTGTATCGAGACAATGAGAAGCTAAGCTCGCGCCTCAAAATGGTTACTAAGCCCCAAAGCTTTGAAGTTGATTTGAACGATTAGCGTAGGTGTCCGGATTTAGTGACAGTTTAGAGGCTTAGCACTGAAAGCCAGGGGTAGAAGAACGCGTTCAGGGAGGCGACCCTTGCTATCCGCGCATAGGGCTTGCCAAGACTTTTAATGTAGGAGACGCCACGGAGACACGCAAGCTGAGGGCCTCGTGAGACGGTATCTTGTTTGATGAGTGCGTAACCTCTCGTGAGTTGAGGTTGCAATAAGTGACTGATCTTGTGAGAACTGCATTCAAACTGGAATTTTCCATCAATAGCAAAGATACCAAGTCGGTCCCTGATGCAATGCCAAGGCACATAGCTCAAGCAACAGAACAATACTATCTGCCATGGCTTGGCTGTCTTCCCTGTGCTACCCCAGACCTTGGCCATCCCGAGTTCCGCGTACCCTTGCTTGATAGATCTAAACAGCCATTCATCTGTAATGCATGAACCCTGATGAAAGGATCACCATCCACATGCAACTTTCTTCCCGCGTCTCGGCCGTCAGCGGCGGAGGGGCCGTCACCACCCGATCTACCCCACCCCCGCACGCCGTTCCGTCCGTCCATCTTCGGTCCCAACCCTTCCATCCCGAGTTTAACAACCCATTGAGCTACAAGATCTCGTACAAACACTTCCAGTTTTCGTCTGTGAGACCTCTCACATATCAGCCATGTCTTCAACTCCTCTCCGCATCGGCTTCGTGCCAGAGCACTTCTCGACTCCCCTCTATTTTGCTCAGAAGCACTTTGGTCTCGATGCTACTCTGATTCCCTTTCCTTCCGGCACTGGCCACATGGTCACTGCCATCCGCGCTGGCGAGATTGATGTTGCTGTTGGTTTGACTGAGGGCTGGATTGCCGGTCTTGGCAAGGAGGGCGTTGAGGGCGATGGCGGATACCGTCTAGTTGGCACCTATGTTGAAACTCCCCTCTGTAAGTCACTCCAACCAAGACTATGAGAGCAACCACTCACTTCCATAGGCTGGGCCATCTCTACCGGAGCAAAGCGCCCCGAGATCACATCCGTCGGCTCTCTCAGCGGCCGCAAGATCGGTGTCTCCCGGATCGGCTCCGGCAGCTACGTGATGGGCTTCGTCCTAGCCGACCAACAAGGCTGGCTCACCCCCGGAGCAGCAGAGAAGCCCTTCTCCGAGACAGTGGTGCTCAACAACTTTGAGAACCTCCGCAACGCCGTCAACAGTGGCGAGGCCGACTTCTTCATGTGGGAACATTTCACTTCCAAGAAGTTCTACGACTCTGGAGAGATCCGTCGCGTCGGCGAGATCTATACCCCCTGGAGCAGCTGGAAGATTGTTGCCTCTACAAAGTTGACCCAGGGTGGCCTGGACGCCCGCGTGAGCGACCTCTTTGGGAAGCTGGATCAGGGCATCGCCCACTTCAACGCCAACCAGGAGGAGGCCGTCGCCTACATCTCGAGTAGCCTGGGTTACACCGAGCCTGATGCCCGAGAGTGGCTCAAGACGGTCAAGTTCCCGACCAAGACTGAAGGTGTGGCGGACGAGGTGGTCCAGAACTGCGTTTCCATCTTGAGAAAGGCCGGAGTTCTCGCCAAGGGCAAGGGCATGGAACCTGAAACCATGGTTTTCAAGTCATGAGTCGTGTAGTCACGGAAGTGTAAGAAAATCATGTTAAGAATGCACAAGAATCGATTTTAGAAGCCTGTGGTCTAACAAATCTTGTCTGTCTGCCCCCCTCCGCCACCTTAGCGCCTAGCCTCACAAATACTGCCGCCTGACTTCAAGCCTTGGTCCATAACCATTTTATGAGATTCTCGCTTATTTCTTTATCCTTTCCAAAAGCTTGGCCCAAAGGTGCTTCAGTTGGTTACAGCTGCCTGGTGTGTTCCCAATGGTTCGAACGCTGCATTCGACTTTCAGGAGGAGGGGGAGCAGACCCTCGACAGATCCTAAATACGAACTGGGGTTTGTAAACCAGGGCAAAAATCGCCTAAGCTGCTGCAGGAGAATCTCGGCAGGAATATCGTCGCATTCGTCGCATGGCCACATGTAAAATAGCATAGCGGAACGTTCAGTGTCCATAAGGTTAAGTCTGTCACGGTCAATATTTGCAAGTGTGTTTGGATAGTTCTGGACATTTGGTCGGAGATAGAGGATACGAAGAGCTTCGAAAATCCTTTCGATGTAATTGCGGCGCATGGTTAAGACTTCTTGACCTATTCATTCACCTTTTGTTAGCTTGATAGTAGGGGTGCTCAGGTGTTGGCTACTCACCCATCAGGTCAAGACCCAGCACAAAGCCCCATTCTCGGTCGCTCAAGTCACCTCGTAGCTCTTCAGGCATATTTGTCTGCCCGCCTTCACAGAAGAGGCTCACCAGATCACGACATTGTTTCGTAAGGCTAGGAATATCCCATCTTTGTGCCACAATCGCCAGCAGTGGCCACTCCTTCACTCGAACTAAGGAACCAGCCTCCTGGATCATGTCGTCGATCTTGGTCTGTATCGTGTCCATTGGGAGGAACAACCTTGGGCTAGCGACATTTGTTTCGATCTCCTAGACCGATGCTTCTCTGGCAAAAGTAAAGAGCGGACTGCCAAGCCAGACGTACAGCTCCGACGTGTAGAACAACACTCGAGGGCTGATGACGGTTCGTAGATGATCGAATATATCATCTTCACCGTTGAGCATCTTGCGAATCAAGGAAAAGGCAAATTGTTCATTTTGGCCGCAAGGGTTCATGCCATCCAGACGAATGTTTCCTCTCAAGTCCACGTCCAAGATCTTCGGTCCTCTTGGGCATGCATTTCGCAGACGGGTCATCGGGAATAGGCAAGTGGAAGGAGAACCATCAATGTAGGACGCAAAAGACAGAGCAATCTGGTCTGTATCATTTGATTCTGGATGCTCCATTCTTGCGGAAGTGTTGAAAGGTGATGTCTATCCGTGCTGGTCTTGTCAGGGTACCGAGATGACTGAATAAGCAGACGAATGTTATGGAGTCGATATTGATCTTGGTAGTAGTTGATGAAGCTAGGGGTATTGTTTGTTGAAAGACAAAACTGCCAACAGATGATGAAAGAGAAAAGCTGTGTTTGAGGACGGAGGTAGGTATCTGCTGTTGGTAGATAACATCCATCCATTAGAAGGCGCTTGTACGATGGGCTCAGGTTGGAAACAACAGTCATTGACGTGAGGAGATCCTACCCCATCTATCCCGCTGGAAGTACTAATGGCGAATAACTGTGGCTACCTAGGAAGGTATGAAGAAGGTGAGACCTTGCGTTGCTCTACCCCTTCCGTGAAGCTACATGTGGCTGTGCTTGCTCAGATGATGGGATTCGTACAACACGAAGATTTCAAGGTTTTGGTGATGCATTGACTCGCACTAGATAAACTTGCACTTGCTCGGCATGTGGAACGGAGATATCCATCCTCAGGATCAGAAACTGCAAGGCGACGGGTGGCCATGGCAACTTACTCGTGATTCATTATGGGGGTTAGATCTTACCTGGTACACCAACTCGAGTATTTGGCATCCGTCCTACAAGAGGGATATCAGCCGAAGTTACCTAGTCTCATCAGTAACTCGCTATGTTGGTTTATTGGTAGTTTGGATCCATTGTCATTTCAACAATCGCCTTCTTTTAGTACTATAACCCAAGGTGAATTGGAGCTTTTAGATGACCTTTCACTAATATTCTTTTCATTCTCATGGCTGGATGTAAGCTATAAATGAGCGTAAAATAACCCCTACTCGGGTAGCCAAACTGGTGTCTTAAAACATCCATCTTCTCTCTTGATCATGAATCGAATTGAGCTGGCACGTTATCAAGGTTCATGCAGAGTCCAAGCATTGTGGACTCAATACCCCTCCGCAACGGCTGTCAAGATAAGCTAAGAAAAGATCCATTGGTACAGCATGAATAATGCCCACCTTGGACGAATTACCTCGCTTGAAGCTGTCTCTAATTCAGGTCCCCGGTACCGGATCAAACCCTGTGTTATCGCAAGCGACTCATGTGCAGGCTTACCAGATCGGGTTCGGCGGGGGGGCGCGGCACGGGAAGGTCTTTAATCGTCTCCCCGCCTCGAGTGGTTGCGTGCTCACGACCCTGACATTTCACCAGCTTCTGTCCCACGGCAAGATATTTTGATCCTTTCACTCTTCCTAGCGTTGAGTCGAGCTTCGAACCTTGGTGCTGCCCGTCCACGACGCGCCGAGCCGATATCGCCAACTAAACGTCATCGCTTATCGCGATCCCGGCCGAGATTACGCACAAACCGTCTGGGGTAATCTCGACATCATCGCGACAAGGCATTCAGGATGTCGCGGCCTGAGTCGACGCGATCGGGGGAGGGAACACACGCACGCGAACGACAGCACGTACACGACGAGACGGACGATGTAGCAGTTCCAACGAGTCCCCTACTCGAACCGAGGTCAACGTCTCCGACCGGCTATGGGTTGAGGGCAAAGCTAGGTTTGGGCGGAGTTGCTCGGAGGACGGTGGGCTTCGCGCTGTTGATGCTGACGGTGTTTCTCTGGACGCTTTACAACTTTATCGCCAGTGTACGCGACCTATTGACTTCCTCCGACATCCGGTGCTAATCGCTGTGGTAGTACATCTTTGCCGACCAAACCTACAACAAACCGTTCTTTGTCGTATACGTCAATACCTCGATATTTGCCATCTCGCTGGCACCTAAATTTCTTCGATATCTGAGGAGGACTGGTTTCCGTGGATTGCGACACGATGCGACTCAGCTATGGGTGGATTACAGGCAGGGTATGACTCGGACAAAGACGTTGCGCGAGGACGAAGACGAGGCAGCCGGCGAACGTTTGATATCGGAGGGATACGGCAGTGCAGAAACCACCAAGACGGACGAGAAGCTGGGACTTCACGAAACCGCGGTTCTGAGCTTTGAGTTCTGCATGCTCTGGTTCCTCGCCAACTACTTCTCCTCGGCATGCTTGGAGTACACGAGCGTTGCCAGCGTCACGATTTTGACATCGACAAGTAGTGTGTGGACGCTCATCTTCTGCTCTTTCTTCGGAATCGAGCGCTTCTCCACACCAAAGCTCCTCGGCGTGGGAGCTTCGCTCGCCGGTGTCATACTCATTTCTACCGTGGACATGTCTGGCACGAGTGACGAGGACCGGGGATCATTCCCGCACAAGACGACGGCACAGATTGCTATTGGTGACTCGATGGCATTTCTGAGTGCGGTTATCTACGGCATATATGTGACGGTGATGAAGAGGAGGGTTCCCAATGAGGACAAGGTGGACATGCAGCTGTTCTTTGGGCTGGTTGGTGTGTTCAACTTGATACTCTTGTGGCCTCTTTTCTTCATCCTGCATTGGACGGGCTTGGAAACGGTAGGTCACATTCTACGCGCGCTGTCATATCTCACTAACTTGGCATCAGTTTGAACTTCCACCAGATGCTACAATCTGGGGTATCATTATTGTGAGTGCTCACTTGACTTTTATTTCAAGTCACCCTGCTAACTTGTGTTACCCAGTTCAATGCCGTGTCGTCCTTCATCAGCGACATCTCGTGGGCACTCGCACTGCTCATGACCACACCGTTGGTGGTGACTGTGGGCCTGTCACTCACGATCCCGCTGTCTCTGATCGGCGAGATGCTGCAGTACAGCCGATACTCCAGCTTCACGTATTGGGTTGGAGCAACGGTTGTGTTTGTTTCTTTTATTGTGGTGAGCCGTGAGAGTGATGATGTAGAGGACAACAAGAAGAACGACGACCTGGAGAGGGCAGCAAGTGAGGTGATGTAGGGCGTATGGAGAGAGAGCACTTGTATGACTTTTATGACTTTACACTGTTAGGATTCTCAACACAGCAAGATACCGAGGCATGGGATATTAGGAGTTTTGATTAGATGGCCATAAGTGGTGGAAAAGAGCGCGCGACCTCAGGGTTCCATTCAACATGCACGATCCAGACAACTCACCAACCAAGTGTTGATCGCACCAGGCCCGGGCGTTCTGGACCCTTGAAGTTATTCATAGCCTCAGCCTCGGTCACATGGATCCTGCGGTGATCTTGCCGAGATTTCCATCTCGGCGGGGACTGGGCGGGACCCAGGCGGGAGATGTGCAACAGGGGTCACACGATAGTTGTCTCCGGGAAGCTTTCGATACTACACGTGTAGATACGGCATGTAAGTTGTATGTATTATGTAGGTTGATTTCGGGTAAGGCATTTTTACGAGTGGTGCATGAAGAGGTGTCATGGGCATGTGGACTGGAATTCACTGAGTCAGTGTTTGTCAACACAGCCTTTGGTCAAAGAATCTAGACTTGAGAACCCAAGACGTGACTTCAGCCCTGTTTTGTAATTTACAGAAATGTACTGTATCTTTACAAATGTAGGAGCCTCCGGGTCTCGAACTCGAAATCTATCTACTCTTTCTTCTGCCTCCATGCGGCGCACGCCAACAGAGCGATCCGCTGAGCGGGTCACGGCTCACGCTGGCGGGGCTGAAAGTGCGGCGGTCGTCGATGGGACACCAAAACCTCGATCTCGATGAAGCATTCCGGGCGGGCCTCTCTGTTACACGCCGGGGTCATGGGTCGTTGGTCCCTGAAGTTTGGTGGCGGGAATGAGATCTATGGGATGGATAAAGTGAAGATAAGATGGTGAATCAAAATAGGAAAAAGAGGTTGCGGCGGCGAATCACACTGGGAAGGGGGCGACATAGGTATTCATCCATGTTGGGAGGGGAAGGACAAGGCCTCCATCGCACCTTCACTGACTGCCTACGCATTTCAACGTTGAAAAAACAATCAAGGCCTTAAGCACCGTTAACCCCGAACCTTTCTTCTTCCGACATCATCCATCATCTCGACCTTTTTCTCTCAACCTCAACCTCGATCTCGATCCATCTCATCCCTATTCTACTTCCTCAGATCGCCTTAGTTCTCGCTCGCTTCCTACCTATCATCTCTCAGAACCACCCGTCAGCACTGCCTGCATAGTCTATTTCAACTGTGGTGCAACAAACCATCTCCTGTGGCTAGGCTAGCCGAACGCCTTCATACGGCAAACATGACGTCGACTCAGGATGTTCCCAACGATTCTCAGCCTCACCACAATCATGATCGTCCGTTAGCCGAGTCCATCGTTGCTGCCACCAGGGGCATCCACGCCAAGCTTAACAAGCTCATCATCGCTCGCTTGCCACTCGCGCTTCCTCCTCGTGCTCAAGATCCTGCTCTTTATATCTCGGGACTCCTCCACATTACACCCATCTATGTGACCTTTGAGGCACTATGGCGCGATATCCTGGACTCCCCGGTCGATGACGTTGAAAAGGAAATCAACACTCGTGACCCGGACACCAGTCTCCCTGAAGTTGCTTCCCCTGCTTCTGATGCACACAGGCTCTCGGATTGCAACAGGACGCAGTCTCTCCTTCAGCATGTTTTCCTTCCTGGCCTGATGCGCTCTGATCGGCTCAAGGCAGATATCGCACATATAACAGGATGGTCAGACAGTCTTGTGGAAGATCAACTGCGGTTTGTTGAACAGAGTGGACGTTTGGGAGATTTCATTCAACACATCAAGAGATCAGTCCAACACCGGCCCCATGTTCTCCTGGCCTACTCCTATATCCTGTTCATGGCGCTCTTTGCTGGAGGTCGCTTCATTAGAGCTACCTTGGAGTCGGCAGGGGATGACTTTTGGAACCATCTACCCTCCCCTATCAAGCCGACCTCTCTCCCTTGTCAGCAGAGCACGAGGCCAACTAAGCGAGCCAGCGGCCTCTCCGACGAACAGCTTCCCGATCATGACCATTACTGTCATGCTACACATACGATGCCCTTGAGGTTCTTCCATTTCCAAACTCCTGAGGATGGCGAGGACCTAAAGCGCGAGTTTAAGCAGCGACTTTTGGATGCAGAGAAGATGTTGACGGCCCGCGAGAAACAAGACATTGTCCAAGAGTCAGTCTGCATCTTTGAGAATATGACTCTCCTAATCCATCAACTCGACTCGGTTTGCGGCGACCCTGAACGGAAGGACAGCAGCAGCACAACATCCTCTCTCTTTGAGCTTGTCGACCAGTTCCATCCTTTCCGCTCTCGCATCAGGGACAGTGTGTCCATCACCAAGGAACGAAGCGCGCGAACCTCGACCTTGTCATCGGGCGGCGTTAGACAAGTATGGAAAAGCTGGACAAACACCTCGGCTTCTTCGCCCCCTCAAGGCGAATCTGGCACACCAATTGGGCACCCTGGTGTTTCTAGGGCCGACAGTGGCGCTGCCTCGTGTCCGGCCTCCAAGTCTATGAGATTTGAGAAGGCCCTCCCCAAGCCAACACGAACCCCAAGCGACTTAGCCAAGACCAAGCATGGCCTCCAAGAGTGCCTTAAGCTCGCGTCCCAGAGGCTTCAAAGCATGAATGTAATCAACTGGCTAATGCTGGCGGCCTTTTGTGCTCTTACATACGGAGCTCTCTTCTCTGCGAGACGAGGCGAGGATATGGCTCTAAACGCCTAATGCATGATAGCAATGTTGGCGGCCCCATACCGTTTGGCATTCTTTCTTTCTTTGTTTTCCTTTCCAAGTAATGACGCACCCAGGATACCCATTTTGGGAGGAACACGCATGTTTACACAGGAGTTTGGCGGGTTGTCTTTGCCTTTGAGCACGCGCATACGATTGTACTCGATACCCATGGATACATGAACAAACAAAACAGTAGAAACAATTATGACCCTAGAGACAGCCAATATAGTACATACGGATGTTTAATCACCAGACAATTCACGTTGATCGACAAGTAGGCTTCGCTGGAATATCGTGTTATTGTAGATGTTGTGTTACATCTAGGTACTAACTCAAGTAACTAACACCTTCTTATGCTAAGGGATCCGTTTCTACTCCATTTCCGAGTCCATCAAATCTAGGACTCTACCAAGAAGTATCTACCTATACTTGAAACGCCTTACAATGTGCTTGGGTATCATAACAATGTAAAAAAAGGAAACAATGCCTGAAAGAGGCTTGTGAAAACACTTGCTTTCATCTTTCTCCTACTCTTCGTCATCCTCGGCATCCCAGTCGTTGCCCACGTCGGCCCAGCCTGCCATGTGACGCTCACCACCAAAGTCGCCAACCTGTCTGTAGTGTCGTGCGCGCTCACCGTTCTCCTGCCACTGGCGCACGATGTAATCATCAGAAGCGCTGACGAGCTTGCCATCGTGCGTCCAGCTGATATTAGTGACCTCGCTTGAGTGTCCATGGATGAGGGGTGTGCCAGTGCGGAAGATGGGGAACGAAGTCTCCGGGGCTGAGAAGGAGCGTGAGGGTGTGATGGCGGAGCCTGGGGAGCCGAGGACGTGGGCACGCTGGTTGCAGGCCGATCGCAGATAGCGCTCGTCAGTGGGGAAGAGCATGACGGACGAAGAGGTGCTTCCGACAGCGAGCAGGTCGGAACTGTGTGAGAGACCCTTCTGGCGGATACTGCACTTGACATAAAAGGTTCGGGCGGAGAACGAGTCGTGCTTGAAGCCATAGAGGGGTCCGAGACCCTCGACACCGGTTGGTCGGCGCTTCGTAGCGAAATCCTCTAGTTCAGGGGCGTGGCCGAGCATCAGATGAGCAGTGGAATATGCGTAAACTGTGTTGTCCTTGCAGACGGCGTACATGCGGGCAGCATCGTTGCTGAGGGCTAGAGAGGTAATGCCGTATGATCGCCAGGCGTGCGAGGTCGGCGCACGGGTGGAAGCCAAGGGGGTGCTCTTCTCCTGGCGGCGAGGCTTAATATATCGGAGATCCCAGAGCTTGACGACAGCCTCGGCCTCAGACGCTGAAAGGAGGAGGTGCTCACGGTCAGCGGGAAGCCATTGGATGGCGGTGACGGAAGCAGTCGAGGTGTTGCCCGCCATGGTACGTTCATGAGTTCTGTCGAGAATGTTGACGGTGGCTGCACGGAAGGGGTCGAGGTTTCTATCCCTCTCGACGACAACCCGGCGCCCCTTGGATTCACTTGAACTGGAACGAGTGGAAAAGCTCTTGCTGCGGGCCTCGGGGCATCGCAAATCCCATAGGCGAATACGTCCAGCCTTATCCGAGGTGGCCAGGACATTGCCCGTAGTTTGTCCCTTCTGCCATGCGATCTGCCGTGTCGAGTCCCAGTGACCACCCTCAAGCTTAGCTGCAACGGTCTGTGTAATGGTGTCGATGATGACACCTGATTCACCGGAAGCTGTTGCAAGGCGGAGGTCGTCCCTCGAGAAAGCCATGTCCCAGATAGCATTGTCGTGGACTTGGAAGTGAGCATCGACCTTGTCCTCTGCGGGGTTGTCGGTTGAAGTCGTATTGAAGAATCTCACACAGCCCTCCTCGTCACCAATGGCGGTTACCGGGGCACTGTTGGCGCTGGCAAGACAGAATGGGATGGTGTTGCCAGGTCTGTCTCGGGCGACGCACTCATGATAATCGGTGCTGCGGCTGTGAAAGTTGGCCGTCTCAGATCGGATGTCATAAGCTGGAGTGTGAAGATATGTCTGGCCATTGGGATATCCAAATCCATGTTCGCGGTTGAGTAGTTGAGCCTCGAATCCTCGGTTGCCAAATTTCCTAATCGGTCTTGGTGCGTATCCTTCCAGTGGCTAAGTCATGATGTCAGTGACGCCGACAGAAACCTGGGAATGGTGACATACGTTCTTGGGCTCTACCGCGTCAGCAGGGCTATGGAAACTGATAGAGCTCGTCTTTTTCTTCAATGATTTAGCACCGCCACGGCTGGCTTTGAAGAAGTCGCTCTGATGGAGGGTTAGCAGGGATGAAGATGATGTGAAGTTGGGATGCTTCCATACCAGAGTAGCTTTTCTACGGCTGTTGAGACTCTCTTGACCATCTTGAGCCTTTGTGGGAGTATCCGCCAAGGTAACATCGTTCTCCTGGGATGCTTGGGCTGGGAGATTGAGTCGGAGTGGAGGCATATTCTCAAGGTTCAGAGCAGGCCTCTTGAAGTCGGGCTCAGCCTGTCCCGCCTGAAGCTTTCGTTTCCTCGAATCATCCTGTAATCGGCTGGTGGGAGACGGAGGCGATATGGGATCGGATGCAATGGGGTCGCTAAAGAGAGATTGAGGCGAGAGGAATTGTCGGTGGTTGACGGCTGACGAGTCCAAGTTGCCAAGGATGCTCCTAGGTTTTGGCAGCTCTTCGGTTTGGGCTTGCCTCTGGTACCAGAAACGGGTGAAGCGTCGAGGGGTGATGGAAGGGTTTGCTTTTCGTCGAGACGACTGTGAAGGCGTCGGGAGGCCAGAGGCGGCGGCCGGTGAGGATGCCATGGCGGAGGAAGAGGACGCTGTAGCTCCGTGAGGCTCCATGACGCTCCTTTCAAACCAGGATTCTTGCAGGTTATATATGGGATGGATGGAGTTTGAGCTTTTTGATCTGGGCTTTTGTCACTCGGGTCGATAAAAATGGAAGTAAATTAGAACAGAACATTTGGCCAAACTCGGGGGGAAAAGATCCAAGCGAGACCTGGCTGGAGTTTCTGTTGCCGGGTTATAGCTTAGGCGCGGGGAGGCCAAAAGGCCGGGGTTGGGAGGCGCAAAATGTGGATCGAAGACGCGGTCGCGAAGGACGCGGAGCGTGTAAATGGGCGCCGGTCTCGCGTAGAGAGGTCCGGACGCACAGCCACATGATGTTCAGCCACATCTTGGCATACGACAGTGCGCTGTGGCTCGTGGGCAGGGCAACAAGCCGGCAGCGGCAGGCGGTGACGCTAGAGGGGCCCGGGCGGGAGTTGGAAACCGCATTGCCGCTACATCCCACGTCCCCCCAGCAGAAGGACGGCACGCTGAAGACGGGGGCCCGGGCCCCTGAGAGTTCCGGTTAAAACATAAGCCAGGGCAAGGTCAAAGACATGCATCACGGCTTCACAGGGATTCAGTGGCGTGATGAGACAGAAGCCGTATACGAAATGAACCATGGCGATGGGGTATTTGAGTCACTGAAAGTCTTCATTCCATGATGAGAGAGATGTCATTGTCAGACGGACGGGCTGTGAGATGCTCCACCCGTCGGCGGGCCACTCCCCCGGAAATCCCAACTGCAAGGGCCCATTCACCAGGTCCAATGGATCCGTTGGGCTCCCGTTGATGGATGTCGGCCCTTAAAAAAATGCAGCGGATTGGAGCGTTGCAGCCTCGTTATCTGATGATGCCATGGGCTACGGGCAACTGCTGCAGGAACCAGGCAAGCAAGCAGATACTGAGAATCAACACCAGTCTCAACCATATTTACCTTCAAGATAGACATTTTCTGACGCAACGTCTATAAACTTTAATCTATTTCCTCCATTTATCCCCTATCCCTCTCTGCTGCCCCCTATTTTTACCTCCCCTTTCATTGGCCCCCTCGCCCCCTTCCCTCTCAGCCTTGTCTTAGACTCCCACCGATGCCGATGGTCCGTCCACCGATAGCCCAAAAAGCAAACCAATGGTGTCATCCCTCACATTGATTCAACCATCCATCCATTAACTGCTCTGCCTGCGTGTGCGCCTGTGTCTTCTTCTTGGAAACACGCAATCCTTCTCTCTGCATAGAATTTTCTTCTTTTCTTTTTCTCCCCTTAAAAGTCCCATCTCCCTTTTCTTCCTCTTGATCTCTTCATCGTCGGTCCTGGCCAGATTTTTGCGCGCACGAGCATCATCATGTGCCGTTTCCTGGTGCGTTTCTGCTAACCCCTTCCTTGCCCGAAGCCGGCCCCTCGGTCGCAGTGCGACGCAACAACGTGTATGCTGACCCTAGATCTTACCGTTCTAGGTCTACAAGGGAAGCGACGAGATTCTTCTGTCCAAGCTGATTCTCGACCCGACTCACTCGATCCTCAAGCAATCCTTTGACTCCCGTCTGCGTCTCGTGAGTCACTCCACGCCAAGTACCCTTGGTCAAAGGACACCATCTAACAGATCATCTTCTGTAGGATACAAGACGTGGCCAGAACAATGCAGATGGCTTCGGCATAGGCTTCTACACCGACCCCAAGCTCGGCGCCGCGCCCTGCCTTTTCACCTCGACCATTCCCGCCTGGAACTGCACCAACCTGCAACGAATCGCCTCCAAGACCGCCTCCCGCCTTATCTTTGGCCATGTTCGGGCTACGACCGAGGGCTCTCTGAGCGAGGACAACTGCCATCCCTTCACACATGGCAGCCTCATGTGGATGCACAATGGAGGACTCGGAGGATGGAAGCACATCAAGCGCCGCCTCGGCGAGCGTCTGGCCGACAAGTGGTACCTTGGCGTCAAGGGCGGCACCGACAGCGAATGGGCCTTTGCCCTGTTCCTCGACACCCTCGAGCGGCTTGGTCACAACCCGAGCGCCTGCCCCGAGACCGGCTTTGGCCCTACCGTGCTGCGAAAGGCCATGCTGCGCACGATTGCCCAGATTAACGAGCTGATCGATTCGATTCCCGAGAGTATCCTACAAAACGAGGACGTCGACACTACAAGTCTGCTCAACTTTGCAGTGACCGATGGCCATAGCGTCATCTGCACCCGATACATCAACAGCTCCGATAACGAGGCGGCCAGCTTGTACTACTCTTCTGGAACCCAATGGACGACACGCACACAGTCTGCGGACGACAGGCAATACCAGATGGAACGCAAGGACAAGGGAGCTGACATCGTGCTTGTTGCGAGCGAGCCCCTGACATTTGAGAGAGGTGCGTCCGAGGCCCCGGTGACAAAGAAAGGCAGATTACTAACTTGAAGCAGAGAACTGGGTCAACGTGCCTACAAACTCCCTCTTGACGATTCACAGACAGACCGTCATGGTCCACCCCATCGTTGACAAGTACTACGAGCGGGACCCTCACCACATCCGCTCCAGCGCATATGTCCAAGCTAAGGGCTTGACTTCGAACGAAAAGACCCGTAGCGAGTCTGCCAGTCCCGGAATGGTTGATCGTCACCAGCACGAGCTCGACAGTTACCGCAAGATGATGACAGCATCCTTGCAGTTTGGCCCATCCAGAAGTCTCAGCCCAGATATCGCCCGCCGATCTCGGACACCTGCATCTATGCGCGAATCAACCCCAATCTCGCACTCGGTGCAAGCATCACCACCAAGTGAGGCAAGCAACAAACCTGTACCGGCCCAAGGAAACATCAAGGTCAAGAGACGGTCGATTCAGCTCCTCGATAGCAATCAGAGCTTTGGCTCAGTAACAGACCTGGACCAGATATCAGACACGGAGGAGCCGACTCGGGCAGAGGTGCGGAACCCAAGGAAGCTTTCGCAGTACTTCCCGGAGCTCACCCTCGTTACAAACGCGGGGTCCTAGAAGGGGAGAGATAGGGGGAGGATGGCGAAGAGAGAGACGAGAAGGGGATGATTTACGTTGCATTCAAAGATTCACCATTGTGTTAGGGATTGCGGCATGGTGTTGAGGAGTGGAATGAATTCTCTGTAGAATAATTGGCATCAGATGGGCAGTGTAGATGGATACCCGCGTATCGGACACACACATACACCGCACACACACACAAAATTGCAAAAACGGCTCTTGTTTTGTTTGATTGGAATATATCTTGGGATACTTTGCTCAAAGTGTTTGTTCGTTTGTCGGTACGTATCGATCTCCTTTGGTCTTGAACGCTGAAAATCGGTGGCACATGCAGACCGCCCCTTTTCCGGCCGAACGCGAGAGGAGAGTTTGGGCTGGTGTTGAACAAGAAGGCAGTTGCTGTCATTAAGGCTCAAGCGGGCATCATCGAGGTCTGTGGCTGCTTCCCAACGACGAAGGGGAACGTTTGAGGGCAGGTCAGCGGCTGCAGACAGGTACAACTACGGCGCCTGACAGTTGAACAATGTGGCCTACCTGACCGAGTCTTGGATGAGCATCTCTCGACTTGCTCCTAGCATGTACATCACCGCATCTATTCTACACCACCACCCGATATCACCATGCCGTGCTGCTTCGCCATCTTGACATATGCGCAATGCCGCCACCACAACCTCTTCAAGATTGGATGCACCGCCGACTGCGATGATTTTTGTCCCCTCGAGAAGCGCAAGATTCTCGTCAAGGTTCGATATCTGTGGTGTTGCGAACAATGCCACACCCGCGTCAACGATGAGATCGACGAGGAGCGACAGGACGACTGGTCGGTTCAGATAATGCACGCCTGCCAACAACCGGGGCCCCGTGCTGTGATCGAGACGATGATTGATGGCATGCATAGGAGAGAGCTGGTCAAGCAACGTCGCCGCGACAGGGCCCTGATGGCCCAGATCGAGGAGATTCAGTGGGTTGGCGAGTGGACGCTCGAGTACGGCCTCGTGGTTTTCAAGTCGGTTCACGGAGGTGCCTGGGTTAGACACAAGCTCGAAGACAGGGTCGAGCAGCTGAGGTCTCTGAGGTTCTGGGACTTTATCGTCACGCACGACGCTCTGCGAGAGTCCAGGAAACTGCTTAAGGAGCAGTCCCACTCGGCCTTCTGGACAGTTTATCGTATGTCGACTGCTGTGACTTCTTTGCTACTGCCCTTACTGACGTGATATAGGCAGCATCATGTTGGAGCATATGAAGAATGGAGGCTTGCGCCGTCCAACCCGCCGCCTCCCGCCACCACCGTTGTTTGATAATACCGATGAAGCCACGACGCCGGCCGATGAGTGGAAGGATATCTTGGAGATAGGAACGGAAGAAGAGCTGGAGGTGATGGCGGAGATGGAGGAGGCGAGACTGAGCAAGACGATACCACGGTCGATGGTACACAAGAGTCTACAGACGAACTTGGTCGCTACTCTCAATGAAGATGTGGCAGGAGGAGGAAAAGGGGGGATCGTGGAACGGCAGCGGAATACTATCGACGACATTCAGTGAGGGTTGGGACATGCAAATACCTGACCTACAATGGTCTCAACAAGTTACTACTATCACTAAAGACGATCGAGGCTCACGCCGCGGAAGCAAGAGACTGGTATCGTTAAGCGGTTTCTGTTGGAGCGTTGTTGTCAGAGACAAGAAGCTCCCCAGCCTCATCTGCAACGGAGGGCTCATCGACTCACCGAATTGATAGGCACGTTTAGCAAAGAGAAATCAGTAACTTAGCATCAAACTCTTCTCAAACCCCCCTTTCTCCTCTCCTTTGACAATGACTGGGTTTTCCGGCCCTCGTGCAGCGTCAATCATCATCACACCATGCAGCCAGCCACATTTTGACACTCTGATCGGGCCTTCCGAAGTACACACCTGAACCTACAGGATGCCATCGTCATCCAAGCTAAAGCCAAACCAACGCCTGAAACCAACATGAAAGTGTGAAGTCTATCCCATCTCATTTTTTTTTTTGCTCACCGACCAGCACCCCCCCTTCGCCCCCCTCATCTCCAACGGGATCGTTACAAGAGAAGGGGGGCGTGTAGTACATATTACATACTAGTTAGCTGAAAAGCTTCAGGGGTTTCTTATTGACTCTCTTTTTTTCTACGGATACACTCTTTTTTGTCTCGAAGCCACATACACTTGACACACGCACGTTGAACAAGAGAGAGAGAGAGATCGCTGGCCAGGGTCCCTGCCACTGTTGCATTTTGTTTCGTCGGTAACTGGGCAGCCTAGAGGGGAGCTGAAAACATGGGGGTGTGTGTGGGCTCACCTTGCTTCTGTCTGTCTCGCCTTGTTGATCATCGTCATGCAAGAAGGTTATGATACTGTAACATTTACTCAGGTTGGCTTTTTTTTTTTTTTTTTTTCTGTAGACCTGAACCTCCAACATCCATCCTACCTGTCGATCCTTCTTATTCCCGCAGTTTGACAAGCCACGACTTTTTCCAAGCTCAACCCCCCACAGTCCAATCACGACTCTTGCCGCGCCCCAGGCTCCTTATCATCCATCCATCGGCCGGCTCCGCCAGACAGACCTTGACAGGCGGAGGAGTGTGATCCCGCTACGACGGCGGCGGCGGCGCCTCCGAGTGAGTAGAAAAGCCAAGACCACGAGAGCAAGTGCCAGCCAGGGGAAGGTGCCAGCCCTGCATAGCGGCATTGTAGTTAGAAAACCCCATCCCTACTAATCCTGTGCTATGCCTGAGTAGGCATGCGTGGCATGAGGCGAGATTCAACTGACGTTCCCCTCGAACTTGACAGCATCATTCTACAAATTACCTACCGCTTCCATACATTCTAAAAGAAATCATGTGCTGGCACTTGGCGTGGGGGACCCTCCTTCATCGTCATAGTAAACTGTTATCTGGTCCAAAATGCACTTTTATCAAGTAGCTTCGTTTTTCATTCATGGTGAGGCTCTCATCGAGAGTCAAGATACTGTAAATCCAACCACCCATGTATACATCAAAAATGCTCAGCCGAAACGCCTGCGCTCCAGTCTACCAATCCGTAGATGCCATGTCGTTACATGATACAAGTATAATGCCTGCCATTCCAGTATCCATCCATCCATCCCGTCATATGCTCAGATCCGTCCCCAGTCGTTGATTCCAAACCTCCATCTTACACCTGTGCACTCGCATAACGCCTTTCCCATATCCCCCTACCCACATCTGTAATGACAACACCCCTTGAAATACAACCCCCTGTTTCCCATCATCTTTCCTCTCAGACACAGAACAGACCCGTCACATGTCAAAAATCGCCGACTACCAATCCTTGCAATCAAAACATGATCCACTCCACCTCCACCCCGGGACCGCCGATGCACTTTGTCCAGTTGAACGGTCCGCGTTGACCCCCGGCCCTGGCCCCCGGGCTCAACGGCTCCTCTCCCGTCCACTCTCCCGCCCATAGCCTCTCCAGCACCTCGAGAGCCGCTAGGTTGTTCATGTAGCCTGAGCGGAACATGATGTCCCGGCATTTTGACCGCACCATGTCCTGCTGCAGCTCGTTGACGCACTCACACCCAGCCACAAAGAGCGGCCAAAGCAAAAACTTCTCGGCACTACTGCCCGTCTCCAGATTTGCTGCATAGTAGATCACTTGGCTCACGAGGCTCTGGATGCTTTGGTGACCCGACGGCAACGAGGGGCTCACAAGCCGTTCCGTGTACAACAGCGCAGCATAACGGAATGCTTCGGACAGTGATTCAAGATCTCGTAACTGCCCCTGTGTAGGTGATCCAGGGAGTGAGGCAGCGACCCTTGAGGTATCAAATTGCCAGCTCTGTAGGGCTAGGCGAGCCTCCTTCCACTCGTGCCAGAAAAGTGAGCGGTTATCGTCGTAGGTTGTGGTCGAGCTAGTGGATGAGATGAGCCCCTCTCCGTTGAGCGTCGTGCCGAATGTGTTGCCCTCGTATCCATGATCGGTGAGATTCATATCCCCTGTTTGCTGGCCCGCCACCCCCATGCCCATGCCAAAGGTTGCTTTGTGGGCATGGCCCAGTGGGGAGATGTATGATGGCGAAGGTGACCGTCCGGAAACGCCATGGGATCGAGACTTGACTGGACGGTTCTGCGAGAGCAAATTCAGGCGGCCAAGTCTGCTGATTGTCTTGAAGAGCTCGCAGTCACAGCCAACCAGGTTCTCAGCCCCAATAGGGAGCTGAACATCTGATATGCTTCCAAACCCGGGGTGTACTTGGGCTTCACGCTCGTTGATGCTTGCCGAGATGGCATCAAAATATGTGAACAGGGCCTCCATCCAGGCAGAATCTCCCGAAGCGGTAAACTGCTGAGATCTGAGAGCAAGGATCTTGTTGACACCCGCGAACTGGGTATGAAACTTGGCGATGCCCGACTCCACCATGCGGTAGTGGCACAGGAGTAGAATCGTAGCGAGGACAGAATCGTGGGTCGACTTGTTCCGGTCATTGAGTTGCTCGTTCAGTAGGTGCACAGCCAAGTTGCGGTGTTGGTATTCCTCGGCGAGGGAGAGGTCGTCGGACTGAGTGTCTGCCATGGCTTCGGCGGCGTGTTTGTCAGCCATCAACTTCTCAGAAAGCTCTCGAGTATCACGTCCGAGACTCAGTTTCCTCTTCATGCGGAGATTGCAGGATGCAAGAGCACAAATGGCATGGCTCAGACTCTGGCTGTTTGCAGCTAGTCGCAAGATATGGTCTCGGAAGGGGTTGTGTGGCCCATCAATGAAGACCATCGAGGGGCACATGATATTCTCGTAGTAATCCATAAAAAAGGGCATCTTGGAGATGAGGTCCTGGCTCACATGAACAGATTGGGTTTCGGAAGCCGTGGGCCAATGCGAGGGGGCAAAGTCCGAGTGATGAGACTTGACGTCCTCCTCTTGAATCGATGGTGACTGCCACGCGATGGGCATCGAGTTGTAGCTTGCGCTATATGCTTCGGCTTCAGGTACGCCTAGAAAGTGTTAGCACAGACAAGACATCGGTGTGCTGAGTTCATCGTACCGAAAGAGTCACAATCCCGAACAATACGGCTGCTCAGATGTGAGTCGAAGGTGTCCATGTGAGAATGGAGACTCGAGCTCAACTCTGAAGGCGCATGTGCTAGGCTTGGGCAAGATGTCGGGGCAATAGTTCTGCCATGGTCGACATAGAGAGACGCGGGAGGGCTCTGGGGGCCGGGGGAGCTGTTGCCAGTCGTATAGCTGTCGTACATGTAGGACGGGCTGTGAACGTAGGATACGTCGTCTCTTGTGAAAGATTGGCTCATGGGGGAGAGATAGTCCACCTCATTCAGAGAGTCAATGGAAGACGCAAGGTCCTCAGTGACAAGAGGAAGGGGAAATCGGTTGAATTTGGGTGTCGGTTCTTGGCCAGGGGAGTAATTGATGCTGCCCCAGCTTCCCTGAGGGAGTGAAGGCGGATGCTCAGGTTGAGACATGGAAAGGTAGTCATATCCTGCCATTGTGAAAGGAGTCGTGGGTGCAGACGCAACCTGGGTCACCATGGGAATGTCAATCGGTCCCTGAGGCATTCTTCCAGACTCTTCAGACTCGATGCTCTGGGGAACAGCAGCGGAGCTGGACCGTGAGCGAGATCCCGCGTGCTTCTTGGGTTCCCGAGTGACGGGAGGCGCTTTCGCAATGGGCAAGGACAGACCGCGGAGTTTACCCCGGCTAGCCACACCAACTCCCCAAGTGAGCTGTGTCTTGTAGCCAGAGCATTCGCTGCCAACCTCAAGACATTGAGAGCAGTATGGCCGCCTGCGGTCACACTTGATGTTCTTCTTGGAGCAAGAGAAGCAGTCATCAGAAGCACCACCCGCAGGGGCGCGTCTTCTGCGCTTGCGAACTGCAGAAGGGTCTTTGACCGTAACGGTCGGTTGTGCAAGAGCGGCCGTCATGGTCGATGGTCGCAAGATATAGTGTATAAGTGACGAACGGGTGGTAAGTGAGTTGTCGAGGTCAAGACGCGGGTGTGTGAGCTGTATATGCTTGGCATACAGGTTGAAAGAGTCGAGTACGAGTTGGAAACAACTTGAAGCCAAAGACAAGAGTTGGATCCAAGACAAGAAAGAAGGTGGAGGTTCTCACAGATGGAGACACACGATGTTAAAGTGTTCAAGATGGCAAGCAAGGCACACCTCTCAGCAGCGCATTGACATGAAAGTGGCGCCGGGGACAGTATAAGGCAAGATGAAGACCAAGATGAAGAGGCGAGGGGTGCTACTGCATAGGTCGGGGAGGGTATCACTCAGTACTTGAGAGTAGCAATCAGACCCTGAAGCCAGGGCAAGGATTACGATGGGGAGTGGGAGTGTGCGGCTGGATTTGGGGAGGGGTGTAAACGACAGAGGGGAGGAGGACAGGTACGTAGCAGCCCAAGATCAAGCCTGAGGAGCGGGAGGTCTTTAAGTGAATGGAAGGATGGGAGTGGAGGGATGCTTAAGGTATGGATGGGAGGGATGGGGATGGGGGCGCGGTTGGCATCATCATCCCCAGCCTGTCGCGTTGCGAGGATGGGATGAACTGAGAAGATCAGCGGGGGGAGCCATATCGGCCGAGGTCAGCGAGTAGGTATCGACGAGGTAAGAGGCCCCTGTAAAGGTAATGGAAATGGAACAGAGGGGCGATAGCAATCACGACAAGAACCGACGGGCGGGAGCGACCTACAGCCAGGGCGGACAGACAGGACAGAGCACGGGCAGGGCAGGACAGGCTTTGCTGCTGGCGGTGATATCGAGACGGCGCGAAGCGTGGACCATGTCCATGGTGAGGATGGATGTGGATGCGGATGTGGATGGATGGGTTTGGAGAAAAAGATGGGGAGACAAGAACCTCGCGAATGGAGATGGAGGGGAGGGGCGGGATCGAGGAGTGGCCGCCTCCACTGCACCTGCCTGGGTGTGAAGTGCAGTGCCAGGTGGACTCCATGCGGGAAGTGCGACCATCCATGTCACTCCGGGTGGATGTCACGCCGTACGATACCCATCCGGCAGGCCAAGAATGTGAGGGAGCCCAAGTACCTCCAGCCCCGGAAAACGGTCCCCTCTACCTTGGCCTTGGGGTAAGCAACTCAGGTGGACTCGATGCAGCCGGGCAGCGGGCAGCAGGGCTTCGGGGGTGCTCGGGGGGGAGGGGTCAGGGGACGCCCCGGCTCGAGCACTGTTGGGGGGTTAGTGGCCGCCGGTACAGCGCTGTGCGGTACAGCACTCTAGCGCCTTGCAGACAGCGGTGCAGCTGCCCTGGAGCGTTCCCACTAGGTACGGGGGCCTGGGGCCTGCCCGGTCACGTCGTCGCGGTTCATCCTCCATCCATCCCCTGGCCTGCCCTGCCTGGCCTGGTTCGTTCCATTCCTCTTCCACTCTCCCATGCCTGGCACCCATCTCTATCTTCCGAAGGCTTCTCGGAGCAGTCTCCCGGATCCATCCCTTGCCATGGCCCTGAATTGCCAATCGACCTTTTCTCCGTAATCACTTGCCCAACGTTAGGTAGGTTCGCGTCGGGGGCCTAGGCCCAGGAAGGGTAAGAGCGAAGCGGGTGCCAAGTCGGGGACGGTTGCGCAAAGGGAATGGAGCCTCAAAAAGACCAAGAACGAGGAGTATATGAGATTGGATCAGATGCAGGAGGTCCAAGCAGGATGGAAGCCAAGATTGCGACAAGCAGGGAGTAAACAGTCAAGATTTTTTTTTACGTGGCTTGCTCTGCTTCACGTCACCAAGTCGGTTCCTCCTTCGTGGGATGTGTTCGCGCGGTCGGTCAAATCGAACCAAGACCACAGCCTCGATCCAATGTCGTGCACGCTTGGCCTGATCTAAGCTTTCGTCCTTGATACATCATCATACATCCATGGCACCACCGCGACTACTCGGGGGCTAAGGTAGGAACCTGCACACCGACAACGCACGTAGTCGACGCCATGGAAGGTCATTGGAAATGTCTAAGAAAAGAGGCGTTTTTTTTTTCCTCCCTGCTTTTCCCTTCACCGTACTACAGGTCTGATCTGACTGGGTGACGGCTTGTCCTTCGACGTGTTCGGTCTCGGAAACGCCGACCAGACTACGATAGTGCCCGCATGAAGCCTCTGTCTTTGCTCAACGACTATCGTCAGTACCTACCTTCTCCCGCTGCTCCCGTCTCTCCCGCATCGTCATGCATCTGCAGGTTGTGGGTGTTCCTGGCAACGACAAGATAAGCTCGTTACCGTATCCGTAACAGAAACAAAAGATCTTGCGTGCTAGCTATCTCGACCTAGCCAGCAAGCAAGAAGGGGAACATCTGCACTTGGCTTCAAAAGCACCCACCGAACATCCAAGGACATGGGTGCCAAAGCCGCCGGGTGCACCTTAAATCATCCGCTGCATTTGCCCAGAGGCGCTAAAGCGATCCACTCCCGGGGCTCCGTGGTGTGGCCAGGTCCTTTTGCACTGCAGCCAGCCAACCAGATGCCAGCCCTCACTCGTCCTTCTGCCATCTCCATCTCCACTCCGGACGACCTCATCCACTCAACCAGCCAACTTGGCCTCCCCCCCCATCCATCATCAGCACCTCAACTCGTCACGCTGCGACCGATGCAAAACTCCCCGCCTCTGGAGAGCAAAAGGACCAAGGAGCCGGGGTTGCCAAGACTCGCGATGGGCGGATGCTCCCTGTCGACCAAAGAGGGCATAATATGATATGCTGGCATCACTGGCGGGAATCGAATCGATACGCCAATCTCGAGGACAGCACGCAACCATGGATCTCAGGCTGTGCGCATCGGCATTGTGCGCATCGGCCAACGGCAGGGAGTTGCAGCAGCGATAGAAGCTCTGTTAAAGTCTGCGGAATAATGGCGCCGCCACGAAACAAGACGCCTTTTGCCCAAGAAAACAAGTCCAAACGAGCAGTGCAGTGCCAGCGTACCAACCCGGATCGCGACGGGCAATTCAAGACCCGACCCGCCTCCCCTCTGCCGGCCGCCGCAAACCTGGTCTTGCTTGTTTGCATCAATCCTGGCAGTTGGGTTCTAGGTGGTGGAACCAACCTCCCTCCCACTGTCGAGGCCCTATCACCCCGCAACAAGACTTGACAGAAACACAACGCACCCGGCCACAACGCATGGTAAACGTTACTCCCGCGAGAAGACCCCGAACAGACAGGGCTGATTTACGATGCCGTCAGGCCCGCCACGGAACCCGCTCTTGATTGCCGGACAAACATGGCCGTCCGGGTCGCGGGATGGAAGCCGTCCAGACTGTTCCAACTGCTCGGTTGATCTGGCCATAATCACAGCCAGCGACAGCTCACGCCATGATCATGTCAAATCGAAGAGCGGCAATAATCACGGGCACAAACGGCTCCAACGGGGTGCAGCAGTCGCAGCGTCCTCAGTGGTTGACCGTGCCAAGGCCTAGCGAGGCTAGCGTGTTGGAGTGCTGCAATGCGGTTGCCTGGAGGTCACTGTGGCGGCGCCTTGGCACGCCTGGCGTCCCGCGAGAGCTTCTATGCAGGCTTCTACCAGTCTTCCGTGATCCAATGGGCTAGTCCGCTTTCGACCTTAGCCGTCTGTGCAGTTAGCTTCTTGGCTGCTTCCCCCACTTAGCACCCCCTCTCCCCTCTTCAAGGATCGCCCGTCCACTTACATCATTCATGGACTCACAGCTTGCTTTGCGACCGACCCTTTGCCCGGCCTTGCTGCTCGTGCAGCTTCAGCGGGTGCGTGCCCGCGTGGGCTGAAATCGCGACATGATATCCATAGCGGCCCACGGAGGGAGCCCGAGGATCAGGGACAGACAAGAGACCCTCGTTTCGGCTGAAGGGGACAAGCGACGCTGAGACCAGCTTTGTCCCTAGCTGATGGAGACCACAGAGCCTATGGACAAGGAGGAGTGAGGATATGGGAAACGCAACAGTCCGCAGGCAAGTTGCACGGATTTCGGGCTTCCCTGGAGTCCAGTCGATAACAGCTCCAGCAACGTCATTCGTATTCGAGCTGGATTTTGTGGGATCAGAAGATGGGTTCTCCAACTGATTCCCGTGACCCCAGATCTGCAGCGGTTCGGGGCATCTTTTCATCGATACGGTGCATCACACCCTCTCACAGACGTTGGCAGCCACACCTCGCGCAAGCCGCTCTCGTCATCTGAACAGTTTGCTTCACCCACCACGGGTATCAGCCATTCACAGTCTCTTCCATCGCCACACGTTTCCCAGCTCTCTGTCTCTCTCTCCAAGTTTCTTCTTTCGGTCACGAAAAGAGTGAAGCATCAATCAAAGATGCTGTCGCGGGTTGCCAGACACTTCAGGAGGGGTCACAACAGGGGTGCAAGTTGATCACATTCGTTTATGCTGGAGATACAAACTCATCTTACATCATATCAAGCCAAGAGGTAAGTACTCAAGACCTTGCACTCTAACAGATAAGGCTGTCGCTCCAGCATTACTGAACTCTACCCGTTATGGATCCAAGACTGGAGCGAGGTACAAAGAGATATCCTCACAACTCCTCAGATACCCTTCCATGCGGTGTCACCCTATTCGGAACCCTCACACTCTAGAAACCCCTTGCTCCTGCCTCGTGGGAAATGACTTGCCCCTGCACGAAATGTGCGCGGAATCTTGCTCTTTGACGGGTTCTTGCACAAACTACTGCTTCTTTGCGGGTTCCAGACGCGGTGACTGTTCCTTAATATCGATGCTTAAGGCACCGAAGCCACGTTTCTCGAAGCTTGACATTTTGAGCGCTGTGCACCACTCAGCAAGGCTCACTCAGCCTCGTGTACTACTGAAGGCGGTGATTAGAGAAGTGGTGGCAACAAAGCACCGTGTGGTGTTTCGTTACTACCTACACGCTCCCCAGGAAAGGAGGACACGTTGTACCCTTCATGTTGAAGATTACCATCAATTGTGGCGCAAAAGGCGAACGCATTGTCTTGATGTCTATCACGAGTTTGCCTCGCTGACATACCCGTCAAGTCAAGAGAATTTGACCTCGGCCCTTTTTACCGCGAGACCCCAGTGGCTCGGTAGTCGTCAAATCTAACGCGCCCCCAGGTGTCGGCCGCTCCCGAGAGAAAAACGAATCTTGACGCCCTGGCGGTGTTTTGCGAATCTTTCGTGTATCAAAAAGGGCAATGATCATCTCACAGGTCAGCTCTGGCGGCTGCATTTACGGAGAGATGCAGAATCCCATCGGTGACTACAAGAGTACCGATCCTACGGTCAAGGATTGGGGGAAAACTCAAGCTGTGATCATCCCGAGGGCTGGGAGCACGAACAGGGGAGGTCGCGCGGAACATAGCAATCAGAAACCCTTTGCGGTGGGGGTTGGACCCTCGCTCCTAGACTTCTCGTCATGTCGAACGTTGAAGTTCCCCTGGATCCGAGAGCCCTGGTCAAGTTGGCCCCTGCACCTGCTCCTGCTGTCGATATTCGCCCTGAACCTAGACGATTCCACAAATTTGGTCGAAATCTAGGGCACGGAGGGCTTCACAGGTTCGAACAAAGCGTCTCGAACCCGAACCATCCGTCTCACCGACAGTGTTAGGCCAGAAGCACGGATGGGATTGATCTACCTCCGTCAGAAGCCAAGGTTCGCTGGACTCGGATTCAAACTCACCATGTGGGCTGCCCGTAATGAATGGACAGTGCAGGATAAGGGACTGTGGGACACGACACACACGCGCAGCAATCATGAACGCTGCGTTTCGCGAGCAACCCTCCCGGCGGGTTGCTCTCGTCAAGCCCTAGTGAGGGGCATCCTTGAACCTTGGCGCTTAGCTACAGCGATGGATGCAACAGTATGAATTTGTGGAATTGGGCCTCTTTCGTGGGCGGATGGCGCGGTATACTTCTGGGTTGCAAATCGACAGCGTTTGATGCCCCGAATGCCGTGGCCCAGAGACGACTACCGGCGCCTCTTGGTTTGGAGGGTTCGTCCAACGCGCGAAAGCAGTCAACCGATGTATCGACAGGGGAAGGCCTGCTGCGGGGACGACAAGGGACTACGGTGGTATTCCGAACCAACCACGACTCGGGGCTAGCTACATGCGCTAAACGATGAATCGTGCGTTAGAAGGACCGAACGATGCTGCATGGAAGCCGGGCCCCAAGGGTCTAAGCCTCGTACTCTGCAAAAAGCCCTCCTGGTCTGTCCCAATTTCTCCCACCGAGACCAGGGTGGCGCTTGGGAGCCGCTACCACTCGCTGACAACGGGGCAGATCCATGCCAGGCATGCCCCGTTGTCAATGTCCCTGTTCATCAACCTTATCCGCTAACCGTGCTCGCTCGCCATTGGCTGTGGCGGAGGTTTAGCAGAGTCACCTATGCCTATGGTGGTGTCTGTTAGCTTGCTGGATTCCTGTTGTTGGGAAAATCCAGATCCAAGCACTCACTAGCTACGTGCGTTATGAGGTCCCGACGGCGACTAAGAACAAGCATTTGGGATCTAGGATCTTGGGAAAGTTTGCGGCCACCACCGCGATTAGCTGAACTCTGTCGGGAACAACGCTGTTTCTAGAGATGAGCATCGTGTCAGGACGAGATTGTGCCTCTGCTATCCGTACTTGGCTCGACCGCTGGCTCTGACCAAGAGGCTCGGCCGAGTTAATCAGGTCTCGAACAGCCAGGCTAACCAGATTTGCAAGGTCCTTGGGGATTTTCCTCCGCGACAAACGCCACACTTTTCAGGGTGACGGACGGTCTGGTCTCACCTTGGTTGAGGCTCTTGGACAAGACAAGAGTTGTATATTCGCGCATTGCAATTCTCGGCGGGCCGGGTTGAAAGGCTTGTCCCACTTGGTCAATGGGCGCTCGACCCAGTGGCTGAACTTGCCAATGCATCTCGAGCCACTTGGACACAACCCTTGTTTAACTAACCTCGATTGCTCTCTGAAACAAAGCAGATGAAGAGTCGGTCTGTCGTAGGGCCCGGTTGCGAGATCAAGATGCCGAGGGAAAGGCCGATCGTGTCCCCCAGACGTGATCTCTCTTACTGTCAACTCGAGAGTGCCACGGTCAGTATTTTACTCCGGCTCGCCAAGGGAGGCAACCGAGCCTTCGCCGGGTTTGGATCCATGTCCGGTTTGCCACAGGCTTGAGATGAGGTTGGATGCTACGTTGCTGGTATGAGATAGTCTGGGCGAATCAAGATCGAGGCCCAACAGCACCAGGCCCCCGACTGCTCCGAGCGAATCAATAGTTTTTGATTATCGCCCTCGTCGAATCTCGTTGAGAGAAGGATGGCGGCTCGCGGCAAAAAAGGAAAACAGGTGTGTTTGATATCGGCTACGATCGGTTTCTCTCGCTGGCCTGGTACCATGACAGAGGCCATCACCCGATGCTCTCTATCATGAGTTTTCATTCAGGATACACAGGACATCATGCTATGGAAATTTGCACCATTATCGAAGGATTGTCGCCATCTACAAAAATACCAGCAATGGAGCAAATTCTGGGCCCCAGCTGGGTAGGAGCCGAGGCCCACGCAGCAACGCAGAATGTCCATCTCGTGAAGCCCCACAGGATTTCATGATGGCACGTCCCGCTGATGCTCACGGTTTGGATCCCAGGCAATAAGACTCGTTGCAGGAACAAGTCCCTTGGTCCTATTGTCATGAACACACTCTGGATCATCCTCTCCACGTCCCCAGGTTTCCCCGCAAACCCAGAGGCGACGGATAGCGATTCCTCACACCCGTCGCAACGGCCTCTGACTTCACGTGCCGGGACGTCTTTTCAACACGTAATAGCATGGGCGGTTTGACTAAAAAACTGCCCAGGGGGATTCTCACCAGACCCAGACCAAGAGGCCGAGCCACATCGTCCCCAGATACTTGGCAAGGCCCCGAGACGTAGCCCCAACCAGAGCATGGAGAAGCGACCCGTCCCCGCGTCTCGTCCCCAGATTGATGTGTCATGAATTCAAGTTGCGCGCGCAAACGTGGAGTTGACGGTACATGAGCGGCAAGTCCACTGATGGCATGTCATGTCTTTGAAATTCGGCTTCCGAAGCGTGCGGGCCGTGAACCACATGAGCCCTGCGTTGGGTTGGGTTTCGGACTGGAGCCACCGAGGGTCTGGCTCGTTCGCGCAGCCTCAACAGTCGACTGTCAAGGCCTTACGGCGAGCCCAACGCCGGACTGTCTGTCAAATGTCAGTCAATTCAAGCCGTCGAGGGCCGAGAGCGAGCATCGGGTCGGGGATGGTCAAGGCGGCGGTTAGCAGACAAGCCACACCACTCTCGACGTCGGGGAATACAGACTATGGACGGTTACAGAAGGCAAATCGCACATTTCCAAGTGTACGGCCAGCAAGACACGAGACGAGACGAGGTGTTGATGCAGTGTCCAGAGTTGCAGCAACAGAACATGGCTCCCCGCTCTGAAGGCGCAAAAGTTCCACTTGGTCTTGTCATGGTCTCATGCGCGAGCAACGTCCCGACAATTCAAGTGATGATTACATTTCATCTGCAAAGGGCATTCCTCTTACACATGAGACCGTTCAATCGGACTCGGGGCATGGGTGATCTCCCCGCACACACCCGCATTCCCCAGACTCTGCACTCCGGGTTTGCAGGTGACAGTTACGCTTCTCCACAAGAGGACGGACGACATGTCGGACGAGGTCCGTCAGTTGACGAGAAGCAATACAACTCGGAAGGGGGATAGGGCTAGTCAGCTGCCAGCATCAGAGCACCGTTGGTGCTGCAACTCCCTGGCGCAGGAACCAAGTCCTCTGCAGCCCTCCTACCGCATCTGTCCTGGGTTGCAGCGCTTCGATATCCCTTCATTTGCTTCCCTGACTGACGATTGATTTCGTTACTGTACCTACCGTCGTCACCGGCTAGTGTACCCAGGCATTCTCCCCGTCAAGTGGACCCTTTAGCATCATGGCTTACTGGCGATGACATTTAGGAGCTCACTCCCCCCTTTTACCTCGCACATTGTACGTAATATCCCCTTCAGTGAACCGACAAAGGGCCGGTTGCCGTGAGGGTTGAAAACCTTGACAACTTGGAGATTTGGGTGGCTGTCGACCGGCCCCAAGTGGCTGGTGAGTCTAAGGGCGACGATCCGAGCTTGATTTTTGGCTCCCGCTTTAATGATTTGCCTCGGTGCGCGTTCTTCCTGGGGGGTTAGCGGGAGGGTGGCATTGCAGGCTTCTGGAAATCCGGGGAAGAACAGAGGGCGCTGCACTGATGCACACACTGCACGACAGAGGGTTTTGTGCTTGGGTTGGGAGGGGGGTTCTGATAAGATTGACGGCGGAAAGGGTTCCGCTTCACCGAAGGGTGATCGGCAGTCGGTGCGCGGATCGTGCTTGTTTCTAGCCCAAATGGCTGCTAGGCCATCGCCAATCGAGGCTGGGGAGAAGCGAGCGATGATGCTCATGATATCGATATCGTGTGAGTGGCGTGGTTGAGATGAACGCCGAGCAAAGGCGGTCATGACTTGGCAATGATGGGCTCTAGATGTCCTGATCGAGTTGATATCGGTCAGCCTTGATGCTGGGGTTTCTATGATGAACAACACGTCACGACGCATTGATCATTTCTCTTCTGGAAATGATAAGAACTTGCACATTGGGGTCGAGTTTTCATTACATATTTCCTCTTATCTCTTCACCAGAGATTTCAGCTCCCTCCAGCGCAAAGAGAGAACGCCCCATTAAATCGCAAGATCTCCTCTAGGATGTTGATAAGCATCTCACCAAAAGCTTCTTCTCTCGGCCCGTGAGATGGCAGTCAGCTGCCGTGGCTTATACCGGTTGCATTGCCGTTCCTGTCTCCATGTCCGTCTTACTGAGACACACATTGTCTCCATGACCCTCGCCGGATTAGGGGGAATCAACCGCCCGTTGGGCTTACATGTCTCGTAGGCAGCAGCGAATTACATAAATTGCATCTTTCGTAAACTTACAATTTAGTCATTTGAGACGAAGTTTCTGGTTCTTTGACACAGTGAGACGGGCTGACAGACTTGGCGGCTGAAGGCAGCCGTGACCTCGAGTTATTCTTTCAACTCACGCCCACCAGCAGAACTTTGAGATCAAAAGAGGTACACTCGTGTTATAGATGCGAATAGAAGTGGGCTGAATACCACATTGTCAGCTTTCGTCAAGGTCATTGTGAAAGTCACCGACGATGGCTTACACGGGGAGAGTAGGGAACTCCTCCTGTCAGGCTGCTTGATATAGCTCGGGGGCCAGCGCTTGAATATCTCACTCAGCAAATGTCAAAAATATCTTCTATCATACCGTTTCACAAGGTACAGTTGACTTTCCAACACTGTTGACTTGGCATGGCTTAGGGTTGGCATGTCCAAATATTTACAGGCTGTCATCTCAATCGACCATGAGCATTTTGTCCAGATATTGACGCGTAGTTTAAAATAAAACATTAAATTCTACAAGAGAATGCCCATCATGAGTTGCAGCATTCAAGTGTGTTAAAAACTAGGACGGATCTGAGAGTGCCTTTGTCCCCTGGGAACTATTGCCAAGGACAGCTAAGACCGACGGGAGTTCTTATGGCAAAATCCAAGTATCTGAGGTTTTCTGGAGGTTTTCCGTCAGTTTTGGACGGTAGTAAATGCAAACTAGCTGTTCTCTGAAGATATCCAGCACTTTGGTCTTTGATGTGTGGTTGGGATAGCCGTTGAGATGCAACCCAATGATTGGGCCTGAAAAAGAAGCAAAAGATAAGCCACACGAGAAGACACTCTGAAAGACTCTTCAACCTTGTGTATTAACTTATGTTTCACGCTTAAAGAATAGAAATCCCGAACGGGATCAAGAGTTCATCAAGACCGGGACGCAAAAGAGCTGCCTATTCATGATCCACCCTAGAGGCGGTTGCTCAAGACAGGGGAAACTAGGCAGCACGTTTAATACTTGAGACAATGGCCATAAGAGGTTTTTCGTCTATTATTTTTAAATTAACTATTAAAGAAAATGAGGCCTTAAACTTGCTGCCTTGAGGTTGTGAGCTTAGTTCTGGATGCCTGGAAGCTGTGGCATTCGCATGGAGCGACACTCAGACATCGACTCTCCTATGCACAACGTGAACACTCACACTGGTGAAATTGGAATGAATGTTCGTGACACAATTTTATATAGACTTTCATATTTCAGTTATTATTCGGTATCAGAATTGTCTATGACAGTACATGTGTGTAAATAGGGGTAGGTGAACGGACTTGCAGAATGACACAACGACGCAACGCACACATTAATACGACAACACATGGAAAATTGAATGTAAATACCATACCAACACCTTTTCCGATATGACATGAGGTCAAATTTAGGTAATTTCGATTTTGTGCAACTGGTGATACCTGGCGTGTCACTGTTAGTAGTTGCTGGGCCAGCGCGCCACAACATGAGGGTCGGCGCTGCTTCACCTCAGCTTGGATTAGGCATCACCATTTGCACCAAGTATTTGAACAGCCATGGCCTTTGATTGAGGTCATGCTACTCACAAACTCAAAATTCGACATTGCAAGAATCCAGAACTGCCCTCTTTTTCATCTCGCCACTTGAACCCGCGCAACCATGGACCAGTTCACCCTTGAGAATGCTCAGCGCTATCAAGTGCTCGTGGATCGCTTCAAGCCAGCTCCGACCAAGGGCAAGCCCATCGCCGAAGAGTCTAACCCTGACATCACTATCGCTACTCGCCTTCGTCCGATGCTTGAGGATGAGAAGGAGGCCGGGCTGTTGACTGGTGTATTTCCACGAGCTCAACCTGCCGGCACTGTCGACTTGCACGAGCTGCGAAGGACTTTCAGGGGTGCCCCTGGATTGACTGTGAGTATAAATTCCATGTTGATTGAGTTTTCTAACGAGGTATAGTCTTTTAGCTTCCGTGTTGATCGAGTCTTTGGCTCCGATGACACCACTGAAGCTATCTACGAGGAACTCGTCAAGCCTCTCGTCCCCTGGGCATGGGGTGGTGGTGTTAGCACCATGTTTGCCTATGGCCAGACAGGTTCGGGAAAGACTTATACCGTCAGCGGACTTGAACGCCTCATCGCCGAGGCCCTGTTCTCAGATGAGATTGAAGGCAGTCGGAGTATCTTCATCTCCATCATCGAGTTGGCCGGAAACTCGGCTTTTGATCTCCTCAACTCGCGCAAGCCCATCTCTATCCTCGAGGACTCTTTTGGCTCAACTCATCTCGCTGGAGCGTCCGAGTACAACGTCACAGATGCATCGACGCTGCTAAAGCACATCAACAATGCAGCCTCGTTCCGACGTACAGCTTCTACGCAGAAGAACGACTCTTCGTCTCGCTCTCACGCCATTTGCAAGATTCGACTCGAGAATCCCGAACTCCCTCAGGCAGATGATGGACTGTTGTATCTCATTGATCTCGCTGGCTCTGAAGCTGCTCGAGATGTCACTGCTCATTCAGCCGAACGCATGAAAGAGGCACGAGAGATCAATGCTAGTCTTTCCGTTCTCAAGGACTGTATTCGTGGCAGAGCAAGCATTGATGCTGGTACAGCTACACCCGGAAAGAAGCTATACGTGCCATTCCGACAGAGTGCCTTGACCAAGGTCCTTAAACACGTCTTTGATCCTGCCGCAGAACGCAGTTGCAAGACTGTCGTTGTAGCTTGCGTGAATCCGAGTTTCCTGGATGTGGGCGCCAGCAAGAACACCTTGCGGTATGGAGAGATGCTAAGGGTTCCTGTGCCCAAGGCTGTAGCACCCAAGTACGATGTTGTAAAGCCAAGTACCTGGTCTCATGAGCAGCTACAGGAGTGGATTGGAAAGAACGTATGAGATCTCAACCCATAATTCTTTGATGACTGGTGGTAATACTGACAACTCTGACAGTCCGGAACACCCCCAGTTTCAGCCGAGATCCTTGCACCTCAAGAGACAGGAAAGCAGCTGCTTCGCCTTCCAGTTCCCGAGTTCATCACTCGTTGCCTCAAGACGTCGGGTGTGACGATGGAGCAAGCCACTGCTTTCCAGTCCAAATTTTGGCGGCTTCACGTTGATTCTCAGCGACCAAGCAATGTGAAGCCAAAAGTTGACCAGAAAGAGACTGATGGCGAAGCCCCTTCAGACAAGCCTGGTCAGCACGGCCTTTCCAGTAGAGATCCGCGACCCGAGATGTCTCAAGTCCCTTTTAAGGAGCGCATCCGTCCAGGAATGGTTGTCAGCTGGAACCCTCCCGAGGACACGCCGGGCTTTTATCGTCTTCCTGGTCGCAACTTGGTGACAATCTTGTCTCCCGAGGATGAGACGAGCTACAGATGTGCTTCAGTGGTACCGGGTGTGATGCCTGGTGCGTTTGAAGTGTACCTTTGGAAGCAGGTCGTGGCAAAGGTTGAGCATATGGAGGCTGAGGTATTGCTAGAGTACGATGTTGCGACGAGATATTACTATGAGACTCTGTGAGGCACATGAGTATGCGGTGGAAAAGGAATACTGCGACAGAGTTGAGCCTGAGGGTGGGCATGTGATGTATTATTAATTTGGAGATTCCTGATACTAGTACCGTAATAATGCAAGTTACCAGTCTACTAATCTAAATGGAGCTTGCAGAATCGCGAAGATTGTAAAAGTCAGGCTAAGGAATCGATTTGTTTAGGCAGGGCGTCTCAACCCATGAGATAGCATATGTATGGTCTCATGATGCAGCTCATGATATCTCAAGCTGGCTATCATCTTTGAGTAACGAGAAGCAGACAATCACATCTTGGTTACTTTGTCAAGTGTGTTCAGTGAAGTGGTGCTTTGTCTGTACACACACTCACAGTCCAAGTGTGTGTGAACCACACTCATGAGTTTATCCACTACATATCACAACAGAGAGACGAAAAGTTGATCATGCAAATTTCATTAAGTAGATGAACTCATTTGGAGCCTCCATTATGCTCCGCCAAAGATGCTCTCATCCACGCCCCTTTTCTCGGTTGGGTATCTCATATCAAGCGAGGGGAGTCTAGGGACACACAAAAAACCAAATCCTTCCATCACACCATTCAAGCCTTGACCTCCTCAGCGAGAGCCTCGAGGATGGGCTTCTCGAGGGACTCGGGCTTGGTGGTGCTGGCCCAGCGGCCCTTGACCTTTCCGTCGCGTCCGACGAGGAACTTTTCAAAGTTCCACTTGACGCGCTTGAGGCCCAGGAGGCCGGGCTGCTGCTCCTTGAGCCAGGCCCAGAGGGGGTTGGTGCCGTCGCCGTTGACCTCGGTCTTTTGCATGATGGGGAAGGTCACGCCGTAGTTGACCTGGCAGAAGCTCTGGATCTCCTCGTCGGACCCGGGCTCCTGGGCACCGAACTGATTGCAGGGGAAGCCGAGGATGACAAAGTCATCAGGGTTCTTCTCCTTGATTTCGGTCCAGAGCTTCTCCAGGCCGGCGTACTGAGGGGTGAAGCCGCACTTGGAGGCGGTGTTGACGATGAGGACGACCTTGCCCTTGTAGTCGGCCAGGGGAACCTCTTGGCCGCGCTCTGTGGTCATGTTAGCATTGTGTGACTTGTGGTACAGATTCCGTGAGAAGCGGGGGGAATACGCACTGTCAAGCGGCTTAAAGTCGTAGAAGCTGGTAGCGGAAGCCATGTTTGAGGATGTAAGGAATCGAGGGATAGAAGTGGAAAATGCAGCAGCCGATGGAAACTTGCGATAGCCAAGACGGAAAAATGCAGCTCTTTTGATGTTTATGTTGTTGAGAGGTGAAAGTGGTGGGGAACAGATCGAGGTTCGGATAGTGGGTTTATTAAGCCCGCGCATGCAACGTCGTGACGGCAGAGGCAGAAACTCAGGAACACGCCACGGCATGATTCAGCACAATTCTGTAGCACAAGGTAACGTAAGCTAGGATTTACCAGAGGAAATACCTTTTTTTCTCCCCCCTCCAGCTGATCCCATTGGCATCGGAACAGTGACAGAAGTCTTGCACGTACCTCGGCAGATGGCCCTGTTCTAGGAATAGTGACGTATTCGAGGTGGAGACGGCGGGAACTTGAGTTGCACCGGGTACCGAACGAGGGTCAGTGGGTTGATGGGTATTTGGAATTGTCTTGTAGATAGTATTTGGAATTGTATCGTTTCAAACATCAGCCAACTATTACGCAGTAGG
This sequence comes from Ascodesmis sphaerospora, assembly GCA_027569015.1. Classification (NCBI taxonomy): domain Eukaryota; kingdom Fungi; phylum Ascomycota; class Pezizomycetes; order Pezizales; family Ascodesmidaceae; genus Ascodesmis; species Ascodesmis sphaerospora. Next base: position 1,576,755 of record JAPPUR010000006.1, read on the forward strand.
TATCATAGTCGAGATGAACTGTTAGTTCAAACTGCCAGTCTTGGCTTTGATGCTCCACGTGGGGTCAAGTCATAACGTTGGATAGCCTCTCTTTAGCAGACACGCCAAGGACCACCCTACATGTCGATAAACTAACATCCATTCACGTTATTCTTACAAATGAACAATGCCTCTCTCTCAATTCGTTTGGCCGTCGGTTCAACACCCTCCCGAAACAAACACCCCCGCTTCGGTAAATGGTCCGTTAACCTGCCCCGCTTGCATCATCGAGTCGGCCGCCCGCCCCGCGTACCTGATAGCTTCAGCACAGCTTCAGACTAGCGCCCCTTCGGCCCCGATACGTCACCATCCCCCGATCTCCGAAGCCCCAAACGCCGCGGCGTTTCTGATCAACGGCACGGCAGCTTACAGCTCAGCTTGGCTCAGCTCCAACGGCATTTGCCTTGTCTGATTAACCATAGTACATACATTACTTAGACGTCGTGATGGACGGGAAGCGGAATATTGTCGTCGTCGGTCAGTTCCCCACATGACTGTCCTCCAACTCACTCACAGCCTTGTTGCTACCTGCTTGTCACATTCACGGACCTATCATGGCTGACCAACGGTAATCCAGGAGGCGGCATCATTGGCTGCACAACAGCCTACTACCTCACCCGCCATCCCAAGTTCAACCCGGCCCTGCACACCGTCACCCTCCTCGAGGCCGCGCCCTCTGTCGCCCCCGGCGCCTCGGGCAAGGCTGGCGGCCTCCTCGCCCTCTGGGCTTACCCGGCATGCCTGGTCCCGCTCTCGTACCGCCTGCACGCCGAGCTAGCCGCCGAGCACGACGGGCCCCGGAGATGGGGCTACCGACGTCTCGGGTGCGGGAGCTTTGACGCTGTCGTGTCGCGGGACCGCATCAAGGCCATGCAGCAGGTCAGTGAGGATGGAAAGACTTGGGAGAAGCTTCCCAAGCAGAATGGAGCCGCAAAGGATCTTCTCAAGGCTGGCACCATACCAGAGGATCTCGACTGGGTCGACCACGACATAATCGACAACTGGTCTGAGATGGGTTCGCCTGGCACCACCGAGACAGCCCAGGTACATCCTCTTCACTTTACAACAGCCATAGCCGAGCTCGCTCAGCAAGGCGGCACAAGAATACATACCAACGCCAAGGTGACAAAGGTAAATTCATCCAAGGCTGGCGTGGAGAGTGTTGAGTACCTGGACCGCGAGACGGATGAGAAGAAGACGATTGAGGGTGTGACCGACATAGTCGTAGCCGCGGGACCCTGGACATCAAAGGTGCTGCCTCGTGCCAAGATTGAGAGTCTACGGGCTCATAGTGTCGTGTACGATGTTGAAGTCAGCCCTTACGCCATCTTTACAGATATCGAGCTGCCGCCGGATTTTGTCCCTGAGCATCGCGCCAAAATGGGGCAGAAGAGGAGACACAAGGGTCGTGTTGATCCTGAGATCTATGCAAGGCCGTTTGGCGAGGCGTATGCTTGTGGTAAGTTTGTCCCCAAAAGCAGCAAGCTATAAAGTCTAACTCGGCGCAGGCGAGCCCGATACCAATGTCCCCCTCCCAGAGACGGCAGACCTGGTAGAGTGCGACGAAGCCCAGTGCGACGACATCATCTCGTACCTCGGCACCATCAGCCCCATCCTAGCCGCGGCGCCCATCAAGGCCAAGCAGGCATGCTACCTCCCGCGGCACATAAGGTTCGGCCAGGAGAGCGGCCCGCTGCTCGGCAGGACAACAGTACCAGGCTTGTTTGTCGCGGCTGGCCATACGTGCTGGGGCATCCAGAACGGGCCGGGGACGGGCAAGCTCATGTCCGAGTTTGTGTTTGACGGGGCGGCAAAGAGTGCCAACGTCGACAAGCTGGATCCTAGAAAGTTCAAGGTTTGAATGGGAGTTTGGAGGGTTGGACTAGGTGGTTTGCGTAATTGAATGGATAGCGAAGTGGTTTAGATAGCCTGGCCCTCAAACACGAATTCCGTCTTTATGTCTGGTTTGCCTAGGGTACGATATAGATACGACTTGTGAGCGATAATAAACTTAACGTGCTTTGTGGATGTGTGCTTGCTTGTCCTTTTGGTGGGCGTGGTGTACCTACTCTAGCCTGGAATCCGTCTTGGATGCCGACACTTTGAGCCACAAGACCAACATCACAGTAGGAAGCAGGGAAAACGGAATCAAAGAAGACTTGGGGATAGTGTCAATTCGACACTACTGTGCAGGATTCGCAATATCGACGTTGAACCATCAGCTAGGTCCTCAAGGCACAGGTGACGGGGAGTGAAAAGCGTAAAGCAACCCCCACACATCCATATCAACGTCAAAGTCTCCCTCGTCACTTGAACCCAGACGTATCTCCAACTCTGATGAGCCCCCCATTATCCCATCAGCGACCAGTCGTGCAAGACGCTCCTGAACCTGTGCGCTCAGATTTGTCGTTGTCTTCAAAAAACCCCGAAGTTGTCATCGAAGCCGGAGGGGCTGCTCAGGAAATCATGTGTGAGCTACAGATACCATAGGGGATTCTGGGTGGACAGAAGAAGCCTGCTAACCTGTGTTCGCGTGATTCACGAGACGAAGCCATTGCCATCCGGTGTCGAAGGGCCTCTCGGGCCTGCACGAAGTGAGGCTGTCAGCGGATGATCACCCTCGAATGGTCCTGAGACTTGGCTCACCTCTGGGAAGCGGCGTAGAAATTCCGCCTCCTGTTCAGGACCGATCTGAATGTGTCGGAACTCGCCCTCAAGTCTCTGCCTCAAGAGCTCGTTCTGCTCTTCCCGAGACTCGAGTCCCATCTGGCGCATATTTTCCTTCTCCCAGTTTGTAAGCTTGACAAAGACAAGCCAGTGGATGAACCCAATGATGGACACAAGGATGGAGTTGAGGAAGCGCCACATGATGTCGGATCGCTCAGGGATGGAGAGTGTTTGTTGCTTTTGTTGTGTTTTGCTTTGTTGTTATGGATGAAGAAAGAGAGGAATCGTGAGGTGAGAGGGGGAGGTTGTTGGCTCAAGTTGGCAGCTGTCGGCAGCTGGCAGGTGTTGATGCAGTGGCAGTGATTCACTGACCACTATTGAGTGCCTGAGGCTATCTACTTAACACGTCTCTATGAGATCATTGACTGTTGTAATTGAGAAGAGCCCTGAAGCAGTGGAAAGATTATCTAACCTAAACCAGAGCTCTGGGGTCACATCTCATCCTTTGCCTAATCCTTTGATTGGGATACAACTAAGAATGCGTGTTGAACACCGCCAACTTGGAATATATGTCAAAACCCTCCTCATTCTGATTTCTACCATTTGTAATGATGTGCTTATTAAGAGTTAGCAGGTAGCAATGCTTGAGCTGCCCGCGTACAAGAGGGAGCAAACAACAAACACCACTTCTATATAATCCGCAGCCTCTCTCTCGTCTTGCCTCCCAACCACCTCATCTTCTCTGGCCACGAGCAGTGGTCCTCTCGGAGAACAGTATCTGATATATATTTCACAAGGCATATATAACAAGTGCCGTGGAGTTGCTCTTGTGCCCCCTTTACCCTTTCGCTTGGAGGACCACCCCCGCCGGGGTCGTGCTTCTACTAACGATTCCCGAAGGGGGCGTTCTCAACGAACTCTGCGACTGCGGCACCGTCAACCTCAAAGACTCCAGGGAGCGACTCGTCAAGTCCTGTCATACCTCCCAGCATGAAATCAGTCGCCAGTACACCGGCTGGATATGTCACCACGCAAAGGTTGACATCAACTGCTTCTGTTCAGAAGCGATACAAGACTCTCTAATAGAGAGCGAACTCGTCGACGCAGAAGCAAACGATACGGGATGCGATCTATATATATACAACGGCTAGATGGATAGCCCTTTTTCACAAGTCCCGGCTCCTGGGAAGCAGGAGACTAGGCTGTCTCGCTGCTGGACAGACCATGTCTCTCGTTCTCGGAAAGACGCCACTACGATGACACCTCCACGCGGGTAACTCTTTCTATATACACGGCGTGCCTCGACGACTATCACCAAGCCTTCCCATCATCCCAGAGCATTCGCGCGGGAGATGGAAGAAGCTATTCCTGAGATCAGCTCAAAGTAGTGGTCATCTCCCACATTCTCTCTCTCAGGGCACATCGCTTTACAAGGACCAGCCTGAGGCAGGGTGTGTTCGGTCTGAAGTCCAGACAGACGAGAGAAAGGATGAGCGCATCCTAGAAGTCGTTTGGGATACCGGACGGAATACGCAAGACATTTCCGAGGTGACCTTGGATTCCTTGGTGAAGGAAGATCCGAAGGCAGAACAAGAGCGTATACGGAAGAGAACCTGGAGTTGGTTTAGAAAATGGTCGGGGGAGGGGAAGACTCGAAATCCCCAAGAAGGCAGAGCGGGGGAAATTCCTGGTAGGTTGGATACCTGGCTTTTTCTGACATCCCCAAAACTGACGAGGAGCTAGAATTCATCGTTTATGGCAAGAAGCAGGCCCGGGAGAGGAGTATCCCAGGCGCACTGTTTCCTGTGGAGATATGCAAACGCTCGATGGCTTCTCCTATATACAATGGCACACATTGGGTATGCTCTTTCAGCCATGACGGTTTTCGGAAGCAAGGGTCAAAGACCGAACAAACAGTGCTCCATTTTCTTTGGCTTTTTGTCCGACTGGTTGTTCCTACGTGTTATGATGGCTGCATCGTTGCGGTCTTGAATCGCCATTCGGACTATGTTTCCTGAAACTGGATACTCGGTACCTTGCCGCCTACATGAACCGAACGTACCTGAACGAACAACACGATACGGCCCACGAACTGCACACAAGACTGAAGGTTCAGATTCATGGGTCAGATGAACCTTTAGGATCTCGCCGTCAACAAGCACCTGAAGAGTGGCGGTCTGCCTCGCTTGGCGTCACTGTGCTATATACTCGCCAACATCGAACTCCAGCCTAGTCGCACCAAGAATCGCCTCTTGGTCTTTTCTATTTGGACCATGGCCTCCAGTGCTTTTCTTCCCGATGCTCGCTTTTCTCGGTGAACTTGTTGCACCTCCACTGGAAGAAGACTCGGGGCAGACAAACATGCTGGGATTCAGTTCTAAATCTTGTGTCGGTCCTCTTGAATATCTCTTCTCAGTTCTCGATCCGGAGACAGCATTAGAACCAACTTTCATCCAACACCCTCACAATTGCAGTTTTTCGTCGCAGAATGCTCTTCAAGACAATTCACATTAGAATTCATACTAGGAGTTTAATACCATCCCTTACTCTGTATCAAATGATCTGCACAATATCCAGCATCTAAAATGGCCTACAGCACCGACGTCAAAAGAGATGCAAATTGTTTATTGATAGAAGCGTAGGCTTACCTACGTAGAAAATCCTCTGTTACTGGAGGGCAACTTCAAATGGTATCACATTGCAGATGTTAACTGGTCCCTTTCAGGAATATCTTGGCTGTGGAGGTTGGAAAAGCCAGCCCATTTGAGATCTCGTGGGAGGAGTGCTGTATACGAGGATTCTTTGCAAGGCTCGGAGTCTTGTTGCACTGGATGCTTCACGAGTTACTGCTGTAGCAAGGATATCGCATTCAAGTGCTTTGATGGTTTCAGTATGGAACGCTAAATTTCATAGTAAAACTGCTGTTTGTACGTTTGTAATCTGTCAAGAAGAATCAAGAAGACCGTATGGTGATGGCAAGTGTTATGGCACCTGGCGATAACTCGGGAGGATTCACTTTTACTTGGATGCCAACCTAGAGCTAGGTAGTGGTGCATCCAGGGAGTTCCGCTTCATTTGTGCAGCATTTCTGAGTGCTTGGGAAGCCCAACTCGCACCAAGAGCAATCAAATGTCTAATTTTCATCATAAATTAATTCAACCAACATAATTAATGTGTTTGGGAGAGGCTCCCAACACTTGGATGCTTCATCGCGGGACGGGCCTCTGTTAACCCCAACCCTGGAACCTATTCCAGCCTAGCGCACCCGCCTTATCTTATCGCCATCAGAAATTTTGGCGGCAACATCAACGTCCTGTCGCAGAGTACCTCCATCTAAATTCTACAGACACAACCCCCAACCACCAACCAATTCTTTCGTCACAATGGGTCGCGAACTCCAAAAGAAGAAGCGCAGATCGGGTCGCCAACCCGTCCGCCAGTCAAACAGGACCAAGAAGATCCTTAACCCCCGCGGCAACGATGCCATCGCAAAGAACTGGTGCGCCCCAGCCACTCCTCCGACGACTCTCAGCATCGATTTGAATACTAACATGACTCTTGTAGGAACAAGAATGAGACTCTGGCACAAAACTACCGACGCCTTGGCCTTCTAGCCCGCCTCAAGGCCCCCACCGGCGGTACAGAGAAGCTCCTCGGCGCCACAACGACAAGCACCTCTTCCAAAGACCCCTTCGGCATCGCAACTGTTGAGAACGCCATCGTCTCCGAGGCGCGAGTCGAGCGCGACGCAGATGGAAAGATTGTTCGAATCCTAGGTCAGGCAAAGGCCAACCCCCTCAACGACCCTCTGAACGACCTCGACCGTGACAGCGACGACGAGGAGCCCGCTGAGGAATGGGGTGGCATTGAGGACGATGCCGATGCTACCGATATTGTCAAGTCTCTGATCGAGGAGAGCAGGGCCCCCGTGGAGAAGAAGCCCCGGCATCAGAGCAGTCGTGAGAAGGAGTGGCTGGACAAGTTGGTGGCCAAGTACGGCGACGACACGGCTGCCATGGCCAAGGACCGAAAGTTGAACCCCATGCAGCAGACGGCGGCCGATATCGCCAAGCGAATCCGCAAGTTGAACAAGGCATAGGAGAGGAAGAGAGAGGCAAATATTCGGAGCATCAAAATGGGCTTAGGTTCCTAGAAAGAATAAATGGCGTTGGGAGTTGGGCTACGAGATATACTCGGTTCTCAATTTACAAGAACAACATACAACTGAACTTTTGTTTCCAAACTGTTCAATAACAGAGTATCTGCAAAAACGCATCTGAATAATCCATACCCGCCCTTTGGTGTGCGTAAAATATTCCATCTCTCACAAATGCATCCCAAGATTTGAACCCCCCCTAAATCTCCGTAGAGTGTGTGCATGTTGTGTGTGTGTGTATCTCTCCTGAGCAATTCATGACGCCGTAAACACCTCGTGTCAACAAAAAGTCAAGAGACGTTTCATCTACCGTACAACACAAAAATATTTCCCAGTTGATTCCCCCCCCTCCCAGCCGCCCAGCTTGCGCGTACGCAAGACATTTCCAAAAGAGTTTGATGTTCCTTTCGGCCCCAAGCAAAACAAAACACCATGTGCAGATAAAGAGCCAATCTATATTCCTTTCTTGTCTCATTTACAAGGTCCTCGGAGGAACCTTAGTGTGTTCGGTCATAGTTGCCGGCTGGGAAGTGGGCAGGGTGATCGTCGTAGCCGCTGCTTGTAGGGTTGTTGCCATACTGAGCGCCACTTGAGTGGTACTCGGTGTCGTTGTCAAAGAGGGTGTTGGTCCGGCCTGGCGTGGAGCCGTAGCGGGCAGGATCCTCATCCTCAGCATTGTAGGGGTTGGTGTTGTTGTCACCATAGCGGGTGGTGCTGTTGTAGCTGCCGTTGTATCCGCCGTAGGGGTTGCCTGTGGGCTCGTTGTCCTCCATGTTGACCCGCTCGTAGGCCTCGTCATCGTGGGGCGCCATGGAGAAGGCGGCCTTGTCGGGGTCGATGTTGTCTCCGCCCCGGATCTGGCGGTTGTCGTAGCCGGGCAGAACGTTGTTGTTCTGGTAGTAGTTGAGGGTAAAGGCCGAGACAAAGGTTGTGGCGGCAAAGAGAAGACTGCACAGAGGTCAGTAATCAGCTCACGAATTGTTGACGGATACCGCAGTCTGACTGCTAGGAGACGTACAAGGTCAAGACGCCAAGACCAACAATACCCTTGCTTATGCCGCAAGCCTTGCCGCAAGAACCCTCAGCGTTGTAGGAGGCCTGAGTAGCAAATGCTGACAGCCACATGACAGTGAAGAGGGCGTCGACAGCAAGCATAGCATGGGGTTGGGCGAACCGGCGAGTGCGTTCCCATCGGGGGGTCATGATGAGGAAGATCCAGGCTGGCACCGAGAGGAAGCACTACAAGACCAAGTCAGCTCGGTGCAATGGATCAACCGGAGAAGCCAATACTCACCACTGCAAAGGTCCATCCATTCTTTCCAGTCACCTTGGCGTCTTTGGCGTTGAGCACACCAATCTGCAAACACCATGCGACAAAGGAGAAGATGATCTGGAAGGAGTGAAGACCAAGCTTCAGATTGGGTACGATATCGGGGTCGAAGTTGATGGCCATGGCTGCTGTGAGGTTCGACGAGGATGGAGAGGACGGTTGTGATTATCGAAAAGGAGGATTTTATGGTCGAGCGGAAGCCCGAAGCGCCGTGAGTCTGGTGCAAATATCAGGCTGTGGGTGGCCGTCGTCGTTTGTTTGCTGGCTTAAGCTGACGGTCGTCGCAAACGCTAGCGCAGATGGGATGTATCGTATCTAGGGGGTTCGTAATCAATCGCCAAAGAACAAAGCTCGCTAGATAGGACAGCAGAAAAGAGCGTCAAGGTCGTCGCAGGGAAAAAAACAGGAGGAGGATTTGTTTATCAGGGACGAGAGAAGTGGTGTTGGGCTGTGTTCTGATCCGAGTCGGACAACAGAGTTCAACTGCTGTGCAAGCCCCGACTGACGCTGGAAACCCTGACGAAACAGGTTCCCTGGCCAGCGGCACACTCCATTTCTGGCCTCCCATGACGCCGCCAGACCCAGCCCAGACCACAGAGGATTGGCTGGCCACGCGTTGCCGGAGCCACAAGAGCCGCACAGAACTGACGGCAGTCTGACTGTGGCTTTGAACGAGGGGGGCCTGGGGTCTCGTCCTAGGGTCCCGGGTCCTTGCACTAACAGCGCTTGCTTCCCGTCCGGGTCACAAAAGGTTAACGCTGGCCCTCCAGAGCGTTTAGCCTCAGGGGCGCAATCTCCCCCAGAACCCTCATCTATCAACGAGGTGCCTTGCTGAGCCTCCACGACTTTCTCGCCCGGGGCATACTGCCAAGGCACTCTCCCCGCTGTGCAGAAGCAGAGCCACGACGTTTGACGGGTTGTTGCTGCGCCACTGGAGAAGGGAAGGGGCCACAAAAGGGAGTATCCCAGGCCAATCACGTGGCATCTATTCCCTTCAGCTGAGCGGCAGATCCATGCACTGAGTCCCTTTTTTCCCACAAGGTCACATCCATCCAAATGTTATTCGTGCGGACTTCGTCAGCAGTGCGGCTGGTTTGGGTTGCCGCGCACTGAGTGAGATGCAATGACGTTGCCGTCTTCCGGGAGATGCGGAGGTCGTCGTCGGGTCAAAACATGACAACACAATGGGTCCGTGGATGGCCGCATGTTGTAAGGGCGATTTTTGCAAGGGAAGATTTTTGATTGATAGGTAGGAAACCCCTTGGACAAATGCTGGTCCCGGCGGCTCTTATATGATTATCAATATTGACCCTTGGTCTATTTATTTTAAGGGATGATAGGTAGCGAGCGATGGTTAAGCTTGATCACAGACGAGACGGAATTCCCCAGGTGGGGTAGCGTTGGAGCCTTGTTTTTCAGGCACCAACTTTCAAGGTACATTTCCTGCCCTTGTCCAGGATCCACTTACAACCTCATCGCCATAATCACATCCCAACTGCGCCCGATTCACTCGACGATTACGACATGGATGATTGTCTCTTGGCTTTGGAATCAATCAAACAGCATTCTCACTGATTCTGCCGTCCGTGGATCATTGTCAGAAAACTGCGACAGACGCGAAATCAAAGGGGTTCGTCCCCCCAATCTGACTTTGAAACACTCTACATGCCAAGGGTTCCAGCATATCTGTCCCCGCTAATCTCCTCCGGCTTACGCTCCGCCTCTGGTTCGATCTGTGAATAGCCTCAAGGTGGCCAATCTGTTTCGAGCTTATGCATACGCCGCGCTTTCCAATCGGTTCCCTCCCTTGTTTGGTCACTCCAAACCCCTTTGAGATCCCTTAAACTGTCCCACAAAGGGAGCCTCACGAGAAACACGGGAACTGGCATCGGCATACTGTTTGCTCTCCTTTGAGATGTTCTTTATTAAGGGGTATCTATCTAAGTGGTGTGATTACTCTACCATCCTCCTTCCCGAGACCCCAAGCGGGCCGTGTTGAGCCCCTGATAATGCTGTGCACCGGATCTCTCGTTCCCTCACTCTTCTGCGGACAGCAGGCCGTGGATATCATGACTACCAGACATAGGAATCCTCCAAAATGATCAATGCGATATGCAACGCCAGTCGCTGAATGCATTCTTGTGTTGTTGTTTTTGGTGCTTTTTTCTCTTTTTTTGATGTTTTTTGTATGATGTCGCATCATATTATGAATGCTAGTGGCAGAAGGAGTGCCAATGCAGCCTTGGCTGGCGGTTGTATGCTGCCTGCCGCGTTGTCCTTCTCCTTTGAGGGTGCTGCCTCGGGTTCTTCCAACTCATGGAAGTTGTTGAGCTTCTCTATTGTTGGTGTTGAATCTTCATCATCCTCTTCCTCTTCATCATCGTAGATGGTGCCGTCGCCGATGCCAAAGTCGGCAGAGTCGACAAAGTCGTTAAAGTCATCAGGGTCAACTCCGCCGACTTCGGTAGCCTTGTGGTGAACGAGAGTGTTCTCAAGGAGAGTCTCGTCGTCATCGTCCTGATCATCTCCTGAAGGAGCTGCAGTAGCCTCTTCGCCAGCGACCTTGGTTCTCAGGGTCGAAGGCCGCTCGAACTTGGTTTCCACAACACCCGTGACTGCGGGAACATTCTCTCGGTATGGGCTGTCGCCCCTAGGATAGGTCATGGTTGCAACTATGGGCTCATCACCACAGATGTTGCAAGTCTCGACAGCCGAAGTGAAGCCATATGGCATCGCAGTCGGGGTCGCATCCGCAGGCATTGTAGACATGCCCCGGTAGACCTCCTTGACCTCATAAGGGTACTTGGCCAGTCCCTTGGGAGAAAAGACGTCAAGCGTCGTCGTGTATGTGTGTGTGTATGCACAGTCAGGACAGTTGCAGTCGTGACACTCGGGCATCTCGACGGTCCAGTACTTGTCAGGACCTTGTGTTGGAGCTGCAGGGCCAAAGTCGGCCTGTGTTGAGCTGAAACATTCTGTTATCGTCTGAGTCGTATAAGTGTATCGCTGGGCGACAGTCTGTGCTGTCCAAAGAGTGCCAAGGATGAGAATGTGCTTCATTGTGTTTGCGGTTGTTGCTGTTGGGAGTGAGACAGAAAGATCAAACTGAGACAGGATCTACGATTAATATCTACATCCAGGCACGGCAAACGACAAGCGAATCACGATTACCGAGGCCCTTGCAGATTCCCCTGCATACAACTCTATCCGAACAGCCATATCCGGGTCATGGGCTCTATCGTGTCCTGGTCGACGTGACCCATCAGCATCCAGACCTGCAGCCTCTTGAAAGCCAGGTCGGCCGCTTGGCTCACGTCGGGGACCTGCTTCAGTCCAAGAACGGGGAGCGGGTCTTCCAAACGTTTGCTAGCCTGGCCCATCGCCTAGGCCGTGATGTGACAGATCTGGATCTGGGGCTGGCTCTCTGCCAAGATGTTGAAACCTTGTCTGGCCGGTGCTTTGAGATACCGTTCATGGCGGAACTCTGCAATGGCATTCGGACATGTCACACAGACCACTCGGGGTCCTCATGGATTGCGAGCTCCGGAAACCTGATTACAGAGCATCACGAGAGCAAGTGGAGTTGGGCGCTTTCATGTCTCAGACTCAGTCCCAAGACGTCTCGACAGTCGGATGTTGCTCGCCGAATGTTTGCTTTGGGAAACAGAAACATGTCTCTGCAGCTCAAGACCCTGGATTACCTCCTCGAAGGATCACCGTGTGGTCCCTTGTCACCAACAATGGCATTCTCTCAACAACCTTGCCCGTCTGGGTATTGTACGAAGGATCTTCCAACGCACTTCCACATGCAGTTGTCACTGCTAATGTGAAGGAAACCTTGGACAGTAGGACTGCCTGCCTAGGTAGCTGCCCTCCCACACGACGCCTCTCCATACTCGATCGGAAGCTAATAGCTACCCAGACCAAGGGGATCTCAGCACGGCTATGTTAATCTCCCTCGAGGTCATAGCTCCCTTGTCAATTTTCCGATGGCTTGCATAAGCGTCCTGCCTACTAGCCCTAAAGCATGGCCTTGGCAGGAAGGTTAAACATGTCCCCAAACGGTCCTGTTACGGAGGGGCGTCTCTACGTGGCGACGGATGCCCATCACCCCGATATCCTTTGCGTTTTACGTTACGGATTCGGTTATCTCGTTGTTACGGCATGACAGATCTCGTGATTCCGCCACAGGAGGAGGAGAGGCACAGCTGATCGTCAGCACATCTCAACTCATTCAACAACTCGCCTCATCTATTACATCAAGTGATAACGCGATGAACAACGAGTGACGCTGGCAGCCCGACTCGCCACCACCTGCCATCATCACGGACCATCGGAGAATATTCAACAAGCGGTGATCTGTGCTCGTACAAGTGCTGTTGCATAATGACCAGCTTACAGCCAAAGACCACACCCCTCTACCAGCCACCGTACAGCATCACAAGGCGGAACTCTTCCGTAACATGCTCTACACCCTCTACACCCCATGACAAGCGAATGCGGCCCGCGTGGCGTTCCCGTCTAGGCTCCTCGTTTAGGGTGTCTCAGACAACCGGCAGCCATCCAACGATCTAGACCTCGTGTCACACACACGCCTGCCTCACTTCGACAACTTCGCTATATGCATCGCCCCAACTCTCGGCAGGCTGCCGTAGGCTAGCAAGGTCCCCGCCATGGTCCCCGGGGGCTCGAAGCTCCCGTCAACTCCCCCCCACAACTAAGGTGATAGCACGCGGCAGCTATCGTTAGCAGGGCGGCCGACTTCAGCCCTTTCGGCCTCGCCGTCGTGAGCTCTGCCCTACGGCTTTCTCATTAACCCCGTTGAATCCCCATGGTAGTGGGCTTCACGGATAGCGAAGCTCTCAAGGGGGGTTTCATCTAGATCAGCATGTCCATCCAGCACAAGTGTCCATTACACGCAGTCACGTCAAGATAAACGCCAGGAATGGAGGCTTCTGGTCAAAAGGGAGAGATGAGCTGGTATCCAAATCCAGCAGATGCTCTCTTTCCCGCATCCGCTCCATCCATGAGCACATCCTCACTCTTTGAGTGACAAAACGTCTCTATTCGGCAAAGCGCCTCGGACAAGACAAAGCTTACTTCTCAAAACGTTCGACACGGGCTTGGCATAGGGAGTCAACGTTACACAGCTCAGTCACTCGAGGATGTGATTCGACTCACACAAATCTTTATGCTATGCCATTCGTGGCTGGACCTAGATACACTCTTCTTGGCACTGGGCCTGGACCTTGATGATCATTTCCATGCCTGCCAACTGAACATCCTCTCCTCAACTCGGTAAACGTGGGAGTTAATACTCCGAATTGAATTTGCTCTCCCCAGGCTTCACTTTGGGCTTAAGCGCTCGCTGAGGCTTCACCTTGATCTTGAGCTTCTGTAGGGACTCATCATCCTCGTCATCATCGAACAACCACTCCTCAGCATGCAGGACACCCTCCAAAACGTCGATCGCGTCTCTTGTGAGACAGACACAAATGGGCCAGTCCTCTGGTCCGCTGGTCTTGTCCTCGCGAGGAAGAAGAATCACAGTCCCCTCCTTGAGCTGATCCGGGCAAGCAAAAATCGATGGCTGGGAGTCGGCGATGAAGGGGAGTTCACCCTCGCAGTAGGAAGCGTAACCCGTCCAATCCTCGAAGCAGACGCTGGTGGTGTGGCGTCGGAGGGCACGGTCACTCGCGAGCTTATCCTCGGCAGGGCTGATGGCTTGCTTCAGCCCGTGGAGCTTCTTCATATATCTGTTGCCAATCTTTTGCTGGGCCGTGTTGATGAGCTGGGCGGCGTATGCCAGTCGTCTATGATCAGTGACTTGGGCATCGTGGTCACTCCACGTCACAAAGGGGCCAGCCAAGTCTGTAACATGGCAGGTCGCGACAGCATCAACAGTACTGTTGCCAATGTACTCCCAAGGATGAGGTTTCTTGGAGAAACCAGGCTTCATGACGTGGGCAGAAGCAGCGTCACTGGGTATAAGCATCCCAGCCTCACAGCGAGCACGCATGATAATGAGCCAAAAGAGTGCAAAGACACAGTCTTGAATCGAGGGCAGACAAGAAGACTGAGAATCAGCGTCGTGCTCTCGAATCGACTCCCGGAGACGGTTGACGTCCTCAGCCTTGAGGTAGAACGTTTGGACCGACAGGGTCTTGCGAGGAGTCGGCAGCTCGGGGGTGCAGTTTTGGTCCCATTCCCAGAAAGGGAGGTCATATCCATTGTCTGGACCGGGGTCGATTGTGTCAGGCATGTCTCGCGAGGTCACTTGTTGTCACATGCGTTAGCTCTCTATTGACGCAGGTCCACATCCGGAATCACAAACCTGGGTGGGTGGTCCTGTAGCGGGCCGTGTTTCTCAGATACTGCCGGAGAAAGTTGTTGATGGCCAGTCCATCAAAAAGCACTCTGTTGAGGGAGAAGCCCAACACCAGCATGCCGTTCTTGAAGTTGATCTGAAGTGTCACAGGGGGGAAGCCATCGGCGTCGACATCTTGGCGATGGTCAAAGAAGCAGTCGCTTCGGTAGCAACTCAAGGAGGCGCCGTAAGGTGAGATGATGGCCTCCTCACAGTTGTTCCCGCTGGGGGGTTGAAGGTTGTAGAGGCGACTCACAATGTCCCTGGTCAGGCCACGCGAATGCACGAGAGTGAGCTTGTCTCCATGTTCCCCTTCCGTGACCTTGATGGTACCCGCCAGAAAAGGCCAGCGCTGGAGGGCCTGGTAAAACGCCCTGAATGTCTCTCGTTCGGTCTCGAGCCGCTGGACCGCAAAGTAGCTGACCCGAGGACAGGGGAAGGCGACGGCAATGTCGATGTAGTCCCGCGGCATGTTGTTCTCAATGGGGGTGAGGTCCATGGAGATGACCTCGGGGTCTGTGGTGTGGCTGCTGTTGGTGTCGTCTGCGTTTTCATCACCGTCATCAGACTTTAGGTCTGGGCCGATGTCGTCCAAGGGGGACCCATCCGTATCAAGGGGACTCTCTTCATCCCGCTTAGCCTCGGCGGTCGTGTCCATGCTGGATTCAGATGGCTGAACGTCTTGCATGGCCTCATCCCGCTCGTCCATGGCGGGAGAAGATGGCTGATTCATTACTCTCATCGGTAAGGCCTTTCTCGCCGAGGCCGGTTCAGATCTAGATCTAGGGCTTGAAGACATAGTTATGACTGTCAGTATTGATGCCGTAGATGGTATGGATGAGTGATGTTGATGGGTCATGTTGTCCCGTGATGCAAACTTACCTTGAGCTAACGTGCAAGTGCAATGCGGAAGTTGCGGTGGCTATGTTTAGACCATGGATGTTATTGAAATCTTGAGGAAGGCGTTACCCATCAAGATTTGTTGTTGTTGATATTTTTTTCAGTGTGGTTTTGGTTGTTATGGACGATGTTAGCTTGCACTGGCAATACACTGCCAAAGCTGCATCATGACGTTGTCGCGATAAACCAAAAAGAGCTCGATCATAAATCCAATCATGGTATTAGATAGGCTCATTAGGAAGGGTGAAGCAATGATGTGCTGAAAAATGTCTTGTTAATAGTGTCTTGTGAATGCTAGTGCCTAACCTCTAGCTAATCTTGATTGTTCACAGTCACCCCCTCTATTATCCCTGTGACCACCTTTTGATATCCAATCTAGACTATTCACTCCTTTTTATCATTTCACAGATCCATCTCAAGTCGCCTCTAACCAAGTTTCACTTACCGCCTCTCGAGATTCGAGTGCAGCGTGTGCTGCCTCATCATAGAAACGCAGATGAGCGCCAGGATGGACATGCCCAACAGCGTCAACCACACGCCCCTAAAAGCCTCCATGAAGGAGGCCATAACTCCATCATACCACCCCTCGGGCAGGTGCTTGAGCTCTTCGAGATCATCACGAATTCGACGGATCTCGTCCGCGGCACCGGGCTCGTTGCCGAACCGCTCCCACAGACGGGCCTTGAGGATGTTTTGGTAGACTGCGGAGCCAATGGTCACCCCCACAGTGCCACCGAGGCTTCGAGCGAGATCTGGAACATGTTAGCGAGTCGTGGATGAGTTTTCCAAGACATTTATCAAGCTTACAAGTTGCAGACGTAATCACAGCCTGCTGGGAGTGGTCCACGGCGGCAATGCAGGCAAGGAGTGTCGTCGTGAGCATGGAGCCGTAGCCAGAACCGACAAAAAAGAAGGCCGTCGCAGTCAGCCACGAGGGGCTATGCTCGTCCTGGACCGTGAAGAGGACGACTCCCAGTATGAGGACGAGTAGACCCGCAACGCCCAGCTTGGTGTATCTACCCGTCTTCTTCATGATGTAGCCCGAAGATAGTGAGCCAATAGAGATACCGACGGGCGAAGGTAGAAGCTGAACTCCAGACTGGGTGGCGCTGGCACCGCGTACTTGCAGGTAGAGCGGAACGTAAAAGATGCCTGCCATGACGACCATGCTGCAGACGAGATTGCAGAGACAAGCAGCCAGCACAGTCCGTTCAAGGAGCAGCTTGACAGGGATAATCGGCTGTCGTGCTCTACTCTCCCACCACAGGAACAGTCCAAAGGTGATGACGGCCAAAGGAATGGTCGTCAACGGCAGAGGATGAAGCCAGGGGACGAGGTTACCGCCAGAGTTGAGGCCCAGGAGTAGCAGCACCAGGAACGACGATGTAAGAAGAGCTCCTACAAAGTCGATACGCGCGAGATACGACTTGTCCGACTGCTTCGGGGGCACCTTGACCAGGAACGCAACAGCAACGGCTGACAAGAGAACAGGAGGAACCTGAATCAAAAAGGCCAACCTCCAGCCCCAGGCAGTGTGATCATTGATGAAACCACCAAAGACACCGCCCAGCATGGCTCCAGAGCCATAGCAAATGTTACCCAGGCCCTGGACAATACCTCGCTTGCGCAGCGGAACCAAATCAGAGCCCAGGAAAGTCGAGATACTCATCAATCCACCGCCTCCGATACCTGCAACAACTCGTCCAAGGATCATGACCGATTCATCGCGTGCCAAGCCGCAGATGAGGTTGCCAGCCGCGAAAAAGATGTTGCTAAAAACGAGGCCAGGTCCACGGCCAAAGATGTCGGTAAGGCGGCCGGAGATTGGCTGGCACGCGGCATTGGAGATTAAATAGGCAGTCGCCAACCACGAGAGCAAGCTGAGGGAGTGAAACTCGCTCGAGATGGGGCCTGAGAGAGTCGCGATGATAGTCGAGTCGATGGCGCCCAGGAAGACGCCAACCCAGGCGGAGGAAAAGATAAGGGCCAGCTTTGCAAACGACACCTCCTCTGCGACAACCGTCGTCTCCTCCTCTTGTCCTTCAGGCACTCCTCGCTCAGTGACATCCCCCGGCGTCTCGCTGGCTGGCTCAGGACGTCCATCCTGAGGTTGATCTGTCGTCGACTTGAGCAGCGGTGTCCGCTCATCGTTGACCCGCTCGTCCTCGACGCGGGACGAACTACCACTCGCGTTCCCACGCATAGTTTCAATACCAATTAACAAAAAAGATGAAAGAAGTTGAGAGAAAAGTTAAACAATCGTCCAGGGCCGGAGACGGACATATATGTTTATCTTCCGCTCGCGTGCTTATACCGGGGTATACTCGGGCCTATCGGAAGCGGGGGAAGAGTGTAGATCTGTCAGCAGCCAATGACGTTGAGGTTCCACGTACAGGGTAGCTTGCACCGAAGACGGAGTTGGATACCTGCTATTGACTCCGGCTCCGCTTGTGAGGTGGTAATGAGGAATAATGAGGAGTATCGTGATTCGTATGCGTTGTTTCAGATTTTGGGGGACTATCTTGCAGATATCAAATACTGGCTTTTTCTCAACGTAACTCGGTCAAGGTGAGGCAGAGTGTTGAGCGTGTAGGCAAGCATGTGCAGAGCTTATTTCAGATTGAGTCTTGCGTTGAAAGGCATTGGGCATGATGGCTTGATTGCGTGTAAAACTGTATTTCTCTTGCTGGGTTGCCTTGACCTACCTTTTGGGTATGCTATGAGGTTAAATTACTCTTCAATCAACTAGGCCTCGACGTAACTTGAACAAGGTAGAGTATACTTGGCTACCTCGCCTCGGTAGTGTAAGACCAAGATCTCATCCAGTACAGTCAGACCAACACAACTCAAATTTCATTCCTGTTTCATTCCGTTCTATGAATACTCGTAATCTCATATACTAGACTAACTCGGGGTACTAGAACCGTCTTCATTCTAGTCTATCCGCGCCTCAAACCCAGGGTTGCAACTCCCCTTTTGCGACTTTTTGGATAGTTGTGTGCCATGGGCAATAAAAGTGCCCCCAAAGTCAGATATAAATGCAACGCTATGCAGAAATCCCATATCGTCTTGTGTCTTGAAACCCTTCACCCTGTCGTCAACTCATAGCGAGTTCTCAATCTCCATGATCTCACGGACACCCTCCTCGATCGCCTTGGTCTGCTCAGGAGACAGCCTCTTGAGGGGCCGTCGGGGGTATCCGCCGTAGCCAAAGTAGCTCTGGATGGCTGACTTGGTTCCCGCGATGGCAGCCTTGGTGAGCACCCAGTCACCCTTGGACAGCTTCTTCTGGAGAGCCTCGGCCTCTTCCCGCTTGCCCTTGACGTACAGGTCCCAGACGTGCACGCATGTCTTGGGCATGACGTTGGCACCGCCGGCAATGATTCCGCTACCGCCACTGACCAGAGTCTGGATGGTGAAGTCGGCGATACCACCAAAGGCCATGTAGCCAGAGCCCTCGCTGAAGGGAGTCTTGGCGTCCTTTACGCTCGCCACTCGGGTGAGCTTGCCGGTGCTGCCGCATGTGAACTTGGTGCCAACGATGTTGGGGTGCTTGGCGAGCTTGATGAGGAAATCGCTGTCCATGTCGACACCAGAGACGGCGCCAGGGTAGTTGTACAGGATGATGGGGATGGGGCTGGCGTCGGCGAGGTCGATGAAGTAGTTGTAGATGGCCTCCTCGTCCATCTGGGCGCGGTAGTAAGAGGGGGGAAGGACAAGAGTGTAGTCAGCACCGGCGGCGTAGGCCAACTTGGACAACTCGACGGTGCCCCTGACGCTGCCCTCGGTGGCGCCAAAGACGATAGGGGTAGACTCGAAACCGGCCTCGTCCAAGGCTTCTCGGGTGGCCTGAGTGACGGCAACCTTTTCCTCGCGGGTGCAGTGGACGGCCTCGCCGTTGGAGCCCATGGTCACGAGACCGGCAAGGCCAGCCTTGGCCAGTCGCACCGTGTGCTTCTTGATGACGGGGATGTCGATATCCTCAGTTTCGGGGTCGAAAAAGGTCATGACAGGGGCGTAGATACCCGTGGGAAGCGGGCGGCGAGGGCCAGTGTGGCCATTAGAGCCGTTTGTAGCGCCGTTGGAAGTAGTCATGATGGCTGTGGGGGGGGATGAGTTGTGGGATAGGAGATGGGAGTTACAAATGAAACCAGGATACAAGACAAACGCAAAAACACAGAACCAGGGGTAAAAAGGAAGGCGAGGGACTTTATAGAAACATCAAATGCAATTCTGAGCCGAGGAGTGGTCTCCCGGGAGCTAATGGCTGCGGCGTGCGTGAGGCTAAAGTTGGGGGTGGATTCGCTTCGGAAAAGTCAAGTGCGCAAGGAGTCGCGTGGGTATTGGCTCGATTGTTTCCCCCAAGGACGTGACATTTTCGATGGAGCATGCAATGCAAGCCGAAGGGGACCACTGTTCTTGCTCTGGTTTGCTTCCTTGGGTCTCTGAGCGGTAGTACGGCATTGCATTGCGCGACAATCTGTAAGAGAAACGACTGCAAGCGAGCTGTTGGTTAGCTGTTTCGCTTGTCACACGTCCTTGACCTGAGCATCCTTGCTAGGTGGGCGGAACTAGGCGAAACGGATGGTCATTGTAGAAACAGACGACCAATGCCATGTTGACGCAGAATCATATCCCGTCTATAGCCTGGCCAAGGACTCGATCAGATTGAGGCGCATCACCAAATCTGACCGGTGACCATCTTGGCTTGCGGGGGTTCGACCTATGAGGAAGAATGCGAGATCGGCACTTTCACAGATCAAGTGAACCGCATCCGGCAGAAGGGTTGCTTCTTGGACGCGAGATATCCCGTGGGATGCATCCCCAAGAGGCCCGGCCAACTCTTGCATCCCTGAGACTAGTCCCGGCATGGGGAACCGGGCTGACGGGATGGGCGCGACGCTACTGAGACGGCGATACTCCAAAGGGTCCCATGTTGGACATCCCACGCTCTGATGGTGGCCGATTGCCTAGCCAGGAGGAGAACCTTGCCCCGGTAGAAAGCTACAGTGCGTGGGAGGCAAGGTGCATCATCGAGGCGAGCTGAGTTGAGCCGGAACTAGGGCGGCAAATGAAGCATGGCCGGAAGGTAACCGGGCTGGGCGTGTGAATACGAATTAGATGCGTATAAGTCATAGTGGTGATGTAGAAACGTTTTTTGGTGTTGATGGGGGGTGGTGGGTTTCCATTGGACGGGGAATTCTCGGCGGCGGCCCCCAAAGTTGTTCCACCAGTGAGAGGAGCTAGTTGATACTGTACAGGCGGGAGCAGATGATTCTCGGATGGGTGGTTACAGGGGATAAATGGAGTCATGCAAGTGATTTTTGATAAAGAACCACTGTTTATCATGTATTTTTGTCTTTCATGTGTGTTGAATGACTTGCAAGGGCGTTTAAATGAGATATCATGACTGAACCTTTGAATGCGCCTCACACTGTGAAACCAGATTATACGATCTGCAATTGGCTGTCGGATATTGCCAGGGAATGCGGGGGGAGCTAGGTACTTTCTTGCCGTGGGGGTGGGGGAGGGGTTGACTATAACCCCTCCCCCTCATGGGCTCTTTATTCGCTCGCTCCAAACTGTTGCATCCTGCGATGATCCTACGACATGCTCTGATGGTTTGGGGGTGGTTCTCTCTGTTACTCGCTCGCTTTCTCTCACCTTGGATGAATTCTTCACACCGTCGTCGGAATAGCTCCCTAGCTTGAGACTTGGGTTCCTGATCCTACTTTCCCCATCTGGTAATCATGACCGTTCTGTGAGCTTCACCCTGTGCTTCACTTTAATGCTTCACTTCAACTCCTTCTCCACCCCCGACATCTATAGCCGTCTATCCGTCTGGGGAGGATTATCACAAGCCATCAAACGACTCACAAACCACATGATGCCATTCCTTTCCCCATCCCCCCGGATCGTCCCAAATCGTAGATTTCCCCTTCCCCACTCGAAGCTCACAAACATGAGCGCATACAACATCAGATTTTACCCGGGAGACCTGCCATCATGACTTCCCCCCCTCCCCCCATAGTTTGAAGGCTCTCTCTGCCTCGGGATTGGGGGGATTTCTCGCGGGTCTCGATTTATCCTCCAATTGACTTGACCCCTCACTTCGGTGGGAACCCCGAACCTGGAATTTGGTGTATATCGGAGACATGAGCGAAACATTCATATTCAACCTCATGTCCAGGTGAATTCCTCTTGATTATTCTTGCTGTGCATCGGGAACTTCTCCACCTGTTCGTCTGGAGCTATAGCGAATTTCTGCTCACGAGTTTGCTACAAGTTGCTTGCGAGTTTTTTCTTTTTGCTTGTTGCTTTTGCTCTCATCATAGCTTCTGCCCCTCCCCCCGCCTGCCCCTCGTCATCGTCAACACCTCTCTTACGATACCTCTCTACACAACCCTCACATTCACCATGGAGCCTCTCAACGTGTTGATGGTGAGTTAAACTCTAATAACAACAAAATTGACTCAGTCTGACTCTTGTAGATCGGTACTGGCGAGTACACCACCGGCTTCGTCGGCGGCGGTGCCTCTGGCTCAGACAAGAAGGTCGGTGTTGTCGGCCTCAGTCTGTTTGACCTACGACGTCGTGAAAAGGTCAACAAGCTGGGCATGGTTGGTGTCAATGGCAAGAAGTTTCCTGCCATCCGTATGTTCTTCCCTCGGCACCTTCATGTCATGATGGCTAACATCCGTAGGCGAGCATCTCCACAAGAACATCAGCCAAGTCTACAACAACCTTGACACCTCGTTCGACTCCTTCCCCGACAACAACACCGTAGACCCCGATGCTTACAAGACCGCCATTGACGGTCTCAAGGCCGGCGATGCCATCACCATCTTCACCCCGGACCCTACTCACTACCCCATCGCCCGCTACGCCATTGAGCGCGGCATCCACGTCATGATCACCAAGCCCGCCGTCAAGATCCTCGAGCAGCACCAGGAGCTTGTCGAGCTGGCCCATGAAAAGGGCGTCTATGTCTACGTCGAGCACCACAAGCGCTTCGACCCCGCCTACGCCGACGCCCGAGCAAAGGCCCAGACTCTCGGCGACTTCAACTACTTCTACAGCTACATGTCCCAGCCCAAGTCGCAGCTCGAGACCTTCAAGGCCTGGGCTGGCAAGGAGTCGGATATCTCCTATTACCTCAACAGCCACCATATCGACATCTGCGACTCCATGGTTCAGGAGCGCGGATACGTCCCCGTGACTGTCACAGCTTCTTCTTCCAAGGGTGTTGCTCTTGACCTGGGCTGCGACCCTGCTACCGAGGACACCATCTCTCTTCTCGTCACCTGGCTGAAGAAGGATGACCCCACCAAGCGTGCTGTCGGTGTCTACACTGCCTCATGGACAGCACCTCAGCGGGCTGGCGTTCACTCCAACCAGTACTTCCACTACCTTGCCGCCAACGGTGAGATCCGCGTCGACCAGGCCAAGCGCGGCTACGACGTTGCCGACGACTCTGTCGGCCAGCTCATGTGGTACAACCCCTTCTACATGAAGTACGCCCCCGACGAGGACGGCAACTTTGCCGGCCAGACTGGCTACGGCTACATCTCTATGGAGAAGTTTGTCGACGGATGCCGCGCCGTCAACTCTGGCAAGCTCACACCCACAGACCTGGACAACAAGCCTCTACCCACTCTCAAGAACACCATCGCCACGACGGCTATTCTCGAGGCTGGCAGGAGGAGCATTGACGAGAAGAGGGAGGTCAAGATTGTGGTTGAGAATGGCAAGTGGAGGCTTGAGTAGGAGGATTAAAATACCAGTTTCTGTTTACGTATATATCTAGGATGAAGAATGAACAAAAAGTAATGACCAATCTCATATAAAAAAAGCCGAGAATTGTAATTGATTTCGTGGTGGTTATGCTTTGTATTCATGTTTATCGGTGGATCTCAAGCCACGAACCACGAGCAACTCTGCTCCACCAAAAACTCGGCATCACAACGTCGATATAAACACCAACACTCCATCCACCGACTTTCCCTCTTATACCCGATTTCATTTGTCTCTATATATCACAAAACCTCAAAGAATCGCCCAAAATGCCTGATCCCCTCTTCTCAGACCTCATCCTCCCCCAGCGGGAGCAACCCTCCATGTCGCAGCTCATGGCCTCTCTCAAGCGCACGACGCTTACCATCCACAACCGGCTCACCAGCATCCGCACCGACTCGGAATTTGTGCGCGAGGTGTCTCTGGCATACGGTACGAGGCCGCTCGTCGCTAATGAGCGCTGCGGGAGCTGGTATGTCCCGCCGGCGCGCAAGGCGGGGAGTGCGTACTTTAAGAGTACGGATGGGCATGAGAGGGCTTGGAAGTTTAGTACGAGGAGGTTGAATATGCATCTAGTGGAGTTGATTGAGAAGAATGATGGGTGAGTGTGCCACCCTCTCCCATACTGGTTGTTTGAAGAGTGTATACTGACTTGCTCGATAGCATCATTATTGTCGATTCTACCCGTCGTGGCAAACGTAAGTCTATAGAACATCGATATATCGCCTTCTTTGAAAATCCCCTCTAACTCATAATAGGAATGCCCGACGCAATCTCCTCCACAATCCCCATCTGGTGCACAGTCCTCAACCTCACCCTCCTCCCATCCAACCCATCCTCATCCAGACTCTTCCTCCCCCCTCACCTCCCAGCAACAACCCACGCCCAAATCTCAGCCCTAATCCCAGAGTTTGTGTCCTCCCTCAAGGCCCTCAAACTGGACCTGCCAACCTGTCTGACAAAACCCCTGCGTCCTGTGTGGGTTACCCCAGACTCTTCTCTCCCGGCTGAGGATGATGCTCCTACTTCCATCTTTGACGATTTTCGTCCCGTTATTTGCTGCACGGCCAGTCGACGTGTGGTGGGTAGTGAGATGGATGAGGGAGGATATATCCAAGGTGCAGCGGACGACACCGAGATGTGGGCACATGGTCTCACAGCGCCCTTATTCTGGGAAAGTATGGACACCCTCCTCGAAACACCAGAGGCTGAGCTGCCAGATCTCATCACCAGACTCGTAAGTGAGCACACAGCCGGTAGAAAGGACGAGGGGGACCGTATACAACTCACACCACGCATCTCCGTCTGCGCCCTTCCCCTCGATGATCCAACTGATCCCGCCGAGTGCCGCATCGCCCTGACACAGGACATAACACCAAAGGACTCATGGGTCCAGTCAAAGTCGTACATGAAGGCCGGTCTCGGAAAGAGTAAAGCGGCCAGTCGTAATCTCCGCCCTGGCTTGCTAGATATCTGCACCTTTGCGTCCAACTACCTGGCCGAGTCTGACCAAGGACGCATTGTGATTGCTTGCGATTCAGGCAAGGACTTGTCTATAGGAGTGGCACTGGCAATCTATTGCTACCTATTTGATGATGAGGGCAACCTTAGAATCCCAGGGGACGATGTCTCATTCACAAAGACGCTCATCAAGTCGAGATTGGGCTTCATCATGACAACCTACCCAGCGGCGAACCCCAGCCGGTCTACGCTGCAGAGTGTCAACAGCTTTCTGATGGATTGGCGAAAGTAACCATCCCGTTAACAATAAAAACAAACACATGCCAACACATGGTGCCTTAACTCCCCATTCGGTAACTCGGCGTAGCGTTGGCCAATGACAACCTTCATCTCATAACACCAACCATTCACGTGGAAAGCTTGTGAAACCGACAACATTTGCTGTTCAACGAGATTGATTAGTCTAAAGTGGGATCTACTGCTTCTCGGCTCTGTGCGCTACATCGCCGACATCTCATGTCATGTCTGGGTATTCCGAAAAGCAGACTGGTGTGAAACTGACTCCTTCTTCCTTCTAAACCTCACCGGCCTCAACCTTCTTCAGGGCAGCAGGGAACTCGGCCCAGTCACGCATGATGATGACGGCGCCGGCGTCCCTCAGGACCTGCTCCATCTCGGCCTGCTTGTCCTCAGCATAAGGGCCGACGTAGCCAATCACCTTGATGCCGGCGCGAGTTCCGCTCAGGGTACCGCTCTTGCTGTCCTCAATGGCAACGGCCTCCTCGGCCTTTTTGCCAAGCTTCTGCAGAGCGTGGAGGTAGATGGCGGGGTCGGGCTTGCTGGTGGGCTTCTCAAGACTTGTGGCAGCAGAGAAGACGACGTCGCCGGGGAAGTACTTGTCCTGTCCAACCTTTTCGATCGAGGCGCGGACACGACGGAGAGCCGATGATGAGACAACGGAAAGCTGGTACTTGTTGGAAGCGGCGAGCGCCTCGAGCTGCTCGTCGACGCCAGGGCAAGGTCGGAGAGACTCTTTGAGCTTGGCAATGACAGCATCCTCCTCCTGGAGAACATAGGACTCGAGATCCTCGGGGGAGATCTCGATGTTGTAGAGTTTTTGGAGCGAAAGGAGCATGCCGCGGAAGTTCTGGCCGACAAACTCCTTGATCAGAGTGTCGCCGGTGAAACGGACCTCGAGCTGACGGCCCTCGCAGATCTTGTTGATGAGGCCGGCGCAGGCCTCGAAGGCGAGCTCCTCGGAGAGGACGAGGGTGTTGTCGCAGTCGAACAGGAGAGCGGTGATCTAGCGTCATGTCAGCTCAAGTTGGACCACCAGCGCGGGGAATACCCCGACTGAAACGTACCTCAGGCATCTTGGCGGTTTCTAGTAACAAATCTCGAGGACAGGGGTAAGACTAATTGGAGACCAAAAGAAAGCAAAGGACAAGCAAGCCGTAAAGGTTGGTGGATGGAAGAAGAAGATGTCGAGCAACTCGCCGAGGTGGGGGGGACCTAGTTTTTAAGGTCGACAGTAGAGGCCACCTCAATTGAAAGCCTGGAGCAACGGGATCCAGGTAAGATGCAGGTGCGACTAATTACGGCGCCTGCTAGAGGCTGGTTTTGGCTTGTACGCGGCAGGAGCGCGGCCAAATGTGACGCTCGGGACTCCATACCTTGACTCGATGTAAGGCGGCGGGCAGGCGCAGTTTGGCAGCCACGGTCCAACAAGGAAACCCCGCGGTCAGGAAGGAAGGATCATGGATGCTTGCTTTACAAGGTGCATGAACAACTTACAGGTTGAGCAACCTAAATAGAGGACAACTACTAGACTCGCTCAGAAACTCTAGAGTATTCTGCTCTACCGTGGAAACCATAATCACTTCAACCAAGCTCATGCCCATCAACTTTAACATGTGGAAATCAACAAACCCCTCGTGTCAGTCCTTTTCTGCCCCTCCCCCTCCAAGCTTCAGCGGGCAGTGTCGTCATCGCTGCAACTCTTGGAACCCCCCCGCCAACACGCTAAACACCTTAGGCCCGTTTTCATCCATCCCACCGGCCCGCATCAGCGCGCGAGTTTCCCTGACAGGGGGGGAAGGAAACGGCGCAACGGGCTTGGTTCGGTTATGATGTCTTTGATCACTGATTTGTTGTTTGATTTAATTTGCGTCTTTTGTGATACATGCAGGTGAGATTCTCTTGGACCTTGCGCCGCAATGTTCTTTTTGCCCGTTTGTTATCGGCGGGCGTCCGGCCGGGGCGCCGGGGCGCATCGGGAATCTCGAACCGATGAGCCGTCCGCCCTTCACGGCCATGCCATGTTGCTGACACCGGGCAACGGTGGGGCGACCAGTGAAATGCCCTCGTCATTGTTCTTCTTCACTTCATTCTCGTTGGTCATGAGGGATTTCATCAGGTTATTTATGCTCGGGGATTTCGGCGTAATGATACAATCTGGGCGCATCTCTATCATCATGGCCTGCTATACTGCGCCATAAACACATTCATCAACATCTACTGAGAAAAGACGCACAAGATTTAATCTGCCTTGGTATTATAAAAATAGCTAGTAGGTAAGACATCCTTTCTAACACCAAAGACTATATAAAAGTAACCTTTCGATGGATATCAACAAACCTCATGCTGTTAACAGGCTCCACCGCATGCATAACCTCCATGCCACTTTCGAGCAATCAAACTTGGATTCCCTCCTGTCAACAGCCAACTCATGCTCCCCTAAAATTCTTGGCTCAGTGTTCGTCATTCATTATATCCCCAACTCCCCAACGCCGTTTGTGTAAAATGATTCCTCCCAGCTGGACTGCGTGTATGTCCAACCTCTACTGCAAGCTGGTTTGCCGTAGTGAGGCCCGCCATCTGGGGCCCCAGGCCGGGGATGTCGTTTTAGATCATTGGCTCTTGTTGCCATGGGACAAATCTGCGTTGCCCCATTGGAATAGCCGGTTGGAATGATCATATGTTCGACCAGCTTTTAGTCAAGCCCTCCTTCAACAAGGCAGGTTTACAGGATCTCCTTCAACTTCTCCTTCTGATCCATTGTCAAGGTCGTTGGGAAGTTGATCTTGTACCTGATGACGAAATCTCCCCGCTGGCCAGGCTTCTTGGAGATGGGCATTCCGAGGCTGGGATATCGCTCTTCGCTGTTGGGGTGGGTAGGGCCGCCCTTTTCGAGGTTCAGTTGTCGACCGTCAATGGTCGTCACCTGCCTTCGCCATCCTGTCAATGCCTCCTTAAGATCGAGAGTCACGACGTGGACAATATCGTTGTCTTCGCGCTTGAAAAGAGGGTGGTCTTTCTGTAGGATTGTTAGTCACATCAAACTTGGTATCGTATAGGGAGCTTGCTTACCTCTTCGACGATGAAGTGAAGGTCTTGGCGGCCACCTTCCACTTGATCACCAACTCCATTAAACTTGATCTTAGAACCCTTCTTCAAGCCTGGCTTGATAGGAACCTCGAGGATCTGGTCCGTCTGTACCCGCTTGCCTGACTCGTCGTATGTCTTGCGCTTGATCTTCATCTTCTTGGTTACGCCATTGAAAAGCTCCTCCAGCGTCAGAGGCAATGGCCGCTCCACCGTGGTAACTTCGGGGGTTGTGTCTCGGCCGCGCTCACCGAAACCTGATCTCACGCGGGAACTGCGAGTTCGAGGGCCACCGGCACCAAATGAGGAGAAGCCACCAAAGTCGTCATCATCAACTCCGGCGCCATGCATGCCGCTACCTCCGCTGCGCATGAACTCGGCGAAAATGTCTTCGGGGTTGCTGAAGCCGAAGCCTCCAGGACCGCCACCGCTGGTGTTGAAGTGGAATGTTCGAGTGCCTCCTCCGCTAGGCATGCCACCTTCAAAGTTGAAACCACTGAATCCTCCAGGCATGCCTCCGGAGGCGAAGGGGTTGCCACCAGCAGCTCCTTCAGGTGGTGCGGTGCCGCCGCGGAGTAGGAATTCGAGGCCGTACTGGTCGTAGACCTTGCGCTTCTCGGGGTCGGAGAGGATCTCGTAGGCTTGCGAGCATTCCTTGAACTTTTCGGCTGCATCGGCGCTGTCCTTGTTCTTGTCGGGGTGCCATTTCAAGGCTGCCTTTCTGTAAAAATGATGGTTAGCTATGGTGCCGAAATATGGCATGATGCGCGAATCGCACGGGTGTAGCTAGGAATGAGCAACAGATAGGGAAAAGAGGTGAATCAATTGGGGATCAAATGAGAGCATTGCGGTGAATCTGCTGACCAGAGACGGGATGCAATGCCGTTGTGTATGACGTTGCTGCATTGATGCGGTGCGAATGCTAACAATGACGGTGACGGGTACTTACTTGTAGGCCTTCTTGATCTCATCTTGGGTAGCATCAGTCTTGACGCTGAGGGTATCGTAAAGCTTCGTCTCCTTGACCATGGTCGCGCGCGTTCAATGTCGTACTTGTTGAGAGGATTCGAGGCTCAAGCTGTGCGAGGTGTGGTGGAAGCGTGCGTAACGGATGGGAGAGATGCGAGTATCGTATGTGCGTGCCCGTCTGAAGTGAGGGGAAGACGGGAAGGGAGTAAAACAGGATTGAGCGGTGCTTCTTGTTGGTCGCCAACCAGCAACAACCAAGCACTGAATGTGTGCTTTCCTTTTGTATTTGGTTTGCCCTTGGAAAAAGGTGTTCGTCACGAGGAAGAATTGAAGAGAGAGAAACTAGTCGTGGGCGAAGTTCTAGAAGTGTAGAAATGTGAGTTTACAGAAGATGGATGAAGCGGAGTGGCCAAGCGGCTGAGAGGAGCTTGATATGGATCCGCAGCCAGCGAGTCCAGTGACACTTGCACCAAGGGAGACCACTACGCCATGCTACCGTGACAGGCCGTCTGGGCAGGCCACACCAGTCGCTAGAAGCCACCGCTGGAAAATACTGGGGCATGGGACCTTGTGGAAGCTTCCAAGCCTAGGGAATAAAGAACTTGATCTATGGCTGCTTTGTTGCTCTGGCCGGCCTTGTCGGGTGGGGGTGACGTCGATCGACAAACCGAGACTGAACAAGGTCATAGTGTCTGGAACTCGTGCTCGACTCTGTCTCCTCATGTTCCTGCAACTAAAAAGCCATTTCTTTATGTGGGCTGAAAAATACATGAACACTCCCTTCCACACCGGAAATTAGCTGAAATGAAGCCAAAAGCAAGATTTTCAGCCTCTTTTACTCTTCTTTG
The DNA here is from genome assembly GCA_027569015.1 of Ascodesmis sphaerospora. NCBI lineage: Eukaryota > Fungi > Ascomycota > Pezizomycetes > Pezizales > Ascodesmidaceae > Ascodesmis > Ascodesmis sphaerospora. The sequence continues at coordinate 1,606,670 of JAPPUR010000006.1, forward strand.
TCGGGCTCCCTTTGTCGATACCTGACTTGCAAGGATGAGCGGACTATGACGCCGGCGACAGCGGGGGACAGCGCCCCAGACGCGCGAAAATCCAGTCCAAGCCTGGACCTTCGAGAGCTCTCTCTCGGGAGCCAGCAGCTCTAGCGGGGCTCGAAACTCGGGGAAATGTGCAACTCATCTTGGCCTAAGCAAGTATGTGATCTATCATGAATGCTGAGTCGATGCAAGACAATTTTTGATCATTCAATTGCTCCCCATTTCGACAACACCGCTACTTTGCTGCGTCTCTTACTGTACCTGCTCTGCCGAAGCTACTAGGTATGCAAGGGTGACTTGTAGGTTGCACCCCTGCTCACCCGCATGCAACTATTCCCGTAGGCCCTAGTTGATGATCGAAGCTTCTAGAACCTTCCACCGAGAGTTCACATCATAGGAGTTCTCCATTCGTATTAACTATGCGGCACATTTGAGGCTACTGGCAAGCGAAACGGGGCCTATTTGGCTCTATTGTTGAGTCAATAGTACTACTACCTTAGGAGGGCGTCGGGATTTGAACAAACTGACGTATCTTTGCTTTGGGCTGTTGAACCTTAAATCCATGACCCATTCGAGCTAGTCGTGTCTTGGATGAGTTCTTGTCATATCGCTTTGACCTGGGCATTTCTCATACGCGGTGACTTAGAAAGGGCACTGGAAAATGTTGGTTTGGTAGTTATGAGGCGATGCTAACTTGGAATACATGGGCCATGGGAGAGAACCCACCACGAGTGGATGGGAAAGAGTACTGGCTTACCTCTCTAGTTATCAAGCCTGGGGGAATAGCCGTGGATACTGACCGAGATTGTGATTCGTAACCGGTAGAATTTGTCTGTGATTCTAAATTAGAGTCTGGTTTCTTCATACTTGCTTAGGTAGGTAGGTAGTTGACATAAGTGGATTGAAGAATATGCCTTTCCTTCCGATCTTCTCTCAGGTTGAATCTGTCCAGAATTGGCAACTCATGACAAACGAATACTAGCCACATGTGTACTTTAGGTGGTAAGCCTCAAGTGGAAAAGTTGCACAATTGCCCGACTTACACATGCTGTAGTATAGGTTCTAGTATTAAGCGCGGCCCACGCCGTTTCTATCTGGATGTGCGTCTCTCCTTCAACATCAGACACACTTCCTGAAAACCCTCTAGTATTCCATATAACACCATTCCCTTTCATCTACAACAGTGAGCAAACTTGAAAGCCTCGTTGCACCAGTGCATGTCCATCTCAGCGTGGCCTGCACGTGCGAACAACGCCAAGACAGCTTATCTTATCGGGCCGTGAGGTACGTACCTCCGCATGCACGGGAACCCTCCACTTGTTCTGGCAGCGCAAGCACCTTCCTAGGTTGAGGAGCAACAGCTCCCTCTGCCCTCATCACTTCGACAAGCTCCATTCCTACGCTGGAGCAGGTTGTCGCACCCCCTGCCAACGCCTCGACTGGATCTAGTTCATCGTTTTCATCATTCTTGTTCAGCAATCGCGTAGATCTGGTATCCGCTCGACCCCTCAACACCCCAGCTCCGCCCGCGCCTTTTCGACAAAGCGTGCTGGCTCCATCGTGGCTCGGGGACCATCGCATCGTCAGATTGAGCTTGGAACCCCGTCGGTAGGACTCAGCTCCGCGCCTCGCGAGGAAAAACGGAATCATGGCTTCCATGGAGCCTTCTGAGGACGAGATCGGCCAGGTCATAGACTTTGCCGGTCTGGACCCCGTTGACGATCGCTTCATGGTTTCACAAGCTCTCAAGGTCAGCAGCTCCAGACAGCCTTCCCCGCAAGACATCCCAGGCAACTGACACGTCCTGTTGGACAGCACAATAATAGAAACGCCGAGACCGTCCTGACCCAGTTCTTCGATAACCCTGACAATGTGCGGAGCTACCCAAGTCCTATTGATGCCGGAGTCAATGCTCAACCGCTTTAGTTTCGACAAAAGTACCAGACTGCTTGGGACGAGTCTATGTTCGCGGCTGATAGAGATGGTAACGACAACAGCGCTGGCATTTGTTCGTATGCCTCTACCCGAATGTTGCTGTTGTAACTGACCTGGTAGCCTTCCACATCGAATCCTCGGACCACGACGTCATTCAGGGCGTAACTCCCCCACCAGATTCCTACGCACTCGGCGCTCCTTCGAGGCCTCCTTCACGATCGAATAACCGGTCACCTTTGGGTAGGATGGTGGAATTGACTGCGGCACAAGTGCCCGGTACTACTCTTGCTCATAATGTCGACAACGCGCTGACCAGGACGGCAGGTGTTCCGAATAGCCAAGCCCAGGAAGAAGATGATGTGCAACGAGCGCTCCGTGAGTCGGCTCAAGAGGCTGGAATCACACTACCCCAGGACGAGACGGGCATCACAGAACCTTCGGCCTCTCTACCATATTTTGGACCTGCTGTCCGAAGTGACTATGATCAGAACAGCTGGGCCATGGTTCCGGTAGGGCCCGCTAAGGAGAGCTCACCCAACGACCCTCCGCCTTCAAAAAGGAAAAGGACCCCGGGTGCCCCTGCTTTTCTCGTCTTGAGCAATTTCGATTCAGGTGGCCACAAATTGGGCGGGCTTCTTACGATCTTGCACGAAATTCCCATCGCTCGGAATGTGCTCCTCGGACTGGGCACGCATACCTCGTCCTATGGCCACCGTAACGACTGGTGGAAAGGACAAGAGATCCTATCCCCTGAGGTTCAAGCCAAGATGCTCGAGGAAGTAAGCTGGGAACACCGGAGCCACAATGAGACAGCCTTTGACGAAGAAGTCCACCGTCTTATGGCATTTCTGGATGACACGGAACGTGCTTACGGCTCAGCTTCAGTTCTCACAGAGCTTTTTCCGGAAATTGACAGAGGCATAGAAAGGAAGTTCTATGACCTGATTGATAGCCGACATGGAGACCAGACCCAAGCCATAATGCAACTTGCAGTCCTCGGCAAATTTCATGAAGACGACGATTCAGATATTGATGAGGTCAAGTTTGGCTTGCTCGACATTGATCTTTCACAGAATGAAGACGGTTGCACCAAGACCCTGTACGAGGCCCTTGATCACATAATGTGGAGCGATGCCCTGGGCTATGATGGTATTCATGCAGGGTCTAAGATGGCATTTTTCCAGGAGACGGGAGAGGTTTTGGCCCTTAACATTGGTGGCGACGGACCCGGCGACTCCATCGAGATACCCCAAGAGCTATACCTGGAGAGGTATCTGCCGACTCGAAAAGATGAGGCGAAACGCATTCAACGAGCCTGGCGGCAGACGAAGCGAGAAGTGAGGAGAATCGAAACACAGAAAGAGCAGATTTACCGGCTGTGGGACGATTGGGACCACGGAAAATACGACGACAAGCGTGTGCTGCTAAAGAAGGCGACAGAGCAGTGGGAAGAGTATCGCAGCTACCTGGAGGGCCTGGCGCGTTTCCAGGCGATGGAGAATTCGGGATTGCAGACGGACAAATACCCTGATTATCGAGCTGCCCCATGCCAGCTGGATGGCGACGCGCAAAAGCAGCATGAGAAAGTTGCCCAAGTGATTGAGTATTCGGAGCAACTTCTCGCGAACCTTGAAATAAGGATGAAGGGTAAGTCCTGTTGGTTTTCATAATGGCGCAGGTTCACTCACACGGTACAGGTCTTGACACAGAATTGGAGCAAATCGTGGGCAAACAAAGAGCCCTGGGCAGGCTTTTGACAGTGCCAGACAAGTCAGGTCGCCCAAAACCCATGACTTGCAAGAAATATTTTCTTCGTGGTGTGGCTACAACGTCCAACATCGTCTATGTTTGTCGACGGAGAGAGGCAGATCTCATAGAGTTGGACGATGAATCCAAGAAACCATCGGATCAGTGGTGGAGGATGGCATATACCCCTGGCGAGGAACAGCCAGTCAAGGTGGAGGTAGGAGAGCTGAGAGTTGTAATGCGCAGGGACCGTACTAACGAGTTAACAGAAAATCGAGATGGAGCGAGTGTTCCGTGACATGTGGCAGGAGACCAAGACCCCCCTGTTGGTCTATGCAACGGACGAAGCCCTCAACACGCCAAAGAGTCCCCTTCCAAGCCAGCTGGAACGGTTCGTCAAAGCGGAGAATAAGACCTTTCACCAGGAACTGAATCAAGAGCGGAACGAGACGAGCGAGACGAAGCGAGCGACATTTGTGGACCCTATTTCACCATCTAAGAGAAAGCACCGATCTGACAGTGTATGTTCTATGGACAGCAACCGAGCTTCACTTGGTAGCGACGACAGGAATGGCTTCGACAACCCATTCGAAGACCAGGACGACGCTATTGGCACTGAAATGACCGAATTTGGAAACCCGCCCGACCACGTCCACAGCTTTGACGCATCCCAAGACCAAAGCACTCTTCCTCCGTTGATCCCCCAACCTGCATCAGCTCTGGAGCTCCTTACAGAGGCAGCATCAGCCACAATGACGCCAAGTACGGTAGGGGCCGACCGGGTGGAGAGCTCGCCGGCGAAGAGTCCACCGGCGGTGACGGAAGAGTCTCGTGCTCCGGAGATGCAGGAACGGGCACGACCCCCGGCTTTCATGACCCAGCCGGCCAATTCTTCGGCGCCAGCAGTCAAGAAGGAAAACGGCGACCTGATGGATATGGAAATCCCGGAACACTAAGGGCACCCATTTAGGAGAAACGGTTTGGAGAAGGGCAAGCGTTGCATGGCGTGCTTTTCTTGTATTGCTTTGGGAATGGCTGCATGAGCGCGTTGGGAACAATTGTCGGAGCAATTGCATCAAGATTCATTCAGCATCCGATGGATGCTATGCATGTATGGAGTTTCACTGTGGTTCTGTTGATAGAGACAGTGAGGGTTGACGGTTTTATCTGGTAGTTGGTATCCTTTCCCGGGGGGTTGGACATTGCTCCATGGGCATATAGCTATTGTGTATCACATTTGGGCCTATGCCTCACAAATCATGATAGCTAATCACTTTGGACCACATGATAGAGATGACCTGAAGTAACCTCCTTCTCTCTGTCTATTGGGGGAAATGACTCTTGATATACACACCATTGCTCCTCTCGAAAAGCAGTAAAAAAACAAAAAAGACGACCAGTTTGTCCCGCTCCGACCCCCTTGCCAATGCCAATACCAATGCCAATGCCTTCGGGACTGGTCCTGGCCGGGACAGCCCACTTCTTAGAACGCCCAAACAAAAATCAACTCGCTATGCCGGTCGTACCAAAAGATGGATATAGACGTAAAACGTGTGGAAATCGGGTCACCTAGGCCGACTACTTGCGGTCCTTGACGTCATCTTCATCCTCATCATCCTCGTCAAAGTCGTCCATGTCCTCATCGCTGTCGCTGCCGCCAAAGTCCTCCTCCTCGTCCGTCATGTTCCAGAAGTCGGCGTCGTCGTCGACGGGCTTCTGTGGTGCCGGGGCGAGCTCCGAGGGGGTAGGCATCCTGGATCCTTCGGGGATGTCCTTCTGAGACTTTGCCACGATCTCCTTGGCCCTGGCGTTGTACTCGCTTCGACGATCGCGGTAGAGGACGCTGGCATCAACGTTTGCGGGGGAGTTGATCTCGGGGTCGTCGAGGAGGAGGAGGACGGAACGGAGGACGGACTCGACGCCGTGGAGGACGTTCCACCGCTCGTTGGCCAACTCTCCCGACTGCTCATCCTCACCGGGCTTGTGCAAAATCGAGATGCAGAGGTTTCCGTCCGAGTAGACGTTGGCGTGGCAGATGTTCCTGGTCAGGAACTTGAAGGTGGGTGGTTGGTAGGGGTATTCTTTAGGGAATCGCATCTCGGCCTTGAGGTAGGCGCCGTGCCAGACGCTGTCGGGGTTGACGACCCAGAGGCCGAGCCTCCAGTGGAAGAGGTTTGAGTCGTCGGTCTGTTGAAAGTAAAGGTCAGGTGGCGTTTGCTATATACGGCTTGCTTCGTTGCGTACCTCGATATTAACCCATTTCTCCTTCTGGAGGGGTTGGAGTTCCTGCATGAGCCGCTTCTGCGCCATGATGAAAGAGTGTGTGTCTGCGGAGCGACTATAGGAAACGGCGTTGGGTGTCTTTGAAAGTGACTGTGTTGTCTCTAGAACGAGAAACTCGTGTGGTTGGGAAATGTTGTGTTTGTTCCAAGTAGAGCCCGGCGCCAACGACGTTCGGTCAGGCTCAAGTCAGGCGAGGCGGCGGCAAACTGCGGAAAGGGCGGTCGAGGGTGTGGGCGTGTCTGCGGCTTCGGCGATTGGCGAGAGAGTACGTGTTTTTTTCTCTCTCGCTCGGCAAGGGAGAGAAGAAGAGAGAAAGGGGAAGCGAGAAGTGTCTCGTGTACTTCTGGGATTCGTTCTCGCTGGTGTTGCTTGTTCAAGGACAAGAAGTCGAGGCGTTTGTGAGAGTCGGAGAGAGGGCGCGATCTGTGTGTGGGTTGCGTGAAGGAGGGTAGTAGATGGGGTTGGGGGATCTAGCGCTGGTGACTTATGAGACAGAGGAGGAGGGGAAGGTTAGGAGATGATTTTTCCTTCCTAATGTGGTAATTCTCAAAAGAGTTGAATAGAAAGTCAGAAAGAATAGCGGGGGAAATAGAAGTTTTAAGAGAGAAAAAAGGAAATCATGAATGAATTAAACAATCTCTCAGTCATGAACAATAAGAAGAGTCACTTCGGCCTGGCCGCCGCAGCCTGGAACCGGGACCGGGGGGGCGCGGGCGCCTAGTGAAGGAATCTAGGAAGGTACGGTACCCGGCCGGTTTGACGGCACCTGCCCACTTTTTACCTGGGCTATTCAGACGTTAGTTCTTACTCCATTCCCACCAAATATCACACTGTTGCCTCCCTCGCTCGTGCCTTCTCTGGTGACTGACTGACGTCGGACCCGTGGTCCCTTTGACCCACCCCGGCTGGACCGGCTCCACCGATGATAATATACGTACCTGCCGCCCCCGAGACTCGGAGGCGCGGGGGAAGAATCTCGTTATCGTGGAACGTGGTTTAAACTTTTTTGCCCCCTCTCAAATTCTAGAAGGACGCCTTGTGCCTGATCGTCGTGCCACAGTGTGTAAACTCAGGGTGATGTTTGAAAGAAAGGGGGAGGTTCTCATTCAAAATCATGACCAAGTATTGATTGATTGATCATGATGGGGTAAGCTATGGCATTATCTGTACTCCCGCCCTCTTAGCCTGAAACACTCCCCGATGCTAGTATCATGGGTGTTTCAATGCAATCATGCCCCCCTGATACGTCAAAGCGTGATCGATAAAGGGATCGTCAAGCTCTGGTTCAGTCTGCCTGGAATCAACGCCATCAACAAACTCCTCAGTTGTCAAAACAAATCCCCAGTCACGTCCACATCTCTTCTCAAGCCCCTCGCCGGTATCTTCCTCATCGCTCAGCAAGAGACAGTCCCAGCCTTTGTTGCTAGCATCTCGGATAGACTCCTCGAGACCATGGTGGGTGTTGATTCCTGCAAATAGTAGTGTCGTGATACCCAGGACGGCTAGGTGCTCCTCGATGCCGGTGCCTCCCCAGAACCCGGATGGTCGCTTCTTGGTGATGGTCTTGTCCTTTTCCAGGGACTTTCTTGCTAGTGTCGGGTAGAGCTCCGTGTTCCATTGGTCGCGCATCATGACCTTTCCGGCCTCGACCGACGTGTGATCGCAGTCGCTGAGGATGAGCTTCGGCGATCCAATGTATTCACCGAGTTCTCCGAGGTATTTCGGTTCGTGAGGGTTGTCGTCGATGTTGTTGTCAAAAGAAAACAATAGGGTCAGGGCCGGGGGTATGTCGTCGAGGTCAGTCTCGTCCAAGCCCCAGTTGACCCAGAGGATTGGAATATCAACCCTTCGACAGGCTGGGATGACTTGTTCCTGAAGTCTGGTTGCCATCATTAGGCCTGGGCCATCGTAGGGGCGACCCAGAAGAGGGGATAGGAAATAGTTTTGCATGTCAACCACGACGAGAGCTGTCTTGGTCGGATCGATGATAACCTGTTCGGTACAGGTTGTTAGTGAGATTCGAGGATAGATGGGCGGAGATGAAGGTTCGTCGGGATGGGTAAGATTAAATCCTGACTCTTGGGACCAGAGCCAGAAGTTGTTCTTCCCGCCGATGACCCTTATCTTGTCGTCTGCCATGGTGGTGGTTGGGGTGGTAGGGATGGATGACATGGTTGATAGATAGGGTAAGAGTTTTTGTCTTGGGGAATGGATAGAAATTGTGATGTTGATGAAGTATTGATTCCTGGGGAGAGATGAGAGAGACATGGGGATCTTATGCCTGAGTTCAAGTTGAATCACAGGGCGATAGGATGAGTTGTAAGTCGCTGATCTACAGGTTATATACTCGAATCACAACTATCAGATGAAGCTGAATCTCATCATTTTCGTGAACAAACAAAGTTGTCCGTGATCAAGACGTTCCTCAGCACCATGGCTAATCTGCTATTAACAGCCTGTCATTCGTGGAGCTCACACCTCAACTGGCTGTATCTATCTCCCCTATCTCAACAAGGTACCCGAAAATAAGTGATTTGAACTGACGTTGATCGTCTACTACAAAGCTCTGATGACCATAGGCTCTTGCAGGATGAGTACAACATCTAGATTATCTGAGATACTCGGTTTGAGCTAATTTGCTACGATTGTATCATGGAACGAAGAAATTCGCGTAATAGAGAAAGCAAAAAGTACTAAGCAAAAAGTTGAATCAATTGGCAAAATAATAAAGATGTCATAAGATGTATGTAATTTACGTCAAGCCTACATTACGTCTACGTTGCTACGTCCACGTCACGTTTGCCTACTCATCTACATAACTACCTATGTGGAATGTGGGAGTCGAACCTCAAACACGCTGGTGTCAAGGTTTGGGAAGACTCAGGAACTTGGTCCTTGCCAAGTCCGTCACTGTCTTCCGACAATAGACAAGGTATTAAACTGAATGATATTACCTTGACCGTGCTGCTGCTGTGTAAAGCTTATCCGCGTTTGAGTGTTGGTTCTGTTGAGGTTGCTGGAGAGATATATCCTCTCCCTCCAAACCTTGTGCCTCATGGAAAGACATAGAGCCGTAATCAGAGTTGAGTTGTTATCGTATGCAAAGGTATCTGGCCAGACGAATCTCCCCTATCTACAACGCAAAGCAAAGCAACATCTAAAAACATGATGCAACACTGACAAATCCATCTATCCACATCCAACTTCCCACTTGATCAACATCAGTTGCCTAAATCATAGTAGATGCAGTTGCCAGACCGAAAGTTGTACAAGAACGAGTGCCTCGTACAGTTCTTCTTCTCAAACTTGTACCGCCACGTGTCCAGCTGGTCGTGGATCTCGCGTATGTACTTCTTCTCCGACGTCGTCACCGCGTGCTCGACTTGCCGCCAGCTCTCGGGCTCAGAGAGGCACGTCTCGCGGATCAGGTCCATGACTTGGTCTGTCGTCTCAATGGCGAGGATTGGTCCGTCGAGGAATGATCGAACTACGCTGCTGGCGCTGACCTGGGCTTGTTCCACCACCGTTCTACGGTTGAACTTCTTGCTCCGTGTCTGGGCCACGAGTACTCGAACCTCCTGTTCTGGATCCTTGTCGCCCGAGCCGCTGGGTTCGGCTTGAGAACTGTTGCCTCGGAGCTTCACCACAGACCTCGCGTCTCGCTCTCGGATCTCGCCTCGGAGCCAAGATAGCAGCTGTGTTGACGGAATATCGACGTCAGGTGCATCCTTTCTTCCCATGCTTTTGATCTTCAGGATGGAGTCCTGCTTGATGATGATGATCCACGAGTACACCTCGTCGCGGTGCTTCGACAGCAATTCGTCAGGAGATCTCGCGTCCTTGGCCATTTCCGCACTGATATCGTGAGCCCAGAGCATTTGAAGAAGCTCAACGCCAGATGATCTGAGCAGAGCGGCGTCGAAACTGGCAACCAATACGTCACACTGTGCCCCCTGTTAGCAAGTCACATTGAAAACACAAAACCGGATATGAACTCACCCTTCGGGTATTGAACATGCCGTTTCCTTCCTCCTCTCCTTTCTTGAGGAACGGTCGTCCGCTGACTTTGGAAACTCTTGCCAAGCGCTCCCATGCCAAGCTAAATCCAACCGCGTGCCTCTCGCCAAACTGGCCACCGATTCTGGGCCGGTGTTCCTTGATAAGCTGGTCATATCTTCCACCAGCTGCAAAGACGTCCTTGGTCTTCTTGTCGTAAAGGCACGAGAAGAGGATGCCGCCCGTGTAGAAACCCTCCTTCAAGCTGTTCAGGGGGTTGATGTAGACCTTGGTCCCGACCCCCAGGCGTTTGCAATACTCAATGACCTCCTTTAGGTGTGCAATTGTGGGCGAGGCCCGCTGGTACATGTCACTACCTTCAAAGAGGGTCTTGAGTTTGGAAAACGTCTTGTTCGGCGTGTCTAGACAACGTTAGTGATGCACATCTCGGATACCCCCTCTGACTTACCCCTGAAATCAAATCGTTGTAGTTCGTCCACGCTCGTCGCTGATACACCCACAGCCGCTGACCGCAGCTCGATCCTAATCTTCTGCCAGGTGTGGTTGTGAATGTTCAGCTTGCTCAGAACGTCTGCAGTTGCGCGTCTGCACGCTGGTTCAATGCCGCAGTATTCGAAAATGAGCTGCAAAAGATCAGAGTGCCCAAGGTGGAAGCACATGACCGTCGAAGATAGCGAAGGGAATGTATGAATGATCTCGTCAATCACTTTTAGAACCTCTGCCTCCTTCATTGCTAGATCCAGTGCATCAGTCGTGACAATGTCAAAGTCGACTTCGCCAAACATCATTGGCTGGCCCGTGTCTTGCTTGTCACGGAAAACGTTGCCAAAGGTAAAGGTCCTTTGTATCACGGGACCAGTGGCTTGCTTGGCCATCATTCGTGCATTACCCATTGTGAGATCGTATGGAAGCTGAAGCACGTTTCCGTTGGCGTCCAAAAGCTGCACAGCATTGTCTCCGTAATGAGACGAGCGAGGATATATGACTCCCCTGGGGCATTCCAGCGCACCATGACGGCGGAAGATGCTGATGAGTGACTTCTTGACAATCCCTTGATTGAGCAACTCCTGTGGACTTGGGCCTGCAGAGAACATATCCCAGGCATAGTTCTTTGTGGGTTCCATGGGTTTGGCAAACAAGGTTGAAAGCATCTTGCGATAATACGGCGAGCTGGGATCGGCAAGTCCAGCAAGAGTGCGTCTGATAGTCTCACTCTCCATCTGGACGGGCAGTTTACCGCTCTTGAGGAGGTCTGCACTTGAAGGTCTCTCCTTGGGGTTGTGGTTGACAAGAGAGAGCACAATCTCAGTCTGAACCTTGTCTGCTGGCTTGAAATCAGATGGCAAAACCGGCTTGACTCGTCGGAGTTGACCAAGGACATCAGCCTTTTGCATGCCCATCATGGGAATGTAGCACATCTCGAAGAAGATGATGCCCAAAGAGTACATCTGCCAGTGATTAGCCCGGAAATACACAAATTTTACCACTCCACTTACATCAACTTTGGTGCTATACATTCCATTCACGGTTGACTTGATTTCGGGCGCAGAGTAGTAGGCAGTGCCGATACTCCTTGTCATATCATCAGTCTCGAGAGTGTTTGCAGCCACCTTGTCCACTGAGAATTGTCCACTGGTGGCAAGTCCAAAGTCCCCAATCTTGACATTGTCGATGCCGTCAGAGCCACTGCTGATGAAGATGTTCTCTGGCTTCAAGTCACGGTGGACAATGCTGAGTCCATGAATATGGGCCAAGCCCTCCAAGACCTGGCGGAAGAGACGCCAGATTTCGGCCGTGTTCTTATACAAGTTTCTCGCAATGAGATCTCTAAGGGTCTAATGGTTCTAGTGAGCAATTTTGTTAATTCAGGCGAGAGGAAAGTTGAGACATACCCGTTTTTCACAGTACTCCATCGAGATGTATAGAATTGTTCGATATGATCGCTGATACCGAGCACGCCGTAACATTGCGGCGTTTCTCTCCTTATCAGGTGAAATAACACGACCAACGGCCACATCGCTGTCGGAATAAACATCGTCATCGTCCTCATCGTCGTCTTCATCATCATCAGAGTCGTCGGAGTCATCGAATCCAAAGTCCACATTAGCATTCGAGGACATGAAATCGAGGCCTCCAGTGCTAGTAGCAAACTGGATGTCGATTCCAGCCGACCCAGTCCCTCGGGTATTATCTTCCGTAAAGTAACCCGTTGAAGTATCGTCCTCTGTGTCCGTTTGGTCCGGGATCTCCTCTACCCAGGTGTTGTAATATCGAACAACAGCGGGATGACTGAGCTGAGAAAGCAGTCGAACCTCCTTCAAGATTTCAGTAAGACTGGCCTGCGAGCGCTGCGTGATCTTCTTGATGGCATAAATCTGACCATCAAGCTTCTTCCTTGCCTTGACCACCTCACCAAAGCCGCCCTTTCCGAGCCTGCCTTCTTCAACAAAATCTTCAGTGTATCTGGACAAGACAGGACCTCGGGTGATAGAGTCACGCCTCAGTCTCGCAGGAATCACTTGCAATGATGATATGGAAGGGCTGCTCGATAGCATAGCGGCCGTGTCGTCAAAGAGGACTGGCGCATCAGTAGCCAAGAACTCACTGGATCCAAGCTCAAAAGCTCGTGGCCTCTTTTGCTTGTCCTCTTTGAAGAATCTGCTAACCAGCTCATGCAATGAATGTGACAGAGTAAGCGATTCCATCAGGTTCTTGGGCGACGAGTAGGTCCGCAGCACATCAAGGCCAAAGATCATCTGAACAAAGACAACACCGAAGTCCCAAACATCAGTCTTGTATGTATACTGAGGTTTGGACGCAGCAGCAACTTCAGGCGGCAGCCAGTAAGCAGACTTGGCAGTAGTCATGCCTGGAGGTCCCGGCTTGTGCGAGCTGATGGCGTGGATCTCTCTCTGATACCACGAGTCGGAGATCTTGGGAACGATTTCACCTGTGGACTCTCGGAATAGCAGGATGTTTCCTGCATGAATATCTTGATGGGCAATGTTCTTGTTGTGAAGAAAGTTGAGCGCATCTAGCAAGTCACGCGTCCAAGACCGCACTTTGCCAATCTCAATCTGCCCAGCAAGTTCCAAGAGCTCCTCCAGGGGACCCTTTTCCGCCAGCGGTGTCAAGACGCTTACGGTCCATGCATTTGGGACGGTCGGGTCAGTGGCGATTCCACTCTGGACCTTGAAGTCCAAGACCTCGACCAGGTGGCGGTGCTGAACTCGCTTTACCGTCTTGAGGTCCTGAAGACGCGACTCGAGACTCTGCAGCTGCACCTTGAACTCTTTGGAGTCCTTACTACTAGTGCGCAAAACAGCTTCCTTGAGTGCCATCGTCTGGCTGCCCTGGCCGTTAGCAAGGACAGGCCTGACCGTATAGACAACCGAGACAGGGCCCTGTCGGGGATCGCATTTGCTAGCAACAGCCTTGAAGGTGAGAACGTTTCCCGACTTGTCCGTCGTATTGCAATATTGGTCGAACTCGATAAGTTCTTCCGTCTCGGTGCTCGAGGTGGGCTGCTGGGGAGTCTTGCCATTGGGGCGACGCTTCGACTCCTTGGCCTTTTGTCGTTGACGATCAATCTGCTGCTGAAGCATCTCGGCCATGACACGTTCTTCTTCTTTTGTTTCCTCCATCTTCTTTCGGTCGTCTTCCTCCTTCTTAGCTTGCGCTAGCTTAGCCATCGAGGCCTCGTGTCGTTCTCGTTCCTCCTCGAGGGACGGCAGGTGTTTGCCATCTGCCTTTGCTTGGGCGGCATCTTCGAGGATATCCCGAACTCCTTCGACAATCTGGTCGATCATCTCCTGTTGATCCTGCGCAAAGATCTTTGGCTGCGTCTCGAGGAACTTTTGGATCTTGAACTGGGTGACTTCCTTGAGGTCATACTCCTTCAAGGTGATCAACGGGGGAGACTTCGGGTATGTCGCAGTCATGACAAAGCCGAGAGTGACGGTAAATTCTTCGTCTCTTGAAGCCTTTATTCGTATATCAAAAGCAGGATCTGTTCTCTACGCACTATGAGCTTCGACTATCGGAGCAGGCTGATGGAGGGGACGGCATGTGACTCTACCTTCCAAGCACTGTGAGTTCCCGAGTGCATGACAAAGTCTTCGCCATAGATGGCCTCGAGGGCGAGGAGCTCATTCTGCTGTAGTTCTTCATATTCAATCTTGTTGGTAGCCTCCGGGCTCGCGGCGGGCTGGAGGCCCGGAAAGCTTGACTCATCGTTGTTCTTGCTAAGGTTCAAGGGCGACTTCCATACCCCTGATTGCCACGCCATGGTTGCTCAGGATCCAGAGAAGTGTCACAGCAAAAGCTGCGACGCTACAGGGAAGAAGCCATGGCGGCACAGAATGTCGAGAAAATAATAATAAAAAGGGTGGTTGAAGGAGTCATCCAGCAAATGGATGACAGGTGAAGAAATCGCCAGGCCAGACCTGGGCTCTGACGTCGCGAATGGATGGCGGGGTACTTTACTCACCTTATTGCCGGTTACAGCTTGAGATGCTGCTTATCCTGGAAAGGCGGTGTCGTTTCACCGAATTACAGGCGGCCACAGGGCTGATGAGGGGTTCACGGCGGCTCTTGCAGCGGCCGGAGTGCTAAACTTTGGCCAATCGACGCCCCGAGACGCCTGGACCGTCAAGTGGTAGCCGCTGCAGAGGTGCCTGACCCCGGCTAGCGCTGCCTAGAAAGTTACTTTGGTGCGCCACCCAGGTCCCGTCTTTCTTATCACTGTTGTCGTGATGTGACAGGTGAAAGTAAACAAACCAACCTTTTACAACTCATCTCCCAAATAATCGACATCGCCAACCACGAATTGGACAGACAGATGCTACAATCCTATCATTTGTGATCGCGCATGCGAAACAATTCCTTCGAGACATTCAGACGACGCGCTACTCTCAGCTCCACGAAGATTATAAGATGTTGGGTTGGATGCTGAGACGCGGCGAGGACGCGCCCAACGCTGTCCACGACGGTGGTACGAATTCTTGGCTTCCAAGGCCACCACACGCTTCTTACTTACCATTCGTGTTAGACACTACTCAGATCGATGCGCCCGATACCCCTGCGCCAGTATTCGCTGCGAGAGCTTTCAAGAGCGCCTTGTTTGGAACCCCGGCGCGACCGAGCGACAACCAAGCCACGAGAGCAGCCAAAGAAAAGAAGAACATGAAGACGGAAGCAGTCTCTCAAACACCGCCACGACCCCAGGGCATTCTTTTGACCCCGGGCACGGGGACCACGAGGAGGAAGCGCGTGTCATTTGGACAGGACGTCAAAAAGACCAACGATCTTAATGTGATCCACGAGAATGAGACACGCCATCGCACACGCCTAAATGAGGCTCTGGAAAAGGCATCGCGATCCGCAGCTCAGGAGGCTGCGACGCGACGAAATCAGGATGACACCTCAGACGACGAATGGGAAGAAGCCGACGACGAGGATTGCTGCACCCACGACATCACGATCGATCTGAACGAGCCGCACTCACAATCCGGGAAGTACTGGAAGGAGGAGTTCGAAAAGTATCACGACGAGGCCAAGGTCGAGATGGAGAAGTTGCTCAAGTACAAGCAGCTGGCAAAGTCATATGCCAAGCAAAAGGACGCCGAGGCCAGTGACCTCGCCGTCAAGCTCAAGGAAGAGCAGCAAAAGGTGATTGAGATGGAGAAGCAGATTGCTGAGGGCGCGTCTCGAATCGCATCAAAGCGAGATGATCGATCGGACGATGTCAACTCTGAAGTACTATCAACTTTGACGAAACAAACCGCACTGGCGGTACAGTATCGAACTCGTGTTCAGGAACTCGAGGATCAACTTGAAGAATTCCTCAAGGACCGAGAGGACGACCCAGATTCAAAGGCCGGCCGCAGGCGTCGACTGGCAACATCACCAAGAACCCAAAAGACCATTCTAGAGACACAAAGGGAGTTGAGGAAGGCGCGCGCCCAGGTGAAGGAGCTGGGTGAACTTCGCGACCAGGTCTCGACTCTGAGGAGTCAAGTCAGAGCAGCGGAAAAGAGAGCCGCAAAGGCTGAGGCGCAGACAACGACTGTGCCTGACACTCCTCGCGAGAGTGCAAGGGCTCAGGATCTACGTGCCCAGCTTCGTGAGGCCAGAGAAGAGGCCAAGAGAAAAGACGAAGAGATCCGTCAACTCAAGGAGGAGTTTGAGGCATACCGAAAGGAGACCGAAGCTCAAGCTACGGACAAGAATGGAGTATTGGAACGCGCCCATTCAAAGATTGCAGAACTTAAGAAGGAGATAAGGACATTGAAGACGGGAGAACAAGCACCCGCGACTCGACCAAAGAGCTGGCATGTTCACACGGAAATCAGTCGTCTAGCGGAGGAAAACTCGAGACGAAAGGAGGAATCCTCAGAAAGGGCTTTCAACCAGCGAGGCCATGACCTCGAGCGGCGAAGCTTCGACTTGACAGATCTGCAAGGCGAGTCCATTGGGCTCAAGACGGCAAACCCCAACGTCCCTTCATTGCGGCAGAAGTTCCACGAAGATGCCCTCCCGAAGGTGACACAATCAGATGTCGGAACAACAAAGCAATCAAGCCTCGGCGACAGGCCAAACCTTGGCCGACCTAGATGGCAGCCATTCGTGCCGCGATCACCTAGGAACAGAGCTTATCTCGGCGAGGAGCTCACCAAACGCATCGAGAGCGGAGGTGCCGCGTCCGGACTCCCCGAAATCAATGGCATTGCCGTACCTGATCTACCAGCCCTCGCCAAGTCGATTGCGCGCTCAAAGCGAGACAAGGCAGATGACAACATTGATCTCCTGCAGGATCGCTTCACGCGTCTAGGAGGACCAGAGCAGAGCAACGGCGCACCTCCAGCCACCACCACCACATCGAAGACCACACTACCACCGGAGCGTAGAGCAGCGGCGATTGCGCGAATCGAGCAGAGAATGGCGGAGAAGAAGCGGGCGCAGAGAAGGAAGGGTTTTGACAAGGAAAATGTGAGACCTTGAGAATGGATGCAGGTAATTGCTTAAGAGATCGGGCTTTGGTATGGAGTGAGGTGTTTGACTCTTTTTTGGCTGCTGATAAAATTGGACTTTTAACTTGGTAAACTCATGGATGGAAACCCTGGAAAGGCTGGGCCTGGGTTTTTTAGCATTGGCATGGAGTTTGGTTTTTGTTAGGAATCATCGGATATGGTTTTTAAAGTTGAGTCAATTGGATTTATCATGGTTGTTATCTCTCCCGTTTTCTGTATAGGCCGATGGGGGGACCTTGCGCTTGCTTATCTAGGTATCCCTTCCGCGTGAACGAGCCAGAGCTAGGTCTCAACTTGGACTTGTCACGTTATTATTATACTCATGGCTCCTTTGCAACCTGTCGTGTATGATACAGATGAGATCCAGGATGAGATTCTGGATCTAGAGCGTCGACTTCAAGATGCAAAGGCACGTCTAAAGACAAAGCAACTATCAGCTCCACCTCCATCAGGTCGTATGTATCACCTCCACCCCTATGCCCATCTCAGCTCACCATTAGTATCAGCTCACCTAGCACCTTCGACTCACTTCCTACTTCTCCTCTCAGACTCTGCCCTTCCTCTTGGCTCTTTCGCCTTTAGTAGTGGTCTAGAGTCATATCTAGCCCATACACCCCGCGGCAGCGCATCCTTCTCCTCATTCCTCCCTTCGTCGTTGTCATCCTTTGCTGCTACGACTCTCCCTTTCGTCCTCGCCGGACATCGCAACCCAGATGCCCTACCTCAGCTAGATGACCAACTCGATGCAGCTATTATCTGCACTGTAGGTCGTCGTGCGAGCGTTGCGCAGGGTCGTGCTCTGTTGAGTATCTGGGAGAGGTCATTCCGCGCAAGCCGACCAGATGTCGATGCTCATGCGCTGCGTGACTTTGCAGCGCTATTAAGACGTGAGAGCCAAAACGAGGTACCTCTTGTATCTGCGCACCTCGCGCCGCTCTTTGGAGCCATATGTGCCCTCGTCGGGCTGGAGCTGCGACAGACGGCATACGTCTTTATGCTGAGTCACGTCAAGGCGTTGATATCGGCGGCAGTGAGAGCAAGCGTGTTTGGACCGTACCAGGCGCAAAAAGTATTGGCTGGACAGCAAGTGCAGAAGATGATTGATGACATGATCAATCGAGAGTGGAATACGCCTGTCGAAGAGGCCGGACAGACAATCCCCCTTATGGACCTGTGGTTTGGACGACACGAGGTGTTGTATTCTAGAATCTTCAACAGCTGAACCTTTTTTTTTTTTGCTGTCATTGTGGTATCATTATAGTTACAGATAAAATAATCTATGCATCCAATATGTAGAACTTTCAAAAACGCCTTGTCCCCTATTCATCATCGCTGTCACTGTCGTATGCCACCAGCGGTCCTGCTGAAGCTGCAGCTTTGGGCTTGGATGCCACCGACACCTTGGCCTTGTTAAGAGCTGCAAGTGTGCTGCCTGAAAAGATGCCTCCTGTCTCCTGCTGTGGCTGTTGTTCCTCCTGTGCTGGTGTCTCGCTGGACTCGCCGTTTTCGATCATGGGCCGTTCCTGGTATTCCACCTCAAACCCTTCCCGTCCTAGCGGGTTCACAGCTTGGGCACCTCGGGCAAAGTGCACTTCATCAGGCGCTTCGTATCCTTCAAGGCCATAGCTGCTCTCAATCTTCCTCCTCTTCCTAGCTTCGGGGTCCTTTCCTTCAATCTCGGCGACAAATTCGGCAGGCAGGGCTCTTCGGATGGCCTCGGCAGCCTGCTCCTCGATTCTCCGCACCTCACGCGCCTGCGCCATTGGGTTGGGGTCGGCGGTGGCCCATCGAACGTTGAGAATCTCGTCGTGGTCGAGAGATTGATGCGCCATGGCTTCCTTTGCGAATTCGGCGTTGGCCTCCTTGACGTATGTTACGAATGCGACACCTCGGGTGTTGAGAACACGGGCTAGTTCTGTTAGCAGATGCGACGTTGGAGACTGAGAATGAACTTACTGCGCTCGATAGGACCCCATTCAGCAAAATGCCGAGCCACAATCTCTTCAATATCATCGGTAACATGTATCCTTCCGACATAGACAGTTCTGTTTTGCCTCATGAAACTTCCAACGCCACCCATATCGTCTCGGTAATCAGAAAACTTGTCGCGTCCGAAGCAGTCGACATTGGGGTTGAAGTGATCGTACGTCCCAGGAAGTCGGTGAAGGTAATCGCAATCCTGGCCCTTGGTGCAGATACCGCGCGCGAACCGCAGACAAAAGAAGCTCCCCGGTAGTCCGTCGGCCTTGGTGTAGCCAGAGTCTTTGGCGACGTTGCAGCGACCCTTGGCGTGAGTCTTGGACAGGTACTTGTCTTCTCTATCGCCTCCTGACCACTTGTTGTACCAAATGTTGAAGATCGTACCGGTCTGGGGAGGAGGCTCGGATGTGAGGGTGTCGGGATCGATTTGCACTCGCGCAGGTCGCTTCTTCTTGCGGATGACCTTCCTGACAACCTTTTTCGTAGTTGGGGCGGCGACATCGGTATTTGTCGTCGCCAGCGCCATCTCCTGATCCTCCTGACCGGCGACCGTCGCCGTCGCAATCTGCTCTGCTGTATCGGCCATGACTTCCTTGCGCAAAAACGAATCGTTGAAAAAAGATTGTTGTGATAGCGACGCGACGTTGCCTCGAGAACCTGGCAAATGATGCAAGGCTACAAAAGATTCTGGGGGATGGACATGTCCCCCAAAAGAGGAAGGCGGTGAGTCAGCGCATCCCGCATTTGTGGAGCTGAGGATTGGGATTCTGCCGCCACTTCATCAGGCCTCTTCTAGCCCCTCCACTCATGATTTTGGATCCTGGATAGACCCTCGCGACTTATACCCAAGTTCATTTACTCTTTTCTTTTCTAGGACTTGTCCAGAGGCGCGACGGGCGTCTCGAACAGACGGCAAGATGGTCAACATTACGGACAAGATCAAGGAGTACGTTGTCTCTTGAGCGCCATGGCGGGGCACCACCACTGACATGTTTGAAGGATTGAGGATGAGATGAAGAGGACGCAAAGTAAGCATTGATATGTTTTATAAGCTCAAGTCGATGTGGAAAGTCTTGGCTATAGCAGTTTTGAATCTCAAGGACTAGTGAAAGGAATAGCTCGTTATAACGGCGCCATGTTCTTCAAGATTCACTACGATGCCAGACTTTCACAAATCCCTTTGCATTAGCACCCATTTATTTTACTAGACTTGAGCTGACTTGATTATAGAAAACAAGGCCACTGGTATGTTGACAATGCTTCGTCTCCAATCACCTGTTCCTAGCGTGCATTAACACATGTCAGAATATCATCTGGGTCTATTAAAAGGGTAAGTTCACTAGCAGGCCAAGACATGTCTCGAACCTATTCCTCGAAACGCGACGGCCATTCCCATCGGATATTAACAAGCCCAGAAAACTCGCCCGACTAAGGGCTCAACTCCTGGAACCCGGTCCGGGAGCTGGAGGCGGTGCCGGCTCAGGTTTCGACGTGAGCAAGAGCGGTGATGCGCGAATTGCCCTTGTCGGTTTTCCTTCAGTAGGAAAGTCTACTTTCTTGTCCAAGGTGACCAAGACGAGGTCCGAGGTTGCATCGTACGCCTTCACAACTCTTACAGCTATTCCTGGTGTGCTGGAGTATGGCGGTGCTGAGATTCAGCTTCTCGATCTTCCCGGTATTATTGAGGGTGCCGCCGAGGGAAAGGGCCGAGGACGACAAGTCATCTCGGCTGCCAAGACCAGCGATCTTATCCTCATGGTGCTGGACGCCACCAAGAAGGCGGAGCAGAGGGCCCTGCTCGAGGCTGAACTGGAAGCAGTCGGTATCCGTCTGAATCGGGAGCCTCCGTAAGTGTCGACCAAGACAAGTCTCGGATGTTGGAACTAACGCGGAAGCAGCAATATCTACCTCAAGGTCAAGAAGGCGGGCGGCATGAAGATCACATTCCAGACTCCCCCCAAGAACCTGGACGAGAAGATGGTCTTTAACATTCTCCGCGACTACAAGATCCTCAACTGCGAGGTTCTGGTGCGCGACGAGTTCGCAACCGTCGACGATTTCATCGACGTCATCATGAAGGATCACCGCAAGTACATCAAGTGCTTGTACGTGTACAACAAGATCGACAGCGTCTCGCTCGATTTCCTCGATAAGTTGGCCCGCGAGGATCACACGGTGGTGATGAGCTGCGAGCTTGACCTGGGCATCCAAGATGTTGTCGAAAGGTGCTGGAAGGAGCTCAAGCTGATCCGTATCTACACCAAGCGCAAGGGCGTGGATCCCGACTTTAGCGAGGCTCTGATTGTGCGAAGCAACAGTACCATCGAAGACGTTTGCGATCGTATCCACAGGACGCTGAAGGATACCTTCAAGTATGCGCTGGTATGGGGTGCTAGTGCGAGACATGTTCCTCAGAGAGTTGGTCTAGGGCACCCGGTGTCGGATGAGGATGTTGTTTACATTGTCAGCGGCTGGCGAGCGTAGACAGTCATTATCGCGATTGCCGCATAAACACACAAAAGTACAAAAGACGCAAGTTTTCAGAGTCATATGTCCATTGGTAAAATCGTACATCAACAGTAGTAACCATAAAGTCCAAACCCAAACCCTGTTCATCGCATCATGTCATTACAACCCAAGGCCTTGATATCCTGCACAAGTTTAAAACCCCCAAACGCCCCAGTCCAACCATGGACTGAATTCCTGGTGAAGTAAATACACACGGCGTAATCCACAAAGACATGGCTTCACACACAAAAAGTGCAGCGTGCGAAGAAGAAAGAAGTTGTTGTCGTCGTCGGGTATTTTACAGACCAAAGGCCTTGGTCGGGGCTGGCTTTGCGCCCAAGGGGTTGTCGCCCTTGAGTTTCTTAGCGCTGGCTTGGGCGAACAGCGACTTGGGCTTGGCCCTGTAGATGGATTGTTAGTCGAGTGCGATAGAGTTGAGGAAAAGGGATACGGACTTGCTCGCGTGCTTGTTGCGCAGAGCGTTGATCTTGGCGGTGCAAGGGCTCATGATGTTGTCCGAGGGCGAGACATACTGGGTCGTCCTGTATGAAGTTAGTTGGAGTCTTTGAAAGGGAGATGAGTGTGTCGTACGACTCCTCTTGTGCCATCTTGGACTGAAGCATCTGGCGATGATACTCCATGCTCTTGACCTCCTTGACAGGAGCCTGCTGCTCCATGGCGGCGTTGACGTCCTTGTCGGCGAGAACCTTGGTCGACATGATTGATATGTGTGTAGATGTGTGTGTGTGTGTGTAAGAGACAAGATGCTGCTGCAACTTCAATTGCGAATGCGGTGTAAGAGAAAGCTTAAGCTTGCGATTGCGTGCGTGACTGATCGAGTAAGAAAGTCAAGTAGCGAGGTGTGTGTGCTTCTTTAATGTAGTCGAGTGCCTTTGTGATGGGATGGATATAAACTCGGGCAAGACGTGTGCACAACTCAAAGAAAATTACCAGGTAAAGTAAACGGTGTTTCTGGTCGACGGGGCAACGGCGAGAAAAATTGCACGGCAAGCAGGGATCAAGCCCACATTGGAATGTGGGTACCCCCCTCCTCCTGCCGTGAAAGAAAAGAAGTTGCACGCTAGCAACCTTGCGATTTCCGTGAGCTTCTGCACGTCAGAATTTCTTCCCGTCGCATCGGCTAAGGGACAACGCATCATTCATCGCCAGGGGCAATGGCATGTCGTGGACTATGCGCATTAGATTTCAAGGGTCGTAGACGATTGTTGAGTCATTGGCAAGTAACAGCATGCTTCAATGTCACCCAATACAAGTCGACCGGGGAACTCGAGTCCAGACCTATAACTGGAGATCTATTATCACATACGGAAGTACATAACAAACAAAACACTATCTTGATGCCGAAACTCATCATCCCTGCCATGTTTGGCTACTCTTCATGCGACCGGAAAAGCAAACAGGAGGTCCTTCTCCACTGCTTCACTTGGTCAACCGGCCACTCGTGTCAGCCATCTACAGCTTATGCTGTATCCTTGCTCCCGGCTGTCTCCTCTCGACTCCATACTCCTTGAGCAGCTCCTCCGTCTTGGCCCTCTGCCTCTTGATGACGGCCGTAGCCTCAGGACCGCGCTTGTTCTCGTTGCGACCCATCTGCTGCAGATGCACCTCGTCAGGTCCGTCGGCCAGCCGCAGCGTGCGGATGCCAGCCCACATGTACGCGAGGGGAGTATCCTGCGAGACGCCCGCTCCGCCAAACGCCTGCACGGCCCGGTCGATGACGGTGAGGGCCGTCGACGGGACGAGGACCTTGGCCTGCGCGATCTCCTTGAGGGCCTTCTTGGGACCTAGCTCGTCCATCTTGATGGCTGCGTTGAGCACGATGAGGCGGGCCGCGTCGATTTCGATGCGTGACTTGGCGATCCACTCGAGGATCACGCCGTGCTCGCGGAGGAGCTTGCCAAATGGCTTCTTGGACTCGTCGTTGACGCGGAGGAGCATCCAGTCGAGGGCTCGCTCAGCCTGGGCAATTGTAAGTTGGTGTTTCTTGAAATGAGGGTAGGATCACTTACAGCGCCAATGGTTCGCATAGCGTGGTGAATACGACCAGGTCCAAGACGGCCTTGGATAATCTCAAAGCCTCGTCCCTCACCCAGAACAATGTTGGACACGGGCACCCTCACGTTCTTGAATGTCAGATGTCCGTGGCCGTGCGGTGCATCATCGTAGCCATAAACATTCAGCATACGGTTAATGGTAATACCGGGAGTATCGGCAGGCACCAGGACAACCGACTGCTGACGATAAGGGTCCTTGTTGTTGGCATCCGTCTTGCCCATGACGATGTAGATGCTGCACCGAGGATCACCAGCACCGCTAGACCACCACTTCTGTCCATTGAGGACATACTCATTACCCTCACGTCGAATGTCCAGCTCAATGTTGGTAGCATCCGAAGACGCGACCTGCGGCTCCGTCATGAGGAACGCAGACCTAATCTTGCCCTCCATGAGAGGCTTGAGCCACTGCTGCTTCTGGGCCTCGTTGCCGTACTTGGCGAGCACCTCCATGTTGCCAGTGTCGGGAGCAGCGCAGTTGCACGCCTCCGAGGCGACGTGAGAGCGGCCGAGCCATTCGGCCATGAGACCGTACTCGAGGTTGGTGAAGCCGGGAGACTCCTTGTAGTGGCCCTTGGGGAGGAACATGTTCCAGAGGCCGAGGGCCCGCGCCTTGGTCTTGAGGTCTTCGATAACGGAAGGGTGGCCTTCCCATCGCGCGTCGCCTTCACCCGTTTGGGCCTCAACAACGGGGTCAGCTCTGCCAGAGTATTAGTCGTGTGGTGAAGGGGTGCTGCAGTGGAGGGCTTACGGGATGCATTCCTCCTCGACAAACTTGGCCACGAGGTCAAGCTGTCTCTTGGCAGCGTCGCTGACGCGATTTACAGCCTAAGGATTCAAAAGTCAGTCGAAGCTATTCATAATAACTGAGTGATGGAGCAACCCACAATAGCAGGGATTCTCGCCGACATGATGACAGCTATGGTGTTGTCGACGTCAGATGATGACAGTATCACAAGAAACAAGACGAAAAGAAGATAAGAAAACACGTCAATGTCTCAATAAATTCTCCCGAGATTACACAAGAGAAGATCCACGGGGTCCTTAAATGATTTCCCGTAACCCTTCTAGCTACCCCAGCTTCTCCGCACCGTCGTCTCGAATGATGGCGACCGAGCCGAGGTTCGTTTCTGCTGACTCGCCTCCTTGACCTCTCACAGCGCGGAGGCTCTCCCCAAGTGGGGAGCTTGGAAATCCGGGGTACGCAGCGTTTCGGCCTCGGAGCTGGGTGGGGCAGATGCCGAGGGACAAGTTATGATGCGGGTATAAGACAAGGAGAGATACATAGCCTATAGATATGGGTATGTAACCGTCATGGTTGCTTTTCCGACAACGTACGATTTTTTTCTCCTTTTGCTGCATGGTTTGAGGTGAAGCTTGTGATAATGGCATGGTGTGTTGAATGTGTATCAATGGCATCCACTACGAACAATGATACGACACTCCAGCACAGACAATGGATGAGGACAACAGTCAAATAATAAGTCATCTGCGGACAACTCAATCGTCCAGGTTGACCTCGCAACTAACACTCAGGGCATAAAAAAGCAGACGAAAAAGAGTCGCATCCATGCATGAACACCAAGAAAAAAAGGAAAACCATTGGCCTCAGTATGATACATTCAGCCAAGTAATGCTGCCTCCACCACACACGAGACACATTTCCCTCCTCCTGAGCCGGTCCCCCTTTGTCATCGAATCCAATCCGAACCGTGTTGTCTGTATCGCATCGCACACTCTAGTACTGCTCTAGCACGCGCAGCCGTCACGGTCGTTCTCGATGTGAATGTTAATCGGGTCATCAAAGTCGCCGCTGAACTCCTCCGACTCTTCTTGGGCGAGGGCGTTTCGGGCAATCACTGTATCATGTTAGATCTGCAGATACACTTGCTCGAGAATACTCACCCTCAAAAGCCTGGTCAATGTTGATGGCCTCCTTGGCACTCGTCTCAAAGTAAGGAATGTCACCCTTGGACTGGCAAAAGGTCATGGCTCTCTTGTTGGAAATCTGCTGCATGTCAGAATGATTCCATGCTGACTGATCGAATCACATACCACTCGCTTGCTCTCCTCAACATCAATCTTGTTGCCTAGCACAACCTACACAATCCAGTTAGCAGGCAGCCTCAATCCACAGCTTCTGCCTGACTCACAAAGGGAAAGTTGGGAGGGTCCCGAGGAGAAGCCTGGATGAGGAACTCGTCCCTCCAGCTGTCCAGCGCCTCGAAGCTCTTGGCGTTGTTGACATCGTAGACAAGGACGCAGCAATCGGCACCTCGATAAAAGGCCACGCCCAGAGATTGGAATCTTTCTTGGCCGGCGGTATCCCACAGCTATTTTCCGACGATCAGCTTCAAATCTCGAGGTCGATGTGTTTGCGTGCACGAGCGGACTGTCCTACCTGCATGGTGACTTGTCGGTCATCAACCAGAACCTCTCGAGTCAAGAAATCAGCTCCGATGGTGGCCTTGTAGCTCGCACTGAACTTCTTGTTGACCTGTGGTGAGGGGGGTAGATATCAGCATCGTGGTCGTTATCGAGGGGTCGTGGAAAGGTGCGCACATATTGGTTCATCAAGCTGGTCTTGCCAACACCGCTATCGCCAAGGATAATAACCTATTCACGGCCATATCAATATGTTGAGCTCTTCAGGTTTAAATATGCTGTTCCCCGCACCTTGAGAAGGACCTTCTTTCTCGAAGACATGTTGGGCTATGGTCTATCGGGGAGAACGATTCTCAATGACGTTATCTCGAGCGTCTGGAACGCAATGACCGCAGCGCCTTCGTTTGTCAAGGCTCGATGTCGCCTAGAAAATCTATCGCAGCCCGTAGCAGGTGTGCTCTTCGGGGAGCTTGTGTCGTCGTTGTGGGCGCTGGAAAAGGTCCGTGGCGGTAGCAGGATCGGATCTAGGTTGGTTGTTGTTTGAAGAGGCAGCGGCAGATGACGGGAGGGCAGCGGAGAGTACCAATGTCACAGCCTCGCCCGTCGCTAGAGGTGATGCCCACCGGCGCTAATCCACTTTGGCTTTAGTCCCATGCATAAATCAAGGGTGGGGCGCGACGGCGCCAGTGGTTCGTGGTTTGTGCAACCCCACGTGACATCATATGCAGCAGCATCATGCGACGTCGACCCTTGTAGCTCAGATAGGCGGTGGATTGAGATGAGGAGGAAATAGGGTCAACCTCATGTCAAGGATAAGATCCAAGGAGCCTCATGGACCTAGGATTGAGGCTTGGACCGCGGAATCATGGCGGATGACAGCCTTCTCGACAAGGTCCACGCCTTGAGCGATCTCGAGCTGGCCTTGCTGCTTTGTCTCATCAGTCGCGAACATTGCCTCGTGAGCACCCCGTCGGATGCCATCGACGACCTCATACAAGAGCTCCAGCTTGTAGCAACAAAGACATTCGGCCTCAGCTGGGTCGTCGTCGACTGCACTCCCACCACCACGCTCGAAGATTTCGCCGCCGCTCTCATTATCGGCCACCAACCCTCCTCCGGCCGCTCTACCTCACCCTCGCGCAACCACCCAGACTCGTACTTTACGTCACGGCCATCCTCGTCGCATCCACGCACACCACTTAGTCCGTTGTCATCAGGTGGTGGTGCCTTTTCCTCGCGAATAGCCAACGTCATCCTCGCCAAGAACCTCGACCGAGCCCCTCAGGCAGTCCAGATCCAAGCTCTAGAGCTCCTGCGCACCCGTCGCATCTTTACTCGAACGTCTGTCCAGACGGCTCCGAAGCAATTTGTCTTTATACCTGTGTTAGAAGCAGCCAGTGGTGGAGAGGCTCGTGTAACAGCGCACCTCAACGACTTTTTGTACATCGCATACTGGCATGATCCAGAAGATGGATTTGTCAACCTCGATGAGGCGGATGTTAATGATGCGGACACGGCATCAACGCAAAGTGTAGTGAAAAGGGGGGCCGGTGAAGAAGGATCCTCTGGTCAACCGCTAATCAGCGAAAACGTAGGCTTCACTATCATCCCATATCCTCCTCCAGCTGACCGTAAAACAGGAGATCAGCCACTTGGGAACACTGAGCCAAGAGGCCAAGGTTGACATCGAGGTCACCCGCTACCAGATGAACATCGTCTCATTTCTCCGTATGCACCGAGCCGTTGCCGGAGGCATCAGCCCGACAGCCACCAAGCACTTTGGTCAGCTTATGCGCTGCCTAGCTGCTCTGCATCGTCTCGACTTTGTTACTCCCGCGCTTGTTGGCCTTGCTGCCCACAAGATTTATCTACATCGTATCCAACTGACACTCCCTGAAAAGGAGAGAAGCATGCAATGGGGCAGCAAGGTGGAAGCCGTAGAAGCCCTCCTCGAAGACATCGGCCCAGAAGACGTCGTTGAAGATGTGCTTGGCATGGTGACCGCGCCGCTCTGAGGCGGTCGCCCGTGTATTAAATAGTTCTATAATAATCTACACGTCATGACAAGGTGATTGAGGACTCCAGTTCCCCGAGTAGCCAGCCAGGCCAAGTCCAGTCCAAGTTTTGTTCATGATGCCGATGGCCCGTTCAATTGATTTCGCCATGTTCCCAAAATGCCATTAGCCGCCTTGAAACAATCACTCTAGTAAAAAAAAGACATTGCATATGCCGCAACCGTCATCAACGCCATACTTCCTTGACTTTCCCTCTAAGAGATCTCGCGGACCTTGCATGACCAGCCGGAGCCAGCTTCCAACAGAGGCAAGCTGAATAAATGTTAGTATAAGAAAGTGAAAGGGGGATACGGAAAACTTACCTAGCACCGAGACACCAGCCAAGCTCATTGCCCTTGATCTTCTTGGCAATCTTGACCTCTCGGTCAATAGGCATGTCGTAGCCAGTGTGCAGAAGAGCCATCATGAAGTTGAGATCCAGGCAGTGGTCAGGTCGGTCGAGAAGCTCCTCCATGGCACCAGGGACAGTGGTGAAAACGTCCCAAGCAGTCTTGCCCATGCACACAGTCTGGGTAAGGTCGTGCATCTCACGGAGAGTGAAGGAGTCGGGCATACCAAGGGGCTTGGTGCGGTCGTAGAAGTAAGAGAAGATGTAGACATCCTCCTTGGTGAAGGTCTTGGACAGGAGGGGCTGGTGGATACCGTTGAAGGAGCAGGGAGCGAGGGTGCAAGCGGCGTCCTTGTTGAGAATCTTCTCAGCCAGGTTGCGGCACTGAGCGGGGGCAGGCTGCGAGGGACCGGTGAACTTGACGAGGTTGACCTCCTTGCTAGCGCCGATAGTGACGTTGACGTCCTTAGACATGCCTGGAGCAATGCAGGGGTGGACAATAGGCTCCTTCAACCAAGCCTTGTCAGCGCCCTTGGACTCGCTAATGTCGTTGATGAGAGCGGCGTGGATGGCCTCGCGGGCGGCCATCAAGCCATATCCAAGGTGAGAGTGCTGGTAAAGCTCAAAGTTGCGGCCACCAAAGCTAAGATCGTACTTGTGGTCACCAGCAGCGAGCTTCTCAGGCATGCCACCATCAGCAGCGCCCTTGAAGGTAGGCTCGAAGACAATCTGGGTGGAACCACCGCCGAGATCGAAAACAGCAGCGGTCTCGCTCAGGTCGGGGCCGCCAATCTTGCCGAGGAGGTAGTTGGTGGTGATCCAGGCGTAGACACCCTCGAGGGAGCCGTCCATGATGGCAACGCCCTCCTTCTCCTGGTCGACAACGGGGAAGGGGTAGTCGACTTCCAGGTGTCGTCGGACTTCGGCCAGGATGGCATCAGCAGGCTCCTTACCGATCATTCGGAGACCAGCAGTAGCCTTGACGGCAACAGGAGAGCAGCCCTTGAGAGCATCGGGAACGTTATCCATGGCGACCTTCATGAGGGGATCCAGACTCTTGGCAGCGGCCACGGGATCGTCCTTATACTTGCTGAGGCCACCGACCTCCTTCTCGGTCATCTTGAACTCCTCCTTCTCGAGCTCGGGGGTAGGACCGCAGTTGTTGAACTTGTAGACATGGATTCGCGATCCAGTGCTGCCAGCGTCGATCATGAGGACATACTGCACAATGGGCTTCTCCTTGGAGAAGGACTTGGTGCATCGATCGGTTCCGTAAGTCGAGTCGGAGGGAGTTTGGCCATCACCGCCCTTGGCGGCTTGAGCTGCTGGAGAGCATGAGTAAATTGAAGTCTTGAAAACGCAAGCCTTGTCCATACCTCCATTAGCAGCACCTGCGCCGTTGTACACCTCAACGCCCTTGGGCGAGATAAAGTAGAAGAGTGTAACAATCGCGAGGACAATGGCGGCGGTCTTAATCCACCGAGTCCTCTGCGACTGGGTCATCCAAGATTCCTTCATCCTTGCGAAATATCCCTGTCTCTTGGGCTTGAAATTATATCGGCCTGGTTTCTCGTGAGGGTCGTAGGCGACGAGCTTGGAGGGCAGCGATGTGGCTGTTCTCATGAGCGCGGGTCGAGAGAGTGGAAGGGTGACGAGGCGGCGACGGGGGGGTCTGTATCAGTGAGGGACGCCGTCGCGCATGGGAGGGGGGAAAGGTCGAAAAAGAGTCAACCTCGGGGGGGAACGCGCTTCTAAACGAGGGAGAAGCGATCGATCAAAAAGAAAGGAATGGAGGAGCGTGGCAAAGAGGAAACACACGTCAGAAAAGGAGTCGCGGTTATTATCTAAGTTTTTTTGCCAGTTGACAATCTGTTAAGAAAGGGGCCGGACTGCATTCGTAGCAGACTTAGGTACGGGTTTGATTGTAACCAGTCGTAGCCGCGGAATCGATTTGGATTGGACGTGGAGGTGAGATTGTGGCCAATCCGCACCTGAAGGCGGCCCCACTCATCCGTCTTTCAGGGGGTTTGCAGGGAGTTTTTTCAGTGATAACAGCCCCTGAGCTGGCAGGGCGCCTCTAATTTTAGAAGCCCCACCGACATCATGAACTTGGAGAGGCCGCCTTTTGGAGTTGAGAGATTTCCAAGAGGTGATGCAGATGAGTGAGAAGAGTTGTTGTAGAGGATACTCATGTTAGATAGTCCAATTTTTTACGCTGTTTGTTCTGTTAGTGAGTGTCGTGTGGTTGACTTGATACCTGAGAAGGAGCATCAGTCAGCGCCTCAGAATGTTCCAGTCGTCGCAAGACGTAGGCCGGTGTTGCCTGCTCCTCAAGCCAGGTTAACATCTTTGTTAGCACTTCAACACAACATATTCGCAACTTAACACCTGTGCAAGGCATCGTCTTCCCAGTTAAAAACCCCTGAGATATTTACCGCGATTCTCTTCCCGCCTCTTTAGCGCTTGCCGCGCCCGCCAGCCCTACCAACTTGGCATTGGGTCCAAAGACTCGTCCCACCTGTATCGACAACATGGACGTCCACTTGCTCGTATACGACCTTTCCCGGGGTTTGGCCCGACAGATGTCTGCAGGGCTTCTCGGTTTCCAGCTTGATGCCATCTACCATACATCAATCGAGCTGAATGGTCGGGAATACGTCTACGATGGCGGCATTATTGCCATTTCCCCCGGCTCATCACACCTTGGCCAGCCCATGGAGAAGATACACCTAGGCACTACAAACTTGCCCATGGACGTGATAGAAGAATTCTTAGACTCCCTCCGGCCTATATTTACACTTGAGGTACTATCCAGATCATCACCCATCAGTATTGTCAGCCAGCTAACCTAATCAGGCCTATGACCTCTTCCATCATAACTGCAACAACTTTAGCGACTCGTTCTCAAATTTCCTTCTTGGAAAGGGCATCCCGGAGCATATCGTTAAGATGCCGCAAGCTGTCCTGGACTCACCCATGGGCCGCATGCTGCTTCCCCAGCTCACTCAGGGAGTCAATGCTGGGAGGCAGAACGGCTCCATCCTCGGCCTTCAGCAAAGCGCCCAGACGCCCGTGGCTCCAAATCACAGCGTCAAGAATGTTACCAATCTTGCCGAGTTTAGCCGTCTAATGGAAGCAGCAAGAAGCTCATGCGCGGTCGTCTTCTTCACTTCAGCCACATGCCCTCCTTGCAAGCTTCTGTACCCAACATACGACGAGCTCGCACAAGAGGTCGGAGACAAAGCCACGCTGATCAAGATCGATATATCTAAGCCCCAAGCGCATCAAATCGCCAGTCAGTACTCCATCAGCGCCACTCCAACCATCATCACATTTCTACGTGGAGAGCAGGAGAATCGATGGTCTGGAGCCGACCAAGCTGCTCTTCGCGGAAATGTCAATCTCCTCGTCCAGATGGCCTTTCCACTTCACCCACACGAGAAGCTCCGACTTCCAACTTTTGCAAATCCTGATGCAAGGCCAGTCCTCTACACCAAGGTTCCTCCTTTGGATAAGCTCCTGGTCAAGATGGGCAATGAGGTGGCGAGCAAGCCTGAAGTGAAGGCCCTCAAGCAGTATCTTGAGGACCGCGCCAAGGATGGGCCTTCAAGTGCCGTTGTTCCCGAGATGAGTCACCTGTCGAGTCTTGTAAAGGACTCCGTCTCATCACTGCCGATCAACACTCTCTTTACGATTGTGGACTTGTTCAGGTGTTCCCTATCTGACCCCAGAGTCAGCGGCTTTTTCGCCGAGGAAAAGGATCACGAAACGGTCAGAGCCGTCCTAGACCTTGTCAACAAGCAGACAGAGTGCCCGTATGCACTACGCCTTGTTACAGTGCAGATGGCATGCAACTTCTTCTCGACGCCTCTATTCCCCGAGGAAATCATGAAAGACAGCAATCTACGCTCAGCCATCATCCTGCTGGTCTCGTCTAGCTTCCTCGATGAAGGCCATAACAACGTGAGGGTTGCAGCCTCGTCCCTCCTCTTCAACTTGTCTCTAGCGAATCGGCGGGCCAGAAAGAACTCCAAGCCGACTCTCTCAGGAGATGACGAGCTAGAGCTAGCCGCGTCTGTTGTAGAGGCCATTACACTAGAAGAGCAGTCAGCAGATGCCCTACATGGCATGTTACTGGCGTTGGGCCATCTCGTCTACGGCACAGCTCTTGATGGGGAACTGCCTGATCTTCTCCAGGCAGTGGGTGCTGAGGATAGCATTCTGGCCAAGAAGTCCAAGTTTCCCGATGAGAAGCTCATCACATAGGTCGGTGCAGAGTTGCTGGGCAAAGGGCTGCGGAAGCCATAAACGAGCGTTTCTGTGTGTATCCTAGACTCTATCGGGTCCGACTGATGCGAAGCCTGTAAATGGACGTCCAGACGCCCTATACAGGTAATATTTTCATTGATTACAATACCATATCATACGAGCCTTCGCATCGTCCAATTACTCATAAGAAAATAGTCCGATATCTATCTTCCAACCTAGAAGTATATATAAACTTGGCCGAAGAGGCTCGATAAGGGCCCAAGAGGGGCTTCAGATCAACCCAACAGCAGTAGCACTACTAATGCCTACACCCAAGCTTATATTAGCCAGATACAATATCTCAATATTATGTATACTATTTCAACTTTTGCAGTACATCTTCCCTTGGAAGAAACTATCTAAGCAGGTGGCATTTGTACTAAGGGCCCCAAGAACCATCTCACATATCGCTAGAGAATCTCAACAGGTGCGACCGCGATCGTGACAAAACTAATGTACTGAAGTCGGATCCTCTTGGAGTAGGTGTTGTGAGATTGCGTGTCGCTGTTCCAGATCTTGGATGCAAGACAGGGCCGGTTGTGTCTATACACGTATATCTCCCCTCGAACCCTACCGCCGGCGATGCCTTCTACATCTTTCTGTCATCTGGGGCGCCGGAAAGGTCACTGAGGAAGATTTTCAGGATTCAGATAACGACATTGACGGTGATGCCTCGTTCCGTCAGTCAGATGGGAGGCCAAGTTGTCTCGTGCGTACTCTACCGCCATACCGAAAGCCCATTACACAGGTCAGTGCCGAGTTTCTTGGTAGAGGCTTGAAGAAGTTATGAGACGTGATCTCGGCTGTGTTTCAGATCAAGCCAAATGATGCTTCTCTAGCATGTGGTCGATTTGATAAGTCCTACTTTACAATGCATCGCAACCTTTATCGCCCAGAACACCAACCGGTTAGTATACACGAACTTGAAGACACACTGACGCCCTTTGGCCGACGTCACTAGCTCTAGGGTCATTTAGAAACAATTTGTTTGCTAGTGGCCTGCTTTATATATAAATCTATAATGATAACTTTATCCTAGGGATGCGAGGCGCTTCTACATAGCCTCGAGGGAAGCAAGTCTGGTTGGTTCATCTAATCCAAGCAGCAAGTGCGCAAATTTAAGGCTTCCAAATGGAACATCTCTTACGTGCCTTGGGCGGGTAGAGATCAAATACATCAGTGTAAGATTCTCTACCCGTGCAGAATATAGCACCAAGGTCAGAGAGCGAGACCAAGCGATAAGTAATATTCAGCGATGCCGTGTTAATAAGAGAGCCGAGGGCTCAACCACGTATCAGCACATCTGGTAGGCCTTACCTCCTTCGGGAATGCGCCTTGCCAGCTTCTGTTTTTTCAACCCAGATGACAACAGTGGTTCAAAAGTACTAGGATTCGTATGGAACAACGTACTCACACTCCGGTCTAAGCCAGCAAGGGCCTGGGCAACAGGAGGGGCCTCGTGTCTCGCAAATTGCCCACCTACTAGGCTAACCAGCAGCAAACTGAATGCCGAACTGCTACCTTCACAGGCAAGGTCCAATGCCAAGCTCGGTACCCTCCGCCATCAATCCCCCAGCGCCCAATTACTTACCGTCCTGTGTGCCATCCCACTCTTTTCTCATGGATGCTTTTTTTGCCCTTCCAGTACGGAGTAGGCTGGTGCTTGACACCTGCAGCCGTGATAGGCTGGCTGCTTTTCTTGGGTGCATCTATGAATTGAGGTGTTAAAAAGAAAGCCGACCTTCAATCCAGATGTGCTTTGAGATTACCCAAACCAACTCCTTTTCTCAAGCAATACATTCTGATATACTGTCAAGCCCAATTTAGGATAAAAATCGGATAATGGCCCTGACTGCCGAGGCTGTCATCGCCATCGTCGGTGTCCTCATTAACTTTCCAACATTTATCTTGGTGTTCTGGCAGATGTGGGCCAAGCGATCACGAAGCAGCAACATCTCGCACAGGGAAGCTCGTCCAAGTTGGTTTATTCATTCATGCTACTACTTCTTTGTTTGGCTTATCAGTTACACCGCATAGATTCTGGGTTCCTTGAAGAACATCAGCTTTTCGACAGGATGCCGCTCCATCCTCGACAGCCTGATCCCTGGGGTCAGCAGCCACCCATAATCGCATGGTACCCGCCGCCTTGGGGTGCACCATATGATCTTGGTCACCGAGCATCGTGAGATGAGCTTTGTCGACTTTAACCGGCTCATTGGGACTACATTAGAATGGAGACCGGCCAGAAATGTTCCTGCATTCTGTTTCAACTAAACCATGTACATAGTTATCTGCCTCAAGGTTTCCCACTGTTAGAGGGAGGGTCGGAGTTGAGAGCCATGAGAAGGTCATGGGTGGTACAAAATCTTTTTTCCTAAGCTTATACAAACCAACTTTGGCATCTCATGTGATATAAACATAGGTACCATGGTTTCATGCCATGAACATTGGAGTTGAGATTAAGTGTAGGGTATCTTGAACCAGTGGTGGAGCTGTCCATAAGTGGAACTTAGATGCAAAGCAACGTGACTAAGCAAGACCCAAAGCGGCCTAGCGCACATATGGCGCCTTTATAATCTCAATCACCAGCCAAACTTTTCAGTCTTCTTTTCTTTCTTTCTTCTTTATCAAAAAGCCAACTGAGCTGCCACGACCTTCACCCGGGACCCATCCGCGGTCCAAACACCCACGGTGTCGCGTTGCCTTTCCCCTAGCGGGAAACGCTCAGAAGAGTAAAACCCTTGGATATAGGAAATTTGCCGTCACCTCGCTGCTTTCGGCGGCTGAGTCCGTGGACGGTTAATGCCAAGAAGGGGGGACATTCCAATTCGTAGAATTCTTGTTTGAGACAAGCGCTTCTGTGCGCTTGGTAAATTGGTGTGAGACCGTTCGAGCCATGATTTGGCGCGGTTGAAGCTAGCTGTCGCGAAATCTCTGTCGATCTTGGAGCGGGTCGGAGCAAAATTCGTGACGTGCGACAGACGTTTTTGAGCCGCATGCCGTGTGCCGTGACCCGGGTTCACTCTCGCCAATGCTACCTTGTCATGAGTGTCGCTTTGACTCCATGATGGTAAAGGTTAGTATTGGATGATTGACGTGATTGTCCTGGCGACAGCCAAAGCGCAATGGACCCTTCACGGCGTGGCAGCAGCCAACATCACCAAGACACATCATGAGCTGCATGTGATTGATCCATGTTCATTCAATACGGCCGTCGCATCGTTTTCGCCCATAACCCTAAAAGTACAATCGTGTCTCGATACTACAGACTATTCATCCATCACTCGTCGTTGGAGGAACCAAGGATGCCGTCTGTGCCCTGGCTTCGATGCTGGTCCCTTACAAACTCTTCAATCTTGTCATCATGATCAGGTCGCTCCGGAGGACCCTCTGGCTTGACTTCGTCCCTAGATGGGCTCTGCTTCCCGGGTAGGATTTTGGCGGCAGCAGGGACGTACTCAGTGACTGATGACGGGTCAGTCAACAGCTCAAAGTGTGATTCTGGCGAACTTACTCTTCTCGACTATGGGGTTCGGCTTTTGGTTCTCTGCAGCGCGAGTATCGTCCGCAGCCTTGTCGAGCTGCTCCTTGAAGGTCTCTTGCTGAGCGTCGTTGGCCGGACCAGATTCTTGGGACGTCATGTTTGCTTGTGTGAAGAGACTCTATTTCCTGTTGAAGGGAGAAGTGTAAAGATTCAAGATCTGAAAAAGAGAGGACAAGCCGGCAGTTTTCTTCTTATCCCTGTATCACATCAAATTCCTTGTTCTCATCTCGGCATACGCAATCGATCAATCCTTGGATCGCGAAACCCAATCCAATTCCGCAGGCTGCAAATCATGGGGGTGACGTCAAGTCGCAGAGACCGCGGGGTCATGTCCCTCCTCCCCGATAAGTCCCGATAAGAAAAATGCTATCTTATCGGGGGACGCTCATGGGCTGACCATCACCAACTTTTGATACCGCTCCGAGGGGTATTTTCTCAGGGTTCAACCTACACTCTTTTTTGTTGAACTAGACATAGAGACGTTTTCAAGATGGCACCGATTCCCATCACAATCATCACCGGCTTCCTCGGCTCCGGAAAGACAACCCTCATCCTCAACCTCATCCCCCAACTCCGCGCCCAGAACCCAGACTACAAGCTCGCCCTCCTCAAGAACGAGTTTGGCGACCTCGCCGTCGACTCCCAGCTCGCCGCCAACTCTGCCATCTCGGGTGTGCAGGAGCTCCTCAACGGGTGCATCTGCTGCAACCTCGTCGGACAGCTGGGCCCCGCGCTCAAGGAGCTCGAGGAGAGCGTTCGTCCGGATCGCATCGTTATCGAGACGAGCGGTTCTGCGTTTCCGGCTACGCTTGCTCTCGAGGTTAACAGACTTGCTCGAGACTCGGGCAAGTATGTTCTCGATGGTGTTATCAGTGTTATCGATGTCGAGAACTGGCAGGGTTACGAGGATACAAGCTACACGGCCCGCATCCAGGCGCGATACACGGATCTGATCGTCTTCAACAAGTGGGAGAATGCGGGCGAACTGCGATATGATGAATGCCTCGACCGAGTCGGCGATCTCGAGGTGGATGTGGCAAAGGTCAAGAGTGACAAGGGATGCGTCGCTATGGACCTCGTCTTTGGTGTTGATGGAGGTCTTGCGCAGGAGTTGACTGAAGCAGAGGTCAACCAGACCAATGGTCACAGCCACAACCACTCCAACGGCGACAAGACCAACGGACACTCTCACACCCACCAGAACGAAGTCGAAGTCCTCTCCATTGAGCTCAAGGCCGAAGACCCCTCAGCGCGCATCTCCACCGACAAACTCATCAACTTCCTCTCATCCGCCCCCAAGGATGAAGCCTACCGCATCAAGGCCCTCGTGTCACTCTCTTTAACTCCCACAAACTCAGACCCAGACATCCCCAAGCCTGAGGATAGCGCTTCGGGGAGGTACATCCTCAACTGGGCTTTTGGCCGCTGGACTTTCACACCTGTTGCTGAGGCGCTTCAAGAGCACGACTCGAGCAACGACGTCACCCTACGTATGACCATGATCCTCGCTCGATATGAGAGTGGAAAGTGGAAGAAGAAGTTGGAGACTGGTAACTTTATTCAGCTTGAGGGAGGGGACGCCAGTGGATTGACTGTTAAGAGAATACTATAGAGGATAGAAGATAAATGTCGGGGGTGTAGACTAGATGAGACGAAGCAGAGGATATCACGAAGACATGAAAAAAAGTTGGGATGAATTGGGTAGAGCATAGACTCTTTGGTTTTGAATAAAAGAACGCTTGCTAGATAAGATGGAATACAGGACGCCAAACGCTACCTACTGAATATAACAAGATACACAACCACCATCTCATACAACGTACATGTCCCTCCTAATCTACATGAACAGTCTATATCCAACCAGGTCCCGGGTTCACAGGGCTGGCAAAGGCCCCGTCGTACTCATCCAAGCTCAATTCTCTCTGCATGAAACCCTGAACCTCTGGTGTCGTCACCTTGGTCTGCTTGCGTCGTCCGGCATCAAAGTTGCCCTCGTCAAAGTAATAATCGGCCCAGTCATCCTCGTAAACATCGCTCTCGGTGCCGCTCGTCTTCCTGTCCCAAGCATTCTCGAATGATTTGCTCTCCTCGGCTATCGGCCTGACGTTCCAGGGATCGTCAAATATGGAACCGCCCTCAGCTCTGGCCTTGCTCTCCATCTCCTGCTGGAATCGCTTCATAACCTCAGGTGTAGGGAGTGCTGACAAAGGTGTCGGAGGAGCCTCGGTAATCGTCAACACCTTTTGGGTCGGGTGTGTGGTGCTGCTGGGAGATCGAGGTGAGGGAGGTGGTGAAAGCTGGTTGGCCTCTGGGTCGGACGTGAGAGAGGCTGAAGGGCGGTGGAGGCTCGCGATGGTATCGAGGGACTGGGGGATGAGAGGAGGAGGGCGGTGGTACTTCTTGATAGGCTGAGGCTGCTTATACTGAGGTCGGGAGAAGTTGGCGCCCGGGAGGTCATGGTGAGACTGCGATGGACTGGTAGGGGCCGAGTACTCCTCACCGCAAGTTGAGCAGGTGCCCGAGTTCTCAGCGAGACCGACATGACACACCCGACAGAGAAGGTCTGAGCTGCTGTCTTGTCGGATGTGGACGTTGATGGGAGGCAGGTGAGGGTGCACGGGATGAGAGTTGAGGGCATCATGAACGGCACGCGAAGGTCGGCGAATGAGAACAGTCTGCACTGATTGCTTCCTCTTCTGAAAGTCTGGGGTTCGCTGGATGGCAACCATTTGGACGGATTGCTTCCTCTTGGACCACTCCCGAGGTACCTCGGTGACCCGTGGGGACGAGGTTGGTGATGCATCGGGGCTTCCTCCGGGAGAGAGGTTGTCGACACGCTCGAGTCTGACCGTCTTGGCCTCACTGATGATGACGGGCTGAGGTGAGTTCTCCCTGGCTAGGTTGAAGCCATCCTCGGTGATGTTGCTAATACGAGCGTCATCATCTGGGACCCGGAGGAAGTCTCCAGTTGTGTTGTCATCCTGGGTACCGGTCTCGAACGGGTTCTCCTCCTCCTGGGCGGGTGTAAGCGGTAAAAACGGAGCCTTGAAAGGTCCAAAAGTAGACCGCAACGGCGGCTCTGGAGGAGGAGGCGACTGCTGAAGTTGTTCCTCCTTCCGGCGCTGAAGCTGCTCGGCAAAGGAAGCCTTCCTCATCCGGATGAGGTACTGCTTGCACTCCTCCTCGCTGGGGATCTCAGCCTCGGTGATCCTCCTGGTGGGGCGGTCGGGGAAGTGCATCATGGTGAACTGCCTGTTCTCCGAATCTCTCATCTTGGCCGTCGACTCCGAGGCCCGCCTGAAGCCCCGGAGCCCCATGAGCCTCGGCGAGAGCTGATCCTTCCAGCTAAACTTGATGTCCTCGCTGGGTGGGTTGCTGCTTCTGCTGCTGCTGCGTGAAGGCATCGCAGGGGAAGATGTGTGAGGGAAAGTTGAGGAGAGGAAGAGTTGTTGAGCTCCGAGACAAAGAAGGCGGGATAATGTTTCATAAAAAAAAACCTGCCAAGTTATATAAACGAGGTGGGCATTCCCCTCGCTTGGCCCCAGAACCTGTCAAGTCTGTGGACTGGAATGCAATGTCTGATAGAACGGCCCAAGAGTGGCGGGGCGGCTCTGAACACAACCGGATAGAGTTCTCGTGGTTGAAGGACTGGGCAAACCTTGTCAGTCTAGTACGAAAGCCACCCTGTTGCCCCAGGGCGGAATCGGACGGAGCCTCCGATCAGAAATGGATGCTACCCGTCGGTTCGTCATGTGCGGGTTGTTGCAGTAACTGTGTAGGAGTTGGAGGGTGAGGGGAGGAGAACAAAGAAAAAAAAGAGTTTGCTCCCAACGCTGCGGTTTGGGTAACACGGCATGACGCTGCAGGTGCCTTTACTGAACATGTACGGTAATAGTTCAGCCTCGTGACAACCAGGTCGCAGAGAAGCCCGAGCACGAGACAAGTCTCTGCTTCTAATAAAAGTTGAAGACAAAAGATGGCTTCCTGTTCCTGAGCCCACCGTGAGCCACGCGTTCACCACGCATACCACAGAAGCCACTGTCGTCTTGCTGGTGATAGCCAGACCATCAGAGACCATTCCGATGCATCGTGCCCCTGAAATGCTAGACGCCGTGGACGAGAATTCGCAAAAACTATATCGAGCCTCTACCAGTCTCTCTGGACCATACCCGTGGATCTAGGTGATACCCGACGCCTCGGAGCCGGTCCTCGAGCATGCTGTTCCTGGCTAAATCCTTTGTTGGCCATGACTCGGCTGTCGCCAAGCGACCGTGTCTTCCCACGCATACTTTTCCCAAGTGCCTTGCCTAGCCTGGACCCGTGCGCCGAGCTGACCATTCCAGTCTGTCATCCGTGGGAATGCCCCGGCTTTGTTCTTGGCCTTTGTTCAGAGGCTGACAGTTACCGTCATGTTGTTGCTCAGGACCATCAGAGTCGGTGGCAACTCGTTGCATAGCACCTCCACATCGGACAGGTACTGCACCGTTGCCACCTCGTCTAAGCTGGTTCCCTCCGAGGGAATCGGAAGAGTGCTGAGCAGCACGGCCGTTTCCTTGGAGTGCTGGCGCATCAGCTCGTTGAGAATGAGGTGCTGGGCCCTGCTTGGCAACTCGTTGAAAGACAGCTCCACCCCCTGCGCCATGTAAGACGGGCTTGGCTCCTCCTCCACCTGCGACCCCAGTCTATACCTCTCGAGCATCTCAGGAACCCGAGAACCTTCACCTCTTCCATCCCTTGATCCTTGAGAGCTGCGCCGTGAATTGTATCTAGACTGAGTTGTCGAAGGTGGGTGATAGACGGGCTGCTCCGCAAAGGATATCGTCCTCCCCTCCTCCTCACCAGTTGCCAACCGGGTATCAGGCATAGGTCGACTGGAGAACTTCCCCAGCGATGATTGCCGCGAGTAGCTCGGCCGTGGCGGCCCGGCTTTTGGTGTTTCCGATTCAGAGCTAGACGGTGGCGCAAAGCTGATGGTTGTCCCTTCTGCCTCGGATGCTATCTTTGTCTCAGGAACCGGCCGGCTGGAGAACCTCACGGCTGATGATTGCCTGGAGAGATTTGGTCTGCCCGGTGTCGATGCGCCACTGCGATATGGCCGCACAGTGTCTCCTCTTGAAGGGCTCGGCGGGCGCACGCGAGAGACCTGTGCCGAAACTTCCGTTGTCTCTCTCGACCCAAGAGTTGGAAACGGCTCGAGCTGAACTCTCCTGCTATCTTGGCGTGACAAATGATCCGATTGTGATCCAGTTGCTTCTGCAGGTTGAGAAACTGAGAGTTGTTGTGACTGACCCAACCCAACACCTTTGACTGTTGCCGAGGAGGACATTGTGCCATACGATGTAGCGGTTGTATCACCGGTCGTGTTGGACCTCCGACGCCGACCAAATCGTTCCCAAAAGTCCCCGTGTACCCTGCCATCAGCTTCGTGACGGTCTGCGTGCGACAGCAATGGCCGTTGTGCTGGGTCACTTGGACCGACACTGTCATCGTCGACGGCACTTGAGAAGCCGTAATTGTAGCCCATCTCCTCATCCAGATCCGTCGTAGATTGGCCATCAATGTCCTCGTCGTCGCTGCTCGACTCATCCAAGGCGTCATCAGGGAGGTGATGTGTGTGAATACCCATATTTACGCCCATCTTTGAAAGCATGCCGATGGCCGGTCGCCTGGGAAGCTCGGGAACCTCCGCCGTACTCGCGCGGCGCCGCTCATACATCTCCTCGTGCGGGTTATACACACCAGGTCGTCCAGAGGTAGAGTCGAAAATGTGTGCCAGATGATCAAACTCTTGAGTCGAGGTCATGTTGTCTGCGCGTCCTCGGAACATCTGTAGATCGTCCCACCATTCTTCGTCCCGAAGCGTGTCATTGACCACAATCTCCCAATCAATGTCGTGGCTTATTCCGTGGATTATGAGTTCGTAAGTGTTTAGTTCACCCGAAGCCAAGCAAAAAACCTTGACTTCAGCATCAATCCGTAACTTTTCGAGGAGGGCTAGCACTCGGCTGTACTCCTCGTGTACTTCACTCTCATACTCAACAAATACCATGACTCGAAGTGTGTAAGATTGTTTCCAAGCCTGGACGCTGTGGAGGATATGTCCGAGTTGTAGAATGAGGGTGTCTACCATTTGTAAGCTTGTTGAGTTCACCTTAGCAGATAATATACTCACAAGTGTCAAAGTTGGTTGTTAGCAAACTCTTCCCTTCGGCTGTAACTTCAGCCGACATCTGAATAGGCCAAAGATCGATATACTTTTTAACGTTGGTTCCGTCCTTTCTGGGGGTTTCTAGCTTATCAAAACCATATCCCACGGCAATGTTAAGTCGATATCG
The DNA here is from genome assembly GCA_027569015.1 of Ascodesmis sphaerospora. Classification (NCBI taxonomy): domain Eukaryota; kingdom Fungi; phylum Ascomycota; class Pezizomycetes; order Pezizales; family Ascodesmidaceae; genus Ascodesmis; species Ascodesmis sphaerospora. Next base: position 1,649,256 of record JAPPUR010000006.1, read on the forward strand.
GAGCGCTAGATCCTCAATGATCGTCAAGTATTGCGTTGGGGACATTAAATCTTCGGTCCGTATCACATCAGTGGGGAGGAAGCCCTCCAATAGTCTGGCTGATGTGTCTCCTCGCCGACGTTGAGGTGCTTTCCCTTCAGCCTTTGGGGGCCGGCGCATCTGAGTTGAGGGAGAAGCAGGAATATCTGGAACACGGACTTTGCTACTTGACTTTCGTAGCTCATCCATGTTGTAGAAACCCAGGACGGCAATATTGGGGCGCATTCCGCCGAGTCCTGCCGACAAGATCAAGTTTCGGATTCCCCAGGTGATGGTAGGAGACATGGTCAGCTGCACAAAGGCTTTGATCCTGGAAAACTCAGATATGTAGTTCGTCCAAGCGTGTTGCTGCAGTCTTGCTTCGTGAACCCCAGAGTTGAAGTCATCCGTCACAATTACATGACCGAGGATGTATAACGAGCCCTTCTTGAGTGAGTTGCAGAACTGGATCAGTCTGGTCTGACGCCTTGGGTCGTTGATGAGAAGGATGATGTGCGGTCGCCAGAACTTGATATGTTCCGGTCTGAGACGCAACAAGTACTTTCTCACCTGGTGATATATGAGATTCTGGGACACATCACCCCAGTGTTTTGGAGGACTGAGGTAGTGGATGAGCAAGAATAGCAAGACGAGAACCGATACTGCGATGGCGGCGTAAGTCTCATCAATGAAGAACATGGCAAAGGCCGATAGAATGCCTGCCGTGAATGCAGTTTGCCAGTTGAAAAACTTGAAACTCGGTCGGAAATTAGGAGCAGAGCCAATCTTGAGGAGGAAACAGGCGAGGTTCATGACGAAGAAGGTCATCTGATAGCCCATAGAGATGAAGGTGGCGATCTGGTTGAGATCGGCCAGAAGAGCCACCTGAGCAATGGCATATGTCAACAGCAGAGCATAGATGGGCTCATCACCGTGCTTCGTTCCCTTGCTAAAGAATGAGAGACCTGGCAGAAGCTTGTCTCTGGCGAATGCCTGGAACAGCTTGGAGGCTCCAATGAGACCCATGAGAGCGGAGAAGAAGGTAACAGCACACTCGCCAGCGAGGATAACGGGTTGAGACAAGTTGGTGAGCGAGATGGCATTCGGATTTGCCAGGAACGAGGCGTGTGTTGTACTCGCGGCCAGAGAGAGAATCACGACAAAGTAGACGATAAAGGTTGTCAACATGGCCCACAATGTTCCATGAGGGATCGATCTGCTGGGATCCTTCAGGTCTCCAGACATAGAGGCTCCTGCAAAAATTCCTGAAGTAGCACTGAAGACATGTTAGCAAGTTTGAAGTTGGAATATTCGAGAGTTTGAAGCCGTACGGGAAAAGAATGCCAAAGAGGTCACGGAACGTCTCGAGACCTTTGAACGCGGGACTGCCAAAGTGAGGAAGAAAATTATCGGTCAACGTATCGAGGCTAAGGCCGGTAAAGTGAATGCCGAGCTCCTTATCGTGGAAAGGAGTCTTGAAGATGGCAGAGACTGGGATGCTGATAATGGCAAGACTCAGGATTGCCAACAACGCGTTCGAAGCTCGAGAAAATGTGGCTGATCCAAGGAAGCAGAGGCCGGTACATAGAATAAGAGCCGCAGTCTGGAGACCATAGCCAGTCCAATATCCTTGAGGAAAAGCCGAACCCATGTTGAGGCGGATGCAGTCAATGAGGCCAACAACGTTCATACTCGCGTTAAGGACCTGGGCAAGATAGAAGAGAATGCCAATGGAGCCGCCAAACTCGGGACCGAGAGATCGCGAGATGAGATAGTAAGCTCCTCCGCCTTTGACTTCGCCATTCGAAGCAATTGCCGACAAAGAAAGAGTCGTCAAAAGATCGATGCAATATGCTGTGACGAGAAGCCCTTTGAATGAGGTTAGTATATGACTGATGCGTTGATGACCAGATAATTGGACTTACCGAGAATGCCCATGAACCCGATGCTTCCAATGATGGTACCAAACCGCAAGAACATGAGAATGCTTATGATGTTTAGAAAGACGGGGATGTAGACTCCGGACACGGTGCCCAGCTTGTGGTTGTGTCTAGGCTCCATCATAACAGACGCTCGCCTCTCCTGAAGCGTGCCTATACTCCCTCTTCCATGTCCTCCTCCATTATCGGCCCCCTTGCCATCTGGCTGGTGAGGCGTCGTCATGTTGTGGGCTCAAGATGAGGAGAAGCCAACCAGACGAGCGGTCAGTAGCGACAGAAGCAACCCGCGAGAGTAAGCGGGTGAAGCATCTAGACACACAAAGAGGGGATAAGACACAAGTGACACCAAGGGAAAAAAAGAGGAGAGAAGTGATAGTCAAGGTATGATATATTCCAGCCAAATCGTCGGGCAGATCAGGCAATCGGTCGTTAGTGCTCCTAGCTAAGCTGAAGCCTCCCCGTCTCGCATGCTGGTGTGGTTGGTGTGGTGGTCAAGGTGGATAACAGCCGAGTCGCCGCCTTTGGCGCAGCCGCAGCTCCGGCCCATCGTTTACGAATCCAAGACGATCTCGAGACGATCAAGGCCAATCAGCGACGCCCCAGAAACCCCAGGGGACGCATTCCGGGCACGATTTGTAGGACAACTCGGCCGGGGGGTTTTCTTGGGCGGGCGGATGTGGATGTGGATGGGATGGCGGGAAGCCCTGTGCTTGCGAGAGGTTGACACTTTTTCGCTTTAGGGGTCCACGGGGTCCATTCCCCGCTAAAGTCCCGTCCATTCCAGCGCCTGCCATGGATCCCGTCTTGTGTTGCCCAACATCTGCTGCCCAACGTCAGCTTGTGCTGCTCAGATCATGAAGAATCATGAATGTTTTGTGAATATCTTGATATCTACTTGACCTGAGGCGAAAACATCACCTCTGATCAGTGGGGAAGCGCGTCATGTGCAGAAAACGGCGCTTTATCTTGTTGTGCGAGTGCAGTATCGCGATACGCGCTGCAGACGGGATCCTGCCGAATGACGTAGGCCACGGCTGGGTTACGAGTGGAGATGATCTTTCAAGTTTCATCCCTGGTAGGTAAAAAACGTCGATAACTGAACCGAGGAGCGGAGAAGGCGGAGGAGGGGTTGAGGAAGATCACACTTGTCCCGCCGTCCAAGACGGACCGGCCGCCAACGGAAGGGAGAGGGGATCGAGATCTTTAACAGAGGACTCGCGGCCTGGGAATGGCTTCACATGTCAAGGTGACCCGAGTCGATTCATCTGACCCCGACTGTGGGAATGATCGTGACACCCAGACTGACTGCAGCCGCCAGACAGGCAGATGTGACGCATTTCGATGGGGCACGATTGGACAGGGTCTGCACAGTCCTCAAGCCGGCGGCAAGCAGGTAACCATGCATGTAATTCAGGCTATGAATGCAGAGGGAAGGTGAGGCCTTCTACCTAGGGTTTCTTGATATTGGGGTTAGTTTCGTATATCGCTCTATTCTGTGCGTGTTATAGGCACCAGTAGAAGCTCACATGGGCCAACTTGAGTCTAGTGGACGGATACCAACTATCCCAGTTGCTTCATGGTTTGACAAACCTTGACTGGACTGGCCTACAAAGGGCCGACAATAGTTTCGAGTCAATCATTTGCCCTCTAGAATCGACGTGATTCTTTTCAAGGCTCCGGAGCTTCCACAATCACAGTTTGCTGTTACCACTCTCTCACCACGGGCTCGGACTCGGGCTCTCTCCGTACATCTAGTCAGAACACCATCCAACCATCCACTTGTTCCCCTCTCAAGTAGCACTGCTGTAACATAAGATGACTCGTCCCTCTCACTCCCATCTCGCTGACTCGTGAGATATCCCCTCCTCTTGCCGCCTGCTGAATCTGCTAAGCTCCCGCCCGAGGTCGGTCACGGTGTGCAGTGGGGACCCGTTCGAGGCGTTGGATCTCACTCCCCTGGACTGATTCGCTTCCCGCGTCGAGTTGGGGGTCCCATCCACTAAAAGGCCCTAGCTAAGCCGGCATCTGCCTTAGTCACCAGACCCAAAACTGCGCCTGCGCCGCCCGAGGGCTTCATCCCGTCCACCAGGGCAGGGCAGCTTCCCACCCATCCCATCACCAGCTGAAGCGAACCTGCCTTTATCTCACACTCTCTTCCTCTCCAACCAAGCTCCAATTGACTCTGTCATCTGAGCCTGCGGTCCCCTCCGTCTTACATTTGTCCTCGCGACACTTTTGGTCATCATTCTTTGTCGTCATTGCTTTTCCTGTACCAAGTACCGCTCTGCCTGGAGATAAGGACCTGGCTCTGCGTCATTCCTCGTCGCCACAGCTCCAGACCTTGACCGATCGTCAGGTTATGCGATAAGACCTCTTCTGGTCTGAATCACAACAAACATGGCTTCACCGTCGAGAAATATCCTGGATCAACCGGCCAGATCAGCTTCGCCAGCTGGCGGCCAGCCTCGATCGTATTCCACTTCGGTTCCGCGAGCCGACTTGACGGCGCGACTTGCTTCTCCCATCCCATCACAACAACTCGGCACACCGCCCCCAAGAGGAGCCTCACCTCGTCCCGACGCGGGCGAGCGCTCAGATGCCCTTGATGAGCTGACTCCTCTGATGGGAACTGGTACAAGTGTTCAAGGACCTGGTGTATCTGCTCTCGCTGCAGCTCTCTCCAACTCTCTAGGCCAGTCTCCGCCGCGACACGGAACCCCAGCGCGTTTGGGAACGCCTCCGATCCGAACGCAGTCTCCTGCCCTCGGCGGTCGAGGTTCAGGGACTCCGACCAACTATGGCTCCTTCGATTCAAGATCACGGCCTGCGTTAGGCACTAGTGCGCCATACGAAGATCCCGAGATTGTCAAGCGTCATCTTGTCCAGCCGACGGATGAGAACTCGCCATCAGAAGAGTCATCAATCAAGGGAAATGCCAAAGGAAAGCAGCCCGAGATTGGTGGAGCAGGTTTGCACGACGACGAATTCTCCAGCTTGCGATTGCAGGGCGGCGACGTCACTCGTGGTATCTACAAGTGGACTGAACAAGCTGAAGCGAGGGCCAAGAACCAACGCAGCAAGAGTTTTGACCTGGGTAGACCCGAGCCCGAGGCTGAGGTCCTCGACATCAACTCGATCAAGGTGCCTGGTGGCTTCCGAAGAAACCACCTTCGACGCGTTGCCCGAAGTCCCAACGGCCAGGGAAGCCACCCTGAGGATGGCTACGATTCGCCCGCTGCCGGACAGCAGAGGCTGTTCACCTCGAGCTTCCTGGAGTTCTTGTCGATATACGGCCACTTCGCTGGTGAAGAGCTAGAGGAGGATGACGAAGACCTGGGCCCCAACGAGTACTTCTCATCGGGAGAGGATACGGACGAATACGACTCGGCAGACGAACGAGAACCTATGGAAGACAGCGCCCTGTTGACCCCCTCGAGACGTAGGCGCAGAAGAAAGGTTCGTGGCGGTAGCGGCAACAACAGTCCCATGAACGCGGCGCTTCTGCTCCTCAAGTCGTTCGTGGGTACTGGTGTGCTGTTCCTGCCTCGCGCGTTCCTCAACGGAGGCATGCTCTTCAGCAACCTGGTCCTATTTTTCGTCGCTGCCCTCAGCTATTACTGTTTCGTGCTCCTCGTCCGGACCCAGCTAAGGATCGGTGGTTCCTTTGGCGACCTGGGCGGCGCCCTCTATGGAAAGCACATGCGAACGCTTATTCTGGCATCCATCGTCATCAGCCAGATTGGCTTTGTGGCTGCCTACACCGTTTTCACTGCAGAAAACCTGCAAGCGTTTATCCGGGCCGTGTCCAACTGCAAGACGTCAATTAGCGTCCCATGGCTCATTCTGATGCAGATGGTCATCTTCCTGCCTTTCTCTCTCCTGAGAGATATTGGAAAGCTTGGATTCACAGCTCTTATTGCTGATGCCTTTATTCTCGTTGGACTGGCGTATCTTCTATACTATGATATCTTGACCCTCAATGAGAACGGTCTTGCCGACATCATCATGTTCAACGAGAAGGACTGGACTCTGTTCATCGGAACCGCCATTTTCACTTTCGAGGGTATCGGGCTTATTATTCCCGTGCAGGAGTCGATGAGGCACCCAGAGAAGTTTCCCAAGGTCTTGTTTATCGTCATGATCATCATCACGGTCCTCTTTATTGGAATGGGCGCCATCTCGTATGCCGCGTACGGATCTCACACGGAAACTGTGGTGCTTCTCAACCTCCCTCAGGACAACAAGCTGGTCAACGGTGTCCAGTTCCTTTATTCGGTTGCCATCTTGCTCTCAACGCCCCTTCAGATCTTCCCGGCCATCCGTATCGCCGAGACGGAGCTGTTCACTCGCAGCGGCAAGTACAACCCTTGGATCAAGTGGCAGAAGAACATTTTCCGATTCTTTGTGGTGATGCTGTGCGCAGCCATTGCTTGGGGTGGAGCGGATCATCTCGACAAGTTTGTAGCTCTCGTGGGCAACTTTGCCTGCATCCCCTTGGTCTACATCTATCCGGTAAGTTATCTATTGATTCGTATAGTGATTCTCATGCTAACAGCATTAGCCTATGCTTCACTACAAGGCCGTTGCTCGCAACAAGTTCTGGAAATGGTCTGACATGATCCTGTGTGTTTTTGGTTTCGTCGCCATGGCCTATGCCACGAGTCTCACTGTGCTGAGCTGGGCGAACGCCGACCCCAAGCCTCCTGGATACTGTGACAAGAAGGGTATGGGATTTGGATTCTAAGCTGTACACTCATTTGGTGTTGGTAGTAGTGGGCTTGCCTGGAGTATCTGTCTGGAGAGAGAAGAGGAGTCGCAAGGCTCATTGGTGCTGTACTCGAGATTGTCCGCACATAGCATTCTGGTTTACTTGATAGATTGTAGCATCTGGTATGGGTTGAAGGGAGTTGGAAGACAGCGTGGTTTCGTAATTTAGATGAATGTTAACAAGGGCTTGTTAGCATCATGATCCATGTCAATCCCTCACATTATGTCAATTCCTCACATTGTTTATTCGTTTCTCTCGTGAATCTGTTTACCAATTCTCCCTCGCTGATTCGGCATCATCGGTGGGGGCCGGCTCTTGATGCCGGAAAGTGGGGGATCGGTACTCGGAGACCGAGGCCCCGGTTCCACAAGCTCTCTCAATTGATGATGAAATTGTACTTGATAAGCACCGTCGCAAAAGCCCGGGCCGTGATACTCGGGGCTACCACCACTATCCCCGTTCCGCCCGCCGCATTAATTGGGTCCTGATATCCGCGATGCCCACGGTCGCTTCTGCACTCTTCACACATTGATCATGCCGCCCCGACCGTCGATACGTCTAGGCTTCGCCGGCCTCTCCCCGGCGCCTCGGAGGGCCTTTGCGCACAAGGCCCGGCATAGACACCCACCTCCGCCGCCGTTTAATACCGTCCCTACATGTCCGGAGCCGACATGTGGGTGCGCCGAGACACCCGCCACGCCGGAGGGTCTGCCTCTTGATCGTGAGGGACCGCTCAAGGCTGCTATTGCTGGATATGCGGAGCAGGTGCTCGTTTGCACCGATAAATCGGATTGGCCGTCGAGGATAGAGGAGGATAATAGTGGTGATAATCTGGCGGCGGATCTAAAGGAGTTGTTTGGACGGGGTGGGACATATAGTGATGTAAGTCTCCTTGTCTGAACCACTCAAGCTCATGCTAATTAGTATTCTCTTTAGCCATTCCACAACGTCTCCGTTCTCAACTCTTCCTTCCCAAGTTCCATACCGCCCCGTGTCGAAGTCCAAACGACGTCCGCATACCTCCTCCCGAGCTTCAAATACGTACCGTTCCTCCCACGGATATCCTTCGACAGCGTCCAAGCCCTCGCCAAGGGCTTTCTACTACCCAAGAAGCTACACTCTGCGCACGAAGGCCTCTCGCCCATCCACCGCGACCGGCTCACGCGCAAGGAGGCATACCAGGGGCTGCTACCGGGCGTGCAAGACGTGCGGGATGTGCTGGTGTTGATATGTGGACATGGTGGGCGGGATGCCAGATGTGGAATCATGGCACCTGTGTTGGAGACGGAGTTTAAGGAGAAGCTGAGGAGTGAGGGATTGGATGTACTAGAAGGTCCTGTGCAAGTACCTATAGGCCTCGAGGAGGTACAAAGGATACAAGGCGAAGCCAGTCCCGAAGGAACAACAGCAAGAGTCGGACTGATAAGTCACATCGGCGGACACAAGTTTGCAGGAAACGTCATCATCTACATCCCGCCGCACATGAAGATTGGAGACGTGCCGCATCCGCTGGCGGGGCATGGGATCTGGTACGGAAGAGTTGAGCCGAAGAACGTGGAGGGTATTGTTAAGGAGACTATTCTGAAGGGGAATGTTGTGGCGGATATGTTTAGAGGTGGGATTGATGCTCAGAGGAGGATGCTGAGGATGTAAGAGTTGATGGATATATGGATACCCAAAAGTGTATGAAGCTATAAGAGCTGAGAGGGAGTTATGTATACTAGAAACTATATCCTACTCTCAAGTAACGGAATACTTTGTAACAATGTGTTTATTGACTTTGATTGGCAACGGTGTGTACCAAGGTGTCTAGTTGCTGAGGCTATTCAGAGCCCTCACGTGACCGAGCGCCCATGACCCTCTCTGTCCCTCGGTTGATGAATCTCAACAACAAGGTGTCTAACAGAAACTCAACCAAGCGACAACGAGAAAACATTCAATCCCTATTTTTCATTATCGTCACTCATTTTATACTCCTACTCGTCGTCTTATACTGGATATAAAGGCTTTTTTCTCACAAGTGAAAACTTCTTCATCAAACTTGACACCTCACTCTCATCCCTGAGCAGCGCTTGTACGACATCATGGCAGCCCCTATAAGGCTATATACAAGTGTATTACGGGCCAGGGACCAAGGGAGGAACTTTATAAACACGTCTGGGCCCCATTGGAGCAGGATCTCAACCCCTCGACTCAGAGCCTTCAACTCTCCATCTCGAACTCTCTCAGCCTCACGACACCCTCAAAGACCAGACTTTTCAGCTCCGAAACAAGCACGGGTTCTATCTCCTCTCATATTCGTCAGCCTCATAATCGGCGGTGTCGGCTATTATCTCGCCACGCCGCACTCTAAACCAGACACACTCAACGACATCTCGTTTGTGCCGTACGCCATCACGCACCGCGAGGCCATCTCACCAACCTCGTTTGTCATCACTATAGTCCCCCGCAAGCCAAATCCTTCACCGCCATATCTCACTCCCTTGGATACAAATTCTCGATGGAGCCATCCCCTCTGGTCTGTCGAGTTCAAGCAGCCTGAAGTCCAGATCTCAAGGCACTACACGCCCTTACCACCCCTGGCAAGCGAGGATCCTACCGATGGCGCCCTTCATTTCTACATTCGCGCTGTGGGAGACGGCGAGATGTCCCACTACCTTGCCCGTCGACAGGTCGGACAGGATGTCTTTCTCCGCGGACCTCACGTGGGCTTTGAGCTTGCCGAACGTCTAGGCGAGCATAAACGACTTGTATTCCTCGCTGGCGGCACGGGCGTTGTACCAGGCATGCAAGCTGCAAAGGCGGTCCTCGAAGCGAACTACGATGCTAGTGTGGACTTGCTCTGGGCTGTGAGAAAGAGGGAAGAGATACAGAACAGCGCGGCTCCAAAGCAGTCATCATGGAAATTCTGGCAGGAAAAGAAACCGACTACTCTCGGCCTCCAGGTTGAGAACCCCAGCCCTGTGACCAGACGGTTACAGGATCTTAAGGCGACCTACGGTGATCGCCTAAACATTCAAGTCGTGGTCGACGAGGAGGGTACCAAGTTCCAAGATAAGGATATCAAGAACGCCATCCTCGCCTCACCCAGCACCGCAGTTTCGCCTAGCTCAGGCTGTCGCTTCCACGACCAGATGATGCACGTCCACGCTTCCGAGTTCGCCCTCCCCGATGCCCCTGGATGTGCATGCACACCACCCGAGGGAACACCTCTCGGCAAAAACCTCTTCATCGTCTCCGGTCCTGACGGCTTCATCGAGCACTACGCCGGAGCCAAGATCTGGCTAGGCGGGCAGCAGACACAGGGACGCATAGGTGGTATTGCAGGCCAACTACAACGTCAGAATCCAACAATAGCACAAGATTGGCTAGTTCTAAAGATGTAGAGACACAAAGATGTAAAAGAGTTGTATAATTTCTTACATGATTGGGAGCACTCATAAGGAGGCATGCAATATCATCTATGGGATACAAATAGAAACCTTATAATTTTACTAGCAAAACACTTGGGGGGCAACCGTCTACCGCATGATCCAACGCCAAACTCCAACCTGTTTGATATGAGATGCTCTAATGGCTCTGAACCTTTCTGTATGACGGAGGCTTCATCGTCCTTCTAATCAACTTGCCAGCGTACGGTGGGATCAGTGAGATGGCGCCAATGGCTAGCACGCGCCAGACAAATCCCCTATGATCAGGTCAGTACGGTAAATGTGTGATTTGACAAAAGGACTTACAAGGTGATCAAAAACTTGAGATCAAAGTACCCGCCGAGGAATGGTATCGAGCCAATGTACAAAAGAAACGTGCCAACAATGCTGATTATCATGATGGGATGCCATGTGGTAATCTCAATAGCAACCATGAGGAGTTCGTTAAGGACGAGGACGGTGTAACTGACGGCAACCATCTTGGGGCCGTCAACTTCTGTGAGGATCTGCGATAGACCCTGGATCATGCCGCCCTGGTAGATGGACACAAAGACCCAGACGAAGAATGTCCTGTATGATAGGGAGCGTCCAGAGGTGAGCTCCTTGTACAGTTCTGGGTACAGGTTGGCGAGGTTCTCGTCGACGTCCTTGTCTAGTACAAGTGACAAGACAGGAGCCGCAGTGTAAACAGTGGCATAACCAACAAGAAGCCAGTCCTGTTAAAAGTCAGTATGGGAGGTATATCATGAGTCAGAGGCGAACGAACCTTGTACAAGCCCTCAGGCTCAAACTTGATAGCAATACTGTACATAGTCTGGCACACAGCGATGATCAGACCACGGTGGATAACAAACTGGGCGAGCTTAGCGCTTCGCTTGTAGCTGTTTCGACCATGCCAAACCAGGAGCTTGACAAGATGGCAGAACTGCTCGATGGAAAAGTCGGCCGCCAGACTAGCCTGTCGACCCTCCTTGCCAACAATACCGACACCGACATCAGCAGCCTGAATCATGGAGACATCGTTGCCACCATCGCCAATACAGCACACACGCTTCTTAGTGTACTCGCGGATGAGCTTAGCTACCTCGGCCTTTTGGTTGGGCGAGCAACGGCAAGCAACAACGGTGGGGAGCTGAACGGCGATGGAGATGAACTCGATTCGGAAGTGTGTCAGGAAGAGTGCCAGACTCTCGCCATCGATAAGTAGACAAGCATCCGTTTTGCTGCGGAGGAAGTCGAGGTGCTCCTGAGCGTTGTCCTTTTTCTTGAGCTTGTCAACTGTGTAGATATACTGACCGCGAGCAACTAACTTGGAGCTGACGGCCACACATCTTGCAGTTTCGACCTTGTCACCAGTCAACATCCAGATCTTGATACCAGCATTGCGGAGAAGCTCCAGAGATGGCTTGACGTCCTTCTGTAGCTTATCCTCAACACCAGTGACACCGATGAGTTCCAGATCACGCTCGAGGTAGTGAGAGACAACTCGCTGCATGCCAGCGTCACGTCCGCTGATGGACAAGGACGCCTCCTGATATCGAGAAGAGAACTCTGAGTACTGTTGTGACGAAAGTTTCTTGCGGCCAACCACGAGGGTACGCAGACCTTCACGAGCCATGTTAGCTGTCTCTTCGTCAAGCCAGTCGTTGGCTGCCACGATGGAGCTCATGACGGTGTCGGCACCCTTTTGGAAGAACCAGATTTCTCCGCTCGAGAGGTCAGGGTTCTTGACGTTGACACTCTCGTGGAAATGAACAATGATTCCCATACGCTTGCCTTCAGAGGTGAACGGGAAGACGTCCAGGATCCGTACTCGAACCACGGGTCTCTTGCTACCAGTGAATTCCAGAACCATGCTTTTGCGGTCGCGATACACGAGTCTGAGGCCCACAGACTCTGTCCACTTGACAATGGCAATCTCATCAGGGGAAGATGCCTGGTAGCCAGTCACCTCCTTTCCATCCTCGATATCAACAGTTGGTGTAACATTGTGGCAGAGCGCAAGAGCAAGTACAACATCACGGACTCGTGTGCCAATCTCTCTCCTTGTACGTGTTGTGCCCATAGTTGCAGTGCTTGAGTATGTTGATGACGGAGTGATGAGCATGTTGTTAGATGCGCGATCCGTCGACGGCGGTATATAGAACCCTTGTCGCACATACGTTGAGACTTCATCCATTGCCTCGTTGGCATATGACACAGTGCCAACATGGATCTTTTTCATTTCCATCTCGTTCTGTGTGAGTGTGCCGGTCTTGTCGCTCAGTAGATACTCAATACGTCCGAGATCCTCAGGAATTGTACTCGTTCGAACAACCGCCCCAGGCATTCCTGGATCACGTTGGATGAACCAAGAATATGCGCTCTTGCCCATGTCGAGGTTGACACGGAGACTGATCGGGACAATGGTCGAGAAGAGAACCAGGAATCGCATAATCTTGACGTACCACACATTGCCTTCAGTCGTCCCAAAGCCCTCTAGCGCAACCAAGATGATGGAGAGAGCTAGAGTCAAGGCACAGAGAATCTTGGTCAACGAGTTGATCTCATATTCCAGCAAGCCGGTCTTTGATCGTGAGGGAGCTGTAGACAGAGCGGATCTGGTTTGAGGGCCGGTGTACATGATGACAGCCAAAGTAGTAGCCTGGGAAGCAATAACCGTGTTTGCCCAAGCCGTGTTGTCGATGGAGAGCGCAGTCGTTCGTGAAGCATCAGAATCCTGAGCCATCGCGTGATGCGCCAATGCCTCCTTGCGTGAGTCGAGGAGTTCAATGGTACCCAGGAACTCGTTGACCTTTCTATCAGGTTTGCCACCAGTGACGCGAAGACGGACAAACTCCTCAGTCGGGAGGTTCTGCGTGAGAGGTGATGCAACTCTCAGCTTCCAATCCGTCTCACCATCAAGCTGGTCAGTCCTGATAAAGGTCTCGCCTCCTGGTCCGCTTTCCTCTTCCTCGGGGGTATCTTCGGCAGGCTGCTTTCCCTTCCCAGCAGGGTCCGCTTCGCCTTCGCCAAACGCCAACAGAGACTCCTCCTCGGCCGGCTCCTCGGGGATTGGAGCAGGGGTAGGTGCCTCAGAAGAGAAGCACTTTAGAATCACCACATCCGCGGGCACTCGTTGGCCCTTGGTGAGCTTGAGCACGTCGCCAACCTTCAAGTCCTTAGACTTGCGGCTGACCTCCACAACCCGAGAAGAAGGTGGGGGAGCCTCAGAATCATCCTCCTCGAGGATATCTGACAAACTGTCCCGAGCCCCCTTGGGTCTCTTGGATTGCTTCCGCAACAGTTCCGACTTGAGCATCTTTCGTTGTCGCAGAGGAGTCTGGGTTGAATCAGAATCCTGAAAAACAAGAATATTGTACTCCTCCGAGTTGGCTTCCGTATCTCTTCGTCGTCGGGCAATATCATCAAACGCCTCCTTTCCCATAGTAATACATAGCACAAACGCCAAAGGGGCGATGTACGTCAACAGATAACCGATCCTGAGGGCGGGTATGGCCTGCGAAAGGGCCACGAGCAAAAAGTACATGTTGAAGAAGAAGGAGAATTCGTTGTACAGCGTAATAGGGAGGAACGTCAGGGCCGTGTACTTGGCATTGGATATGATGTTGTTCGGGAATCGTACGGGCTGTGTCGAGCCCACGGCCACATGTCGGGATGCAGAAGGGTCATCGTCTTCTTGGTCGTCGGCATCGTTGGGTTCGGGCTTCTTAGACCCCGACATGAAGCTCGGAAGTCGCAGGCGAGATGTGACGCGATCCGAGTTCATGGATCTCCGGCTTTGCGAAGCTTGGTCTCCCAGTAGCGGTCGGTCATCTTCGCCATATCCGCTTCCCTCCGACCATCGCGGCCCATTGCCATCCTGCTCTCCTCCTAGCAGCGCCTGTGAATGCTCGTCGGTTCCATCTCTATCCTGGCCGAGGTCGCCGTACCCCCGGTTTCTCTTGCTTGCGCGCCGCAACCCACCCATGCGCAGATTCCGCAGGGCTATCCGCGATGTCTGAGGCTCAGCCGAGAGCCGGTCTTGGTTGGCCCTGGGAGCTGGGGATGTCGATATCGGGTCGAGCTCCTGGATGTCCAGTTCAAGGTCCGAGTCGGAATCATGCGCGGGGGAGTCGGGTGGATCGGACGATCGATATGAGGGTGAAGGAGTCATGCCTGGTCAAGCTCCAGGCGGTGGAGAGGTATGCGGAGGGTTGTCGAGGTGAAGGTGAAGGTGAAGATTGGAGGTGGACAGCTATCGATGCTGCTCAGACATGCTGCGTCCAAGGTGCCACGGTAGTTGTGGGTTCTCCCTTTATCTGGAAGGATAGTCCGTATGCAGCTTTCGGTGCTTCGCTCTCCGCGGGTAGCGTTGTCGTCGTTTCTGTAGAGTTGGCTTGTCTCAAGCGTCGTCGGAGGCCGTCAATCTCCCTAGCTCTTATCCGTGTCGCATCGCAGGGTCCAAGTCGCAAAAAGGTCCACGCGTCTAGTGTCCGGCCGGCGAACTGATAGCAGCGTCTGCAAGGCAAAGCAAAGGCTCAGGGTCAAAGGTGTTGTCGGAAACAGATTCGTCTGTTATGATTCGAAATTCTTGGGGAATGGTGACTCGTGGCTTAGGGGACAGATCATTTGAAGTCACGTATTATCTTGTCGCAGCCTGTGCCAAGCGTCTCGGGGGCGACGTGCTGGTGCTGTAAGAGCGTTCCGCTGCCGCCGGGATACTTAAAGGTACCTAGATCCTAGACCTTTCGTCGTGTTTCAAAAGTATCTCTAGGTACTCATAGTGGGGCCAGAGCTGCTCCTTGGAGGATTACGTGGAGGGCGGCGCTACCCTGAACAACCACGACGTTGATCCTACATTCAGTATTATTCTATTGGTGCATAAAGAAGCTGCCTAAATGTTTTCATGGGTTACTATGACTGGTAGATGACGAGGAATTCATTCCTGAAAGATTGTTGAGAAGCAAAGGTATATCAAAGGTGAGATTCTAAGTTCACACAAGGTCTCATGGGGTTATCATGAGAGCCATCAATCAACCCACGTGCTCGCCTCCCCAGACCAACGCCCAGACCCCTTACTTATCTACCTATCTACCCATGGAGTTCCACATTAACATCCGTTGTTGCATTTGCGTGAGCCTTCTCGTTTAAACATCATTCATATCGATCCTTGTAATCGCACCCTAATCTATCTTATTGTGGTGGAAACGTAAAGCTCGGCTCCTCCAACAACTCCATCATCTGCTGATTACTGTTGAACCACTCCTCCAGTTGTGCCGTGTTGCCCATCCACATCATGGTATTTGCACCCCTTTGGCCGTCTGTTCCGTCTAGCATACCGGGATCTCCCAAAGGTTGGGAGAATGCTCCGGCCTGGGCTGGACCAAGACTTGTTGGCTGCTGCTGCTGTCTATTGTCGATGTGAGCTGGCGGGAAGCCTAGCGCAGTGAGATAGGTGTTCAACTCGGCGTTCGCCTGGGCCTGGGTCTGGTCTGCCGGTGGCGTGCATGTCCGGAACTCGATGTAGCGGAGCGCAACGGTATAGAGAACCTGGAATAAGCGGTGCGTCTTTGCTGCCGCCTCTGATAGGGTTACGGAGCTCTCAGTTGATGTGCAGAAACTGTGGAGACGAGCAAGATCTGCCTGGTCTTGTGTCTCGATAACCTGGCAGAAGACGACGATGAAGGGGATAAAGGGGGCGAACAATAGAGTCCTGGGCGTGTTAGTACTGATTATTTGGTTGAAAAGACACTCTGTTCGGGAATAACATCGATGACCACTTACCAGTGAACGTAAGAGGGAAAGTAGAAAGAATTATCCTTGCCCAAGAGGTCCATACAGTCTTGATGTCGTTGAAGTGTGGCACGCGCCGCCTCTACGCATTCTGGTATAAAGGTAGATCGTGAGTTTGCAGGGAGAGGACTGGCGCGGTAGATAAGAGTCAAGAGAGATAGCCGGAGCACATCATCAGACACAATGACAAAGTCCATGAAGTAGGACCCCATTTTCTTCTTTGCCTCTTGCAGATGTTTGGCCTGCATCGAAACGTTAGACCCAAAGAACCGAGGAAGACTGGTGAAACAGGGAGAAACTTACACTCAATATTGCCGACTTTTTCGATATTCCCCGCATAGTGTTCACCAAGGTCTGGACTCGGTATCTTCGCACGTCATCGGGTTGATTGATGGAGTCGGGACTGTACAACATCTCGTAGATCTGCCCCTGACACCGGGCCGTGGTAACCCAAAGAGCAGCAAAAGCCGCCAAAGGAGAGTCATCGACCTTCTCCGCGTCAGGGATGGGCACAGTAATGTCCCAGTCTTGAATGGTCGAGGCTCGGCCAAGACGGAGTGACAAGCTCTTGTCAATAAAATAGACGTTCCAGAAGAGAAACTGCTTGCGCTCCGCTTCGCGGGGATCGTCATTCTTCATGGTCGAGGCTCGATGGTATCCCAGCGTCTGACACAATTCCGAGGCCTTGCAAATAAGTGTCCACGAGAGCGATGGTTTCGAAATCTCGATAGCATGGAAAGCCTGAGGCTTGTTAGTCTGCAGCAATTGTGGCGTTCTAGAACGGGATCACATACTCCTAGCAAGAGAGCAGATATCATACTTGAAGTGAGGGGTAGATGGAAGGGTAGGTTGGCCAAAGCAGTTTCAAGGTTCCCCTGAAGGATCGGTATGTATCGTTCCAAGTCCTCTCGCTCATCCTTGTCTGTTGAGCGTTGTGCCCGTTCGAAGAAGAGGTAGAGGAGCCCGGCATTTGTTAGGATAAAATCGGATTCAGAGAAATCCTCAACAAAGTAGACATTCATACAAACACTCGAGAAACGGTCTAATGGCAAGAACGCGTGAATCCAGGCGGATACTTCTGAAGGTTCGTCTGAGACGTGACAGAATGTTAATACCAGGAGGTTGAACGCCAAGCATATGCGTATGACATGTCACTACTTACTTTCACACTGTCGTATCAGAGCAACGGCCTTTTGGATTGGTGGCATCTCGCTACCTTTGAGCGAAGGACGTGGGAATATCGTCGCGTTAGGATAGTTCATCTCTGTGGAGACGGTCTGCTGCTTTAAAGATGTGACGATGTGGTGGAGTGAGTCCAGAGTCTCACGCAACTCAAGACTGGCGCCTTGCAAAGCCCCGGTGTTTACAGCATTCTTGAGGAACTCGTTTGCAAAAGCACCATGAGCTGCCAGAGAAGATTCACCTTCAACTACCGGACTGTCGGCTGCCGGCTGAGCAGCATGGCTAAATGGTGTCGAAACAGGCTTATCCGAGGGCTGACCACCAGCTGTGTCGGGACTTGGAGTATCTTTCTGGCTTGTTGGAGGTATAGAAGGCATGTTCATCTTCATGTCCCGCAAGAGCTGTGTGACCGCCTCGAGGCGGCGGTCGATGAGATCGATCTTCCTCTCACTAGGCACATGACGATGAGCTGTCTGAACCTCCCCACGACGGCAAATGGAAGTGGCATGATGAACAAGAACAGATCGGCCAACGGACCGAACCGCAAGATCTGGAGTCGGGCTGGGGAAACTCACTATTGGGCGGATAAGAGGATCCGGGTTCGCTTCTCCTTGGGGCGCGAGTCTTGGTGGGTGCAGGGGATCTTGGCGTGGATACAGTGGGAGCAGGGTGAGTTTCTGTCGCAGCGAATCTATGTACGGTGATATCTTCTTAGCCACGATCATCGACCAGCATGGGATTCAGCCGCAGGCCAAGCTAGGACCATGCTGTCGATGAGATGAGCCCTCAAGGTGGCCCCATGGCCGACTAGCTCTGTGGGTAACTGGAGCTCCCACGAACCAACACATGCATCACAGATTGATAAACGTACCTTTCGAGTCCGGCAGGCGTCGCACTAAGCAGATGTGAGCTGTGGAACGGCATGGGGGGTATAATAGAGTTGCTACGGCTGGGGCAGACTGACGGCTCGTCTAATGGTTGTACTGGAAGTGGCCTGTGGCTCATCTGAGCCCTCATCAGGGCCATCGGCATCAATGCCAAGCTGAGACCTAAGATCATCCGCCATTGTTTGGAAACGTGAGTGAGGCTCAAAGGCGACGGGAATCACGGACAGCGTCTGGCGTGGAGCGGGGGACGACAACCAGGGTAGCTGTGGCACTGAAGAGGTCAGGTCGGTAGAGGGGATTGGGGGGGAGAAGTCAAGGGAGGGCGAGACCGGACCCCGAGAAAATGAAATGCCGACACCGTTTGTGTGGGATGGTGACTTACATGGCGTTTTGAAAGTCGTGATGGAGTTTGAGTGGAGGCCAGGCTCGCAGAGGACGAGGACGGGACGCGCGGGGTCCGCGAGGGCAGTTTCTACGTCTGGGATCTCGGGGCCTTGAGAGTGCGTGATGGCGGTGCCCGAGAAGACCGCAACCCGAGTTGACCAATCGGAATAAAGTACCGAAATGCTTGAACCCTTTCTCCAGGGTCGTTTCATTCGCAAGGATTGGGTGTCTTTGATGGGCCCACACTTTGAAAACGGCGACAACGCCTCTTTTGTCCCTGCAAGGAAATCACCACGTCTTTTTTGCAGGGCAGCTTTTTACTTTTCAATTTGTTTGTCCTTCACGGTCTTGGCCTTCTGCCTTACGGGAGGCTCAGCGGGTCATCATGATCACCGACCGAGACTATGGCGTTTGGCCAAGCATCGGATCTCTCCAATGAGGCTCCGCTCGGATAGAATACGACGTAAACGAAGACGACGCCGGTGACTCTTTCTGACCTTGATATGGCGTTTTCTGTCCAGGGATCGATCGCCAAGAGAATAAGACGGGCACAATTAAACCCTTGAGCTTGAAGCTGTCTTGCTTCTGCTTACAAGGCAATGCCTCGGTGTGCTGTGACCAACTGACGACCCAACGCCCCCAGACAGTGACCGCAATGACGGGAGAAGGCCTGTCTAAACGGGATCCAAGGGATCCGGCATCGCAGGGCTCTCCTGTATATCTTTGCTCGGATATCAGCTCCGGAAAGTGGTTCTTTTTTTTCGTCCTCCAAATTCATTATCAATCGCAACCCCACCCAAGCCCACTTCGGCAGCGGATCTGATAAAGGCAGCTAGCAGCGTGGTGGCTTGCATCCGTTCACCAGAAGTGCCAAGGATCACGGTTCGTCCGTCCAGTCCAAGCTCGCTCACTCCACTCTCCCATCGGGCTCCCTTTAACAAGAAAGGTCCTGTTCGCCTTCGTTGAAAAACTAGCGGTTCCCCCTCGCTCTGCTCGTTGTGTCGCTTCTCTTCGTTTTCTCTCTTTTGTTGCGCTCAACCTAGGCTTTGTGTTTCTTCAAGTTCATTGAACTGGCCTCTTGTCTTATAAGTCGATCAATCTTGGCATTTGTTTGATCAAGCATATTACCGGATCTGGAAACAACCAAATAAATCCCCGTCGCACATTTCTCGCGGCATTCGAGCCGCCTCTTGCTTGCCAGCGTCTTTGAGATCGCACACACAAAGACGAAGCAATGGCTCCAAGCATTAACGAGAAGGAGTTGGAGAAGGAGACGGGGGCTATTATTGCTCCTTCAACAAAATCTGAGGAGAATGTCGCCAAATCTGAAGATGCGGTTGTCAACGCAGAGGATGGCACCCCTGCCACTCCACCAGAGGAGGAGGAGCTAGAGGGTTCATGGGCAGACTACAAGGTGAGTCTCGAGAAGAGTCCAGAAAATAGCTGTTATTGACTGTTCCAAAGCGCATTCTCACGTTTGGTAACGCTTCCGACTATACAATGCAAGGAATTGCTGTTGTCGCTGCCATTGCTTCAGGCGCTGGTATTGCCCTCCAGAACCTCATTCTGGGCGAGTTCATCACCACCATCACCGATTTCACTGCTGGAAAGTCTGAGCCTGCCAAGTTCAGAAGCGATGTCGCTGATCTAGCGTACGTTTACTCATACTTCTAACTCCAGGAGGCCATTTTGCTAATACTTCACAGTCTGTACTTTGTCTATCTCGGTATTGGCCGATTTGTGCTCTCTTACATCTGGAACACCCTTCTCACTTATACCTCCTATCGCGTTGTTCGAAACATTCGTCACGAGTATCTGCGCGCTGCTCTTCGTCAGGAGGTCGCGTACTATGATTTCGGCACCGGTGGTTCCATCGCTACCCAGGCCACGTCAAATGGTCGCTTGATCCAGGGAGGTATTGCTGAAAAGCTGGGCCTCACGTTCCAGGGCCTTTCAGCATTCGTCACCGCATTCGTCCTCGCCTTTGTCGTCCAGTGGAAGCTCACTCTCATCTGCCTGTGCATCGCCCCGGCCACCATCATTGTCATGACAGTTGTCGCGACTATCGAGGCTGGTCATGAGGTCAAGATTCTCGAGATCAACGGCCAAGCCAACTCGCTCGCTGAGGGTATCCTGGCTAGCGTTCGCACCGTCCACGCCTTTGAGATGCGCGAGAGGCTCGTTGCCAAGTTTGATAAGCATCTAGAGGAAGCCCACACAGTCGGCAAGAAGATCTCTCTTTACATGGGTCTCATGTTCTCGGGTGACTACACCATCATCTACCTCGGATTTGGTCTTGCTTTCTGGCAGGGTATTCACATGCTCTCCAAAGGAGAAATCACCAGCTCTGGTGACATCTTCACGTACGTATTGCCATGTATCATGCTTTGCACATGCTAATCAGTCTAACTAGGGTGCTGCTCTCTGTTGTGATTGCTGCTGTCAACTTGACCCAGCTTGCCCCCTATTCCATCGACTTTAGCCGCGCCATGTCTGCTGGAGGACAGCTCTTTGCCCTCATTGACCGGCAATCTGCCATTGACCCTCTCGACAAGTCGGGTGAGGTTCCATCCGAGACTGTTGGTCATGTTGAGTTGGAGAACATCACTTTTGCCTATCCCACTCGGCCAGACACCACCGTGCTGGAGGACTTCTCGCTCAAGGTTCCTGCGGGCAAGGTCACTGCTTTGGTCGTAAGTAAGCCCTGAAGTCTGCTTTAACTGGTTTCTGACTGTTGCAGGGACAATCGGGTTCTGGAAAGAGCACAATCGTCGGTCTTATTGAGAGATGGTACAATCCCAAATCTGGTACAATCAAGCTGGATGGTCGCCCCATTGACCAGCTCAACTTGAACTGGCTGCGCAAGAATGTCCGTCTCGTTCAACAGGAGCCTATCCTATTTGAGGGATCCGTATTCGACAATATCAAGCATGGATTGGTTGGAACCGAGTGGGAAAACGCCCCCGCGGAGCAGCAAATGGAACGAATCCAGGAGGCGGCCAAGATGGCATTTGCCCACGACTTCATCACCGAGCTGCCCGACGGTTACAACACCCAAATCGGACAACGCGGTGGATTGCTCTCTGGTGGTCAAAAGCAGCGAGTCGCCATCGCTCGCAGTGTCGTCTCACAGCCCAAGGTTCTTCTTCTCGACGAGGCCACGAGTGCCCTCGACCCCCATGCCGAGAGCGTCGTCCAGCAGGCCCTTGATAGGGCTTCTGAGGGCCGTACCACTATTGTCATCGCTCATAAGCTCGCAACCATCCGCAAGGCCGACAACATCGTTGTTATGTCCAAGGGTGCTATCATTGAGCAGGGTACTCACGAGTCCCTCATTGCTGATGATGGTGCCTATGCCCGACTTGTCAAGATTCAGAACCTCGCCGTTTCCGGTGCCGCTTCCACCACCTCGACTGAAGTGGAAGAGGCCGAGTCTGAGGCTGCCGAGGATTCCGTTGAGGCCTCTAAGACGCTTACCAAATATGAAACTCATGTTGAGCAGCGAATGGAGAGCCAGAAGGAGCGCGACAACTATGACAACCACAAGCAAGCGGGCTTCGTCTCGGTTGTTTTCCGACTTATTCGCGAAAGTCCCGAGATGGCCTGGTCTTACTTTTTCGTCATGGCTGGAGTCCTGGGAGGAGTCGCCGCCTTTCCCGGACAGGCTTTCCTGCTCGCCAGCATGGTAGATGTCTTCACCCTGACTGGTTCTCGCCAGAGAGATCGCGGTGACTTCTTTGCTGCCATGTTCATCGTCATGGCGGCCGGCCTCTTCTTTTCCTACTTTGCTCTCGGCTACGCTACCAACAACATCGCCCATTTCCTGAGCCACAAGTTCCGAAAGCAGAGTCTCCATGATATGCTTCGCCAGGACCTTCAGTTCTTCGACCGGAAGGAGAACAACACTGGTGCCCTGGCTAGCCGTATCGACTCCAACCCCCAGTCTGTCCTGGAGCTGATGGGATTCAACATCGCTCTCATCCTAATTGCGGTCCTCAACCTGGTTGCCTGCAGTATCTTGGCTATTGTATACAGCTGGAAGCTTGGCCTGGTTGTTGTCTGCGCTGGACTCCCACCCTTGGTCAGCTCCGGTTACCTCAAGATTCGCATGGATGCCAAGCTGGATCGTGACACTTCGAAGCGTTACTCGACAAGTGCGTCCATCGCCTCCGAGGCTGTTACCGCTATCCGAACTGTTTCGTCATTGGCCATCGAGGAGTCAGTTTTGAACCAGTATGTCGATGAGCTGAATCATGCCGTCTCTGGCTCCAAGAACGACCTTTTCCGAATCATGATCTTCTTTGCCCTCACACAGTCCATCGAGTATTGGTTCCAGGCTCTCGGTTTCTGGTACGGCTGCCGCCTGCTCTCCTACGGCGATATCTCCATGTACAACTTCTTTGTTGCTTTCCTGGGTGTCTTTTACTCAGGCCAGGCCTCAGCCCAGCTCTTCCAGTTCTCGACCAGCATGACCAAGGGAATCAACGCTGCCAACTACATCTTCTGGCTGAACCAGCTTCAGCCAACTGTTCAGCCAACACCCGAGAACCGCGATAACAGCCCCAAGCCTGGAAGCTCCGTTGCTCTCCACGACGTTCGTTTCTCTTACCCCCTTCGACCTCATGCGCATGTCCTCCGCGGCATTGACCTGGAAGTCAGGCCCGGGCAGTTTGTGGCTTTGGTCGGTGCTTCTGGATGCGGCAAGTCTACTATGATTGCCATGCTGGAACGATTCTACGACCCGTCTAGCGGAACCATCAGGATTGGCGACATGGATCTTCCCGATATCAACCCGCGTCTCTACCGCCGCATCATTGGTCTCGTGCAGCAAGAACCGACTCTGTTCCAGGGAACTATTCGAGAGAACATTGCCCTTGGTATCGACGATCCCGCTACCGAGGACAAGGACCCTGCTTCTTCCGTATCGGATGAAAAGATTGAGGCAGCTCTTCGTGCTGCCAACGCCTGGGACTTTGTGTCATCCCTCCCCGACGGTCTCAATACCCAGGCTGGCTCGAATGGTGCCCAGCTATCTGGAGGTCAACGACAGCGAATCGCCATCGCTCGAGCTCTCATCCGAAACCCCAAGATTCTCTTGCTCGATGAGGCCACCAGTGCCCTCGACACAGAGAGCGAGAAGATCGTGCAGGGAGCTCTCGCCGAGGCAGCAAAGGAAGGAGACCGCATCACCATCGCCGTCGCTCACCGGCTGAGCACGATCAAGGACGCCGACAAGATCTGCGTCTTCCTCGGCGGCAAGATCGCAGAGGTGGGAACACACCAGGAGTTGATTGCGCAGGGCGGGTTGTATCGGAAGATGTGTGAGGCGCAGGCTCTGGACAGCTAATGAATGACTCGGCTCTTTGCTTTTGGCGGGAATTAAAAGGGAAAAGTACTAATTTGTAATGATGGCATAAAATACCCCGAATCACGTATTCGTATCGTACAATGAGATAGAATTGATTGTGTATTCAACACAGACAAAGACAAAGTTGAAAACCCCGAGTCTTTGATTGTGAGTGAGACAATAGCTGAGTGGTTGAGATGGAGATACCAACTACCCCTCATCAGTTGTCCAGCCAAAAAGATCCCGGAATGAAGCACGGCATGCACCCATCGTAAGGTCAAACCAGTCTCATGCGGTTGCGGGTGAGCATCTCATATGATGTGGTCAGCGGACGTCTAATCAAGCTCGACAATGGCGAAAGAGTTGGGGCTAGATTCCAGTGGTTGATGGGGAACTCAGACACGGACCCGGATAATCTACGGAGCGCACGCTAGGCTTGCCCGCTTTGTAGTGGCGCGTGGCGGCCTCGGCCGACGAGTGGAGGAAAGCAGGGAAGGAACCAACGGGCGGTAGTTGCCTTTCCGGGTCCCAAATTTGGGTACATGCCAACTTGCACTTGCGATCTGTACTGTACTTCCAGAACGTTTCCCTTCCAACTCAACTCCATCCGACGCCGATTTTGTTTCCCCGGAAGACCATGGCGAGCCGCGCCTTTGACTGAAAGAGAAGACCTGATTCGATTCTTGTATACTAAGTACGCATCCCCTCTTTCCCGGGTTCATTTGCGCCCCATCTACCCCTGAAGTTACGAGCCCTGCTCCAAGCTCCAGCGCGCAGATTAGCTCGCTAGCCCCTTTGCCTTTGCACCGGGACCCTTTTGCTGACACGATTGCGCAAAGTATTTGCTATTCACATTCAACCTCGACCTTCTTCTCAACTACGAGCCGACCGCTTGACTCGGCCTCGCGATGGCTTCAGAGTCGCCAAACGCGGCGTGGCATCCGGCTATGATGCCTAATGACTCCCATGCTCCCAGCTCCACCGAGGCTCCCGCGGATCCTGCACAGGCGACGTCATCAACAACAGACACGGCTGTGCAACCCAGCAAGCCTGCCGCTCAAGATACCCAGTCGCAACCCGAACAGAAGCCCTCTGAAGGAAGTGATGCTGCCAATGCTTGGTTCTCGCAAGATGGCGATGATGCCGGCGATTCTTGGTTAGCCTCGGAGGTTTCAGCACCTCAACAACCCGAACCCGAACAGCTTCCCGATCAGGCTGCCCCTGAGAAGCCCAAGACAGAGACAGCTTCGCCCTCAAAGGCGCCGACATCACAACACTCCAGCTCCATGTCTTTTGCCCGGACTGTTTCCCACGAAGTGAGCTTTGGTGACGACGACGAGGGAGATTGGAGCCTTTCTCGCACAGACACCGACCCCTTTAAGTTTATGCCTCCTTCCGATAGAACAAACTCTTTTCCAGTTGTCCCTCCTATGCAGCCGAGCACGGATACGCACGATCGCCAGCCACTTCCCTCCAACCAGGCTTTGGATGTCTTGGAAGAGACGGAGAAGGATGTTGACGCGGAGGAGCAAGCGTACAAGCAGCAAGGTGCTACTGATGGATTGGACGCACCGCGCCGTGGCCATTCCTCATCAATCTCCATTGGTGGTGAACTCAAGAGCCCCGAAGGCCAGGCCTCCGAGGCACGATTTGAGGAAGGCATTCCTTTGATTTCTCAGGCTGCAGAAAAGGAGGGACAGAGCAACGAACCCGCCGGGGCTCTGAGCTCTTTTGATGATGGAGATGCAGAGGATGAGGATTTCTTCAAGCAGGTGGAAAACGGAGGGAATGATGTTCCCGAGGCGCCTATTCCTTCTCTGGAGCGAAAGTCGACGATGCAAGTGATGGATTCGTTGAATACTGGCACGATTTTGCGACAACCCACGCTTGAGGAGACTCCCGAAGAGGACGAGGAGCCAGCCAAGCCTGCTGCTGAGCCGACCACTAAGAACGCCGCCGGCAAGGAAGATTTGGAATCGAAGTGGGAACAAGCCTTCGCCGACGATGACGATGAAGATTTCCTCCTTGAGGACACTGGTGCCGACGGAAAGCCGGTTGACCCGGCTGCCTTCTTTGGAAGCGATGATGAAGGCTTCTTGGAAGATGAAGAGCCAACTCCTGCTCCGGCGCCTGTTGCCGCACGCCAGCCCTCAGGATCCAACCCCTATGTTCCTCAGAAGCAGGCAAACCAGCATGCGCCATCTCCATATGCTCCGAGCGCGCCAGCACCCGCTCCGGTCCAGGCTGCACCGATTCACCCTACTTCCGCTTACAATACCCCGGCTCCCGGAACAACTCCTATGGGGTCCGCTCCTCAATATGGCCGAGCCCCTCCAGTACGTCCTGAGATGCCAAAGGCACAGAGTTTCGCAGACAAGTCCAAGGGAGGCTATCACTCGCCATATGATCTCCCCACCGATCTTGTCACCAATGTGGTGAAGCCTCGGAAGCGGGCAAGCATGCAACAACTCTCCCTGGCGAACACTCTTCATGCCCCAGTTCAACCTCCCCCGCGAAGTGCCAGTGTTGGCATGCCTGGCCCTCCCACTAGGCTCACTCCTCCCTCCTCTAGCCATGGTCTGCCCAGCCAACACCCTCAGTCGCCCCCGAAACCTACGACGCCAGGACTCCAGCATCATGAGAACTTCTTCGAAGAGCTGCCCATGACTTCCAGGCCACGTCCGAGCTCAAGGACAAGTCACAGGGGAGCTTCGCCAGCTCGCCAGCCACCAATGACCCATGGGACGCATGTTCCTTCGCCGTTGATGCCTTCGGCGGCTGCAGTAGCAACTCAGATGGCACCTCCGCCTCTCCCTGCTATGGCCGTTACACCCAGCCAGGCTCCTAGCCAGCCGCCAGTTGCTCAACAGCCGGGGGCCAACCTGGTTGCTCCTGAGCGAGTCAGCCCCTATGCGGCTTTGGCCAATTCTGTCAACCATTTGCCTCCTCCAACTTCCAATGCTTCTCGATATTCTCCTGCTCCCACCCACGCCGGAAGCCACACAGCACCACCTGCTCCGGCAAACAGCCGTTACTCCCCCGCTCCCCCGGCTACGAAATCGCACGCATCATATGGCCCCGTATCTGCGTCTGCCGTTCCCGCACCGATGCTGCCTCATCAGCCACGAACTTCCAGCCCGTTGACACATTGCGAGAGTTCCGGATTCGAACCAAGACTCAACCGGGTTTCATCTCTTCCTCCCACGCGCGAGGTAGAGGAGGAGGATGATCAGCCTACTCAAACTAGATCTTTGAGTGCTACTCATGCTCCTGCCCCCTACAATGAGCCGAAGTACAACCCCGTGTCTCCTCCCAAGGTGCCCCGGCAGACGCCACCTCCCCCAAGCTATGCTTCACAGCTTACCCTCTCTCCTCCGAAGCAGTCGGGACCATATGCACCTATCGCTGCCCCAGCTGCGCCAGTTGCCTTCGTGCCACCTCCTCGAGCTCAGACGCAATCGCCAAGCACTTCATTTGGTCACAAGCAAGCCCAGAGATCGGCCGACTCGACGCGTCGCCCCTCATCCGCGCATTCGCATGGTTCTCCGGCTACGGCAAAGCCGTCGTACGCACCCTATGCTCCAGTGGCCCCCGCTGCACCGGCTGCTCCATCCGCCGCATTTGCTCCTCGCACTCGGGGCCAGTCTATTAACATTAACATGAACATGGTTGCGCCTACCGATGGGCGGGAGAATGATCCTCTTCAGCGATGGAGAGGTGTTCCCGTCATTTCTTGGGGCGTTGGTGGAACCGTCGTTACATCATTCCCCAAGAGCATCCCGCGGTATGGCATGAACCAGTCTGTGCCAATGATTGTGCGGACTCCTGGAGAAGTTAAGATTCAGAACGTGAAGGACATTGAGCCATTGCAGGATCACTTGGCCAAGTTCCCCGGTCCCCTTAGGGGCAAATCCATGAAGAAGGAAACCGTTACCTGGCTCAACACTGCTATCGAGGCGTTGGAAAAGGACCTGCCTGACCTGTCGTTCCATTCGCAGCTTTCTTTGGAGGTTAAGCGATCTATTGAGCGATTACTTCTCTGGAAGATCCTTCGCATCTTCATTGAACATGACGGTGTTCTGGAGGGTAACGCCGCTGCCGAAAAGGCTGTTCGACTGGTTCTTTCCCCAGGCACAAAGACTCCCACTGCCGATGACGACGCACTTTTCCCTACTGCCAGCAGCCTCGGTGGGCAGCTTGCCTCAGTCACCTCGATGCAGTCTGATGGCGCTGATGTCTCAACCATGGAGCAGATTCGGCATTACCTGCTTAGGGGTGATCGTGAGAAGGCTGTCTGGGCCCTGGTCGACAAGCGACTCTGGGGACATGCTATGCTCATCTCGCATACTGTAGAGGGAGACCTCTACAAGCGGGTGGCGCAGGAGTTCGTCCGCAAGGAAGTCAATTATCCTGGCCACCCCAATGAGTCTATGGCTGCTCTCTACAAGATCCTCTCTGGAAACTATGACGACTGTGTTGATGAGCTCGTCCCCGTGCATGCTCGAGCTGGCCTTCAGCTTGTGTCAACCAATGCGGGCCCAGGTCCTACCAAGGCTACTCTTGATGGATTGGACAAGTGGCGAGAGACCCTGTCTCTTGTCCTTAGCAACCGAAGTGCTGAAGACACCCAGGGCTTGAATGCTCTTGGTAGTCTTTTGTCCAGCTATGGCCGAGCTGAGGCAGCTCACATCTGCTTCATGTTTGGCCGCAGTGGATCCATCTTCGGAGGACTGGACGATCCCAATGCCCACTTTGTTCTCCTTGGAGCGGACCACCGACAGCAGGCAGACCAGTTTGCAAAGGAGACTGAGGCTCTCCAACTCAGTGAGGTGTACGAGTATGGACTGTCGCTTGCAGGTGGTGTTCATGCCGCCGCTGGAGCTCCTCATCTGGCGGCTTATAAGCTTCAGCATGCTATGGTCCTTGCTGAGTATGGCCACCGGGATAAGGCTCTGCAGTATTGCGATGCTATCCTGACAGCTATTCACTCTCAGACCAAGCGGTCGCCTTATCACCACCCCATTCTCGAGACCGCCGTCGAGGACTTCATGACACGATTGAAGCAGGCGCCGAAGGAAGATAGCGGTTCATGGATCTCGAAGCCTAGCATGAACAAGGTCTCGGACAGCATGTGGAACAGGTTCAACAAGTTTGTTGCGGGAGATGACAACGAGGAGAACGGAGCTGCTGGAGAGGCTGGACCATTTAACCGCCCCTCTGGCGAGTTCAGCCGGTCTCCCTCCGTTTCCAACTTTGACATCTATGCTCAACAGTCACCGAGTTTTGGCATGACCCCTGCCCAGCCGCCTCAGGCGCCCATGAGCGCGGCCGCATCCAGGTATGCCCCAGCTGCGGCTGCGGCTGGAGCTCCACCTGCTTCAGCGAACCCTTATTCTCCCACTTCGCAGTACACGCCTGGAAGAACTTCGATGGATCGGGCCTCTAATGAGTACCGTCGGAACTCATACGAGCCCGCCTATCCTGGCGCTCCTTCGTCCGCTCCGGCTGCTTCAGGTGACAGTTACGCTCCCCCAGTTCCTCAGCCTCAGCAGAACAATGTTGGTGTTGAACCCTCCGGCCTGGCCCCGGCGGCTCAAATTACGCAGGCGTACTCGCCGGCTGGCTACCAACCTTACGGAATGCCAACGCAGACCAACGACTCCACGGGTGACGATAACAAGTCTACAGAGCCCCCGCAACAAGGATTCCAGCCTCTGAGCTATGGTTACGAGCCCCCACAGATGAACTCGAACCCCCCAGAGCCTGAGACCCCAGGAAATGCAGGAGAGAACAACAGTGGTGGATATGAACCTCCTTCATTCCAGCCCTACAGCTACGAACCTCCATCCTATGAGCCGGACGCCGAGCCGACAGCTGAGGGAGATGAGGATACACCCAAGCCTAAGAAGAAGAGCTTCATGGATGACGACGACGACGATTTCCCCTCGATGAAGTCCAAGGAAAAGAGCAAGTCGGAGAAGGACCGCGAGAACGAGGAGATGTTCCGTAAGGCTGCTGAAGAAGATGGTAAGCAATCTACCCAGCATTATGGTAGCAACCTACTAACAGTTGTATAGCCAAGCGTGCCGCTGCTCAGCAGCCAGCCAAGAAGGGTTGGGGCTTCGGTGGATGGTTCGGAGGTAGCAAGAAGGCCGCCCTCGATGCTCCTTCACCTGGCGAATCATCGCCTGGAAAACCCATCCGTGCCAAGCTTGGTGAGGCCAGCAGTTTCGTGTACGACCCTGAACTCAAGCGATGGGTCAACAAGAAGCCTGGTGCTGAGAACACGCCTGCAAAGACCGCCACACCACCTCCTCCACGCGGCGGACCTCGATCTGTGTCTGGAACTCCTCCACCCCCCCCTGGAACTCCGCCACCTCTGGTTACCAGCAACAGTGCACCACCGCCGCTCATGCCTCCCAAGGTTCGTGCTGGTACGCCTGATCTGACAAGAACTGCTTCGACCGACAGCTTGGCACCGCCTCCTATGCTTCGGTCTGTCTCCAATACCAGCAACGGCCCACCAAGCCGGCCTACTACGAGCATGAGCAACGCCAGCAGCATCGACGATCTGCTCAGCGTCCAGCCACGCAAGGCCAGCGACAAGAAGAAGCCACGAAAGAGTGGCCGTTATGTCGACGTCATGGCAAAGTAAAAGAAGGAAAGAGTTGTAATTCAGGGCATCAAGCATTTGTACCGATCTCGGCATCGGTAAGCTGTGTCCAGGCGTTATTCGGGGGTTCATGTCTTGGATGAACCGATCTGTACTATAGACTATCGTGTGTTTTATCATACTCTCAGTGGCGCCGAGGGGAGACTGGGCCTTGGTGGCTGTAATACGCCAGTTGTACACTTGAGGGAGTGGAAGAGAAGGACTTTTGACTTGTAATATTTTGGATCAGCGTCAAGATTAGAGATGGCGGCTCGAGACACGGTTATGACTCGAACCCCGGTATCAGATACGGAACGATAATGCGTTGAAGATTCATTTCTACCAGTTTGTTTGATTGTGCATAATATGTGCCCTTCTACCCTTGCTCAAACGCCAACAATATCCTGCCCAACTCCACGAAAGTGACCCACGCACTGAGATGTGTTTTTGGAACAACTCCAACGCCGAAATCACGTCAAGATCCTTTCTCGATACTCAGATCAGACACTGTATGATTGAACATAGTACTGCTATTGTTAGCATGGGCTGGAAGCAAGTGAGGATATTTACAGGAAGACACTTACTGTCACGACAGAATCGTCTGCCGCAGCATCATCGTACTGGGGCACATATACATAGAGGATTAAAGCATGATCATCGGCAAAGCAAGCAATCACCCTTCCCTCTAGTCGACCAACACTTAGGACACGACTCCAGTCCTTGCCATCCACGCGAACAGTGGCCCAACGATCTGGGCCGTCCTCACGGAACTTGGTACTGGGGTGCTCTTCAACAGGACAGTCCAGCTGGGCAGGATCCAGCTCTGGGTTCTCCAAATTGGACCAGACGCTGCAAATGTCTGTGTTTTCCGTCGCCATGCGAAGACGCAAACCACCGTGCATGTTGGCGCTAAGCTCAAGCTTTGGTGATTTTGCGGTAGTAGAGGACCCAGAGCTGGAGGCCATGGCAAGCTTGGTGAAGCGATCCGAGATGGCCTTGAGCTGAAGGAGTGGTGGTAGTTGGATGTGCACATCAGGTTCACGCACCCGAGGTTGCATGATGGTCTCAACAGTCTCTGGATGGAGAACCCGCACGGGAATATCCTGCGTGATGATCTTTTCGTGCTCGCGTCTCAGAGAAGTTTCGAGGTTCTCAGCCTGGAACATGTCGTCATCATCAAAGGGATCATCTCCTCCGCCGGTACCCGAGGGCTTCGCAGCTCCTGGTGCATTGGAAGGATTGGCAGTAGTTGTTGTGATGGTCATGGATAGCACAGGCAAGCCCTCCTTCTTGGTTAGGCGGAGAGAGGCAGATATGCTGTTGAGGGCGGACTTGAGGGCGCGTTGGAGTGGTTGAAGGGGGAGCTCTAGGTTGATGGTGTTGCCTGCTTCTGCGGATTGGATGTGATATCCGTCAAAGATGAAGTCCATGGCAAGCGAGCTGGTAGCTGTTAGCGGATGCATTCTTTTGTCTACGACGAAGGCTGAGAAGACAAGACATTCGAAGGGGAGCACGTACGCCCAGACTTGCGATCCCATATCTGGGATGACGGTGAAGCGTGCCGTATCATCGCTCAAGCGCAGCCAGGCGATCTTCTCAAGAGAGCCGAGTGCAGCCGTGAGCTCTGGGAATGTTATGATCAGTAGGAAACAATGAGTCAATGAAAAGCGAGAGACAAACTTGCAAAGGTGCGAATGTTTTTCAGCTCCGTGCGGAACCGCATATTGAATTTAAGTTGTGGTGATGGAATGGAAGTGGTGGTGCTGAGGTTGTAAGTTGCAAGAGCACAGCTCGACGCCTGCCCCACCAAAGCTTCTAGAACCCCCCACCAACAACCTCCCGCCGACAACCACCTCTTCCTTTGTCTCCCAAACTTAACTTCAACCTGCGCCTACACCTTTATCTTCACGCATTTCCCGTCCAACATCGCCTTCCCTCTCCCGAAAGAACTCTTCTCCATCGACGCAAAACACCATGTCTCACATCTCGACGGCCCAGGCGGGCCTCGCAGCCGTCGAAGCCAAGAAATGGGACGAAGCCCTCCCGCTGCTGTCAAAGGCCCTCGCGACCTCCCCCAACCCAGCCTGGCTGATCGCCCGCTCCAAGGCCCTCGTCGGCAAGAACAGATACCAGGAGGCTCTCGACGACGCAAACCTCGCCTGGCACACCGCCTACGAACGCAACAAGCGACCCCTCCTCTCCGAGGCAAACTACCGCCGCGCCGTCGCTTACTTTCGCCTTGGGCAGTACGCCAACGCCGATGCCTGCTGTCTGTACGCCATTCGACTCATCAAAGGGTTTCCTGCTATTGAGAAGCAGGATCCCGTCAAGGCTCTGACCGATGCCGATGGCTTTTATACTGTGACTTCGGAGGATGCGCAGCGCGAGGCTAGAGAGGAGGCGGAGCAAGAGACAGCCAAGAGCAAGGGTGCCGAAGGGGGCGTGAACATGCTGGAGGGCCTGGATCTTGGACCCAAGAACAAGGAGGTCAGAGCTGCCAGTTCTCTGCGCTTCATGATCCTGGCCGCCATGGACAAGCTTGAGAAGGACAACCCGGCGCGAAAGCTCACCACGAGCGCGAGGCCTGAGCAGAAGGACCTCGCGGATCTGAAGCTCCAGGATACAAAGCCTGCAGAGGCCCCGGTCGCCAAACCTGTCATCCCCGCTGATACCCAGCCGAGACTCCAGGATTTCCAGAGCGATGCCACCATGTCGGTGTCCATCTTTTCCAAGGGCGTGAACAAGGAGAAGCTTCAGGTTGAGTTCAAGCCATTCTCGGTTCACCTCGATGCCATCATCTACCCCAACGGCGATACTCGGCCATTCGACCTTGAGCTCTGGGGCGAGATTGACCCTTCGGCCTCGAAGCACACTGTCACACCCAACAAGGTTGAGCTCAGCCTCCGAAAGAAGACTCCTGGAAAGTGGAAGACACTCAAGGGCGATGGAAACAAGCCCGCTGCACCAGCTGCGTGAGTAGTCTCCCTCGTTCATGTACTTGGATATGCTAACAATGGATAGGGCTGTCGAGTCCCTGAAGATATCCGAAAAGGCTCCAGAGCAGCCCAAGACCGAAGAGAAGCCAGAGTCTGCTCAGCCCACCGAGTCCAAGAAGGTTCCGGAGGCCTCCACTGCCGCTCACCAATACCCCTCTTCCTCTCGCGCCGGACCCAAGAACTGGGACACGCTGGGAGACGATGACGAAGCCGAGGAAGAGGGTGATGTCAACATCTTCTTCAAGAAGCTGTTCAAGGGCGCCACTCCTGAGCAGCAGCGCGCCATGATGAAGAGCTTCACCGAAAGCAACGGCACCAGCCTCAGCACCGACTGGAACGATGTTAAGGATCGTACCGTGGAGACTGTGCCACCTGAGGGTGTCGAGGCTAAGAAGTGGTCGTAAATGTCACGGTCTACACGGATGATGAGCAACGAATTTGTCTGTAATTTTTGAAAGTTTGGCGCATGGGGAAAAGTAGACGTCGGGAAAGTAACCGGCGTTTTTTTGTCATTGAGCTTTCATAGCCATGAATCAATCAGTCTACAACTACATCTTGTCGCTATGCCATGTCCTATACATCTCGCTTTGCTTTAAACGTTCAACAGGTCATAATGCTCCTGTCCCAATTGCGCAGCCCCCTTTGCCTTGAGATCCTCAACAGCACCGTCAACTTGTCCCTTGACCTTGTTGAACCACGGCGACGCCTTCAACTCTTTATCCTCAGCATCACGACTCCATTCCTTTCCACCGCGATACTCAGCTGCCAATCCCTCAGGGACATGCAACACACGGCTCACAAAGTCCTCGCGGGCAATGTACGCTCCCCTCAACCACCTCGATCCCCCACCGACATCAAACGCCTTCCTCCCGTGCATAACCCGCAAGTTATCAAAAAGCACACACTCTCCCGGCGCCATCTTCATCTCAAACATGGCATCTGGGTCATTAATCAACCCATCAAACAACCTCGCAGGCTCAAGCCACTCCCTCGCGTCAACATTCGCAAGCTGGAATCGGTCTTGGAAGGGGGGACTCCAGTACACGGCAGCCATGTTTCCATCCACGCCAACATCAAAGAGTGATCGCTTCTGACGGTAAAAGTAGCCGTGCTTCTCGTAGTGGTAGGGAATCCGCACGCGGGCGAGATTCTCCACGGCAGACGAGTTTTGCAGCCAGAGGAGTTTTCCAGCACGGAGACCATCGCTAAAGAGGGATTCTCCACCATTGCACGAGTTTTCGAGACAGTGAAGCAGCTGAATCGCAGGAGGACTCTCGAGATACAAGAGATCCTGGTGAAGACCGAGGTAACCGCTGGTGTAAGCGACGTTTTCAGCATCAGGTTTCGCACGAACGTCGAACGTGCGTCCGTAAAAGGTCTCCTTGATGCTGGTGATCCTTGTCGTGATGTCGACGATGGCGTTTTCGTCGTGAGGTACGTTTTTGAGGAATACGAGACCTAGGCTGGAGAGGTCGAGGAGTGTGTGCCAGAATGCGTCGCCGCCTTTGATGAACTCTGCGTAATCAATCTTGCGGATCCTAGACTCGATTGTCTGTGTGTCCCAGAATGTTCTTCCTGTCTTGGGATATACGGCGTCCTGTCGGGGATACGGGAGTCTCTCGACGTCGCGATGTCCGAGGGCTGTCTCGATTGACTTCCAGGGGAGAACCATTTCGTGACCACCCTCGGCGAGACGGGGGATATCGTTGCTGAACGAGATACCCACGCCAGCTTCATCTAGTCGAATATCTTGAATGGCGATGTCGGTGGGAATATCCGTCGTCGCAAAACTCTTTTGTCCAGACGCAGGATCAGTGCACTTGGGACAAGTACAACTATCCCTCAAAACAACAGAGTCAAGCCTCGTCCATCCTCCACTCTTCCGATCCTCAATCTGTATGAACCTATCCCCGCTCGTCACAGTGACGCCCCTGTCCGCGCCATCCAGCACAGTCCTGGCCTCAAAGGCAGGAGGTGTGTCGAAGCTCTTGGTGGTGATGCTCCGGAGCTTGAAGCTGTGATTCTGCCCATGAGCACTTGCTAGGGGATGAAGTCTTTGAAGAGTGACAAGACTGCGACGAGGGGCAAGACTTGAGCCGGCGACTCTTCTGAGGACTTGACGAGAGAACATGGCGTAGTAGTCTTTATGGTTAACTCTAGGTGACGAACCGCGCTCGAGTTGGAACCAGTCCTTTATAAGAAGTAAAGAAAAAGCAGTTCACCGTTATCAATCACATCTATGAAACCACCCCATCCAAACCATCATCGTACCTCGGCCAAAAGGGACGCAAAAGAGCTCCATGTGGGGTTCCTTCGGCCAAACCCCGCGTTTCTTGGACCCGTCGATAGCCTCAATCAGAAGCAAAAAAAAAAGGAGTGAGCTCCGGACCCGGGATGAGATCCTCGGATGATGTTGAGGCTTACGGCTTGCAGCTCTAGAGACAAATCACGGATCATGCTGGCAGCAGGGCAGAGCAGCATGTCAAAGAGTCAAGCCTGGGGAAACTCGGTTATGTATGGCAAACGGCAATTGCATATCCAATCATGATACTTTGACGCCCTCCAAAGGGACTTTTCGGTCGGCTGTTGTTTTTGAACTACATATCATACAGGCAAGGTAAAATGCAACCTAAAGCTCCACCAACGCCTTTTACCTTGTCATCATGTCAAAGATCCCGCCCTTTGTCCGATACATCTGTCCATAGTCCACGTGTACACATTCATACATAGCTAGCCTATCTGGCTGCTTGATCCGGTAGATTGTCTACCTGTTTCGATTGCTCGACCATCGCTTCACCATCACCTCTCTAACCTTGTACATCTTGAAAGCCTCGGCGATACCCTTGTCCAGAGCCTCTTCAAACTTGGAAGGAGGTGGCACATCCACGTAGACCAGCACAAGGCTCTTGGTAACGTGGGAGAGAACTCGAACGGTTCCATGCAGCCACTGCCAGGACTTTTGAGGGTTCTTCTTCCCAGACTCCTTCCATTGAGGATCCGAGTACGACGGAATGACAATCAAGCCAAACTCGGCGTGGTCAAACACCGGGCCTCGGGTGTAGAGCAACCAGTCCACACCAAACTTGATGCCCCCGCGTGGCACCCATCCCAATGACCTGAAGTGGTGGTAGACAGCATAGTGGACGAGAAAGTTGTCGTCGGGCTGCAGGGCGGGATCCTCCGGCTCGACGCGGGGTGGGAAGTAAGAGTATTGCCGAAACAGCCTCAAAAGCTCCATTGAAGACAATTGGCTACCTGAGGTAGGGTCGTTGACTGTCAATGCGCCCAGACCGAAGCTGAGGAAGAAGGCTTCCTCAGGCATCAGCTGGAGGTGTTCCATGTTCTTAATCACGCGTTCCTCGCCAGAGCCAGATGCCTCTTCGGCAGTGGTCGCATTCCCGTTTAGCGAGACAGACGCTGCGGCATTAACATCCGCCAACCCGTTCTGCTTCGCATTCGCGGCTGCGTGTTGGGGGCTAGGGGGGTCGCCAAGCCGGAAGGTTGTTGATTCGACATTGGGCGAAAACCGAACACTCTTCCGTCGCTTCAGCGGCTTCGAGTCGTCTGATTGGGTCGACAGGCTCGAGCTCGACACGCGAGTGTTAATAGAAATCTTGCCATTGGTAGCAGCCCCGTTCGACCCATTGGTGGACGAGTGCTCATCCGGGAACAGGGCGTCTCCATTAATAGCATTACCATTGGCAAGGCTGTCAGAAGCCGCCGCTGTAGCAAGAGCAAGGTCCGCCGGAGAATTCGGGAGAGCCAAAAGCGCTCCCGGGCTAACCGGTGAGGCATAGACGGGTAGAGGCGTAGGGATGGAGATCGGCTTGATGGCCTTGGGCTGCGCAATCTCGGTTGGCTCCTCGACCCGCGATTCTCGCTCCTTGGCTTCACGGGCTTTGGCCTTTCGAGCTTCAGCTTCCTGAGCTTCCTCGAGTCTCGTTTGACGAATAGCCTCTTGTTCAAGGCGAGCGCGTTCCCACTTGGCGCGCATACGCTCTTCTCGTCTCTGTACGGTCATGATCTCGCTGACGTGAGCATCCGCGAGACCTTGCCTGACCTTTTCACGCTTCAGCCAGTTCGGCTCACTTCTACTAAGACTACCCTTTCCATAGAAGCCTTGCTCCCACAGGGCTCTAGTAGAGACTTCATCCGTGATGTGGACCGAAGCCGTAGCAGGAGACCACACTCCAAGATGCACAGCAGCCGGTTCCGCCTTTGGCGGAGACCAGAGCTGGCCTAACCAAGCGTATGCGACATGGAAGAAGGATACGGGGTTGTTTGGATAAAAGGTCGGGAGAGGAAATGTTCGGATCGGCGCTGGAAGGGCGTAGATCTGATGCAGTGAAGGTCCTCGCTTCTGGGATTGCTGGGGTGCAGCAGGATCCGAGGTGGGCGGGGTACCGACAGGCTCTTTGGTTGATGATTGAATCTCAGCCATTTCTCGCCGGTGTCATCTTGGTCTGTGGAACTGTCAGCGCGAGTCTCGGATCGTGATGAACGAGTCAAGCAGATTGATGACAGCGTGTTGCTCAGATACCGTTGTAGTCTATAAATCAAGGCGTTCACAGAGGCCAAATGAATGGATCCTCTTAGCACAATGAAAGGTGTCATCATCGCAACAGGGTCCGCAAGGCTTCTGAAGAAGCCTGGGCAAGGGCTTATGCAGGAGAAGACGAGAGAAACTCGACATGAGAGTCAAAAGAGAATGCCTACCTGTCTAGGACATCGCCCTGGCGGGACACTGGCTGAGGATCAATCCTCGTGGCCATTCACAGCGGCGCACTGTTCAACCTCTAGAGGGAACAATGGCGAACGCCTTGTGTGTGAAGCCGGGGCGTCGAAGCGAAGAGTGCTTCGTGGGAAGATGTTGTTTTGTGGTTTGTTGAGAAGATGATGGATGGGAGGAAATTAATTTCGGGCGGCTGAAAAGTCGAGGTTTTCTTGAATTGGAGCTCCCCACTTTGATGCCTCGTGCGCAAGGCGTCAGGCTACGGGGCGGGCTGCTAGGAAATGCCCGAGGAGTGCCGAAGGAAAAAATCACTCCGGCAAAGGATCCAATGGCTTGAGATGTTCAGCAGAGAATGTCTTTATGTAGCTTTATTCATTGCATTTTTAATATTATTATTTTTTTTGCCTTATTAGACCGACCTTGCAGCAGCGGCAATCCTTCTCCTTCACTAGGTAGCGCTCGAATTTGAATAAAATTCATATCGGTATAAAATATGGATACAAGTTATGGGAGCTTTTACCATGCATAATAGTAGAGCGCAATTTCCCGGCCCGGATGGACTCTGCAGTCAGCATCTTGCCAGCCACAGAAGCGTCTCCCATTTCAATTGCACAGGTCAGTACCGGAACTAGAGGCATAAGCCCTCTTAAATGCCACCACCATTACTGAAGCATTAGAATAAGGACTGGTTGTTTCTTATGTATTTTTATTTTATTGTTTTCTTAGTCTTGCTATGCTCTTATAGCTCCTTTTAGCTACGCCTAAGCTACTATGGGTGACCAGCTAGGTACCTAGGTATGCTGTGCTCCTCTGACGTGAAAGAGCCTGTCCTTGCACATAATTTCTATGGGGCGAGCATCACCCGCCCGCGCAGCATGTACCACTCTCCCTCGACAACTTGCTCTCGACAACACTCAACACCCATGAGCTTGGTACCTGGTCAAATCAAGCCATGGATTCCTGGAGAGACATCTTTGCGCTCGGCTGGCTCATCCTAGCCGGCGTCGTCGTTCTAATAGTCTGCATAGGATTGCGCTCAATGTAAATCGCCGTTCACTACCTACCCTTAGCTCTAGCTGACACGCAGCAGCTCCAGAAACTTCAACCACCCCCCAGGTCCTCCAGTCTCTCCTGGTCTCGGCCAAAACGCGCCGCATGTCACGATAATTCGACCAGTCAAGGGCGTCGAACCCAGACTCTACGATTGCATCGCCGCCTCGTTCCGCCAGGCTTACCCCCAAGACAAGATCTCGATCCGCCTTTGCCTCGAAGATGACAGCGACCCGGCGTACCCGATCCTCCAGAAGGTCATCGAGGACTTTCCTACATTCGACGCGCGTATTCTGTTCGAGAGGGATGATTCCGTGCTGGGCGAGACGATCAACATGGGCCCCAATCCCAAGATTCGCAATCTGAGCCGAGCGTACCGAGAGGCCAAGGGAGACATCATCTGGATTGCTGACTGTAACGTCTGGATGGGCAAGGATGTCCTAGGACGCATGGTGGACAAGCTCATGGGCTATAAGTTGGGCGGCGGCTCGAAACCATACAAGTTTGTTCACCAACTGCCCATCGTTGTTGACCTAGTCGACTACTCGAGACCCCTTGCAGCGGATGGCCAAGCTCTGCTGGCCTCTTCATCTGAAGAGGGCTTTGCTTCGGATCCCATTGTTGATGAGGACTCGGGAGAGGCGCCAACAGTCTGGTCCCAGGGTGGAGGGCGTCTCGACGAGATGTTCATGGCCACGTCACACTCCAAGTTCTACAGCGCTATCAACACTGTCGGCGTTGCACCTTGCGCTGTTGGGAAGAGCAATATGTTTCGCAAATCTCAACTGGACCATGCCACTGATCCCATTCTAAACCCCAGCCTACCTCAAGACCAGAACCTACCAACCGGCGTCGACTTTTTCTCTCACAACATTTGCGAAGACCACATGATCGGCGACCTATTATGGAACACCCACTTTCCCGGCTTCAGAAAACATGGGCTTGTCTGGGGTGACCTTGCTGTACAGCCCATGTCTGGAATGTCAGTTGCTGCGTACGCTGCAAGGCGGTGTCGGTGGCTGAGGGCTCGAAAGTATACTGTACTTTCAGCAACCCTACTCGAGCCGTTTACAGAATCTTTCCTCTTTTCCACATATCTTTCATATGGTATTACAACCTTGACCTATTTCAACGAAGCATGGGGCATTCCTCAGACTTGGAAGGCAATGGCAATCACTTGGCTCCTCTCGATCATGATCTGGATGATTGTGGACTGGTTCAACTTTAGCTGCTTGCACTCTGGTAACACCATCGAGACAGACGAGCACACACCCTGCTTCGCCAAGGGCTTTGCCTCTTCAGAAGGTCTTCCAAGCAGGCGGTTCTCAGAGTTTGTGCCAGCATGGATTGGACGAGAAGCCCTGGCGTTTCCCATTTGGGCATGGGCCGTCCTGTGCGGAAACACGGTGAATTGGCGAGGCAAGGAATTTTACATTCGCTTTGACACGACAGTGTATGCAGTCGACTCTGAGGAACGCACTAGGGATGTCAGGACACCAGAGTTGGAGAGGGGAACGTCACGAAACAAGCATCGGGTTGATTAGACGAGACGATGAGAACATGAATGCTATCAGCATGGGTTTAAAAGAGGAGGAATCAGCGAATAATGAGATATAAAACGGCATGATCATGGACATGATAGATAGAACAGCGGATAAAAGACGTTGGATAAGACAAGAATAGAAGCTTGACTTTTAATGTAGCTACCAAACATAGTTCCAGAGCTGTGCCTGAGCATATCGACGGATATCATGAGATTCAAGAAGCAAGATACTCACTGACTTCAGGTCTCTTGGAGCTCAGATTGATCAGATTCCACAACCCAGCCAAACGTTGCCTGAGGTCGTCGTCCCCAAAGCATGGGTTCTGCGGGCGACTTGCAAGTCTTGACGGGCCTTTGAGTCATGACAGGCTATAGCCAAGTGCTATTACTCACACTGCATGCGATCCGGGCGTCGACGTCTTCTATCATTACCAGAAGCACACAATTTGGCTAGTCCACGGTGTATGTGCCATTTCCAACCATCATGCAGCCTCTGACCCTATGCCCCAGATCCTGCTGAAACCTCCAAGCTGTGAGATCCCAACAGACATTTACGCAAGGCTTCCTGTATCTCTTGTATCTTTTCTCTATCTCTAAGATTATCATTATATCATCTAACAAGCAAAATGCTCATAAATCTATCCGCTCTTCTCATAGACAAAAGCATCCAGCTCATCATACGTCTTCTCCAAATCGTCGTTGACGAGGATCTTGTCAAACTTGGCCGACTCGGCCCAGGCGAGCTCGTCCTTGGCCCGAGCGAGACGCTGCTGGATGCTCTCCTCGGTCTCGGTGCCGCGGCCTCGCAGGCGCTTCTCGAGCTCCTCGTTGTCGGGGGGTGCGACGAAGACGTAGCGAGCGTCGATGCTCGAAGCCTTGACCTGCTTGACGCCCTCCATCTCGATGTCGAGGACTACGACTCGACCCTTGGCTGTCTGCTCTTCGATCGTCGCCTTGCTCGTACCGTAGAGGTTGCTTCCGAACTGAGCGCTGTTGACACAAAACGTCAGTGTATACTCCTCTACCCCAGGTTCTTGGACTTACTGCTCGACAAATCCGTCGTTGGCGATCAACTCCCGGAAAGCCTCCTTGGTGACAAAGTGGTACTCAACACCATCAGTCTCGCCATTTCGAGGACCTCGAGTCGTGTGCGACACGGACAGGGTGAAGATGTCGGGGTGGCGGCTGAAGAGAAGCTTGATCAGCGTGCCCTTGCCGACACCGCTGGGGCCGCAGATGACGAGGGGTCGACGGTCGGAGGGAGAAGCCATTGTGAAGAAGCGCCTGAATAATTAGAGAGGAGTCAAAGGGAGTATAGGGTTTGTATTTACCTTGGGGTTTGAAAGACGGGGAATTGCTTGACGGCAAAGGTTGTGTTGCGCTTCACACAACCTGGAAACCACCGCATTTGTTGTTTTGTTGTTTTGGATCTTTATTCCGCCTTTAGCCTTTTCTTGCACATGATTGGCCTTTTGCTGGACGGTAGACATGCACGTGACTTGATCGAGTCAGGTACGGTCTGACTCAACGGTCTCTTGCCTGCCTGGTGCAGATACTATACTTGAAGGTTCTTGAGATTGAGTGCTCTTATTAGCCTAGGCAGTTAGGTTGATATCTTAGATATCGTGATTGTGTCGAATTCGAACTTGCTCGAGAACTGTCCTGCGTCGGTAAGGAACGTCGTTTAGCTCCCTACCAGGTGCTCTCAAGCTTGCAGCGCAGAACCGCGGAATGGCGAAACTATGAGCGTTTAATATTAGAAAAGAGGTTTAATTATCGATACTAAATAGATTTACATTCACTATTCGACCCATGCTCTACACTTCTCCAGAGCTTCTTCCCTTTGAACAGTCCCATAACTTGAGTGTTAGCGGACTCCCCTACCCTGAACCAGACCCCCGCACAGTGCGGAGAATGCGGGGCACCTGCGCACACAGTCCCCTCACCTCGTCGCAAAATTTCGAGGCGATCCATGAAAACATCACCAAGCACAACCCTCAAGATGGCGCCCAAACTCACAGAAGAAGAGATTGATGATCTCATCTACTTTGCTCGAGCCGGAGAGCAGCAGGACCTGACCGAGACCATCAAGTCTCTGGCCGAGCGGGAGAAGGCTGACCCCGCCGAGATTGTG
This sequence comes from Ascodesmis sphaerospora, assembly GCA_027569015.1. Classification (NCBI taxonomy): domain Eukaryota; kingdom Fungi; phylum Ascomycota; class Pezizomycetes; order Pezizales; family Ascodesmidaceae; genus Ascodesmis; species Ascodesmis sphaerospora. The sequence continues at coordinate 1,692,095 of JAPPUR010000006.1, forward strand.
GCTGCTGCTCAAGATGAAGCCAAGGCTACTCCTCTGCATATGGCAGCGGGAAATGGACATTTAGGTATGCGGGTTTTGGGTTTCCTTTGAATTATAGTCAATTCGAACGAATACCACAGGATCTTGGGTCACTTCTAACTAACAATCCCATAGAAATCGTCAGACAACTCATCCAATACTTTGACAGCCGGCCAAAGGAACAGAAGCAAGCCTTCCTGGACGAGGCAAACGAGCACGGCAACACAGGTCTCCACTGGGCAGCCCTGGGTGGACATCTCGACACAGTCAAGCTGCTTATGGAGCAGGGTGCATCCCCTGCGCTGGCAAACGAGCGGGACTATGTCCCCCTCGATCTTGCTCTCTTCAACAAGAAGGAGGCAGTGTCTGATTACTTTTTGGCCTCGATTCGTTCTATGGAGGAGGAGAATAAGGAGGAGGGTCTGAAGGAGGAGGGTACCAAGGGAGAGAGTTCCAAGGAGGCTGTGGATAGCAAGGATAAGGACGTTGAGATGACTTAGAGCCAAACTACCACTATGAGTTTTGGAGACTGACTTATGAGGAAAGGATGGAAAAAAAGATGATAGAACATCAAGAGGAAAGGAAGGACCATTTGGGATAAAAAGGGATGGGGAAATGTTTGATGACAGGGACTCAGAGGTGCTTGCACATCAACATTGACAAAAACAAGGAGTTACAGGTAGAGGGAAACATGATACTTTGAAAACATATGAAAACTCGAGTGCCAAAACGCCTTAATGGAGAGCGTCTGATATTCGTTTAGATCCAGTGGAATATCAAAGGGGTGAAATGACAGGCGCGGTGGTCCTGGGCTCTTCTCTGGCAAGCTATGGGCTTCGTCTTTCGGGTCAGCCTAGATGAATTCTTTCAGCTATTATTAAAGGCTTAACATCCTTCTATGGGTAACCGCCGACGCTCAAAGAGTCAAAGGATTGGTTACTCAGGGGTTCAATGAGACAAGCCGCCCACTTGCCCCAGAGGATTGAGGTCTTGGAAGCCTACAGAACAACTATATTGTCAATAAGGCTAAAAATAACGGAGAGTGAGAGAATTTAAGGCCCTCTGGCGATATGACCAAATCATTTTGAGATTGGTTAACTCTGCTTGGGCCATTGCTTGGGGAGATTTGCTGCCTGCAGATGCTCTCACAACATTGCAGCCTTCTCCTATATGAGAAGAAAATAGTGCGTTTGAAGATTCATAGTATTTCAAACAGATCTTCTCTATATGCTATGTAATTACCATTGTTGAATGGTTCATGGAAAAAAACCCTCGACGTTTGAACGGGCTGCCATGGACGAGGGGAAATACAAACAGAGCACAGGCTATCTTCTGCAAATACCTGGATGAATTCATCTCCCACGCTAAAATCAGAAAAACAGAGCTGAACAGTACACTGGGTATGATTTCATCAAACTCTGCTCTCTATCAAGGTGACCCATCGCCTTTTCACGCATCCATTTCCCACCACATATCGCTTGCCTCGAAATCCCAACAACCGTTTTCACAAAGAAACCAAAGCTCGTCAAGATGTGCAAACTTCTGGAAATCGAGTATTCCTGCTCCCACGGAACCAAGCGCCACCGCCAGAGAATCGATGCCCTCTGCAGCTGCGATAACCCTCTGGCCTGCATGGTCGGTGATATGCAGCTCGGCGACCACCACAAGACGAAGATCCAAGATTTGAGCGAAGAGAACTTTAAAGTCGTCAAGGTTGACGGTGTCTGCGACGAGTGCGCGCAAAAGATGGCTCTGGAGATCCAGGAAAAGGACAGGATGTTTGGGGAACTCGAGACCAGCCTCGAGGAAATCAACAAAGACCTGAGCATGCTCGCCCTCGCAGGCCCAGCCAACGGAAAAGAAGCCAAGAGACACAAACTGCATCGCCGAGGAGTCACGACCACCAAGATCCAGTACACGCCTAACGACTGGGACTTGATCTGCGCCCACGGATCATGCCAGGGACGCGTCACCTTCTCCATCGACGGACGCCGCGGCCGGTTCTGCCAGAAGCACACCTGCGCAGCTCAAGACTGGGGATGCATCTCTGGTGCTGCGGCCAAGCTCAACAGCCCGCCGTTTTCCATCTACTGCTACGTTCACACGTGTACCAAGGCGGGATGCGGCATGAGGATCGCTCACGACTCGGCCATCTACTGCTGCACCCACAACCACATCCCTGATCTTGTTCGTTAGACGGAGAAGAGGGAGCTGGCACCTGGGATTCTCCATGTAGAGGTAATGGATATTATACGCTTTGATGGCCTACCCCTGACAGACTGATAGATCTGAGTGGACGATAGCGACGAGGGGCAGATGGGCTGCTTCTTCCTTGAGAAGCCAAGGTTAGTAAGTGCCTATTATTCTCGAGATGTAGACATACCTCTGACAAGAAGATAGATACCTAATTTGCGACTGTCATCTCCAAGAAAGCTCAGATACGTCCGAAGAGTATGGGGGTATTTTGCCCTAAAGGTAGTCATAAAGTACTCTAATATTAATCAAATAATACAAATTGTACAGTAAAGGTATCTGAGGAGTCAGAGCTAAACCTGGTCCCTTTGGTGTTACGTTTACGCTGCTCCTCTTGACATCGGAAGACCACTGCCGACAGCGTCAATAGTCAAAGAGACGAGAAATTGCAATAGACTCTGCCGCAAGTTGACCCGTAAACATGCTACGGATGATGGTCCTCTTGAAAGATACGCAATCCCCAGCAGCATAGATGCCCTTCTCCGTCGTTTCCATACTCGAAGGATCCACCTTGATCAGTCCTCCATCCGTGAGTCGTATATGCAGATCCTGAACAAAGTCCAGGTCCAGTTTGCCCGTGGGCAAGTGGAACATGAAGGAATGCTTGGAATCCTTGCCGTCGGCGAAAAAGACGACGATCTTGTGCGACTGAGCGTAACCCTTGCTGCTCTTGCGGCTCCGGACCTCAATGGGGTGTAGCTTGGAGATCCTCCGGTTGTCAACCCTGACCTTTTTCTGCAACTCTGACGTGACCTCGTACAAGAGGTGTCGTGAGATGTCATCTGATAGCTTGAGGTTGTGGTTGGTGTAGATGGTGACTCTGTTTGTGTAGTGGAGGGCCATTCGGGCTAGGTGCATGGCGGCAAGGACCGAGCCGGAGGCATCTGTGGCCAGTACGGCTGATGACCACGCTCCCATGTTGCCTTTGCTTCCGTCTGATAGGGGATCGTTGAAGCTGTAGACGTCTCGTTAGTTGTCGCAGGAGAATGGATAGGGGAATGAAATGGGGAACGAAAAAGAGGTGTCGTTCGTCTTGACTTACAGAACCTTCCTCCATACATCCTTGTACCCCGGAATATTTGGGTACGTTATCTCATAACCAGGAGCCAAGAGTATTCTCCTCGCGCGGACCCTCCTCCCTTCAGCCTCAACCACGAAATGCCCATGACGTCCAGGCTTGGTACGTTTGATGTTGAAGACGTCGCCGATAAAGTGGTTCACATTGTTGTAACCATCGAAGCTCTTTAGCATGAAGGGCCTCAATTTGTCAGGACCTCTCATTTCGTCAGGAATAGGCATCCTCGTGAGCCATGTGCCGTTGTCCAGGGCTCCGTTGCCCCTGTCGAGTACGGCGACGCGTAGCTGCTGCTGAGCGAGGCTGACGGCGGCTGCGATACCCGCTGGACCGGCCCCGATGATGCAGGCGTCGTACATACGCGACCTGACGACTGTCGCGAAGAAGAAGAGAACGACGCTGGTGATTAACATGTTGGGTGTGACTGAGGTTGATTCTGTGCTTTGACGTGCCCGATACCTGCCGTTATTGACAAAAAATATCAAGACATGCTTGGTCCATAATGAAGAGACGTGTACTTAACTTAAATTTTCTCTCTTGAATATGCGAACGTTTGCAGAGTGGGTTTCATCTGTAACTACCTGCCGGATAACAACGGTCGTTGATAGCAACCTCATGGCACGGGACAGAAGAACGGTAGAAATGGCTACCTAAATCCTCTCAGGGATTGAAAGTAAATTGACATAAAATATCGTAAAATAAGTAAAAAGATGTTCTAACAAAAGGATAAAGACTTTATCAACTACCATCACTTTCTGTGTCACTTCTGCCTGCTCCGTGATGTGTTCAACACTACCTCTCGTCCTCAACAAAGGAAATCGCAACTTTGACTATGTAACTCATCAGATCAAGCCACGCCGATAACTATCCGAGATATTTTCTTAAGATTATTTGTAACCGTCCATCCCCCCGGATTCTCTCCATCACGGACTCCTATTCGGGGCCCACCCTGTTAGTGTCCGACCATTCGGCGGCCGAGAGGACGGACCCGGATACATTCACGGTGACATTTCGGTGACCGACCAAAGAACAGCGGACCGAATGACCAAACAACCCTCTTGTCCCTCCATATTTTTGAGTTTTTATAAAACCGGCTTCTTCCTGTATCCTCCAGATCAAATCCATCGCTCTAGTTTGACATTTTGCCAAGACTTTTTTATTCTCCACTGCTGAGATGGATCACGACGGACCCATGGAGGAGATCCCCCACAGCCATCATCACCACCATCACCTTCAATATCATACTCATCATCACCATCATGGACCTCCTCATGATTCTGATATGACACTCGGAGAGCAGAACAAGGCTCACTTTAAGTATGTGCCTATATATACCCGGTTAATCATGATGTTAACTTGTCCAGCAATGTGGCTCCCGCTGTGTTTCAGTGGCCTTGGATCGCGGAACTGTGCAATCAGATCACAAGGGAGCTCCGTGCAAACATTGACTGGATTGGAATTCAACCTCCGTCAACTAGACCAACCAAAATCTTGGATTACGCCTGTGGAAACGGCGTTGCGTCTCGAGTACGTGTCGCACTAACGCCAAGTCCTTGATCAGCACTGACATGAACAGGCTCTAGCACCATTCGTTTCCAGTGTCCGAGGCATAGACATCTCCTCCGGCATGGTGGAGCAGTACAACGACATGGCCTTGAAAGGAGGCTTCTCACCTGAAAAAGTCAAGGCAGTCCAAGGAGATCTAGTCGACCCAAAATCAACGCCCTCTCCCGAGCTCAACTCGCCCGAATTTTTCAACTTTGACCTAATCATCATGTGCATGGCACTCCACCACGTCGAGGACCACGAAAACATGATTGCAAAACTCTCGGAGCGGCTTAGACAAGGTGGAGTGTTGATCATTGTCGACTGGGTCGCCATCTCGGAGAGCAACTGCCCAGACGCCCCTCGAGCAAAGGCCTTGTCAAATCACACCATGACGCGGATGGGGTTTACTGAAAACGATGTAAAGGAGGCTTACGACAAAGCTGGCCTGGAGGACTGGGCTTGGAAGTGGGCTTCGACGAGGTCTCAGGTACCAAAGGAGATTGGAGGAGAACAGCAGCTTTTCTTCTCCCGTGGACGGAAGCCAGCCTAGAAGAGAATTTCCTTGATTCGGGGTTTATTTTATACACGATATTGGTTAGAAGAATGCGAGTTAAAGCGTTTTACTATTTTAGAAGGTGAATATCAACATAGCGCATCGCCGCGTATCAGAGACACGGACGAGAGGAATATACTGAAGCGAAAGATCACGTGGTAACTGCAAAAAATAAAATAGGTGGAATTGAATCAAGGACTCTGGGTTGTTAAAAAAGATTACGCCAGTACCTTCACCATCGGACAATGGAGTTGGCAACTCGGCCGAGGCAGCCCCCTCGATAGGGTCTGCCAAAATTGAGTACATATAGGTATGAGGAGCAAATAATGCCACGCTATGGGAAAATCTTTAGGTTTCTATGGCTACAGAAGCTTAACTTTATCTTAGGTTTACGGTGTTTTGCAGTATTGGGTTTTGATGCTGCCGTGTGTCTCAAAGTGTGTTCTTTGATCCTGTGCCTGACTATGTCATTGATTAAAGTAGATGGTTAATAGAAGCAGAACCCTTACACCGGGCTAAATTAGCCCTCCGGATCAGCTGGGCCACTCAGATTCGGCTTGAAGGGAGTCAAAGTGACATTAAGGGGCCTCTCGCGACGAAATTTAAATAATGAAAAGCGATACAAGTATCTTTATTCGTCAGCTTTCAAGGTCTAGTATTAGCCTATCAGCCCTCTGCTCGAGTGCAGAGTATGATTGGGCTACCAATGACTTGCACCCCTCCAACCCCTGGCACCTACACTCCCCCGCCAAGTTCCGGACTATTTCCACACAGTTCTTTACCTCCTTGGAGACTATCCTCTTTACGATTGCAACCTGTTCCTCGGGATCCACCTCGAATACCCCAAATTTCACGCTTGACAAGTTCCCGCAGGTCTGTGAGCTAGGCTCGCTTCCCCATCCTTGGGATTTGACCGCCTCCTCGAATGAGTAAATGATGAGCTCCAAAGCGGAGACTACGAGTATCCCGCCACTCCGATAGCTAGAGTATTCGCTTGTGGTTATGATCTTGCCGAGACTGGTCATGTAGGCTCGGTTGGTCTGAAGTATCTCATCCAAAGCCCGAGATTTCGACCGTGTTTGTGTTTCCAGGGACTCGAGCATGGTAGATAGTTCTGAAATTACCGAAGTAGTTTGAGGCTCCGGGCTCCATTGCTCTTTGGGAGGCGAGTCTGATGTGCTTGGAGAAAGCCAGGTAGAGTCTGGGCTGAGGGGTAGGATGTCGGCTTGTCTTAGACAAGGGAGTATGGATTCGATTTCAGAGTAGGGGCCGTACACGTTATTATTTTTGAATTCAACAGCCGGATACTGTGACTGAGGACTGTCGTTCCTGATTTGGTCAAGGGTGTGGTCGTACGGATGCTGAGCTGAGGGATCGTCGTAACAACCAGGGCTGCTGATGGCGAGCTTGCATGGGTCCAGGCAGTCTTGATCACCGCAGGAAACCGATCTCGATAGAGGATGAAGACATTCAACCGAGGTGTCATCATCTGTGTTGTGAGCCCTGCCATTGCACTTCTGCCTCCGCCTTTTCTTGGTCATTCTACCCACGAGCGAAACCTCGTACGTGCAAGTCATGTCTGACTGTAGACATCTTTTGCATCCCGTCTTTTCTCCCGTGCACCGGACCTAAGAAGAGTTAGCGGGATGGACTACTTTAGGGAAGATATGGTCTCACCTTGGCGGCGTGACAAGATGTGCACGCAGATCGCATACGAGGGGGCTTTCCTCCAGGCATGTTGGACATGGGTCTAACATAAGTAGATCTGTTTGACCTACAACTTTACCGAGTATCAATGAAGCGTCCGAATATTGAAAAGAGGCAAAATCTTTAGTCTCCTGACCCAAGATTGAGCATGTGCTGACTTTCCCGCCATTCTCCCTCCAAGCCAGCTCGACGAGGCCATCAAGGTCCTCAAAGCCTGGATCCAGTAGGAGAGACCCAAGACGGGCAACCCTTGTCAACCTACCATCAGCCTCGAAAAGATCCGACCTATCAGCGGCAGAGGATAATAAATCATGGCTTCTCGCTGGAGCTAGACTGCTATTGAGTTAGTGGGTGATTGCTGTTGATGTCAGTTGTTTTGTTTCAAGTGTGGTTGCTGGGTATTTCCATGTTTGTTTTCAATTGACTCTTTTCGCATAACCAGCCACCTGATATTTAACAATTCGCGCGTCTTACGTTTGCTGAGCCATGATTTCTTGGTTTGCTAACAGGGGTAGACGCAATGTTGCCAAGCTAAATGGACAAAGGTCGTTTGCTGGGCGTAAAACCACCAATAAATGACTCACGATCCTCCCCATAACTACAAATCTGGCCTCTTTCTCTGATCCTGGCTAGGCAATCGTGAATCGAAAAATCGCGACAACTTGTTTGGGAATTTTTGGGGCGCAGCGGATCCATTTTGGTTTGTTTGATCGCACTTTTTGAGAACACGTCGTTCATTCAAGCCTCGCTTGAATAACGAGGAGCGTCATGAATTGTAGGCACCAGAATTTGTTTAACAGAAGCCACGTATTGGAGGATGAAGTGCGAGTATATAGAATCGTGAGATGTTCTTTGTATTTCGATGCCTTAGCTTAAATCATTCGAAAGCTCAACATCAATCATCACATCTATTCAGTTCATTGTGTTCTAACAACCTGTCCATCAAAGAATCAAAATTTCCACGCTCATAGGCACCCCAAGCTTCAGTATGTTCAAACTCAAATCTAGTCATGATTACCACCGTCTGATAAATGCAGGATCCCAAGATGAAGCTACAAGTTCTTGTTGCCGCTGCTCTTCCGGTGGTGGCCATGGCCGCCGGGCACCCTCCAGGCGACAAGGAAAAGTGTGGACGCCTTGGTGTCAAGGAATGGGACCCTAAGAATTTGCCTGAAGGCTACAAGCTAGAGGACATCAAGAAGTGTGCTGAACATCCCATCGAAGTTGGTTACTATTGGGGCTTTGGCGAGCATTAGCATTAGCCTGATTGGGTTCCTGTTAACTTGTCGTTTACTTGTAAGCGACCTGTGGCGGCTGAGGTGGCGGTAAACTAGGAATTAGTTGTATAGAGGGCAGAGAGGCAAGCGTCAAAGAACAAACGTAGGCTCTAAGGATACGTCAAGTTTGTCTGTTCGTGCCTGAAGAAGGGTTTTGTATCCGTTCGAGGTTTTTCCCTTCTCTATACTAATATACGTCTTTCCATCCCAAGTATAACGAAAATGGACAGCTGGGCCACTTATCTCACAACTTTGAGGTCATGCTAAGCTTTTGAGAGAGTTTTAACTTTTCCTCTAATGATGATTTGGTGGATGCGGGTTAACGAGAGATGATATATGCTTCGTCCAGTGAAATAGATGACAACTATAATACTAACATTTACATAGGCGATTACCACTGACGTATGCTGATCTGATAAGCAACATTAGCTGTTAGTATTAGAACCAATCAAACTTTGAATCTTATTTGCACCCTTCACTGCACACATGCACGTGCTCTTCACGCACCGTCCGATCGAGCCTGATGTCAAGGCATTCCACGAACGTGGGCCGTTGACTTTAAATTGGGCAAAGCTATTTAAATTCTATTTGTTCATCCAACAATGTGCCTAGAAGATGCTGCTACCTTATTTGAACCCCTTCTTCAATGTGCCAAAGCTCAGAGTCGGCTTATAGTTGGCCTCCTCCTTGGCGCCAAAATCCCAAACAGTGTAGAACTTTGTGAGAATATCCTTTCCAACTAGTGTGAGTCCCTCATAGTCACCCTCGTCAAATGGAGGCCAGCAGTACTTCTCCTCCATGGCAAAGCCCGGCAAGGCAAGCTGGTCTCCGGTCAAGGTCACAACAGATGGGTTCCGGGCGTTGGCGTCTCCGAAAGAAAACGAGACCGACCAGGTAGAGTTGAAGTCTTTGCATAGAGGTCGGTAACCGTCTTCCATGATGGCGGTCCAGTTCATGCCGATGGACTCGTAGACGGCTTCGATCTGTCCCTTGGGGAGGGAGGTTCTTCCGGCACCTGTGTCAAAGACGACTCGTCCGGCGTTGAGGTCTGTCGTCTTCTTGACCTTCTTGCCGTTGACGGTTCGTGAACCGGTGGCTGAGTTGACGACGGAAGCCCAGACGTCGTATTTTCCATCGGTAGGGACGATGGGCACCTTGACCAGCTTGCCGTCAGTGTAGGTAGATGCCTTGGAGGCACCAAGCGTCAAACGACCCTTGCCGACGCCATCAGTGGTGTCACTCGCCGGACCGTAGTAGAGGCCGAACTTGGGAGCGTCCAATTTGGGCACCAGCGTGTACATGATGGTGTCGGCAGCTCCGACAGTGATGGAGTTGAAGGCCAATCCAAAGAATCCCTCGCCAGGAATGTTGCCCCATGACGATTGGCTGGCGGCGATGAACGACTGGTTCCAGGAAACCTGGCCAGACTTGAAGACGTCGTTGGCGATGAGACCAGCGGTGGTACCACCAAAGTACTCAATCTCGCCCCATCTGCCAGTCAGCTTTCCGGTGGTTGAGTTGTCCACATTGTATCCAGTCCTCTTGTAACTAGGAAATGTCAGCGAAGACACATTAGATATGCTTCCGTATACTTACCCGCTAAAGTTGGTGCATTCTTCGGCACAGTTTTGGTCGACAATCCAAGAGGTTGCGCTTCCAGTGTCGAACAGCAAACGATATGTCGTGGCGGGCGTTCCAACGTCGAACTCTACGAGATCCTATGACTCTATGAGCAGAGGACATCTTCTTGGTTTGCTGTACTTACGTAGCTGTTGTGGTGGACGATGGGCAGGTCAATAACTGCAGCCGAAGACAAGCCCGAGGCTAAGGACGTAGCCAGAAGAAAGTTTCGAAATGCCATGATGTTGCAGTCTTCTCTGGATAGCTAGGCTGTCACCCAATGAGGAACTGGGTGAAGTGAAAGACAGACAGACAGCCCCGAATTTATATGCTCACTCCTTGCCCCTTACGAATCACGAAAACCTTAAATCATTCCGCCTTCTAGAAAATCAGTTCCGTTGTACCTAGTCCTTGGACCTATCGGAGATGCTCGTTTGAAACGTCTAAGCGGAAGAATTTGGGAATACGAGGGTCATGGGTCCAAAGTGCCAATGCGAGCGGGACTATCACGTCATGGTTAATACGAACAGACCAGGGTAAGTGACCGTCTTTTTATAGACGATCTATGCTACAAGGAGCATATAGGCCGTTCGGTACTGTTATGGGTTGAGGATGATCTAGCCCCTTTAGAGGCGAGTACGAGTAACATCGGGTTCATACTCGTACTTAAGCTTAATACAAGACCACAACATGATCCAGCAGTCTTTTAAACTTGCTGAGGACAACACTTCAATATGGAACTCAAAGGGCTTCTGGCAGCTCTCTTTGCTGCATCCTCGCTTTCCTTGGGTCTTGCTCAACAGCAATGCGGTTCCGTCAGACCAGCTCGCGAAGCCGTCAAGGCTGCACGTGCTATGCGAGCTGCGCAGAGAGCCGAGGCAAGCCATGATCAACCTTCAACTCTCTCAAAGCGGGCCGAGGGCTTGATCATCTCGACTTACCTTCACGTGGTTGAGAGCGAAGCCCAGGCTGGCTTTGTCACGGACCAGATGCTCGCCGACCAAGTAAGTCATGACATAACAAACAGTGATTAATAGCTTACACCTCAAAGATGAAAGTCTTGAACGAGACGTTCGCGCCACATAGGATTCAGTTCGTCGTCAAGGATGTGACGCACACTGTCAACGATAAATGGGCGTCGGTTACTCGATTTAGAGAAAAGGACCTGGCTCTTCGTCAGGGAAACTATGACGACCTCAACATTTATTTTGAGACAGGACTCATGACCGAGGGTTCTGTCACAGGTATCTGCAGCTGGCCTGTCGAAGATCCCGTCAACACGGGCATCAACGGCACCTCCTGGGCCGTGTACGACGGCTGCCATGTGAGCCCAGGCACGATGCCAGGAGGACCAGGCGTTCCATGGATTTCGACAGAGGACAACAAGGGCAAGACTGCGACTCACGAAGTCGGACACTGGTTCGGCCTGTTTCACGTTTTTGACGGCTTCAGCTGCACGGGTGATGGTGATTTTATCGATGACACGCCTGCAACGTTGAGTGCCACGGTGGGCTGCCCTGTTGGACAAGATTCATGCCCTGATCAGCCTGGTCTGGATCCGATTCACAATTACATGGACTATAGTAGCCATGATTGGTAGGTTGACTTTGTCATTGTTTTCGAACTGGTGCTGATCTGAAGTAGCTTGCACGAGTTCACCCCACTACAGGAAGAGCGCATGTATAGGACGTTTGAGACTCTGAGGAAGGGAAGAAAGTTTGACCTTGCTTGAGCAGGGTATCCTGTTGATTCTTTACTTTGGTAGATACTCATCTCAAGACTTTACTCTACCAGCCAGTTGTAAGGGCTCGGGTAACAGCATCCGAAAGCGTCTCCAGCTCAGAATCCTTCAACTCAATGCTCTCGTTATCTGTCTTTTCATAAAGAGTTCCACCCTCCGACCAGATACGTCGAAGAGTGTAAGAAACGGCACTTGGATTTCCTTCACTCCATGCTTTTTGCTCCGCATCCTTGAGCTCTTGAAGAGTGTAACTTGTGGTAGTCCACGGCTCTCCGCCGGTCTGCTTTTCAAATTCGGCCAGAATGTCCTTGGAGGTAACAACAAAGGATTGGACTTTGAGTGCTTTGTTGAAAGATGCCTCAGGGTGGCGGAGGGCAGCAACTGCGGCTTTCCCGACGCTGAAAGGGGTCAGTCATGTTTGATGCGCGCATGAACAAAGGACAAACTCACTCAGGCATTGTGGTGAAGCCAATCTTGCCTTCACCGTTATCAATGAGAACGGCCTTCTTGTTGGTAATATCAAAGCCTCCCGCCTCGACAGCCTTAGGCGACAAGGTAAAGTACATGTCGGCGTACGGTCCAGTGACCAGATACGTGTACTTGAGACGCTTCACATTCTCCTTGATGTACTTGCGGACCTTGAGCTTGAGCTGGTGAGGCTTCTCAGTGGCACTCTGAGGGCCGTATTCGATATCTGTGCCGTACTCGGAGGGGAAGAACCACTTTACAGAGGATGACTCCTCGGCAAGTCGGATGAGGTCGATTTGGGTCTCGAGGACGTTTCGGCCCACGGCGCTGATGACGGTGTCGACACCCTCGTAGGCATTCTTGACGTCCTGCTCGTTTCTCACATCTCCCGTGATAATATTGACACCCTTTGACTTGAGCTCGCCAATAAAATCAGCCTTCCTGGTGACCGTATCCTCAGAAGTAAAGATGCTGATCTTGGGAAACGAAGGCTTGGCGTTGACAATATGGTTGGTAATGTACTTGCCAATAGAGCCAGTAGCCCCAAAAATGAGGATGCTAGAAGCCTTGAAAGAAGCCATTTTTGTCGCACGATTATTTTATCAAGGGCTGAAGTTGGAGTTTTATATCGCAAGAGGTTGAGGGGAAGGGCGTTATTGACAAATCCAAGTCTCGTACTCCGTTAGATCGGGTATGGATCCCGAGCGGGGTCATTCAAGCACGAGATGTTTGGGTGAATTGATGAAATGGGAGAAAGCCCCAGTTTATTCACGGCGTAATTATCGCTATGCCATGCATGAATTGCATCACCGTTCTATATATCGATAGGAGAAATGATGAGTAACTGAGTGCAAGCCTAAACAGGATGATTTAGCTGCTCATTCATTTGGTCAATTTCTGATTTATTGCTTCATATATCGTAGATGCAAACGAAATGATAGCCATCGTTTGCAGGGAAATGAAATCGCAACTGATTCAGTAATTGAGAGGAAACAGATGCACTTGAAAACCCTGATAAATTACCTTGATTCAGCTCGAGTCACCAACTGGCAATACTACGGTCAAGTGCATGCACAGGCTCTAGCGGGTTTTCTAGACTTGAGAATATGTACTTTGTTTTTACATGTTATGGATATTGCTGCAGGGTGGCGACAAGAAAACATCGGTTACTATTACTAGACTTTCATTCACATTCTGTCTTAGCATGACTCCTAGACGTGGCCTAGTGTTTAAGACAACCTTAGAAGCCAGGACAAGCCAACTAATCACAAGAACTATACAGAAAAAGGCAAGTTCATAAGACTAGAGGATTGGTGAATTCGTGATTCTATAAGCGGTGCCCCGACAGTGCCCTGGCAGTGCACTACCAACTATCATCGTCACCATCCTATCTCATAAATGGCCTTGGTGCGATGGCAACATGTTCTGGATGTCTCAGGAATACCATCCAGTATGTACGAGACGAACAATCCATGCTCTCCATATCGAATCCGAACGTGATATCGGCCTCACTTTCTGTAGCCTCTGTCCAAACTGTTCCTCTGGGATTTCATTTTGCATGTTAAGTAACTCGTCATTTACCGGCCTATCGTGTTTACCCTTGGTATTTTATTTACTAAACCCAATGACAGGATCAAGCGCTTTACAACCGAATGTTCTGTTCTCGGTGGTCTGCACAATACCTTTGTACATAAGCACACCAAGGCTTCAGTAGAGCGTGAACAATAACTTCTTGAAATTCAACCTGTCCAGTTCATCCCTACAAACAGTGGCTACAAATAGCCCTCGCTTCCATCGTCCTGTTTGCAGCTCTCAAATCTCTCCATCCTACTTCCCCTAAGAACTCTGGTGAGTAAACCTGACCTCTAACCCAACCAACCAAGCCAAAAACCAAACAAATTGGCCACAACGCAATGGATTCCGCTAGCCTCGTCCTCTTTCGCAATTCGCTGCTCTACAAGGACGTGAAGCAAGGCCTTGAAAACCTCATCCTGACAAAGATCACTGATAGCCTTAGACCGCCCAACGACGATGAAGACCCCGATATTCGATTCTACATCTACGGCGGTCTCCCCGAGCGTCCCCGGGACGCATGCTGGTGCACAGACAATCCTAGCTGGGCATGCGAGAGTAGCGAGCTTTGCCCGCAGCAGCCCTGTCCTGTCCTCGGGCAGAACATGAGTCTTGGTGTCTGTGAGCGTAGTCACAGCAATGGACACCCCTGTGATGACAGAGACTGTTTTAATCCACGGTTCGAGGTGACGACCTACTTCCAAAGCATCTTGAAGCCTATCTCGAACTTCCCTCGACCAGCCTGGAGAGACAGAGTAGTCGCCCAGGTCGGAAGCTTCGACGTTCCTTTCACCACGTATGACAAGTTTGTCGACGCGGTGTGCCTCCTGATAGAGGATCTTCACGACCCTTTTGAGGCTGAGAACGAAGGTTGGAACCCTCATGTTCACGGCATCATTGGCTGGCATGATCGATCTGTTGAGAGCAACATAGACGAGTTGATGAACGAGGCCATCAAGGCTCAGACGGACCGTCGTGAGGAGGAATATTTGCAGGAGACGAGAAGTACTTACAATGAGTAGTGAACGCACTGGAGGTTAACAAAAGGCTTGATTGTTATTGTGGTCAAAGGAAGAAGTATCCTTAGTCAAGCCCTAGCACTAGTCACGGCGTTATGAATTCTACTATACACGGCGAATTAAATTATGGTTTACTCTATTGAATGATGTGTTCAAGAATCGAGTCCCATGACTCAAGAGAAGTCCAAGTCAGCCGATTCAAAATTCCAACAGCATGCTGTCATACCAAGTCTTGTGGAACCACGGTGAACTCGCCTCCGCTGCTTGCCTTCCGTTAGGCATACTCGACAATCATCGAGGATATTGAAGATGCAGTCCATGACAGACTATTCCAGAAAAAGGAATTGTTTCATGGAAGTAATCAGACTCGATGATCCCGTCTAGTGGTCACTATCAACTCTCCTCTCGCCGTCTCATGTCGCATTTAGCTATCAGGCGCTGCTAATAAGGCCTTGATACACTCAGTAGTGCGAGACCTTTGGGATTCTAAGGGAACTTGATCGATTCATACACTAAATAAAGGTCAAGTTTAACCGCGAGTTGATGAATAAGAGTCATCTCTCAAATTAAAGTTGCCTCGTAGAAATACCCTTTCGTGAAGCTGCCACCCCCCGACACTTAATCAATGGCCATAGCGTAGACAGGCTTCCCTCACTGATTCACATATTACACTCGTTTACTCTTTCTCGCTGAGGTGTAAAGTGGAATGATCAACAAGACTTGTCACGATCCGTGGAGAGTTGACAATACTTGACTGTCAGACAGTGTTGTTAGTCACGACAGACAGCACGTACAAAAGGCCCCTTGAAACCCCTACCTGCCGCTCCCAGCAATTTCCACACAACCAATAACAGAATCTCCAGTAAGTAAACTCTCAAAACCTATTCGTCAATCATGGACCCCGCTGCCAAAGCCCTCTTCCTCGAGTCCCCCCTTTACAAGGACCTCAAGACAGCCTTCCACCTCATCATCGAGAGAAGGATCGGATGCTCTCATGACTTCAGAGAGAATGAAGTTCTGAAACCGTACTACTTCGTCGCCGGCCTTCCCAAACCGCGCCGTGGAGGCTGTTGGTGCGCCGCCAAGAATGACAGTGAACAGTGCAGCGATATCGAGTCATGTCCCTGCAAGCCGCGACCCTTTATGGACGTCAACATGTACCTCGCCTCCTGTCGCCGTGATCACGACAAGGAAGGGAAATGCGTCGGGAGGCACGGCGCCACGAGGGATTGCTTTAACCCACGGAACTTGGCAGAACCCTACTTTCGTGACATCCTGTCCCGTCGGTCGGAGCCCCAAACACCCTGGCCACAGGAATGGAAAGAAGGATTGGCAAAGACTTTTTGCTGCTATACAGCTCCTGGAGAAATGGACCCACGCTTTGCCAACGCGGTATACGCCTTGATTGACGACATGGTCGACCCCTTCAAGGCGGGTAATGCAGGATGGCTGCCTCATATCCACGGCGTACTGGGATGGTATGGTCAGACAGCCGAATCCTGCATCCTATGGATGACGTACCGTATGTGTTTAGCTAGGGAGGATCGCTATGATTTGGAGCACTCGGAATCTGAAGGTGAGTGAGGGCGTCGAAAGAATCGGGAGACTGGGGACTTGGAGAAAACATTTGGGCATCGAGCAAAAGTCTGCATTGCTATTCTAGGCCAAAGGAAATAGGAATAATTCTACCTGCGTTGCAATACTCAAGTTCCGGTGTATCATCGCAAAGCCAAACTCATAAAGTCATCAAAGAAACCTCCATAACACCTCACAGGGAGTGACCCTCGACCCGAAGGACAGTCCGAAGGTGCTCAAACGACAACCTCTGTCCCTTGTGGCAAGCCAGAAGATTAGCCGTCTTGAGCACGTTCTTGATCTGGCGACCATTGAGCTCCAGGCCAGCCAGAGCCTTAGTCTCATCATCAGTGATGTCGTGGGCAGCTCCTCCAGCGACCTTGGCGTCGAGGCTGACGGCACGGTTGAGGAAACCCCGCCAGACAGCCTCGCGGGAGGATCGGTCGAGGGGAGGGTACTCGAGGGACATGTGGATTCGGCTCTGGAAGGCGGAATCCATGTTCTTCACGCGGTTAGTCGTGAGGAAGAGAATGCCCTCATAGTACTCGAGCGTTCGCAGGAAGATGGACACGATTCGGTTGCGCTCAATATCGTGGGGAGATCGAGCCTCGAGAAAGACGTCACACTCGTCCAGCAAGAGGACAGCATTCCAGTTAGCCACCATCTCCAGGATACGGCCAAGGTTCTCCTCGATATCGTAGGCATCACTGCCGAGATCACCGGCGCTCATGATGTACAGAGGCACCTTCATCTCCTCGGCCACCGACTCAGCGGTCAGAGTCTTGCCGATACCGGGACCACCAGAGAGCAGCATGATGATACCCTTGCCCTTGCCCGAGATGATGTCGTCAAACACGTTCTTGTACTTGACCTGGCTCTCAGCGAAAGCGAGAATAAGGTCCTTCTGGTCCTTGGGAAGGACAAGAGACTCAAAGGCCTGGTCGTTGAACTTGACCTCAGAGACGTCATCAATGAAGAACTCCATCCATCGCTTGTTCTTAAGCGAGTAACCCCTCACCATGGGGTATGTCATGAGGAGCTCGTCCTCGGTCAGAGGAGGACGCTGGGGAGCGGCATTCGGCTCGGCGTCCTTGTCGTCGTCGTCGTCGCTGAAGTTGTCGCTGGTGTGGATGGGGTTGAGCCAGACAGTGTGGTCGGGGTTCAACTTCTCCCAGTTGGCGCCATCAATGACAATGCGCGACTGAACAGTCTCCTTTCGACTCTTTTCAGAGTTGACATGCCAGACGGCGGTGCCGTTGTACGACTTGTAGCAGTAGCCACCAAGCTCATCAAACTTGCGACCACGCTCCGTCAACAGTGCCTTGGCGCCATCGAGGCGAGGATGATACTCGAGAGGATAGCAGGAAAGCTCCGAGAATGGCACGGTGCCAAAGAACTCGGGGATCCTCAGGGTGAGGTCAGTCCAACCCATGTACTTGCCATCCCAGTCAATGATCTTGCACTGCAAGATGTAGAATGTGACGCCGCAGTTGTTCTTCCCAAAGTGACCCGAGTTGAACTTGACAGCCACAGGCTTGCCTTTCTCAGAGCCCCAGACGGTGCAGCCGGGAGGGAAGAGAGTCCAGATATGCTCAAAAGCAACAGCCCTGTTCTTGAAGTAATCCTCTCGAAGCTGGATAATCTCACCGAGCTCCTCCTTCATGATGTTGTACAGCAGAGTGACATGCTCGCGAGTGGCCTCATCGTAGGCCTTGTCATCTTTGGCTGCGGAAAACTTGTCCCAGCGGTGAACGAAGCACTCAAAGGGAGCGTGAAACTTGAGTCGGGAGACACCGCAAAATACGCCAGGGTACCCGTCGAACACCTTGCCGAGGGCGCGCTTTAGGTAGGGGGACTGAACGACGAGACTGTCGATGACGAGGGGTTTGTTGGAGTCGGCCTCCTTGGGCTTCACTTTGTGGGTGTTAGCAGGTTTAGAGGCATGCTGGTGGGTGTAGACTTACTCTTCCGGATAATGACGGCGTACTTCTGAGTCTCCTCATTCTCAGCCGCCTCCTCAAGATCTGTGGGATACTTGTCTGTCCATGATCGATCACCGTGCTCGTCGTACTTGGCGTAGAGATCCTTGGTGTCTGCCAGAAGGCCAACCATGACCTTTTTCTTCTCTTCCTCCTTCTTCTCCTCGTCGCCATCCTTCTTGTCTTCGTCCTTCTTCTCCTCTGACTTGTCTTTGCTGATGTTAACCAATGATGTTGTTTGAGGTGTCGAATATTCTGGCTTACCATCTGTGGACTCTGTCTTTGTCTCCGTCTTCTCCTCCTTGACCTCAGGCTCGGTCTCAGCTGGGGTCACGATGACCACCGACGAGTCGTCGCCGCTCTTTGTTGACTCCATGGTGTCTGACATGATGTGCCAAAAGGTATGTGTCCCTCAAAGCTTTATGAAGGGGAATGGTGGCTTTAGTGTGGCTTTATAAGTGGCCACAGTCAAGGTTTGTTGAGTTGAATGAAGATGAAGAGTCTCCTCCTTCGACTCTATTGAGGCCCTTTATAAACTTCAAAACAACAAGCTGATTCACTTTTCCAGCAGGCTGCAGCAATCCATCTCGCCTCACGGCATGTTACTCATCCGCATCTAGCTCGCTGACCATCAGCAAAGACCCGTCCTCGTAACGAATCTGCCGTATGAGGCGGAACAGGACCCCTGCATTTCACAGCCCAGGCAGAGGGGCAAACAGGGCTTAGGCAGCCCCGCGGATAGGCATCAAAGCTATCCATAGGGCGACGATTTACGACGGGATCTCGAGAAGGACTCTGATTGGCTTGGTTGGTTTGGAGGCATTGGGGGCCTAAGATTTTAGAGATTTCGTGAATGGTTTGCACGTTGTTTGTAGGCGAGGAGTCATCGGGGAGGTGATCTTTGGCCTGGGCATTGCCGGCGCTAAACTTGATTAGGCAACGAGCTGGCAAGCTTCCCTGCACTGAGCTGAGACTGAGCCACAATCAACTTGGCTCCCTCACTATCAGAGGCTATTCTAGGCTTCGAGAGATGGGTAGAATGGATGAGGGAGAATTGTCGTGGGTGAATGTTCATGGTTGATATGGATGTCATCAATATTCAGTCGTGACAACTCATCCTGATGCCAACATTGAGTGCCTCTGTATGGACGTGTCTACAGGTTCCCGCCAGAGAGTATGCTAGCAGCCGCCTTCTTAACGGCAGCCTGCGCAACCAGAAAAAGACTTGGCCCAACACTGATCCTAGCAACTCCAATCCTCGCCAACTCAGCCGTAGACAACGCATCTGCCGTTCCGTGCGCAAGTTTGACCGCGACCCGCCCGTTCAGCTCCTTCACCAGCGTCTCCACCCATGCCGTCCGCAGCCCTCTCCCAGAACCACCCCAGTAAAACACCGTTGTAGCCCCCGCGTCCAGATACGCCTTGCCGCGGGCGATGGCCTCATTTATCGTGTCAGCCTCATTGAGACCTGTGTCGAAGTGGAACATGTCGCAGCGGGCATTGACAACAAAGTCTGGGCACCCTGCATCTGCGGCAGATTGGAGGGCTGTCTTGAGACGTTGGACTTGCTCATCAACAGGGTAAAAGGCACCCGTGGCAGGGATGGTATCCTCAATATTGGCGCCTACAACTCCAATTTCGACAGCTCTCTTGACAGTCGCAGCAATCTGATCTCCATACCCATCCTGCAGATCAGCCGAGAGCGGGATGCCGGCAGCCTTGCAGAGCGTAGCGATCTTGGCGACGGCGTCAAAGTTCTGTTCCAGGGTGAGCTCCTCGTCCTTGATGCCTAGCGAGGCAGCAATGGCCCAGGATGCGGTGGCGAGTGCCTTGACTGGCTTTGATGCATCGTCGTTTAGCGAGACGACCGTGTTGAAAGAGGCTACGTCCCAGACGTTGGGGAAGACGATGGGGGTGGATGGCTTATGGAGAGCCTTGAGCTGTTTGGCAAAGTCGTTGGTCATGGCGAGTTCGTAGTGGGTTACTTTAATTGAGTTGAGAATGGTTAGCTACAAAGAAAGAGATGGCATTTATAGGTTGAGATCCATCCTGTTGAGTCAGAGTTATAGTGTTGCTGTCAATGTGTCCAATGTGAAGGGCGCGCGGGGCAATTGAACTCCGATGGTGCCCAGCTAAAGCCGAGAACAGCCATGACGTCTCAACACCAAACGAAGCATCGCGAGAGTGGATAGATGCATTCAACCCTTAAAATGGTAGCTAGTTCTCTTATTAAACAGCGGGAAGCGAGGTTGTATCCAGTTGCTCTGGGTAGCTGCATTCATGACTCTTTCGCCGTGGATCCTGGAGAACGGCATGTGTGGGGAGCCCTAGTTTGAACGGCAAAATAGCGCGATGTTGCAATCGCTTGGTCAATTCCGATTTTATAAAGACCTCGTATTAAGTCCAAGTTGAACCATATCTCAAAACCTTTACCTTTATTGAGTCCTTACGTTACGAAAATGCCGCTCCAGCTACGCGAAGCCCGGTCGGAAGACATCCACGCTATGCGCAATGTCTACTACTCCGCCTTCGGGGATACCATCATCGGAGGACACGTCTTCATGAAGAATATTGAAGCTTCGGATCGCTTCTGGGACGCTTCGTTTAAAGACGAGCTTGCGGATTCTACCTGCCAACTCCTTGTCGTCACCAACAAGGACACGCCTGACTCGACGGAGGAAATTATCGCTTTTGCAAAATGGTGTCTCCCTGGGGCTTCAATCGACGATCCGCCACCCGTCGAAGCTTGGCCAAGCCACGGAGAACTCGCCGTCGACTTCTTTGGAACCATGACAAGAGGGCACCGCAAATACATGGGCGACAGGCTACACTGGTACCTCGAGTGCATTGGGACACACAAGGATTGGAGAGGCAAGGGAGCGGCGGGTTTACTCATGCGCTGGGGTCTTGAGCGAGCGGACGCAGACAAGCTCCCATGTTTCCTCGAGGCGACTCCCAAGGGGAAGCCAATTTATGAGAGGTTCGGGTTCAGGACGTTGGCTGAGGAGGTGTTTGAGTGGCCGCAGGGAACATCTGTGGAGGCGTACATGGAGCGTGATGCAAAGACGGACACTGTGACGAACGGAGAACAAGGGAGCGGTTAAAGAAGAAATTAGAACAAAGAGGATGTTTGGTCAGAAACGTCTTTGTGTGACTGAATAGCAAGCACGAAAAGAGATAAATTACCGGTTTGTGACTCTGGCACGGAAATCTTACCAAAGTCATCTTTTCAACACTACCGAACCCGAGAAGCGACAGTACGCGAGATGGTATACAATGTGCACCTGCGAATACCGACGTTTCGCCTGCGGCCACGAGCGCAAGCGACGCTACATCAACTGCTCGACAGGAGACGACATGACCGACAGCTCCGAGAGCGCGTGCGGCTCCGTTGACTTTACCGTCGTCTACACGCGAGGGTCGTGCCGCGAGGTTGGATGCAAGTACCTCGAGTGCATGGTCAAGGGGTGGGCGTGCTGCAGGTGCGACAAGGGACCCAACGAGGGACACGTCTGCAGGCAGGACACGACGCCGTGGCGATGGGATTATACAGAGTGCAAGCATCGGTTCTGCCATGGGTGTAGACCTTGGAGGGAGTTTGAGAGGGAGAAGGCGATGGCCAAGAAGGATGCTGAAGGGAAATCACCGCGGAGAGAGGTCATTCGGAGGGGAATACATGCGATTACTGGAGGTCTGATCAAGGGTGGAGGCTCTGCTAGACATTGGTAGAGGCTGGGTTGGGGTAGTACAGTCGAAGCAATTAAACTGATAATGATAACGGGCTATCTATCAACTCGGCCGAGAAAGACGGACCTGTCGATCCGGAAGTCTCCCTCGGTATTTTGTGGGCTGCCTCGTGGTGGTGGCGTGATGACGGTAGTTGAAAGATAAACCGGGGAATATCAAGACCCCGAGATCACGACATGCCGGGATCTTCGGAAGACGAGGGTCTACCGTAATCGTAAAGAAGTTGACAGTTTTCGAAACATGTTTAAAACGTTGCGAGACCGCCAACTCATCAAGCATTGTCACAATCATGGCTTTGCTTTGCTGCGCCATTGCTCTTTGATGACGTGGGACCAAAACTTTTTGCATGACGTTTTCACTCTAATCCTTGGCCCACTCAAATTTTCTGTGATCTTCACTCTCTTCGTGGGCGGCAACTGCGCACAAGACACCTGCATATCTCGGTCACCGATCAGGTATAGATCGGGGGCAAACAAATCCTCAGCAATCGATCCGGTTTTTTTAAAGAATCTCTTTTGACAAGTTGTCGCGTGACTTGCCCCTTTTCCAAGCTGACATTACAATTCTTACTCCTTTTTCCCCTTTTTGTTTTGAAGCTTTAAAATTAACACCTAAGGGAGAGACTGAAATTCAGCGAATGGTTTTGTCACCTTTTTGCATGTGAAGAGAATCTCCGTCATAGCGCATCCTTGACGACTTGTCTCACGTACGTCACCAAACGATCACTGGCAGAGCCAAGCAAAGCGAGCCTCGGCCCATTATTTGTTGTCAATTTTTATCTTTGGCTTCTTTTTTCTCCCCTTTAACGTCGTTTTCCTTTCATTTTTCTGCTGTGCTTGTTACATTCCTTTCTTGACATTGGATCGCTTTGTTTTCTTTCCGTCGCTCCATTAATCAGGAGCCTGACCTCCCTGGATATTTAATTCAACATCACCTTTGCCTATTCGCGATTTGAACCTTTGCAATGGATCCTTCACCAACTTCCAAGATGGCCTCGTACTTTGCGCGTCTGAGTCCTGTGCCCGCCTTTCCCGAATACACTGGACCTTACAAGGTCGGAACCGTCGATGTCGAGATCCCCGTGTCTGAGCTTCAGGCTCCTTCACCTGCCCCCGAGGGCGCCGACAACATCCACACAATTCAGTACCGCATGTTTTACCCGGCCGTCTCGGAATCTGATGAGAAGCGCATTGGCTGGTTGCCTACTCCTCAGCGACAGCATCTTGTCGCATACACCAAGTTCCTTGGAATTGGCCCCATGCTGGCGGAATTTCTCTCGTGAGTATTCCTCTGTATGCGCCGCAATTGCTCCCTAACTGATTGCATGTAGTTTTCTTCCGCGACACCTCCATTATACAACGATCCCCGTCCACAAGAATGCGACTCTCAACGATGCGACGACCGAGAATAAGCGATGGCCGACCATAATCTTCTCCCACGGACTGGGCGGAAGCCGAAACTCCTACTCATACATTGCAGGCTCGCTCGCCTCGCACGGAATTGTCGTCATTTGCCCCGAGCACCGCGACGGCAGCGCTGTCGCTTCTTTCGTTCGAATCCCCGAGACCCGAAACGGAACCGTCACTTCGAATGGCCGAATCGAGATCCCCTACCAGAAGATTTCCCATGACGTTTGCCCCGAAGTGTATCTCGCACGCGAGGCTCAGCTTAGAATTCGATGCTGGGAGATGGGATTGCTTCACGAAGCTGTTCTTGCGCTTGATCGAGGAACTCCCTATACCAACCTGAACCGATCGACCCCCAGTCTCGATCAATTCGTGGGCAAGCTCAACATCCACGAGCCTGGTAGCATCATCTTCGCGGGCCATAGCTTTGGCGCAGCTACCATCACTCAATTCCTCAAGAGCACATACTACGCCAGCGTTCCCGAAGTCGCCGCCATGGAGAAGCCACTCTTCACTCCAACTGATGATAGCGAAATCCGACGACAGATTTCGGAAAAGACTCTCACCATGCTGCTCGACATGTGGTGCTTCCCTCTGATGGCTCCCAACTCGGCACCGCTGTTCAACCTGCCTCTACCCGTCTACGCCGACAAGGCCACGGCCCCCGGAGGCAAGGCTATCTTGGCCGTCGAGTCGGAGCATTTCTTCAAGTGGAAGGAGCATCTTAATGTCAAGGCGCGCGTTCTCAGCCCGGATCCCACCGCCAAGGTCGTCACCCCTCAGATCTTTGAGCGACCCAGCGGAATCAAGATGTCTGAGCCCAACTTTTTCTACGTCATCAACTCGGCTCATCTGAACCAATCCGACTTCGGCATCCTCTTTCCTTGGCTGACCAAGAAGATCTTCGACGCTGAGCAGCCTGAGCGAGCGCTGCGCCTCAATCTGCGAGCCCAGCTGCAGGTTCTCCGGGAGAACAACGTTCCCATCGCGCGCACATACGTTGGAGATCTCGTGGATGGAACTTCATTCGATAAGCTCGACAAGTTCAACAAGGAGAATGGCGACTCATGCAAGGACGGCATCAACAACGACCAAGCCATCTTTGACAAGAGCGGCAACAACCCCGTCGGCTTCTGGCGCTGGATCGACGTTATCGGCCTCGGCGACGCCGAAGACAAGGAGCCAGGCAAGACTGCCAAAGAAAAGGTCGAAGAAGGCGAGCAAGAGATGAAGGGCGAGCTGGATCCCAGTGAAGAGCTGCAAGGAGCACCGCCCTCCATCACTGGCACCGTCAGCGCGACTGCCGCATAAAAAATACACTTAACGAAGGATATGAGGGTTTATGAGAGCGAACTTGATCTTTTCATTGAGCGGAACTGTTTTGAGATACCTTTTTAGGCGTAAGGATAGTCAGGTTGACTTGGGCGTATTGTATGACTCTGGATAAAAAGAGCAATCAGATAGACATCAAGGGCCGGGTATTTGCTTTGTATGTAAGAATACACCTTTCACTCATACTCTTTATGGTCGGTCCAGCTCAATCACCAGTGTTGACCCCTCATTCTGCCAAATTCCTCCCGTTCCACCAAGGACGCATCTCATCGACACTGGATTCCACATCCATCCCATTATCTCGTCAAGCCCAACACTGATGTCTTGCAAAGGAGCACACACAGTCGCCCGACACGCACCCGCGGTCGCTGAACGGCATCTTCCACCCTCGATGGCAATGTTTCCGGTGTGGTCGGTCAGTTCGGTCCAGGCTGATATGGCGGCAGGGCAATCGAGTCTGTCGGGGCCGGGCTTCTATTCTTCCTGTTAGCTATCAACACTGCTCAAACCATTGAGCGACTTGCCTCAGTGCATGCTAGGGACTCTGGCCCCCCTTCGCCAGGCTTCTCCAAGTGATCACCCGCATCAACCCCAGTAGTCTCCGTCAAAAGGTCCCACGCAAAGTCGTCAATAACCGGATCCTCATCGCGAGAAAGTCTCAGACCACGAGTGGCCTCGACGCATAAAGCCTGAGAGGCAAAAAGAACAAGAACCATCGCCACAAGCATGATCAATCGTTTGCGGATTCCAAAAAGTGAAGGCGAAAAGGAAGAATGTCTCAAAGCTGGGGACGAAAATGAGGTCTACTGCCATGTTAAACTTTGGCCAGTCCGGATGCATCACGGTTCTTATACATGGCTAGACCCATCACAAAAACGTCATTTGCCATACAACACACTTTTCAACCACGAGTTTTCCATCGGGACAAGAGCAACACAGAAGAGCCCGGGAAAGGCGATCGTCTCGGCACATCTGGTGTACAAACGCACCTTCCCGCGACCATCTTCGCCAGATGAAGCGCCGTACGCCTCAAACCCGCTTGACTCGGCTGTGGTTGCTGGCTGTTCCGGATCCGGAGGTGACACGGCTTCAGGTAGTATAAACCGGAGTCGCCTTCTAGAAGCTTAGTGAGGAATGAGGAATGTCTCACAAAAGGGCTGGCAGGCGAGTCCGATACCAAGTTGGAGTGAATTCTTGACGCCACTTCTATCACGCTAAGAATAGATGATGTATAACAAGAAACGAATTGACAAAATATATGAACGTGACCCGACTATTTGATGCATAATCCCACTACCTGTGCTTTCACCTAAATTAGACAATATAAAACCTCCGTTTCACAATCCTTTGAGAGCCAACATGAGAGGATGGTCTGCTTCCAGCCTCATCTTCTTGGCAAGCATCTCTGGTGTCTTGCCTTTGCTGTTGTGAGCGTTGACATCTGCCCCCTTCTCAACCAGGAGCTTCACCAACGGAAGCTTAAATTCCGGAGAAAGGCGAGTGCTCACGGCCAGATGAAGTGGTGTTGACCCATCGCCATCTCGGGCATGAATGTCTGCCCCCTTGTCTATGAGAACAGGCACAATGCCTAGCCCAATCAACCTGCAAGCTTTGTGTAGGGGTGTAATTCCCTGTTCAGTCTTTGCGTTGACATCAGCGCCTTTCTCGATAAGAAGGAGAGGTTCTCCTCTCGCATATCCGAGGTGGCTGTTGCAGTCCCAAAGGAGGGGTGTGTTTCCCACTTCATCTCTTGCATTGACATTCGCTCCCAGCTCAATGAGAAGCCGCTCTGCTTTCCTATGTCCATTCCTGCACGCAGTGAGTAGGGGTGTTTGGCCACTGGAATCTCTTGCATCAACGTTAGCTCCATTGCGATGGAGAAGCTTCGTAAATGACTCGTGAAGCGACTCGTGAGTCGGCTCGCCAACTGTGAAACCTCCATAGTTATGAAACTCCATGATACTATGAAGGGACGATTTGCCGTCTTTGTCTTGCGCGTTGACCTTGGCCCCTCGTTCAATCAGCAACTGCGCTAATTTCTCGTTCCCATTCCTTGAGGCTGCAATGAGGGGTGTCATGCCATCGTCACCCTGCGCTTCAATGTTTGCTCCCCGCTCAAGTAAGAACCTCACCACTTCCACATGGCCCATTCTTGACGCTTCAACGAGGGCTGACTTCAATTTGTTTCCCTTCGCATCGAGGTCAATTTCAGGCCCACTCTCAATGAGAAGCTTGACAATTGCCAAGTGGCCCCGACTTGAAGCTCCAGAGATGGCGGTGTAACCATCGCAGTCACGGGCATTAGGTTCTGCTCCGATCTCCAAAAGAAACTTGACTATCGCTTCATGGCCGGACATCGAAGCTTCGACGAGGGCTAGCTGTGGGGTCTTACCCCTCAAGTCAGGTTCGATTTGAGCGTTATTCTCAATGAGAAGCTTCATTGTTGATAAGTGGCCGTTCCTTGAAGCAAGTGACAGAGCAGTTCTGCCCCAGGAACCTTGGGCGTCAAGTTCAACTCCTTTCTCAATCAAAAGCTTTACCATCTCATCATTGCCATTCTGTGCAGATACTCTGAGGGCCTCTTGCATATCTTTGGGATTGACATCGGAGTCTGCGTACGCCTTCATGAGAAGCCTCAACGTTGGGGCGTGCTTATTTTCCAAAGCAAGGGACAGAGCTGTGTGGCCCCAGGAATCTTGGGCGTTAATTTTAACTCCGTTCTCAATCAAAAGCTTCACAATCTCTTCGCTACCCCTTCTTGAAGCTGCTCTGAGACCCGCTTGCAGAGCTTCGGGATTAAAGTTCCAGTTTACGTTCGCCTTGATAAAAAGCTTCAATATTGATGCGTCGCCATTTTCAAGGGCAATGGAGACGGCCCTGTGAGCATAATGGCTGTCTGCTGCTCCCCTCCCGATGAGGAAGGACACAATTGCATGGTGCCCTGCTTTTGAAGCTCGCATGAGTGGTGTATAGCCTCCCCGATCAACTCCACTAACACCAGCACCGTTTTGGATAAGGAGCTTCACGACAATTGTCAGACCCTCCTGGGCAGCCCAGGTCAGAGGCGTTCGATCTTTGTACTCCGTAAAACCCGTTTTGGACCCGAAGCCCCTTGTAGTGTCAACTCCCTCGCAGATAGTCGACGTTGAGCTCAGCAGAGCAGCAACGGCTTCTTTATGGCCATTAGCCAGGGCAGCAAATAGAGGGTATTCATATCTCTCTCCTCGAGTGTCGGTGATCGGATTGCTTTGGAGCCATGTCCGGATGAGCGCGGAGAACCCCTTGTCTGCAAGGATGTAGACCAAACTTGCTGTCGAGCCGTACTTTCGGATCTTGAATTTTTCGAAAAGGTTGTGCATCTCGACCCAATCTGGGACTGTGATGTTCGAAAGAAACTCGCCTTGTGGAAACTTCGGTGCTGCAGCGTCGGCATGGTAAAGAAGGTGCTGGCTGGCATACTCCAGAAATGGAAATTGCTTCGAGGAGATCTTGGCCAATGCATCGGAATCGGCTGTAAGATCAAGAGAATTCACGTGTGCACGCACTAGATCGTGATTGATGTACACGCTACATGATCGCTTAAGAGCGTCATGAGCAGAGCTTTCCCAGTCGTATCCAAGATCGGGCCACAGTTCCTGAAGCCCCTTGTCCTTGGTGAGAAAATCCCTCACAGATTCATGAATGAACTGTACCGTAGGGCTTTTGACCTTTGGAATCTCGGCAAGTCCTTTTGAAGAAGCGATGACATAACTGCGAATAAAGTCATTGAAGTCGGGGCCAGTACCCGGCATCTCAGGATCAACCAGGTCCTTTTGAACCAACCCAGACCAGAGAGCATGGTAATACTCCTCCGGGCGCAGCGGTCGCTTTGCATGGAGAATCCAGAGAACAGAGAGGAGCAAAGCTTCCATGTTGTCCGAGTCTCGCGTTAGAATATCCTTGAAGAGGTCACTCAACCGACTCGGGACATCCGCAAGCCTCTTCTGCAGAGCCAGTCCGCCCCGCTGGCTCTCCTTGTTTAGGATATCTACCACAAGCACGACCCAGAGGAAGACCCCGGCAGCTTTCTCCAGCATCTGAGGGCGAAGCTTTTCAACAAGCGCACGGCTTGTGACCCGGAGATTGCTTTGGATATAATTTGCCATGTCCTCAGAGTGGCCTGGCTGATCCTCCAACGTGAGCTCAATACCGTGTTGTATACGGATGTAGGGGTAATGTCGACTTGAGAAGCAGATTTGAAGATGCGAACTGGTGTCCTCACAAGATTCTGCTAGCTCCTCGAAGTAGTGGACCATCTCCATAGCTTGCTGCTCGTCACATTCGTCAAGCGCATCGATGAAACAGGTGAAAGTGCGTTGCCCGAGATTGGAGACGGCCTTGTGGAAAAGGTCTTTCAGAACGTTTAATGAAGGGCACCCGGTTTGACCCCGCGGAACGAGATCAGTGTCATCCAAAACATCCTGAAGATCGGGGTAACCTTCCAATAGCTGCAAAAGTAGAGACCTATACATTCCTGGGATTGACTTCTCGAGGTCTTCGCCGCGCGCGAAGAAAAAGAAGGATGCAGTGATGGCGTGCTTCTGAGTATTCTTTTTCTTCACCTTCTCGTAAATGAACTTCATGATTGTCGACTTGCCTGCGCCCGGCTTGCCTCGGATCCAGAGGAATCCACGGTGTGCACGGTTCCGGGGATCAAGCCATTCTAGGTATTGCGGATGCTTCAAGAACCAGCGACATGTCTTCAAGTCGGCCTTCTTAATGCTGGTCTTGCGAGAGTCAATTTTCTCGAACTTGAGTGAATCTAGCAGTAGCTGCCGTCGATTAGGCGAGGTGTTTGTAGAGGCTGGTTGGTTTGGAGAGGCTAGTTGGTTGTGAGCACCTGTTACTCAGGACCTGTTAGAGAACTCACGAGAATTGGGAACGAATACATGTTCAAGTACTCCATTATGAGCAGGGAGTATCTCGATCAACTCCTTGGCGCATGCGGCGGCAGTTGCTGCCGCATATCTCTGCCATTCTTTGGACTTGTGAGAATCCGCGTAGTCACAAATGCCCCGGATGGTGAGACAAGAGAGACTTCCGATCAGACCTGCAGCTTCCATTTCAAAGCAGATGATGTCGAGATCACGCCCAATCTTGTCCCGGGCGTAACTGTCCTTCATGACCTGGTTCCCGGAGGCAACGGCGCCGTAGTGGATCTTGGGGTGGTTGGGCATGCGTGTACTTCCGGAAAGTAATTTGGACTGATCACAGCTACTACAGGGGAGGAACTGTGATTCGTGTTTGTATGAAGCAGGAAACAGGCGATCTGGAGACGCTGGATGACCGTATTCGGGATACTCCGCAGCCATATCTTGCAAGAAAGTCGGCACACGGCTGGGCTCTAGCTCGTGTTTCGATCGTAGGTTGGACACGGCGGTCTGGAGTGAGAAACTGGGGATCTTTGCAACTGCTGTTCGCTGAATATCGCCGTCCATAAATTTGCCCAAGTCATATTGCATCACTCTTGTGCCGACAACAACATCTCCCAATCGGACATCGGCCTTGGACGGTACGCCGCCTCCGATGCCCACCATCAAACCCTCGCGAACTGAGGTGAAACTCCGTTGGAGATGGGCTAAAACGGTCGCCGCGTTGTTCGTTCCGTATTGGCCGTTCGGCAGACAGGCGATCACGATCTTGTGATGCCCAATGCTGCCCAGGACGTAGCTATTCGTATCGCTGGCGTCTTGAAGCAGATCCTCGTGAACCTCGTCGAGCATGGCGCGGGCGGCCGCCATCTCTATGGGTAACGCGCAGATCCAGGCGATGGTATATTGACTGTGCGGGTGGGCGTCAGTTGGACTGTCTCGCAATGTCTTTTGTCGTTTCGGTAGGGAGGACGAGCTCGTGGCAGCCTGGTCGCAGGACCAACTCCGTTTTTTATCCATTTTGACGGTGCCTTGATCAGATAAGGGCTGCGTGTGCTAGGTGAGAAGCCACCAGCAGGTGACGCGAAACAAAGTCGAGGTGGAACGTGAGAGAGGCAATCGTAGAGTCGCGGCTCGCGGGTGAAGGTGATGCAAAAGGAGAGAGAGGGAGCTGGAGACGGCGAAGAACCAGGCTATTGCCGGCGAGGCTCTCTGGGTTGCCTCGCTCAGCCCCTCTGGGCCAACCGATGTGGCCATTACGGCGCAGACCGCCGAGGCACGAATCGCAGAGCCTGGTGGGCGGAGTGGAAGCTGTAGGCTGGCGAGCACGAATTTGGTGGCAGCCAGACCCCATTCTGAATGAAGATCGAGGCAGTAAAGGCCAAATTAAATGTCTTTATTCTTCCAGTCGCTTTTACAACGTCAATTTTTGAGCCCGCTTTCGTGTTCCACCTCCTCGTTGAGATGGAGTGAGAAGTGTTCATGATCGCTCTGCAGGGCTCTTGGCACTGCACCCAACGGGTCTCCCACAATACATGAACGTGCAGTTCGTGCCTGCCCACCTCGTGCCTGCCCACCTCGTGCCTGCCCATCTCGTGCCTGCCCAAGTAGTTCATGCCCAGTTAGTGCGACTGTTCCCGAGAAATAGAATTGGCTGTGTCTCTGAAGCATCAGCCCGGGAGTGAATACCCTCATCTACGTCATTGGGATCTAGCCTGGCCGTATCCTAAAAGTTGTCATAAGCCTCTGCTCCGTACCCTGCCCCAGCGTTACGGCGCTAACTGATTGAGTCTAAGGATAGCATAATGATGCCATCATCCATTGTGTTTTTATACGCTGAGTGCTTCATCTATGGGTATAGCTTAACGTGTGATAATTTATCCCTAATATACATGAACATGATTGACTTGTGCTCCCTGTTGTGACCGCTGCGGAGGCGTATGACAGCCCACGGGATAAGTCCAGTTATGGAACCTCCCCAAGGGCAAGAATCGCCTCGAACTAGGGACCTGGAGGCGGCGATCTCCCGCTATCCTAGGTCCCGCTTAGCGCTAACCTTGTAGCGCTTATTTTGGCCTCATCCACGGTGTGAAGTCGGACGCTGACATTGACCACGTGGCTTTGATGAACGCTCATTTAAAGTGAGAGATGAAGTAGTAACACCACGAAACAACAGCCAATATAATTAATCCCAGCCAAAACCATTACTATCGCAACTAAAGCCGAAAGGCAGCGTTACGTTGCAATAACTAGCCCCAGATACCCAACTAGACCCATTGAAACGAGGGTAACGTTCAAGGCCACGCCCGAACAGTCAATTACATCCAGTAGTGAGTGGCAGCGACCACACCCATAACACTGACTGCCAAAGCCTTCCAGGACAGAGACTCAATGGCTGTTGCAGCTCCAGTTGGTACATACTCAGGTACATGAGTTGGCACTGTCGCCTGGGTCGGCTCAGGCTCCTTGGTTGGCTCAGGCACAGGAGCTGCCCCGGGGAATGTGGCCAGAACCTGTTGTACCCATTGTCAGCATCTACTCAGAGATCGAACATGATCGAGGGCTAGTAGAGGAATTGACTTACCCTGTCAATTGTGTGGATAGCTCCATTGACGGCAATTGCGTCGCCTGCCAAAATCTTGGCTCCATTGAGGTAGATGATCCCGCCCTGAACCGTGACCTTGACCTTACCGCCCGCAAGGGTAGGATAGACGAGGCCGTCCTTGAGCAGAGGAGTGTATGCCGGAAAGTTGACCAGAATGTGACTCTTGATGAACTCAGTGAGGTCGGTGTTGGACCACTTGGTGACGTTCTTGAAGGCACTGTTGTCGGGCGCGAGGACGGTGATGCCGGCGGTTGAGTCTAGCACGGAGAGGAGACCCGACTTTTTGACGAGTTCGTGGAACTTGTCAACGCCGAGGTGAGGCAAGGTGGAGGAGATGCTCTCAGGCAGAGTGAGGTCTCTGTTGAACCCTGTGTTAGTGATGCTGAATGAACGAAGCGTAGAGGTACTAACCCATCAATGGGACGAATGACACCATTGTCAAATGGAATGTCACTGCCCGCAACATTGACATTCCCTCCGAGGCCAGTGTAGACCTGTCGTGCCCCTCCAGCCGGTCTCTCAACAAGACTCTGGTTGCTGACCCAGCCAAGGTTCACATACGCGGGATCATCCAAGAAGGTCAACCGAGCCTCACCTCCCGACTGGAGGTTTCTACTGACCATTCTCCTACCGAAACTCGACGGGAGGGGGTACCTATCGGACTCTCCTCCTGTAAAGTGATACCCATTCTGGTACTTGACCTGGCGCTTGACACGACCCGGTCCAGCACTACTGGACAGTCCGGAATCGGTCGGGGCATACACCACAAGGTTAGGCTCCTTGCTGTTGAGAAGCTCTGGGTTATCTTGGAGCCGCTGCTGAAACAGGGTGAACCCGCTGCCCTGGAGGGTGTTGGACAGAGTGTCCGCCAGGACAGAGGCGGACAGGAAGGCGGGTGCGAACAGATGCAAACGCATGATGGATGTGAATTGGGCAAAGTAACGAATGAAAAAAAGGGTGTAGAGCAAAGGCCCAGACACCAGAGGAGACAAGATGGGGGGGCCGGAGAGGAGGGGGCCAGATGAGTGTGAGCTGCAGGACACTTCAGTTGGTGCTTCTTTGGAGGTTGGTAGACGCATTTAAGTACTCGAAAGTTGGTACAGTATCATGCCATCATTCGTCCTGTACATGTCGGAATAGCGAGGCCATGCATATCGCGTCTTGGGCAGCGTCGTCAAGCTGCATTCTACTACCTACGTAGACCAGGATCTTAGTCGCGCCAGCGATTAAAGGCTCAATATTTGGCGGGAAAATCTCACTCTCCCCGCAGAACCCTAGCTATCACAACATGCATTTCTCTCGTCCTGTCACGTTTTGTCCTCCTCGCGGGCCGCAGCGACGTGCAGAAGGAGGGGAAAAGATCAACAAAGCCACGTCTTACACGCTTCGAGGCAACATCCCCAGATTGGCCAGCTTCGACGCGAGGCGGGACGTAAACGTGCGATATAGGTAGTTGGTATGAGGGGAAAACGTCGTAGCCTGCCTTAGCTGAACAACCTCGCGAGCGCCATGTCTATGCGGCTTGACGTCTAGACTTGCGGGAAAGCAGGTTGCAACCCCCGCGTACAGAATGTGCACGTCTTGTCATCACACGGCAAATCCTTCCACTGCGTAGGTTTACATCTCACACAATTACGTTATTATCCAATGGCGTCACGACAGCAAGTTTCCTCTTCTCTCCGGCACCGGTGTGGCTTGACCTCCGCATAAAGAGGGCTGCATGGCAGTTGCAATATTCGACCTATCCCGTGTCTCCCCTCCGCAGCCTGATATAACATCGACCTTCGGTGATTCCGGGCTTTTGACGTTCTGCAGGGTAATATCCCTAGGGCTGAAGCCAACGAACGCCATCTTTTGTATAAGCAGCCTCGACCGGGTTTGGCCCCCAATCAACGTCGAGATGAAAAGTGCAACTCACGATGGCCTCATCTCTTCTTACCACTTGATTATTCAACAGCCCTGTGAGACAATTGACAATCAGCTGACATTTCCCTGCATCTTAGTCTAGGCAATTGATTGGATTTTCAAGTGTTATCACATCCATCTATCCCAACTGCCGAAAACCCAAAGCCAACCCGGGCGTTGGGAACGTGAGGCTGATTCTTGGCCATGCAGCCTCTTTCACGTCAAAGTTCAGCTTTCGGAGAACCTAGTTCGTTATCAATGAGTTTGTAATCATCTTGGGCACTCGGCTTAGCCTCAGAGGCCAGGTCGCCGCACCCTCCCGGAGGTGTATCATGCGTCTCGCTCAGTCAGACTCGAAGTTGAATGTCTGTCGCTGTCTCCTAAAGGCCGCCCTTTCCCTCTGTGCAGAATCACTCTTCAAGCACATCACCGTTACTTCCTGCATGAAATCTCTTTGCCACGCGTCTCAACTGCAATCGAAAGACCCCAACGTATGGCAACAAACCCCTTAACTCAAGGTACGTTCTACTGCATCACATCGACCGCAGGAACTGATAGACTTCTAGTTAACTGAATCAACTCAAAATGGCCGACATCTATACCCCACCCGAGGACTCGGCCTATCTTCTCTCGACGGCCTTCCAGATGCCCCATAAGAATGGGGACAAATGGGCCATGGCTTTCGATAGCTACACTGGTACAATCTTGACGGCAGGCCTCTCTGTCGTCATAACCATCTTGTTTCTCTGTCTCTGGAACCTCATTAGTTTCGTTGGCATGTTCTTTGACGGGAAAAAGACCAGACGCCGATACGTCGCGCTGGTCACCCTCTGGAACTCCAATGACCCCTGGTTCGCCTGCAAGGAGCTGCTCCATTACGCGGTCCAGTGCCTGAAGGAATCCGGTCCAAAGAACTCCTCTCGGGAGGACTCCAGAGACTCGGGTGACTTCTGGTACGGTCTTGGGTTCGGTCTTACGGCCTTTATCGTCTTTGCCGGGGGCATAGTGAGCAGTATCATGGTCCCGTCAGCACTTCTGATCGGCAACGTCGCTCCCGTGAGGCCGAGCTCTGTCTTCTGGCCCCTGGACCCTGACGACGATACCAAATACCTCCAGGTGTTTGGTCTCCGTGCCCCTGCTGCCATGCGGTCTCTAGGCAGCGTGGAGGCAGCCCAAGTCACGTTGCGCGACAGGGTCTACATCGAAGAGAGCCCCAAGTACTCGGAGGCCAATGATGAAGAGCCTATCAGGGGCATCAAGTACAACTACACCCTCTCTGGAGTGGACATGGGTCTCCGATGGGGATCTGAACTGTCCTTGGAAGTGACTGGCTCCTGCATCACCGAGTACGGTTGGGTGGACAAGCGAGTAAACACCAGTGACAATCCGGGAGACGTGTACCGGCTTTGGAACATCGAATCAAGAGATCAAACTATCTTTGTACCCATCAGCGAAGACGTCATTCTTGATGCTCCTTCAGCTGGTTTCAGGTCGCATCCAGATGGAGCCGATCAGCTTCTGAAGGATTCCAACGTGTCGTATGCGGTCATCATCTACGCAGCTCATCGGTCTAGTATCAGCAAAAGCACTGATCCATGGTACGCCACCGAGCAGCGTAAGGAGCCGGCACCAGGGAATCAACTCGAGGCCGACTACTGGATGAAACGAAACAGACCTTTTCTATCCTGCTGGCAGAAGGACCAGTGGAGTTATGGGTCTGAGTCGGTCAAATCCGTGGATGGGCTGAAAAAGATACCTGGCATCAAGATCAAGGAGGTCCTGCTCGAGATTCTAGAGTCCGCTTTTGGTGACAGTCCCATGATCGTCAAACTCGGGACTGCCAGCGGTACCTCGGCTCTCCGATCTCGGACAACGAGCCCAAACGGCATCATTGACGCTCAGAACTGCAGGATGATTGATGACATGGAGCGCCTCATCTTGGCCAGTTTTGTGGCGAGCAGGAGCGTCTTCACCGATGCCACCATGTTCCCCGAGGTACGATACCCGAATCTCGTGACGGGCGGCGACAAGAAGCCAAAGAGCGGTGCGGGAGACTTTGTCGTGGCGAGCCCGGAAATCCAGACATTCTCTCTGAACGGAATCACCGCCCTCTTGGTTCTCTTGGTGGTTCTGATCCTGGCAAACGCTGCTACGTCGTGGCTCCTTGGCTTCTTTTACAGGAACCAAAACACCATCGAGAAAGGCAACAATCTGGTTGATGTTGACCGGTGGACTCGGTTCCGTGTATTTGCAGCTGTTCAGCTATTCCGCTGCTTGTTCGAGGGTTCTGGGAACAAGGTCGAGCAATGTGAATGGAGCTGCGAAAAAACAGTCCCCGATGTAAAGAAAGGTGACTACGAGGTCAAACTTGTCAGCGGATGTGGCGAGGATAGGTGTATGGGGCACCTGAGCAAGACTCTCAACAAGGGTGCAGTCGCACAGAGCGAAGGCGGGAAGGGAGACGGCAACCCGAAGGATAAGACTGTTGTCGTGAACCCTGTGGTCAGCGATGACGAAGGTGGTGAAGAGAACCGGGAAAGGGAGGCGATGCTACCCAAGCAAGTGAAGATGTAGTCTTTGCGGAGATGAGGAGTGCTGTGCTTTGCGCTGAAAGTGAGGAGGGTTTGCTCTGAAGGCGCCTGAAGGGACCTGTTTTGGGATATGCCTTCGAGACTTTTCCAGTACAAGCACCTAGAGACGAGTCGGGCAGTTGGATTTGAGGAGAATGGTTTGAGGGGGGTTGACAGGAGGACGGCGGTGGGTTGTGTTGCGCAGTTGGAATGAGGGTGTGAAAAGAGCGTTGTTGTCAATTGTCAACACCACAGTCCAAATCGTAGTCGCGTTAACCCCAACACCGATATAGCTTCAAATCCATCAAGTCCCGATTCAATCCATCATGGCCCCATCAAGTCCTCTGAGGATCCCGCAGTCTCCCAGCTCTCACGGCCGTAGCCGTCGTCCACCGCAGTATAATCTCTGTGGCCCGCAGGACATCGACCGAGGATAGTCGTGGCTTCGCAAAGTAATCGGTAGTGCTTGTGGGGATATAGGGGGCGTATGCCTGGTTGCGAGGGCTTCTTAGTGTCTCTGGTGGTCATCTCAACGCACGGGGGCTGCAGAGGCATCGAGGCATCGCGGCGGAGTCTTGAAATATAGACATTTTTCTAGGGAAGATAGACGCTAAATAAATGACGGCATCGCCGAGATGAAAGCGGCGTTGGTCCCAGTCTCATCACCATGAAAAGTGCATGTTTAGGTGGTCATAATAAGGCTTGTTTCTTCCAAGTCTAACTGTCCCTCAAGAGGTGGCTGTGGCGCTGTAAACATGTGGCTAATGCAGGGGCACCACCAATGACGTCAACAGGTGGCACCCCCAGCAATGACTTGCAGTTCTTAAAAGAGGGTACACAGGCGGTATGAACAAAACACCGCCGGCACTGGCACCAAAATTGTATGGGGAGAGCAGCGGTGTTTGTTTCATACCGCCTGGTACACTAAGAAATGATCCACAGCCCTTGTCTTTACTGTCTGGTGTTATTCCAATACCGTATCGACTCAGCAAGCGCCGGCAAAACTTGGTGGGTCTCTCGCCCCTTGCTAGCTGTTATTTTGCCTCCTGTGATTCGCTATCCCGCAGTTGAGGCTCTTGCTAGCAGCTTCCTTCCCGGACCCACCAAGTTTTGCCGGTTTACTGAGTCGATACGGTACCAAGGTATCCATCCCAGCATCAATGAAGTCAAGTAGTAGCCCTGGCAATTGACGGTACGCGTCATGTACAAGATGTCGAATCCCAAGCAAAACTTTTATTTATCAATCTATATGTTTTTGAACTCCTCAAGGCTGGCGAAACCAATCTGTGCCTTGTCTCTCCCCGTCGTCTTTATCTCAGCGCCCAGTTGTTCGACTCCATCTCACTAGCTTTCACGACTCAGGAGCGTATGGAGGGAGGAAATACCCAGGAAATACTGATCGATGATTCCCTGGGGGGTGTTTTCCTGCCAGAAGCCCTGCGAGTCTCGCCGTTTGCCCTCGACCAGACGAGTGGCAGCTGTACACGCTTCGCGCAGCTCGACGTTGCCAAGATAGACTAAGGGATGTTCCCCCGCCATCTTGTCAAGCACGTCTGACACGAGGCGTTGCTTTTTACTGATCAGTCCATGCCATTCAAAGAAATTGTGTTTTGTGTGAGAACAGTACCTGAGCCGCCACGCTCGAACGGCTCATGGCCGAGCCACACTTCTCGCAGGTGTCTGCATGGCGGATGTTGTTGAACCCGCACCTTGGGGTCGTGCACTGGCGATCGTTTTCGAAGCGCATCACAATGTCTCCGATGAACTTGCGTGCCCTTCTCTGGGCTGCAACCCGGAGGGGGCTGGGCGATGGCGCGACTGTGTTGCTAGTCGTTGCCATGTTGAAGGCGGAAGTTGTGAAAAAGATGGTATTTGAGAAATGTATGGGTTTTATAGTGGATGAAGGGTATGTAAAAGGGCAAAGTGCGCGTGTTGAATGATGAAGGAAAGCTGGTGAGGAACTGAGATGGCATCTGCTATTTAATATCATCAGTCAGGCTCCTAGCCATGCCGGCCATGCCAGCCATGCGAACAGCGATGTCATGTCTAGCATCATCAGGATTATGATAAGTCAATATCAAGGCTGAGGGGCCATTCAGCTGAGCAACAGGTTTCAGGCCGTAGGGGTTCTTCCCTGGCCGGGCCCTGGCAGTAGAGTAGAGGCTGAAAAGCGGAATGACCGATGTCTGATAGTAGGATCCAATTGGCCATTCACCTCTAGATCAGGTCCCCTTGAACGGCCGTTTCAGGCCATGGGGGCTCTGCTCCGACTGGGCTCTGTCGTCAGAACAGAGGCTCAAGAACCGGATGGCCAGGCGATGTCTGATAGCAGAATCTAACTGGTTACCGAACGCCAGGTGATTTCCCCTTGAGCGGCTGTTTCAGGCCTAATTTGCTGGTGCCTTGGAACGGGGCACCAGACGCAGAGGTGAGCAGCGCCTCTAGTGCTAAAAACATAGGCATTCTGGCAACGACAAAGAACGGACGAAACGGTGGCGTTGAAGCCACATGGTTGGGAACAACACGGGGCAATAATTTGAAACCCTGGTCTAGTTCCGCCACGCTGGGACGCCTAAAAGTATTTGACAAGCAAGCAGGGTCTGGGGGAGGAAAAAGTACATGTCAAATTAGCGGCGAAATTAAAACTATTCATAGGGCAACAATATCAGCCCTTGCAAAGTGATAAATCATTCTTGGGCACCCAGACTGACTCTGCGTACCCCGAAACGCCTCTAATTGTCCTTCAACCAACGCTCAACCAGGAATTCCACCCCATGACGCCGCGGAACCTCTCCCACCCTGACAATGGTTTCGGTAAAGAACTTCCAGATCTCCAGGTATCCTTCTCTCATTGTTTTCTCACACGGTACCGTGAAGTCCTTCTGCCTCCACCACAGGGCCTGTTTGCTATCCGGGTAGGAAGGCCATCCGACACCCCGGTAAGCCAAGTCTTGCGGCGACTCTCTCCGGTCCTCTAGTGTCTTCCAGGGTTTGGCGCCTTTGGCAAGGAGCCATTTCACGGAGCTAAGCTGAGCATGGTCTACGGCGACGTGCAGAGGTCTAGAGCTGTCAGCAAAACGCCACTCGGATGTCAGATGGTTGCCTTTCCACTGGTGATCTACCGGCGCACCGAGCTTGAGGCAGGTTGCAAGGGTGCGAACGTTGCCGTCCATAGCGCCAACAAACAGAGGGAGCCAGCCAAGTTCATTTGCAGCTCGTTTATACAGCTCCAATTTCAGGGTGTGGTAGAAGAACTTTGACGTGATGACTAGGGTGCCGCCACCACCAACTGGGGGGAGAAGCGAAAACACCTTGAGGAGTATTTCGCAGGGAAGGAGAGATAGCAAGTCTCGACGGATGTATTCCTTGACTTGTACGGGCTCGCCTTCTGCTTCATCGGGTATCCACTGGAGAGCCCTAGTTAGCCCTGGATTGTGTGAGGCACCGGCTGCGAGCACCAAGTCCAATATTTTACGGCCCCGGAGCGCAAGTACGTCCCTGTCGGGTATGTGAAGCCGTTTGTGTCTCCATCTGGCAGCCACCCGGAGCCCGCTGTAGTAGTCGCCTTGGAGTAGCTGTGACTCGCAGATCAGTTCAAGCGTCCGCCTCTTGCCATTCTCGTCCTTCTCGTAGGGGTCGGCCCCCTTTTCAAGCATCCACTCCACTGCTTCGACTTGATAATGCATCATGGCTACTTGAAGTGGCTGGTCGCCTTCATCGATGTTGAGAACCCACCATTCGGGGTGATGACGCGGCCATCGACAGTTGAGTGGTGCATCAGCCTCGAGACATCTCTTCAGGGTGAGGAGGTTACCGCTTACCGCCCCGACAAACAAGGGGGCCCAGTTGGATGTTCTTCCAGCTTCCTTGTACAGTTCCAGAATAAACAAGCGATAAAATCTCTTGGACGTACAGACTAGGCTGAATCCATCCCTATCGAGAGAGATATGAGACAATATTTCGTACAGAATCCCAGAAGGCAAGCCGGAGAGCCTGTCTCGTTTGACCGTTTCCATCTTTGTGTCGAGGGCTCGGAGACATAAGGAGTTGGCGAATGATTTGTGTTGGAACGGTTATTGTGTTTTCTGTCAATTCCGGCTTGTTTATTTCGCTATTAGTGATCAACTGTATAAATAGTGTTTGGGGAGGGCATGTTTCCTCCCTTGACAAAGACGTTCATCAAGCACTACTATCCGTTGTTTCCCATTACCGCCTGTAGCCTTGTCCTCTCGTCATTCCCAATTTTTCCTACCTGCCAAAAATTGTTGACAAAACTCATCTTGCCCTGGTGTCAAGCCCCAGGGCGTGGGTGAACACGACGTCAGAACAACCCCCTTTGTCTACATGAAACTAACAAAGGGTAGCACAAGAATGCC
Organism: Ascodesmis sphaerospora; assembly: GCA_027569015.1. Lineage (NCBI taxonomy): Eukaryota > Fungi > Ascomycota > Pezizomycetes > Pezizales > Ascodesmidaceae > Ascodesmis > Ascodesmis sphaerospora. The sequence continues at coordinate 1,733,351 of JAPPUR010000006.1, forward strand.
CTCTTTATTGTATGAGAAATTGTTTTAGGGAGTATATATCTACTCCAAAGCTTTCAAAGCGTGAACATGACTTTGAGCGTCATGTTGAAACGTCGTCTGATTCAGCCCAAGCTGCTAGGCAGCTACGAGGAACCAAGGTTCCTTGGTCTCAGTGCACTCCCATCAATGACAGTTTTTTCTCTCCTTCATTTGCTCTATTAATAGGTCTTTCCTTTGTTACGGCAACAAAAAGTTCCCAATGAACAACTCCCACAGTTACGGGAGATAATCGTCAAGAATGTCAACCTCATATTTGTTTTCAAAACCAATCTCCAAACAACCTCAAAAGTTTCAATAATTAATCAAGCTCCAAATCAATATTCAGCATGCTTCCAGTAGAAACCAATGGGATGTGAAGTAGAAATGTCAGTTCCTGAACCGGGTTTGTAGGCCGTCCGCCTTTACAGAGACTGGTAGTCTCCTCTGACGGCCCTGTTATAGGGTGGACTATGAAAGTGATTAGGTTCGTTCTTCAGCTCCCATATTTTCACAGCTTCATACCTGAAAAAGTTTCTCATCCCCACGATTGCGGCGGCTCCTCCAGCGTAGATTCCCAACAATCTACTCCAACCCACGTTCCCATATACGGACTGACCAACAGCCAATGCAACAAGATCATAAACCAGACACCCACCAAAAATCCAGTCGCTCGTGACTGAAAACAGGCCGAAGCCGATACCCGTGGCGACCTTGACAGCGGTAGAGGGCTGCTCGTTGACAAAGTAAGCCACGGAAAAGTTGTGGAGAAGATCCAGGACACCAATTCCAGCAAAGGTCTTTGAGACAATATGAGTAAGGATTGAGTTGGTGGAATTCGTATCCATGGGAGGAAGACGTCTCGAAATGTAGTACAGTTGCGCAACAGAGTTGATGACGACAAAGACGTTGGAAACCTTGAGGTTACTATTGTTCCAGAAAATCATCCAAGCTAAACTGTCAGTAATTTTAATCAGGTGAATACTGAATGTCCTCTTACTAGCAATACAAAGGTTGCCCAGCGCATAAAAAGGCGCAAAATCAACCATGCTGGAGACATCCTTCTCGGACGCCTCGGCCTTGTACAGGCGCCAGAGCCAGGCCAGCTGAAACAGTTGCTGAGGGAAAAAGAATCCAGCGATAAAGTACGGCTGGGGAGAAAAGAAGGAGATGTTGGCATCGTGAATATCCTTCATGTTGGGAGAGCTGAGCATGCCGTATGTCTGCGCGGCAAAGTCGATGACGAAGGACGTTGGAGCGAGCCACCTCGCTGTGGAGAGTTCGGCACCCATGATTGTAGATTATTGTATGCAAGATAAACTTCGAGAAGGTTTGTAGGCAATGTTGTTGTTTGTTGCGCAGCGTTTATCGTGCATTGAAGGACAAAGGGAACAGGAATAATTTCTGCTTGCCGGCTGCAAACCTTTATTTCAGACCAGTATCTGTATTCTCGTAAGCTAGTCGCAAATCGATGACATATACGACTTGACTTGATCTGGTTCAGGGGTCAGCGGAATGTGAGATCCATCAGTTGTGGATTAGCGTCATCGATTCCAGCGAGAATGTGCATGACAGCATGATATCCGATCGACGTTTGGAAGCGGGAAAAGATGCCTCAAATAATTCCTAAAAAGAAATATATATTATGAGAGAATTAATCAAGATTGCTGAATTGTGAGTTGCTTTGACGGGTCATAGACTTGCCACACAGTGACAGATGAAAGGGGGGCCTGCGCCCGGTTGCGTCTAGGACGCGAGTTATGCATTTTCAAAAAGGACTCCTCATGTTTAATGATAAGATAAGGTTGATACATACATTGTTTATAGTTTATCTATTGTAGCTCAAATTCAAACATAATTCACATCATGCCAGCCATCCCAAATACAACCCCTGAAATCTCACTCCTCAGGATTTGACTCCTCCCACGCATTCTTATACAAATGACATCGCAGGTCAAGCAACGTAGGTTTGATAACCTGCAGCCCGTCGCTTCCCTTTGTGTCGCCATCAGGCCTCACGCCATCACCAAATACTCCAACCTTGGGCACTTCATCCCATCCCGGCCCTTCCTCTGGGTCCTTGACAAAATCGGCCCACGCCTTTTGCATCACCCTGCTAAGTTTGTCTTGATACTTGGTAGCTCCTTTCTCGGGGAAGCTGCCAAAGAGAGTGCTAAGCTCAGCAGCGTGGTATGCTCCACTACCTTCAAAAATCTCGGTGTTCTCAAAGCTCGCGTTGTAGATGAATCGCCAGGTCTTGATGCCGACTGAGGAGAACTCATCTGCCATGAACTTTGTCGGACACTGCGCGCCAATCTCAGTGACGATGGTGGTTATTTGGTCAAACTCGTTGTTGATGCCGGGAGATCCAATAGGGTAGAGACTTCGGAGGAGCCGGATTTGGGCGGGTGTGATGCCAGAGGCGAAGTGGGACAAGGCCTCCTCCAAGGTGATCTCTTTGAGCTCGGGAAGCCGGCCTTCCTCGGCAGTGGTTCCGATCAAGATTGGAACGCGGGCCATAGACTCTGGATCCTCCTCTGACCTGAGACGTTGTCCACGAGGGAAATTGGCCTGGGTGACGCCATCATCAGCAAGTGGCATAAAAGTAAGTGCTGCTCTCTCGACAACGTCCCGGAGCTTGCCAGCAGGTAGGTCGCGCATGCACTTGAGGGTCTCATCGAAGTTGTCCTTTTTGCAGCCAGCTTTCTCTGTGGCATTCACCCAGGACCCGCTTGGTGTCAGAGTACTCTTTGCTGTGCCTGACTGTATGATAGCACCGCGGAAGGGAAGAGGATCCGGAGGAGCGGTAAGAAGAGCATCCACACCGGCTGCACCGGCGCTCTCTCCAAAGATGGTGACTTTTTCGGGGTCACCTCCGAAAGCCTTGATGTTTCTTCGTACCCAGTCCAAGGCAAGACGTTGATCGAGGAAACTGATTCAGATTAGTGTATGTCCCAAGCTTAAGCCAGGGTAGTACTCACCCAGGGTTAAGTTCGCCCTTTGGCAGGTCAGATGTCTCAGGAAAACCAAAAATGTTTGTTCGGTAGTTGAAAGTAACCACAACGATATCCTCATACCCTGCCATCTTCGACCCATCATACAGCGGCAGGGATCCTGAGCCGTGATGAAAGCTTCCACCATATATCCAAAATGCAACAGCCTTGGAACCAGGCTTCGACCCTGCCGGAGCAAAGACATTGACGTTCAGACAGTCTTCACTTTCACCAGCAGGCGGAGGAGGAGTGTACCAGATCTTGATACTTTCATTTCGCCTGTCTTCAGGGTAGTTGAACTTGGGTATGCAACCAGGCTTGTGTTTTGAGGCATCGTAGGGCTTTGACCATGATTTGGCTGGTTTGGGTGGGGCGAAGCGTACGGGAGCTTCAGCGAAAGGAATACCGAGGAACTTGTTGACGGTGACTTTTGAGTCAGGGATGGACGTGGTAGTACCAATCACATCTCCTGTGTCGATGACAGCCGTTGGGTTATTGGATCTTCTCTGGTGAGGAATCGCAAGTGCTGAAGCGGCGTACAAAGCCGCTACTAAAATATTACGAGAAATCATCTTGTTGTCCGTAGTGATAATGCGATGAGAATATCAACTATCTGTCGACGGACTACCATGTTTATATAGGATGATGATGCTGAGGTTCTGGGCGCATGTTGTCAGCCAAGCATTGGCAGCCCCAGCGGTGGCTGAAGCCCATACACGACTTTGAAGCCATAAGTGGCTCGCGCATGATTTGCCTCCATTTAGGGACCACAAAGATGATTTGAAAGCAAGGATATGATCAAAGCTGAAGTCTTGGCCTGAAGAACCTGTGCATCTCACCTCCTTACCTGTTTGGGCGAAATCGAGCGCCTGGGGTTTATGATTGGTCGTGATTAAAGTTTCGGGAGACTCCACAAGGCTTCTAGCGTTGCGACGTCATCGTCTTTCATCTCAACGGCGGCGGGTCACGCCCAGATTGGTCAAGCGTGTTTCCTCAGCCTCAACTCCAACCCTGTATTTAAGGCTGGGGATCCTTCAGCACTGCCCCCTGTTATGGGGAGGTGCTGAGGACATGGCGTGGTTGATCGATTTGCCTCAGTCTTGGCCATCTATCTTTGGTTCATTCGAGATCTCCCCACCATTTCAGGATAGCACAAGAGGGTCTTTCAGCAGAATATCCTGACTAATTCTGCGCTGATAAATCCTTGCACGTATGCCAACTCACGTCTCAGTGCAGCTATTGCACAACTGGAGCTTAGCACACTAGGTCTGCTTCTTGATTCCTCGAGATTCTATTTCTTAGCGCCCTGAGCCTACATAAAAATATCAAAAATAAACAGAACGAAACTGCAGCTTAGAATATCATACTAGGCAGTCCTGATGAGTGTAGTAATGCTTGTTTCCTCTGCTTGAAGTGTTGCGAGTTGGTCATGTGCAAAGTCGTGTGAAGGGAAGTATAAGCTCGTGAGCTTGCGAAAGAAAGTACATAAAATCCTGAGCATGGTAACAGTTTACCTCCCCATATCCAGTCTCGCCACAGGTGTCATCAACACTTCATCAGTCCTAGATAGTTCATGATTTGTGTATCACGTGCAAGGTGCCATGATCAAACTGCAGACACTGACTCCGTAATGAAACCTAATTCGAGTGTACTTCAGTACCCTCGCTTTGTCGCCAGTCAGCTCATATTATAATTATTGCGGTTTGGTTTCAGGCTCACGGGAGTTTCTTGACCTATAAAAACGCCTGGGTGGGTTGACCTGGTCGATGTTATTCGGCTGGATCCGGTGGGCTCTCCCACAAGAACTTGAAGGAATTCATCGGAAACCTTCTCTGGAGTCTGCAAGACGGCCAATAGCCATAAAATGCCGAGACAAGATACCGTCTCGTCATCGGACAGCTTCAGGTATCGCTGGGCTCAACGCGCCTCAGATCAAGCTTGCTATTGAGTTCAAGAAAGGTTATGTAACTCATTCAATCAAATTCTACCACCCTTCTACCCTCGCCCATCGCCTCCAAGGCCCGACAACGCCCTCGAAAGCTATCCAGCTCGAGAGGCAGCTCAGGGTAGATACTCATCGATCTCACCATCTCAGACAAACTTCCCACAGCATCTTCCAGCTGCTGTGCCAAAGGTTGCAAACAAAAATAGGCGTCTTCGTGCCTCAACGACCCTTTAAGCTCTCTAAAGGACCCAACACATTTGAGAACTAGGTGCTGCTGGTTTTGCCCGTTTCCGGGTTGAAAGTCGGAATCTTTCAGCTTCTTTTGCGCCCTTGCACATTGCAAAATGAAACCCTTTGTCTTGTCTGCAATTGAGTCGCTTTCCTGCATGAAAGGGTTGTTGAGCTGCTGGCTTGTCCTACTTGGTTCCGTGGGCGGCGCCACTTCCTTCGAAACAGTCTCAAGCCAGGAAATAACATCCAGTGATAGACCCAGATCTCGCGGCGAGATTTCAAAGCGGGAACAGATGTCTAGACAGTGATTGACATGCGGGATGACATGCACCTCTCCTTGACGTTGATTGAACTCGTAAAAAAGCTGCAAGAGATCTCTGATTTGATGTCTCCGAGCTTCATCGCTAGGCAGCAGCTGCGCAAACTGCAAAACAAGCGGGTGGATGTCAAGCCTTTTAGATCTTCGTGGCCCATTCGAAACAAAGAGTGAAACATCTCTAAGTTTTTCAAGTAACTTCGAAACCACCAGGTATTCCGACCGAAGAATCGCACCATGAGGCGAAATATCTGCCTGAGGCAGTAGCCCTTTCTTACTGGTCTTCAGGAATGAATCTATGCAATCGTCATCTGTGCGGAGATAGGGAAGCAATTGTAGAAGCTTAACGGCGTTTTCTGAACCTTCTTTTTGTTTCAGCAACTCGATGGAACTGTTGAAGGCATCCCAGAGAGATCGATCAGTTCGATCCCTTGCCACAAATCTGAAAAAGATTTTCCGCTCTTCGCCAGTCCCATTGTCAAGGATGCGAATAAACTCTTCTGTCGGATTGTCGAATGTTCCGAGATATTCCAAAAGGAAGGGGACCACGTTCTGTGCTGCGAGGGGATGGCCTTGAATAGCTCTCGCCAAACTTTGAAAGTCTCGTCCATTGAAAAGCTGCGAATCCTCTATCGACAGGTCGCTCGTTGAGTTTTGTAGGAGCAGTGCCGTATCATTGTCAGTCAAGGGCGCCAGCTGAAGATCCTGGGACTCTCTCCCAGGTCCCTTGAGGTTCGAGTCTCTAGTTGACATGACTATGTGCCATGCTGGGTACTTGAGTGCGTTTTGAATGCTCGCAGCCCCAAAAATCTCTGCATCGTCTAGTATGAGAAGTGAATCCTTGTTAAAGTCCTTTCCCAGCCAGTCGACAAAGATTTGAATTCTCTCAGGCGTTTCAGTCCGTCGCCACCGCTCCCAGTTGACGCTGGGGTTTTCAATCATATCAAACCCGATGCTGTGGCAGACGGTGGCGAGGGCATCCTCTAGCTTCTTGGAGTTGTGGGCTCTGAGGAAGAAGATGTTTCGGCGGTATCTATACTTGGCCGCGAATCTCATCAGCAGCTCAGTTTTGCTAAACCCCGTCAGTAAAAGGAGAACATCCCGGCAGGTAGGGCTTCGTACCCGATTCCTGCGATACCTTTGACGACTGTCAACTTCGGCCTTGTAGGAGGCTGAGTCACTGTCATCTCGAGTTTGCTCATTTCTTCATTCCGCCCGACCAACGGCGTTTGAAGAGTAAGTCGATACTGAATCTCATTCATCTCACTGCCCTCCCACCAGAAATTCTTGTTTGGTGGGTACGCATGAGCAACAAATCGTGGATGGCCAAACATCTATTGACTCTATCAGACCTAATCATCTTTCGTCTTTGGTGCGTTGGCTGATCTTACACGTCGTTCCTGTCCTTGTTCAGGTTCCAGTCTGCCAGTCACCTCGGAAAACACTTGATTCAAAGCGGAGCTAACGGTGTGGTAAGCTCCAAATTTTGTGCTAAACTTGCAGACTGCACTGTGATCCTGGTGTAGAAGCATGACGGCAGGATTCTCAGGGTCCAAAGATGCCGAGGCTTGTGTGACAACCTGCCAGGGGTAAGAAGGGGAATCAGGGAGAGAAGGAAACTTACATGTTGATAAGTGCCCTTGATGAGCTTCTTACGACCTTCGGCAAAACATCGAAAGGGTGGTCGCGGGCTTAGCTTGAGAAACGCCTTCTTATCCCACACAGAGGCAGGGTTGAACGACTGAAGATACGAAACAACCTCTGGTCTAACGCCAGCCACCGTTCCGGCAGCTGCCACTATAAAGTTGCTCCAATCTGCCTTGGTAGTGCCAGTGTGTGGGGTTGCAAGAAAAACCAGTCCACATTGAGACAACGTGATGCCCTTGATGTTGGACGTTGGAAGCTGTGACATGGCCTACCATATCCCGTATTATTAGATATGTCAGATTATATCTTGGAAATGGGTCTATATCTTACCTTTCTAGCGACTAGGCCACCTAGTGAGTGACAGACAACAAGTAGTGGGCGTGATTGTTCCTGCAGGCCGTGTTAACTCAATCTGTCTAAGGCTCTCATCGCAGCTCATTTCTCACCTCTTCAGACGCCCTTACTTCACTTAGGCAGTACATCAGAGACTCGGCCCAGTTTTCTAGCCCTGCCACGGTGCCCGGATCTGTCAAGTCGGAATCATAGCCAAAGGTCATGATTCGGCTGTTGCTGAAATACTCCGAGGATGGCAGGTAGTCTCGCAGCCACATAAGACCCTTATCGGACACTGTCCACGTGTCCATGGCGTTTCCACCGAGCCCGTGAACGGCACAGATGCTGCACAGCCCCTAGCGTCAGCAGATGCGATCTCCAGGGAGTGCGGGAAGAGTCAACTTACTCCATATCCACGTTGGACCTTCTGCTTCTCTGACTGCCTTCGGCTCTCTTATCTGCTCCTATCCCCTCGTCATTCTCGATTCCTCCCCCATTTTCTTCCTCGGCGTCAGGTTCGTAGAGGACCGTAATTCCCTGGAAATTGTTCGACAAGTCCCAGTCTTTCCACGGATAGCCAGCATCATCCCTTCTTGCCTTCTCATGTCTCTCGAGGACTAGGTCGGATGTCTTCTTAGATGAAAAAGCTATCGTCCCGACCTCAAGGCCGTGTTGACTGGCAAACGAGGTACGAATCCCGTCATCACTGCCTCTTACCAAGGGGGTACCATCATCCTGACCACTTGCGGAGGACGAAGCCGGCCGATAAGGCTCTGCCGGTGTTCCTAAGCTGCGTTTGCTGATCTTCCTCCAATGCTTAGCCTTGAAGGAAGAGAATATGGACTGTCTCTTGCAGTCTCTCCCTGCGGAGACACTTCGTACAAAGTCGGCATACTGCTCCTTGGTGGTATAGTCAGGAATAGAAGAGACCCTAAGCGCATATTTGCTCTCAAGTGGCATCACGTCGACTGGTGCGAGAGGCAGGTTGGATAAGCAGATAAGTAGAGGAGAAGATGGTCTGAGGAAGCCGGGTTCGGGAGAGAAAACCTCGAAGCCTTGTTTTGGTGGTTGCCAGCAAGAAGCAATATGATCAGCTGAAACCCGTCTAAGCCAATCATCTAAGCGCCTAGGGTGAATCACCCTGACAACTTGCATCAGGCTCCCTGTTAGGCGCCGTGGTTCGCCATTTTCACAGCCTGCTTGGGATGCCTTGTTAGGACAGCTTATGATCAAGATACTTGGAGGATACGAGTATGATTATGGATCACTGCATTGATAGGTTAGAGATCCTTGTTTGAAATATTTGGTAGGGAGCACTTATGTTCTGATCACGTCTTTTTGATTTTTATAAAGCTTTTATTATATTGTGTATCCCTTTTTACCTTTCCTTACATACAGATGTAATGTAGCAATGTGCCGAGTTTGTTAGCGCTGTACTCTGTCCTTGGCAAGCCCGTCAACAACGGGAGTCCTTCATGCGGCTGAGAGTGGCGGGGCAGATGATGACCAAATATTTCAACAGTACCCTGCTCATTCTGCTTTCTAACCATCTTCTCGATCGTCTCCATAGACGAAAGTGAGAAACCTAGTGGTATGGATCAGCTGCATCAGCTTCTTCTCAGCTTCCAGAGCCAGCGAGTCCCTTTCGACTTGATCAGCCGAGCCTCGGAGCCGAAATTGTCATGGTCTGCGACTGGTGAGATCGAGCAGATACAGCCCCACGAAGGGGGAGTGCCGCAATGGCTGCTTGATCTTCGGGAAGCACACCAGTGGCCGTTCGACCATGACGAGGGTGCCACCAACCCGGATCACGACGGCCTACGTCTTGTCAACGACTGCGGCGTTTGGTACTTCGAGATACAGCCAACCGACAGTCTAGACGCAGACGAGGACGAGCAGAGCCAGGAATTATACGCCTCGCAATGCATCTGCATTTTCAACCACGCGTTCCCCTGCCGAAACACAGAAGTCCTAGGCGAAGAAGTTTCTTCTCGTCTGATGCCCCTTGCAAAAGTGTTTCTGTTACCTTTGCTCGCATCCGTCTCTGAAAATGACATTCAGGATTGGCTCCTACCTAAAGAGAGGTGAGAAGCACTCTTCAAATTAATTCCAACCTCGACACAGTCACGCAAGAAGAGATAGTCAACACACTAGACAGCAAAGCATTTACTACTCGCGACCTAAGTCAAATCTTAACAACCAGAGCAAAGTAGCTAAGCTAGTGTTATAACTATCTGTTCCTGGGCTATCTATTAGTGGGGAGTCCATAGCTAACAAGGTATTAGAACAATTCCATTTTCAATTAGCCTCTTTGACTGTTTGTTGCAAGTTCTCATCTCCCTAGGGTCTCGTAGCCCTTTGTACCCGACAAGCTTCCCTCGAAAGATGGTCAATGCTATCGGCACGCCAACAACTCAAGGCGATGCAGCACAAGACTATGGAGCCGAATCTTGCCTCACTGTTGTCCCTGAACTGATTGAGACTATTTATTCTTCTTCGCTAGAGACCTTCGAAGGACTCGCCTCCATCACCGCCTGCGGCGATCTTGATGAGAGGTCCAATGCGTGGGTCGGCCTCGCACTTATGATACTTCTATCTAGTCAGACGACGACGAGGCCACAGCCAAAGGCCCTTTCAGATGCTATTGCCAAGGCCGCTGGTTCTTGGGGTCCAAAGTCGACAACAAGTCCATCCCCTATGGAGTATCTCGTTGCCATCGAATTGCTCCCACACGCTCAACTCCGGGCCATCCCACTTCCAGAATCCCTCAGAGTGAGTACGGAGCTCAACCTTCTCCGGGGATTGCTTCTTTCCAGGATGCAACACTACGACGAAGCTTCCAAGGTCTTGAAGAATACTATGCCGGCTGCTATCTCCTACTGGGGCATCACGTCTTTCCAAATTGGGATCGTTGCCGCCGAGAGTGCTAACTGTTACAACATGCTACGAGAGGAGGATGTTGCCAACACGATAGCGACTCGATGCCTTGCTGCGAGAAGCACCCCTGAGCTCATCGGCCGGCAAGATTGGTTCTATCTGAGTCTCTATCTCGCAGATTCCCTCATTGGAAGCGGAAGATACTCAGAGGCTGAATCAGCTCTGGAACACCTCATTAGCCAGCCTCCAATCACTCCTACGATCCATATGATGGGTTGTTTGCGTCTCTCAAAGATTCGCCGAAGAGTCCCAGGCGAGAATGGAACAGCCGAGTCCCATCGCTGTTTACATGAAGCACTTGGCCTATTTGACCAAGTCCCCAAAGCTCTTCGAGAAGAGTATTTGGAGGAAACGGCTTGCACTCTCGAGGCTACCATGGCCACAACACAGGGGAGTCTTGAGGCACAAGAAGCACTGATGAATGGTGTCAACGACCTTTTAGACCAGACAAGTCTAGCAGAAAGCCCGGCTCAGAAACGATATGCCCAAGTGCAACTTCAGTTCAAGCACAACGCCCTTCGGCAAGAGAACGACACCATTGTTTCAGGACACGGATTCAGTCGGGCCAGGTCACCTAGTAGCGAGGCTATTCGTCAGACGCGCTCAGACTCCTCGTCCATTACTGATGACATGACAACATCTACCCCGAGTCCAAACGTCTTCTCCGTCCCTTATGAAAGGGATAAGAATTACATCGTGGTGCCAGAGCTCGAAAGTGTTTTAAAAATTTCTCCACCCAGCGGCGGGATGGGTGTTTCCTCTATATATGGGGATGTTGGGGTTGGCAAGACCGCTTTGGCTACTGAAGCAGTCTACCGAACTCGGTTCATATTTAACGCCGTTATCTGGATCAGGGACGCCCCGTTGGATGAAATCTTCAATTACCTCTCCAGCGTTGCTGGACAACTTGGATTGAAGAACGCCGTGCAAATGTACCAGTGGTTCGCAACGCCCGGGAAGTTCGGCTTCCCAGGACGGTGGTTGATGGTATTCGATGGTATCGAAAGCGAAGAAGTCATTCGCCAGCTTTGGCCAACCAGAGGCCGAAATGGTACTGTGCTCACTGTCTCCCGGGGGAAGCCTTCATACCTCAAGGACTTAGCCAGCGGCATGCCCCGATACACCAAGCTGAGACCGTTGAATCTAACAGACGCAATGATACTGGCATGGGGTTTCTTGAATGACTCTGCCAAAGCGACAGTCGCGGTAAATCTATCCAAGCCAGACGCATCTACTCCACGATCCCTACTCAAGCGCGAGTATTCATTGGCAGAATTGCTTGAGGGTCACCCGGCCGCCATCAAACAAGCTGCTTCACTTATCTCAAGGCGCGACATGGGCATAGGTGACTTTCTTGCTGGATATAAGAAGGCGCAAGCTTCTATCTCAAATGTGCCAATGGGTATGTTTCCGCACCAAAACCATAACGTTCATCTCATCACAATCTGGCTGCTGAATCCTGGGGATGGTGGGCCTCTAATGAACGTCCTCTCTCTTCTTGACGCCTCAGCGGTCCCTGAAAGTCTTCTGTGGCCCAATGCATCTTTCACCAGGCCTGATGGATATCCTCAGAGCATCTCAGAGTTTGAAAAGATGAGAAACGAGCTACTTGAATCGTCCCTAATCTGCAGGGAAGGGACGCAGCAAAGCCTTTGGACTCATCAAGCTATGCAAGCCATCTTCAGGGAGCGTATGGATCGACCGAGCTTTAATCGAGCATACTATAGGTGCCTCCTCTTGCTTGCCCACGCGTGGCCGTGTGAGTATGAGAATCAACTCTTCATCAACGACATCTCGCCTCACGCCGAGTGTTCCAAGCTATGGCCTCACGTCGACATTCTCCTTTGGGGGCCTCAATGGCCTTCTCCATACGTTCTTTCGGCTCATGAGGCTACCCAGATACTGAAGGTACTTTTGGACATATCATGGTGCGTATCCTACTCCCCCGTATTTACCTCAATTCCCATGTAGCCTGTAGAAGCAGAGCTGCTGACACTGGCTCATACAAGGTGTGATATCATATGCTCCAAGGGTCATCAGTGTCTAAATCTCGTCGAAGACATTCTCGAGGTTCAAGCCACCGAATCCCTCCCTAGATTGCCCCGCGAAACGGCCAGACAGATGTGCCTACTCAATTATTTCAAAGGAGTGCACATGTACAAGCAGAACCAAAATGAACAAGCTGGGCGTTACTTCCGGCGCTCCTTCACCCAAGTCATCAAATATCTTGGGCCCGGGTCAGAAGACTACTGGTCCCTTCAAGCCGCAGCCCACCATGGAGTCGGTAATGTCAAACGGAGAACAGGTGACTATCTGGGGTCCATAGACTCCTACCAAATGAGCATCAAGGCCCTGGAGCACCTCAAAGAAATCCCGGAGCAGGAATTGTCAATCGTGAGGACTCATTTGGGGCTGTCTCTACTCATGAATAGGCAACCTGAAGCCGCAGAGAGCGTGCTTGAACAAGCCCGTCTGACGAAATCCGCCACAAGCACACCAAACGATGTTACGAGCTCTTTTGGGTATGTATATCACTCCAAGTGAGAAACATTCTAAATCTAACATATGCAGAAATGACGCTCTGTTTCATGGGCTTGCCATTGCCAAGTTAGCCCAGGGCAAGGCAGAGGAAAGCCTACAATTTGCATGGGAATGTCTAGAGCAGATACCATCCTCGAATACTTCGGATCGAAGACTCCTTTTCTGCACTTTTCATATCGTCATATCTATTAGCTATGCACGTTTATCCAGGATTGACCTGGCCCAGTAAGTAATGCTCAAAGCTGAGACCCTGGAAATACTGACAGGTGTGATTCCTAGAAAACATTTGGATCTGGCAGATGACATTGGTCTTCTCCTAAAACATCCCTCCTATGATGAAATATGCACCAATGCTCTTCACGAGCAAAAGCGTCTGTACAGTCTGATGGGCCAAGGGATTCGGGAAGGCTTGCACATAGCTTTGGACTTGCAGGAATTTTTTGATGGGTCCTTTCTTAATCTGCTTTTTTTCTCTGCATGGGTTCTATTTGACTTGGCCTGAAGATGAATCGACATGGTTGTTGCCCCGGATCCGTATGCCGAGGGACATTCTACGGTAGGGGACTGCAATGGCTGTAGATGGAGTCATAACGTGAGAGCCAATACTTGGACATTCATTATGGGTCTTTATTCAAACTAGTTCGGGCCTGAATTTGTATTTTTATTTAGAAATTAGTGCTGCAGTTAGTCGTCGCTCAGATGCTCTATTCATCAACTACATGTTGGTAGGCATATCAACTCCTCCTCGCTTTGAATCACAATGTTCCCACTCATTTCTTGGTGCAAGGTATCATGAGAAACAAGTTAGAAGCATGGAGTATCCTAACATATTGTTCATTGATTCGTATCCGCATAACTCATTACAGACATCACTTCAATTTCGACTTCAACCCCTTCCCAACTTCCCAGCTCTCATTTAGGACAGGTTATCCATCCTCACATCTCCAGTCGACTGCGAGGTCTTGGGAGGCTGCTCCTCCCAGCTGACACCTCTGGCAGTCTGCTGCTGTCTCAGTGCAGCCTCTTGTCGGGACTTGCGTCTGTAGAGGAAGAAGGCGGCGGCAGCGATGAGGGCAACACCAGCGATAGCGCCAATGACGATACCAGCGATGGCACCACCCGACAGACCAGAGCTACCACTCTTCTTATCGGAAGATCCACTCTCCGACCCGGAGGACTCATTGTTGTTATCATTGTTGTCACTGTTGTCGTTGTCGCTGTCGTTGGTGTCCCCATCATCATCATCATCGTCATGGTGAGGATCACCATCCTTATCCTTATCGTAGTCCTCCTCAGGTGTGGTAGCATTAAAGCACGGAATATACTCATCAAAGTCCAACAGCTCAACAAAGGTAATGTCTGCACAAGCGTAAAAGGTCTGGTTGTGTGGCGTGTCGAAGGCGGCAATGTACTTGATCTGCAGGGTCGCGTTGTCGCCGGCGCTGACGGAACTAGGAGGATCGGGCACCGACATGCAGGTGTGTCCCGGGTCGATCGACTCGAACTCTTCGGGGTTGATGAGTGTTGTAAAGTCTGCGTTGGAACTGGGGTCTTGAAAATGTTAGAGGAATGATCTAGTGTTGGTGGTGAAGGTGCGTACTTTGTTCAAACGAGATGCTCAACTCCATGCTGAATGACTCATTCTGTCCCACGAGCGCAACCTTTCCCTTCTCTATATCATGTCAATAATGGAACCAAAAAGCCTTCGAGAGAAACATACGCATAGGAAACTCGCTCCTGTTTCCCGGGTTGGCCACCGAGCCACAGGGCGCCGTGTTGTCCATAGCGGCAGACCACACTCTATCAGCCGGCCACATAAAAGCGGCGGGGCCCATCTCGTCAGTATCGCCCATGTCGATAGCAGCATAGGCCGAGGCGGCCATAAAGGCCAGGCCGCTAAACACTGTCTTGAAAGGCGCCATGCTAAGTGCGAGCAGATCGAGGATGGAGAGGGTAGGGCACCAAAACTCGCGATGGTGGCACCCGAGCAGTCCGGCCTTAATATACCAACACCGTCGCTATCTGCCAAGTCCCATGTGGCACTCTATCTTCGGTACTGTCACAATTCGACACTCGCATATCCCACTCATGCAGAGTCACCGACCCGACTCTCGAACCGGCCATCCTGCAGGTTACCCCTCCCGCCGAGCCCGCTATCAAGAGGGTGAACAATAAAAACGGCTGGATTTGTCTACTGTGCAAATTTTTTAGCGCATCGGCTGCATTCTAAAGGAACTATTGTTGCAGCCTCTACGCAGATGACATGGGCCTTGTGTGGATTGAGTTATTATCAGATGATCAGATAAGATTCCCACCAGTATCTAATCAGATCAGCCACTTCCCTTCCATTGGCCAATCCCCTCCCACATCACCACCTTTTCATCCACCAGCCAAGGATCCAAGGACTCTGGGCATGCATAAGTTCAGAGCCATGATAGCTGGGATACGAGGCCGAAAAGAGCAGCTGTTGCTAATAGCATGAGTCAAACTCGCTGGGACTGGCAGAGCAGGCGGGGCTGGCACTTGCCATGGTATGCAGTGCGCTGTAATCATGGGGAGATGGAGGATCCAGTACCTTGTTCGTGTAGCTCGGTTCGATCAAAGTTTCTGGATTCCGATAGGCTCGTGCTTGTTGGCGAGGCCTTTAACCATCTTGAGCTCTCTCGCATGACAAGGTGGAGGCTATAAGTAAGCTGCTGTCGCCGGTCACCAACATCTCCATGTGAAGCATCCTCCTCAATTGACTCTATCCGACGTCTTCAACACCCTCACACCATATTAAGATGCAATTAACTTACACGGCCGTCATTCTTGGCTCCCTGGCCTCTCTGGCCTCAGCTACTGTCAAGCGCGAGCTCCCATTCCCGGACTCTGTCCCTATGCACAAGCGCCAGCCTTCTGGTGCCGAGTACCAATGCCACGCAAACTGCGGTATGTTCAAGTCGCATCGGTGCTGGTTGAAACCTACTCATATTCTTTCCCAGGCTACACCATTTTGAACGCCGACGAGGAGGGCTACTGCGACAGCGACGAGTGGAAGAAGCTCCTCGCCGACTGCCTCAAGTGCGCCAACCAGTATGACATGTGGGGAGACTATGGCAACGGCGTCACTGGCGCTGCCAAGGCTTGCGGTATTGACGCAGTGCCTGAGGGTGCTGCCAGTGGCTCTGCCACGGGTAGTTCTGCTGTCGCCGCGACCACCGTTGTCACATCTGTGACTAGCGCAGCAGCGACTTCTACTGAAGCGACCTCCGCCGAGGAGACTACGGCTGCTGCTGAGACCACTTCTGCTGCTGCCGCTTCATCGACTGCTGCCGAAACCGCTGCCACCACTGCCGAGAGCTCTGCTGATGCCAACACGGTAAGAACTGGTTCCTTGAACAAGACCATTGACAGAAGCTGACGGTATTAGACCCCCGGTGCTGCTCCCACGACTACCGAAAACGACAACTCTGCTTCCAACTTTGCGCTCTCCGGTGTTCTGGCTGTCGGTGCCGCTCTTGTCGCTGCGGCCGGCCTTCTGTAAACAAACAGAAACGCAATAACGACCCTATGACGAGCAAGACCAGCCAAGATGAGATGAATATAGTAATGATATATGCCAATTTCGATGCCAACATTGTATTGAAGCGATTCAGTCCTGCGAGATTTATTGCCTTATCCCATTGCGCGCTGCTGTGACCTTGGACTCCCTCTGGATGACTTCCGTCCCAATTCTTGCAATACAAACATCTGCCACATCAATCTCGAAATGATACCCGCTTCCAATGACTTGCCAAACTAGATCAAGATGCGATGAAAGATCATATATGCATGCCATCATGAAACATGTGACAAGATGGTTATTGAGATAACACGACGCTTCTGGTACGCTATATAAAGCTCTTGTAAGCAAAAGAAACACCCAAGATACGCCCATTCATAAATCTTCGTCAATACCCGCAGGCATGCATCCTCTACCTCAAAGCCATACCCCCAAACGCCCGGTCCAACTCGGCACCCTGATCATCAGCAGGAGGCTGCCCAATTGGCCCTTGAGGTTGCTGAGGCTCAGGCAAACTCTGCTGCTGCTGCACCGGCGTACTCCTCTCTGGCTCGAGGATGTGCGTCTCGCTGTCCAGCCACCCGGGCGCGACTCTCCGCTTCTCGGCGAGCTCGCGTGCTTGGATCCTCTCGTTGAACTCCCTCAACTCCCTCTCGGCTTCCTCTTGCATCTTGGACACGTGCGCCTGAAGTGCGCGACAGGATGCGATAATATCTTCGGGATGCGCGGCGTGGCCGGAGCCTGAAACGACGTACTTGGGTCTCGGTTGGTCTGAGGGGTTGTCGGATGCAGCCTCGATACCCAATGATGACGGAGGAATATTCGAGGGCATGGTCTTGTAATTGTATGATAGTGTCGTCGCAGTCGGGAGTGATACAAAGGGAGAAACTGTTAGAGGAACCTGCTCCAGCAGGGGATGAGAGCCTGATGCCGCGTTAGCCATGATGCGTGCGTCGAGGCAGCGACTCGACCTACGATTGTTGTTATGCATGATCTTGCGTATCCGAGGCCTTGTCCTCGAGTGTCCTTCAGAAATTCCTTGCAAATCCTGGTCGGAAATGAGAATCATTTGATGGTTCCACAAGTTCAGTCGCACACCATTTAAACCGAGGACGGTAATCGCGATCAATGCTGAGTTGAGGTTTAAGTAAGAGTGATCGGCGCGCGCCGAGGCTCGTCACCGACTGACGCAACGCGATAAGCCAATCGTTATCGATAGGATCTGATAAGCCGATAAAGCTACGGCCCCTCGTTGCTATGGACATTTTTGCCTAGAACCCCTCCAAGCCAACTCAAGCTCATCTACACAAGGACATTCAAGATGACAATCACAACAATCCGCGCAAAGCCGTCTCTTAGCGACTACACGCCCCTGGAGGAGTATCAGTCGCAAACTCCCCAGAGCTTCGTGAACGGAAAGCCAATTTTGCACTATCATGTCGAGGGCGCAAAGGCCCAGATCCCCAAGGCGAATAGCGGCAGTCTCGCTCTATTCCCCGCCGACTCGAACCAGAAGCCCGAGAACGACGGCGTTAACGGCGACGCCGAAAAGTTTGTTGAGCAGACGGTTGATGTTTTTGTCAGCTCAGCGTAAGCCTTTCGCTCTTTCATCTCAACTCCCATCTAACTTCGTTCAGGAACGTCATCCTCTTCAGCCTCAAGGCAGAAGTTGGCATCACGATCCCCTACCCCTCGATAGGCATCCACGGCACCCAGATGGTCGTCGATATTGCGAGCGGTGAGCGCCAAGAAGCTGTGTGGATGCAGATCGAGCTCTCCGATGGAGGCGCCGACGACGACGAGTTCGACACTGTTTCCCTGACCGTCATCCCTCCCAAGGCGGAATCCGGCCCCAGCTCTACCCAGCAGATGTACTCAGCCATGTCCAACTGCTCCGATCTGCACCCCGACCCTGACAATGGAGAGGATTCTGAGGAGGATGACGATCGCATTGTCTTTGAGAGTGCGGTCGAGCACGAGGCTGTTGAGGGCTTCACGGGCGTTCTGCGGGGAGCTGCGGATGGCGGTCTCCCTCCTCCTATGCCTGGAAGTGGTGGTTGGATCACGGCAGATAATGTCCATGAGTACTTTGACAAGGATGGAAACTGGCTCGGAGAGGGTGAGGAGGAGCTTGGTGAAGGAGCAGGCAGAGTCCGAGTCCGAGACGAGGTCGAGGGAGATGCCACAGCTGAGAGCCGTCCAGCTGACGACTCGGAGAACAAGCGGCCACGGGTGGAATAATTTATTGACTGGATGAGAAAGGGAGCTTGGGCGTTAGGGGTAAAAAGACATAACGAGTCAACGCGTGAGGAGTTCAGTAAACCTATCAAAGGATATTCATATGGTCCGAGGGACATACAATTACTATAACTACTGTTTTTGCTATTAAGATTACGTCCGAAGGGTATATATCCATCGAGCTGCTAAAACCAACACTACCTACAGATCAACAACACAAACCAGTGTCCCTATACAGTCCGATACAAAGAATCCTTCCAGCGTATGTTTGACACGACGAAAAAAAAAACAGGCCCGAAACTTAAATCTGCCTAGATACATGAGGTGGCACTGCATGACGGATCATTGTCGTTCCTCTCGACAAAAGAAAATCGTTGACAAAAGAAAGCAAAGGGGGAAGACATCTTGACCTCTTACATCCTTAGACATCGGCCCTTGTTCTCAGGTGAAGCCTTCAGAAACCCATCCTTATCGTAAAGTCCCAGACTCTCAACGCTCTGTCTCTGCGCCTCCTTCTTGCTCAGGGCCCCGACCTTGGTCTTGCCCGTCGCCCTCGTCGTAAGGATCGAGTCTCGCGTGTCACGGCCTAGATTCCCGCTGCGGCGCGTCTCACGCAGACCAGTGGCTACATCCAGCCTGGGAACCTTAAGTTCCGGTCCGTGGTTCTCTTTGCTCGCGTCAGCTTCGTCCTCGCGGATCTCAACTTCCAAGTTACTGCGGCTGCTCTTGCTTGGAGGGATTGGTCGGGTAGGTGCCGCTGCTGAAACCGCTCCGGATAGACTCTTCCTAGGGCTTCCGAGGTTCAGATAGTTTTGACGACCAGATGTGTTCACGCGGGGGTTAGAGGTGAGTCGACCACGTGAAAAGGTACTGTTCAAGGGGTTGGGCAATGTTGGCGAGTCGGGCTCATTGTGTGTCGATGCCATGGAGGTAGCACTATAAGAGCTGACCATGCTGTTCATCCGTCTCAACTCGACAATTGAGTTTCCGAGTGAGCCCATGCTCATCGCCGGCGGTGGTCCACTTGGGGGATCTCTCAGAGATCGAGACAAAGAGCGACGAAGAGGAGATCCTGTGGAAACAGCGCCAGGATCATCGACCATGGACTCGCCCTCATGAACAGAGCTCTCAGGAGGAGTCATGGACATTTTATGCAGATGCTGAGAAAAGTCTCGTCTAGGTCGCGGGCACAGCGGTGTCGGCATGACGATCTGCTCAACTTGGGCGACGTGCCTTGGTGGATCAGGCAGAGCTCTTCTCGGTGCTGCCGTTCCCATCAAGAGAGCCATCATGTCTTGCTCGTCAAAAGGCGACGAGGCCGTGGTCATCGGGCTCGTGGGGGCACCAACCACAAGAGTGTTTCTATCCTGTTGCTGTGGCCAAATCGGTCGCCCAGGAACATCAAGTCTAGGACTCTCGCTCCTCCGATCGTCGAGATACAGAGAGCTATCCTCATCAGTTGCAGTTGTCACAGATGGTGTAACCATGCTCGTCATAGAGCCAGTGACAGGATACGCCAGAGCAAAGCCATGTCGATCCCGACTTCCAAAGCTGATGTCGCGGTGCAAAAACTCCTGTGGCGGCTGCAACACAATAGATAGAGGTGGTCCTCCAACGGCCTGGGTGCTCACTGAATTCGAGTTCAGTTGACCCTGGTTAAACACCGTCTGTCCAGCTGGGATAGAAATGCTCAGTGTCCTCGTCCTGCTCCTCAAAGACCGTGGCCCAAACAGCGAAGATCGACTCTCCGAGGTCAAACCTCCCTGTTTCTTCTTCTCCACAAACGGGTCAGGCTGCTCCTTGTCCTCTGGCTCGTTGGCGCTGTACAGTGTCGAGAGGGAACTAGAAGCCTCGCTGTCCTGCGACTCCCTCCTCTTAGGGCTATCCTTCTCGACGGTCTTCTTCTTGGGGGTGGGATCTTTCTCCGGACTGTTGTCGTCGAGGGGTTGCCACTGACGTCCCCTCAAACGACTCGGGCTTGACAGTCCCCCAGGAAGCCCGAGCTCTTGAGTTGCTTCAGCGATCAAGCTGTTGGCAGCACTACCAATAGAGCTAATGGAGACAGTCCGGCTATGCCCAGGTCTCGGTGGCATTCCGTGGATAGTAGATCTCTTGCTGGGGCTTTGTACTACACGATTGATGCGCACAGTTCCAGTCGTATTAGTCGAGTCCAGTGAAGATGTTGTCCTGTGGCTGTGAGGTGTCTTCCTGTGAGGCGTACCACCCAGCGACGGGATCTTCTGAGAGCGTTTTGAAGGTGAGACGTGAGGAGTCTTTGTTGGTGACTGACTGCTTCCATCTCGAAGTCGCTGTTCCGTGGATCGAAGAATATCCCGAAGGTCCAGGTCCGTTATCGAAGCCCTGACATGAGCCAGAGGAGGAGGCCTTACAGGGCTGGTCTGAAGCTCCTGTGCTGGTGTTGGTAGCTCGGGGGCCGTCTTGCTCGGCTTGAGAGTCTCGAAACTCTGTTGGTCCCTCAAGTGAGTCACCGGGTGGTCTGCCGGTAGCTCACTAGGTTCTCCCTTTTCCAAGTCATCCTCCAGCATCAGACTCGGCAGCGTAGGAGCTCTTCCCAGCCAGCTGTCCCTGCTGAACAGACTATCACGACGACTCCTGCTAACCTTGGGTCCATGGAACTTGTCCTCCTCAACCCAGCTACTCGACCGTCCCCTCTTCCCATTACCACCAAAAAAGGTAAAGCTATTGTGTGACGGAAGAGGAGGCAGCACAGGAGGGAGCGACAAGGAGAGCCGGCTGCATGACTTTGACATTGGGTGGTTCTTCTTGACGAGCCGCTTCGTAAAGATGGATCGTCGATGGTCATCGCTGTTGTCCGAGACCTGGTATACCGTCGTAGATTCCGGTTCGGTTCGAGACCTGATACGCCAGGTGAGGAGGAAGCCGATGGCCGCAAAGAGGAGAATGGCGCCGCCGACGGAAAAGGCGAGGATCCAACCAAGCCCAAGACCGCCCGCTTCTCTGCGGTAGAGTGAGGAGTAGCTCATGTTTATCACGCCCACCGCAGCAACGATCGAAAAAGAGTGTGCTGCTGTCGATGGTGCTTTTGAGTCGACGAGTTCAACGATTCAGGAGTCAAGACCAGATGATGAAGAGGACAGCGTTGGAAAGGGCAAATGCCAGACAGGAGGAGAAACCTCTGTGGGAACTGGCTCATCCACATTCATCTTAATCTCAAATCCCGGCCAAAAACTGTGGTGAGGTTATTTCGACAGTCTCACTGCAATATCATGAGGAATGCGTTGCTAGGTGTCATTCATTCCAACCACCCCCAACCACAACCCCAGCGTCGAGACATCACAAGATGAGCAGCAACAGCTCGTATTGAAATAAGGGGACATGGCCTTTATGAAATCACTTTCCCTCGTCGTTCATGTCTATATCGATCGGTCGTCGTAAATGGCGGTTTCAACATGACCTCACTCCATCATGTGCTTAGGAAATCTTGCCCCATCACCAACATCACCAACATCACTAGGGAGACTTCTTTCACAGCGCCAGGCTGCCCTTTTTTGATCATTCATCATTCCGGTATCTGTACTAGGTAGCTTCCCTTAAGTCCACATGTTCCCAAAGACCTGGGTAATCATTTTGTCCTATCAAGAAGTCCATCGCACCCAAATACCCTTTCAACAATGTATGCTATCCGTGTACCCGGAACCAGCCCGGAGCAATGAAATGGTCTAAAACCAGTCAAGTTTTCGATTTTTTTGGGTGCGCTTTTTCTTTTTTCCTTTACTGTCCTTCCTTAAATTGTTAGAAATGTCGACGTCCATGGCTGTGGAGATGAGCTCCCCGACGTCTTCGTCTCGCTGCGGGCGCTGTAGGGGTGACAACAGCTGTTGATGTCACTGTGACCACGACCGTCTCGGCCTCCAGCTCGGTCACGTAAACAAGCTTCTCATCCCAGAGAATCTTGCTCACGAGATTGCCGTTGGTGATGTACTGGGTACTCCAGTAGCTCTTGGTGTCGGTCGTTGTCTCCAATTCGGGCGCAGGAGTGGTCGTAGGGACGGGAGGGGGTCCAGATGTAGGAACAGATTCAGGGGCCTGAGCGATCGAAGACTCGACAAATGCGGCTCCGACACTTCCATCAGCGCCTGGGATGCTTTGAGTTTGAATGCTTTGAATGAGTGTTGTTTCCGAAGTAAAAGGAGATGAAAAAGAAGGCAGAATAGATGTCGCAACGATCGGTACATTGGTTGTTGTCTCCAAAGTAGGTGCAGGAGCAGGAGCAGAGGCCTCATAGGCCCCCGCCGCCTTCTCCTTGAACACCTGACCTGGGAGGGGTGATGCAGAGTTCTCCGGCCTGTCACCGGGATGGTAGGTCAAGGTGGGCACAGAGGCATCACCGGTAGGGCCTGGGTCCTTGCTAGCACCGCCGTCCGAGCCATCTCCATAAGAGACTTGGTTACCGCCGGGTAGCTGCTTCATAGGACCAAGAACATCCTCATTCTTCAAGCTGTCGGGGAGGTTCATCTTGCAAGAGGTTGCCTCACTTTCGCTAATAACGTCAAAGAGGGGGCAGGCACCGATCAAGCCAGTCTCAGAGGTGCAGGTTTCGATGGCCTGCTGAAGGAACTCTTCTTCCCAACCGGTGATAAAGTCCGCGTGATAGCCATAGCCTGATTAGGGGTTAGTTTCTCCAGTCTGCCAAAGGATGTAGATGTGAGACTCACCAGTGGTGTCTCCGTTGGCCAAGACAAATCGGCCAGGTCGGTCGGCGAAGGCATTGGTGTTCCAGATAACCTCATACATGAGGCTGGGCAGGCGAACGGGATAACCATCGGGGCAGGTTCCGGTCATGACCAAGTCAGGGAATGCGACGTGATCCTTGTGGTTGGCGCTGTCAACCGCGTCGCCTCCCTTCCAGCAGGACGGAAACATGATCTCGAGACGAAGGCCATTCTTACAGTTCGCATCGAGGTACTGCTTGTCGGGCATGTAGTGGCGGTAGAGAGTTCCCTCTGGTTCCCGTGCATAGTTCAAGCAGTTGAAACCGAGAGCACGTTGGGCGAGGGTGTCCTGATCAGTCTCACCAAGAGCTTGCCACGTAGACTTCTCTGGATCCGGCTTGCTAGGGTCACCCGCCGTGTAGGTTCTTCGTGTGTTTGTGCCAGACAGCATTCTGAAGTCGGGAGGGAAGGCGGTCACATTGTCGCCATACAGGAGGTAGTAGCTAAAAGTAATTAGCTCATAGTTCAAAAAAGTCTGAAGATGGCAGCGACTGTTGAATCAGACAGCTCAGGGGATACTAACGCCAGCATACCGCCCACCTGTGGGACAACCTCAAACTCTCCAGTCTCGCCATCTTGAAAGTACATGGCAGGGTGCCAGTAAGAAGACTTGTCTTGTGTGACTCGGCATGAAGTGCAGTCACCGTTGAGGAGTTCCTCAGTGTTGGAGTTCTCGGAGAACCCTGCGCATGGTCAGCTCTCCTCTCTAAGAGCGCATCGCTCGCGGTTGCCTGCGCAAAGCGCGCGCAATCTTCATAGCCAGAATCTCATCGTCGCAGGTGAGTCGCTTACCTGAAGAACCGTGAATAGAATGCGCATGCATCGAGATCTTGCCCGGGTCGATGATGGGGTCAAGTCGCGCAAGTCCCACACGACCGGGACACTCCATGCGCCAGAAGGCATGGGCGCCACCGATGAGGCCCGCAGAAACGGCGACGAGTGATTTGAGCATGGCGATGACGAGTGCCTATTCGAGCTCGAGTTTGTTCGTTCTTGCCCTGAGAGGCAAGGGGATGAAGGAGTGGACGACGCGACAGAGCAGTCTAAAAGAGCGTTGATGTTAGGGATGGGGTTGAGGCGGAGACGAAAGAACGTGGTGAGGGGAAATGAACGAAAGGCGGAGATGAGAGGTTCGAAAGGAAGGTGCCCGGCACTGGCGAGCGAAAATAGAAACGGCAGGCGCGTTGCGGATATTTGAAGCATCAAACGGAAGGAAGGGAGGGGCTTGGACGGAGTGCCTGCCAGCTGGCAACGGCTGGCCACTGCACTGCGCATTAAAGGCCGGGTTGCCAGCGCATAAGACCAGGAAAACCCAGTGCCAAGCGCATAGTCCCGCAGAATAAGATCGGAATCGTGCTTTTCATGTTGTTTTAATGGGATGGGTGAGGTTCAAGTTTGCGAGTTTCAGGTGAGGTCTAGGCGAGGTGTAAGTGAAAGCGGACTCACCGATGCCCGTCGTTGGGTTTCTCTGGGGGATTCTCAGCCAAGTTGACGTTGGCGGTCTCTAGATCCTCAACTTCCTTCTTTTGATCAAATATTGAATCAACAGAAGGAGAAAAAAGTTCAGAAAGGGAAATATTGGACCAAAGGGTGCAATGGCTGGGTATGCCTTTATTGCTGTCGATGGAGGCACTGCTCTTGCAGAGAGTCCCAGCCCCGCTGAGAATCTGAGACTCAAGATTCCAGAGCGTGGTCAAGACACGGCGTTGAGGTCACTGCCACGCTTTCGGATCGCGTCACAGGGTCGCGTAGAGTGGGCTGGTCGGCAGCTTATCGGCGTGTTAAGTGTCGACAAGAAGAATGCTTTGTTCAATGGCGCCGCTTCCGGTTGTCAAGGCCGAATGTCTCTCCTAACGTCAATCCGTACAGTCGGGCGATGTGTCTCAGTACCAAACGTTTGACGCTTCGGGAAGTTTTTGACAGTAGTCAGATGAGTTGAAGATCTTGTTGGAGAAAACTGAAGAGTAATGTCTTGGTCTCGAAGGCCGTGGTGTATTGCCGCTCAGCACTGCAGAGCGTCCAGATAGACTTGGAAAGCCGGTAAAGTCAATATAAGCCTACCGCTTTTTGCAACGGCGACGCTAAACGTTTTGCACAACGGGTCTGCAAGGAGAAAAACGGTGAGTCCGCAGATGAGGAGTCGTGATACGAAAGCAGTCCCTCGGGTTACGGCGTGCGATATTTGTTATGCAAAAGAGATTGGTTTCTGCGCGGCGGATCTTGTAGTTGTCGACCAGAGTCTCACGGTACGAAACGTAAACCAGGATTTTGAGCGAAAGAAACGAATGTTCTCAACCGGACAGGATTGAAAGGAATGTGGTTGAGGAGAAGGTAGCTAGGCACCAAAAGGGAGAGTAGGTGAGGTGCCTTTGAAGACAAAGTGAATGAATGGATGAGTCCAGCTCGGGCTCCAAAGGAAGGAATAAAACGGTAGGATGACAACCTAACCAACAGTGAAGGAATGGATGGCAGAACGAAGAAGATGAGGGTGAACCGAAAGAACGGGAAAGGAAACGGGAGGTGGGCACAACAAACCCGACGACCCTGGATCCCATCCCATGTCGCAGCCAGGTCCTGGGGGTGGCTTCTCTTGGCGATGAAGTCAGGCCCATTCTTGGGGGCATTCGCCGCGTCGCAGCCAAGATTGCATTGGTTCCAAGGGTCACCCTACAGGGGTGCTAAAGTGGTCGTGTGTCGGTCGCGAGCGTGATACCGCACCAAGCCCAGCGTAGTCTGGCGATCTCGACCAATAGCTCGGGGCAATAGGAGGTCGAGAATACCCGTGCCACGAAGCTGAGGCACGCGATAGACGCAGGTACCAGGCACCTCTGGGCTGGCGAATGGAGATGGGCGAGCCGACCTGCCGAGATCTCCAGGTCCAAGACTAGTACTCTGGGGGCAGGGATCTCGGAGGTTGAGCTACATTCTGTCGTATTGCAGGGGCGAGACTACTCGCAGACGGCGCCAAATGGCCTGGGCTTCCACCAGTTCTCCTGTCAATCACGGCGGTTGCGCGGCTCTCCAGATTGGAATCTGCGGGATCTTCAGAGTTTGTTGCGAGATGGATCTGACATGACGATGTCGAGTTGGATATTGATTGGATTCCCTCCGCGTCTCTTGTGGTCGCGCAGACTCCACCACGTGCGCATGTAGCCCGTTTGCAGAAGGAGAATTGCGAAGCCCCTTAGCACAGCAGTCCAGGCGGTCCAGGCCAGTACTTAGGAGACGGTCCATATGTTCTTCTCGGTTAGATCAGTTTCTGTCTTCTCCATCAAGTCTAGCAGGGCCCTGGAGTGGGCTGAGCACCTCTGCTATGACGCTGTCAGGCCGTTTCTGGTTTATTGTTAGATGGCGGGACTGCGGGTGGCTGGAGACAGCTAAGGGTCCAAGGGATGGAGGGGAACAAGGGAGCCCAATGCCGGGTGGCAACTGGAGAGCATGAAACCTCCCTAGATTCGGAGAAAGTGATGAACATGATCTTCAGGGCCCGGCTGTTCATCCTCTTCTGTCCGTTTCTTGTTGTATTTGTTCCGCAAGAGTTTCAATTCTCCCCTTCCCAGACTTCGGCAGCTGGCAAAATCCCCAGGGGCTGGCATAAATGACAAGCAGATGCCTGAAACGGGTTTCATATGGTGGGCGAGCCAATCACGAGTCGCCAGCCTCTCACTGCCAGCAGGTCCCTGTCCATCAGTGGGCGTGGCGTTGGTGGCGCCTCGACCTCAGTCTGGAGAAGGGAGACCCATGTCGCTGCGTCTAAGTAAAGCCCAACACGAATATCTCTCATCCTTCAAAGCTTGGCTAGAGGAAGATCCCCGGTAGCGAAAATGACGGGTGCGCTATTATTGTGGATTGGATTGAATCTTTCCAGCTGCCTTCTCTTCGCGTCCACCAGATCATTGCACCGCATGTCGATCAAGGGTCTTGATCGGTATGTATTGAGTGCTCGGGCTACCCGATAGACATGCCGATGAGATATCAATATATATCCTACATTGCAATTACATGTGCAGATACGTATTGCATTTCCTCGATCCCGCTGCAGAAATGTCCATTCACCGTCAAGTCTTGGCTCTCCGAGTGGTACCAGCGGAATAAGAACCACGTTTCTCAGTCGCACCGAACTTTACCTTTCGTATTCGTGCCACGACTGAGAGACTTGACAGCCTAGGGCCTTGGCAGAGGTCCTGTATCAAACTTGCTTTTAATGTGACTGCTGTTTGCTCATAGCATTGGTGATTTGTCGGTTAGCCAGCGCAGAAGCCAAGCCTCAAGTGTTGGCCAGAGTGTTGGGCCGCTTTTATCTTGTCCTACGGCCAAGTTGCTGCACAATGCCAGGGACGGGTGTACGACAGCAAATTACAAACTGAATTCCAGGTTGGTTGGTCCAGCAATAAATGAGAAGGATTGCTGACGCGCAAACGTTGGATAGAGTTGTGATGGATGCTGGAGCTCGTGTTGGAGGAAGCGCCGTCTTAACCGTCACCGTGCTTCGGCGGTAGTAATTAATGCATGGGGTCTCTGGGTACCACCTCATCGGCTCATCTCATCCGATATTATATCATCCGCTCTAAAGAGGGTCTTTGCTGGGCAGTTGTCCAGATCGGAGTTGGCCGAGCTTGCGTCGAGCGAGGATGTAGGGTAAGCCACTCGGACGAAGCTTGAGAGCCACGGTTCAACAAGCATTTCATTGATGACTTCTCTCAGGCATCAACCTAAGGTCAATGTCTATTCTGAATTTTGGCAATGGAGAGTAAGATTGTCGGAAAGTAGGGTCAAGCCAGAATTGTTTTTATCTCTATTCCGCCCTGGTTGTGAATTGCCTCAGGGGCTTTCCCCAAGGGCAAGTCAAGATCCGGGGCTTCGCCGAAACCTCGGCAAATTTTAGCCGGCTATGACTGATTCTCTGTACAGGGCGTTGTCCAACAGTAGCATCCCCAGGTCGCGGGGTGGCCTGATAACCTAGGCAACATATCCATCTCTTCAATGATAAGCAGGAGGCCGTCCGTTTGTGACCTCGTGACGACTGGTCGTGCCCACTTGCAACTGAGTTCACACATCTGTTAGCCAATGCGGGGCATGCTTAGGGGATGTAGGCGAGGACCTCTTCCAGTTCGAGGGTTGAGTGTGCGTTGATAATGCGGGAGGCCGACCCATTACGTTCAAAGCTCCAGGCTCATTGGCGTGCCGCCGACTGCTAAGCAGAGCAAGATCGTATCCAACGCTGCAATTGGATTGCTGTTTGGTAATACATTTTGTCAATGACGTTTGGTTTACGGGAAATTGGAATAGCAACAGTAAATCCCAAGATTGTGAATTCATACATATGAATCTTCTCCTCGCTCACAGCCCCTCCTCAGCAACCATCGTTTTCTTCTCTGGACACACAATTCCCACCAGGATATCTTTATTCAACCCAAGAAATGTCGTCTTTACGACGGGTTCGATCAGACTGCTGCATCGGACAACAGGCTCCCTCACAAACCTCTCTTTACCTTAACAAAAATGATCGCCCCCAAGAGCAGACAAAAGAGCCAGCTTCGCAGCCTCTTGACGACAAAATTTCTCTCATCAGATCAATCGACCACGGGCAACTGATGAACAATAGCAAAGTCAAAGACCCGGAGGGAATGTTGCAACACATTGAGAGTCTGCATGGTACTATCAGGCATCTTCTAGACGAGAATAGATCACTGCAGTTCCGGCTCTGTACCACGCTAGAGGAATCAGTGGCCTTGCGGATGAAATCTTGTTCACTGAACCAAGACATCCAGAGCATCCTCATCGAGAAGCGAGCAATATCGCAAGAGGCAGATGAGCTCCGCACTCAGATCTCCAAAGCCAGGCTACCAGTGTTTGAAAGCACACGTCGAGGTATCATTGTCAGCAAATTGTTCTCCAAGTCACAGCCAATACCTCAACTAGCTGATGCAAGTGGCAACCATGTATCCCTAGACACTACGGATCTCCGTCTTGTTTCCGACGCAAAGGGTCTACTCGACACGGCACTGAACGTTGATCAAGCTCGAATACTCTTTGACTCGTTCGATGAGTGGTTTGGCGAAACGAACCTGGAAACAATAGCATTGACTACTTGCTCAGTGTGCCGCAACGTCAAGTTTGAGCAGCGTGAGAGCGACATATCAGAAATATTGATCAATGAATTCACCACAGCTCTTCCAAGGCCCACGTGCGCCAACCCTGTCTGCTCAGATTGCTGCTTGAAATCCCTTTCATTCTTCCTGGAAGCATTGCGGAAGAACTGGTGGTCGAATTCCGGATCGACGATGTCCATACCGTGTCCCTGCGGCTGCTCAGCCGAGATTGCTATACGCAATCGCGGCTCTTTGCAACGGATGCTAAGGCTGACGGGAGATCAATCTCAATCACCGAAACTTGGAATGTGAGTTTATCGAAGAGATGAAGAAACCTGTAGCTGAATATGATCATATAGATATGACACAGCTCGCCACCTCATGGAAGTCCTTGACGAAATCGACCCGCAGCCAACACTGGAAGCCCGCAAAGTCGCGGAAGATCTACACCAGCATCTGATATTAAATAACCTGATGCGATCACCATTTGATCTCCGGTTCTCGGACATACATGCTCGTGAAAAGGGATCACCACTCAACGCAAACTTCAAACTTGTTCAGCTACACGACATAGATTGCGCCGAGAGAACACTACGTATCCCGATTTTCACACGACTTCTTCAGCTACAAAAGACACCGTCCCAGTGTTCTATTTGCACTGAGCTTATTCATGATTTCTCCTACGGTTCCCTCGATGAATGGAATAGCATCTGCAACGGCTACCGCGGCGACTGGCTGTGGAAGATCTTACTTTTCCCTCGGAAAATGGAAGCGAATTGCAACCACACTATCGACTTTTGCACAGCCTGCTTACGACGTCACATTGAGACCCAGCTTGAACAGCATGGAAGGAGTGGATGCCATCTTCTCACGTGCCCTTCTCTAGGATGCGGACGTCGACTTGAATACGAAGAAGTGCGGCTTTATGCAGGGGACGAAACCTTCTCTAAGTAAGCACCATCACCCCGCTACACCATAGCCGAGCTTCTAATGTTAAAAGGTATGATGAATACTTGAAGATGGAGGCACTAAACCAGATGCCCTCTTTTAGATGGTGTTTGGCCGAGCATTGTTCAAGTGGTCAGATACATGACCTGATTCTGGACAGCCACGTTGCATGCGGGGAGTGTGGCTTTCAAATGTGTTTTCATCACCAAGTAAAATGGCACGAGGGCCTGACGTGTGAAGAATACGATAGTCTGAAGGACAACGGAGATCCGCGGTTTCAAGAGACGCAAGACTGGATGGCGACCAACACCAAGCCGTGCCCCGAGTGTGGCATTAATCTCCAGAAAGGAGACGGCTGTTTTCATATGACATGTGAGTTTCTATTTGGACGCGACTTCTGAAATTTATCATCTGATTTCAGCTGCAGGTACATTATGTCGCCATCAATTCTGTTGGGAATGTCTTGCCAGCTGGAATGACATCATGACAGGATCGAGGGGGTATAATAATCTAGCTCACAAGGATGGCTGTTATTTTAGGTCCAGCAATGAGCAGCCTACACAAGTCAGAGGGACCTCTGTTCCTCAACACGGATAAGAGCCGGCCAGGGTCCTATTGTTCATGATCAACCTGTCAACGTACGACTCATCTTTTATCTTGTAGCTATGAATAAGACAGTATACTTCATAAGAATCTAGCTCGTACTGGCATTTATCCTGGAGGTAAGATGGCGCAATCCTAGGCGATAGACAACTATAATTTCATTCAGGTGTTTGGATTGCCTTCCCAATGATCTGTCGAACTTTTGTATTTTAAAGCCTCTGGAAGATGTTGTGAATCTCGCCTTGGGTTAGGTCAACGATCTAATACAAGATCACATACTCTTTCTGCTTCGCCGACGATTCTAGCAGAATAGAAGACACAGGGTGGTCAGTGATGCAGCTGGCCTAGTGGAAATAGATATACCTTTCAGAGCTTATTTCTGGGGAGATCATGTGATGGCCGAGCCACGAATCCAACACAGCCACAGACGCCCCACATCCGGAAGCGGCCCCTGGGCCGGGGTCCCTCCCACCTCACGAGCACTATCGTTGCGACAACACGTTGACCTTTATCATGATTGATCATTTGCGATAACCTACGAACTTTGTCAAGATGGACGACCTCTCAGGCCTCGATTGGTCCTCCAAGCCGGCTGCCGGTCAGCCCAAGCCGCCTGTCATGAACTCGGCCTTTGCAACGATGCGACCTACACCATCACCTTTGGGCTCGGGAACCAATACGCCTCTGTCCACACAGGGGTCTGGATCTGTTGTCCCTAAACCAGCGCCCCCGAAGCCCTCGCAGGATAGCTTTAGCAATCTGATGCACTTTGGACCAGCCAAAACGAAACAGAATCTGAGTCTGGCGGAGCGACAGGCGCAACTCGAGGCTGAGAAGCGCCAGAAGGAAGCGGAGCGGAGGAAGCAGCAGGAGGCCCAGTTTGGCAATGGTCAGTTCTGGGATGCTCTTGGGAGCCGAGGCGCGTCGACAAGCCCTGCGCTGCAACCACCGGCAGCAGCCCCAAAGCCGAAGAGCGACGATGACGATCTCTTTGCCGCCTTTAACAAGGATACCAAGGTCGATAACGCGAGCTACTATCCCCCTCCTCCCGAATCGCAGCGATCGACGCCTGCGAATGCTGCGCCGATGAACTTGAGCGATCCGAGCGCCTGGAAATCTGCGAGTGGAACAACTGGGTCGAATGGAGGCGCTTTTGGTGTCGAGGATGACGATCCCTTTGGCCTGAACCAGATGAAGCCAGTCCCGGTCGCTGCGCCTGTGCCGCAAAATGACGACGATGACTTCTTGGGAGATCTGGGTCGTCCTATTGAAGAGGTGCGGCGCGAGCAGGAGGCGAAGCGACCTCAGCCAGAACCTGGAAAGCCGATTGAAGACGATGACTCGAGCTCCTCAGAGGAGTCGGCTCCCCAGGCGCGAGAGCAGTTTCCCGAGCGACAGCCCCGAGTCAACAAAGACCCCTTTGATAGGGCGGTTGCGCAGTTGGTGGACTATGGATTCGCTGCCGAAGACGCTCGTCGCGCTCTGGTTGAAAGCGGTTCTGGATACAACGCTCAAGCTGCTGTGAACTGGCTCTTGGATGAGGCGCACCGCAAATCTAAGGAACAGGCGCAAGGGAAAACCTCTTCTGGGAGCTCAAGTCGCGCCGGAAGCCAGGCTCCAAGGAGCAATGACCGGTCACCAGCCAGGGGAGATCAAGACCTGGGCAAGGCGGCTGCTGCTGTGGGTAACAGCCTGTTCAAGACAGCCAACTCGCTCTGGAAGACTGGCCAAAAGAAGATGCAGCAGGCTGTTGCTGACTTCCAGCATGAAGGCGATCCTAGCCAACCTAAGTGGATGCGGGAAGCTCAACAAGCCAGAGCTCAAGGACCAGGCAAGGCGAGGGCAGACGCTACAGACGAAGCACTCATGCTTGAGAGTGGTGGTCGTCCACCGCCTCGTCGAACCGCCAGCCGCCCTGCTGAGGCGAGAGCCTCTCCTCAACCAACATCTCGAGGACAGTCGCCTGCTCACTCTGCGGGTAGCCGCGCTAGCCCTGCTCCTCGATGGCAGCAGCAAGCTCAGCCTCCTGCGGCAGGGCTGGACTCGAGGTCTCGACTTGGCCGCCTGGCAGCTGATGATGATAGCTTCTCAACCTATAGTAGCCCTAACAGGAGAAAGAAGGCTGCTTCACCGGCACCAGCATCAGCACCAGCTCCCAAGCCTGCTGAGCCGGAACCAGACTTGCTCTTCAACTCCCAGGAAGTCAAGTCCTCTCTTCCTTCGAGACCAGCTCAGCCATCCCCTCGACCAACCCCAACCCCTCAAGCCAAGCGACCATCGCCCCCAGCACCAAGACCTTCGCCCCGACCTGCTCGAGAGATTCCTTCTATCAGCCCGGTTTCCCTGCAGACTTCGACACAGCACCGACTCCAAGGAACAGCTCACTTCAAGCGTGGTGACTACGCAGCTGCTCACTCATCATACTCTTCCTCACTGTCGGCCGTCCCCCCGACTCATCCACTCGCAATCCTTCTCCTTACCAACCGTGCCCTGACAGCTCTCAAAACCGGAGAGCCCAAGCAAGCTGTTGATGACGCTGACAGTGCGCTGAAGCTCATTGGACCCGGTCTTGGTCAAGGAGAGACGGTTGCTGTGAAGAATGAGAGTGGTGCAGATGAGAACCGAGATATGAAGGATCTTTATGGTAAGGCCTTGAGCAGGAAGGCCGAGGCTCTTGAACAAATGGAGAAGTGGAGGGATGCTGGCGCAGTCTGGCAGGTGTGCGTCGAGGGTGGTGTTGGCGGTACCAATGCTATCAAGGGTCGCCAGCGATGCCAGAATGCTCTCGCACCCAAGCCCAAGCCAACCCCTAAGCCTGCAGCAGCCAGGCCTCGACCTCGGCCATCAGCGACTGCTAGCCTTGGGCCCCAGAAGAGCTCTGAAGCTGTCACTCGTCTGCGTGAAGCAAATGAAGCTGCGGCTCGAGAGGATGATGAGAAGTTTGTCCTCTCGGAGAAGGTGGATGCTAAGATCTCTACCTGGCGGGACGGAAAGCGAGACAACCTCCGGGCATTGATTGCCAGTCTCGACACTGTCCTGTGGGAAGGTAGCGGGTGGAAGAAGGTGGGCTTGCATGAGTTGGTCATGGCCAATAAGGTCAAGATCAATTATATGAAGGCAATTGCAAAGACACACCCCGACAAGGTAAGCTCAACATATGTGCTTTGGTGGAACATTATTCTGACGTATTCAGCTTCCGCAAGACGCAAGCACCGAGGTGAGGTTGATTGCTGGTCTGGTGTTTAGTACACTGAACGAGAGCTGGGACAAGTTCAAGGCGGACAATGGGCTGTGAGCGATTATGCATGAGACGAGCATGAAGTAGCGGTGTTTGTAGAGCGTTGATCACGATAGAAGCATGCCTTGGGAGGGACGAGTATATGAATGTTGATTTAAGCGGCCATGCCGCTGCCGAACACCATGCTATGTATATGTATTTATGCCATTGCCCATGTAGAATTTGCGCCAATACTCCTGTTGATATCCTCTCTTTATAGTCCCAGCATCCTCCGCACTCCTTCGCGGACCTTGTTTTCGTAGTCGCCGCGGCGCTCACGCCACATCTTGGCGGCCTCGACATTGGCGGGACTCTCGTCGTTGGGTTCAGCCAACATGCTCATGACAGAGATGAGGATCTTCTCGACAGACTGGATGGGGGACCAGCGCTCGGAGGCGTGCTCGTAGTGGTTGGGGTCGTCACCAGGAGGGTGGAGGATGGAGATGCAGACCAGACCGCTAGGATACACTAAACAAATGTCAGAATAAAGACCAACTTGCGACTGCCCTTGGCTTGTGCTCACCATTCGGGTGCCACACGTCGGCGAGGAACTTCATAGATGGCGGGGCAAGCGGGTAGTCCTTGGGGAACTTGAGCTCTGCGGGAAAGACACCGCCCTCGAACGGCGTGCCCTCGGGACCCTGGATCAGACACTCCCAGTGAAGGAGGTCATCCTCGGAGATGGGGCCGGCGGTGATGCCTTCGGGAGGGTTGTTGGTGAGCGCGCGATACTCTTGGAGAAGGCGGCGGTGGGCGGTGGACGTCATGATGCGGGGGGTTTACTTCAGTGGAAGAGGTCGGCTTTGAGGATGAAAGTGTGAGAGTAGTGGCGACCAAGAATCAGAGCGCGAGTTGTATAGTTATACTCGGGCGATCTTGGCAAGAAGAGGATCGGACAACTTTAAGTTGAAGATGCGGCGTCGGAGGAGGTGGAGGGGAGGACCACGGCTAGTGGGGCACCCGGCATCCGGAGGGTCCACCAGATAAACCCCACTCTTTGACCAGGACATATCCGGCAAGTTGACACGAAGCATAAAAAAGATGTTATTCTACATGAAGCGGTTGCGTGAAAGGGAAGGATAGTTAGGCAAGAAAAAGGTAAAAAAAAATGCAAAAGAATAACTCCGATACGGGGAATTGAACCCCGGTCCCCGCGGCACGTTTCCGAGATGAAAACGCGGTATGATAACCACTACACTATATCGGACTTAGTTGAAGATCAGGCTTCATAGTTGGGTACAAGTCCAGCGGCATTTTCGGGTCTGGGGAGTTGACTGGTATCGTCGACGTCTGGGAGAATGTTGGACGACTCATTTCTTGAATTCTGCATTGCGCGCGTTGGGGATGTTGGTAATAGACAGCATGGTGAATAATTACTTTCATGAGAACGCGATGGGGATAAGAATGGAATGGGCTAGGTGTGTAACATGACAACGCTCCAATGTCGACAGCTGTCGGCCAGTGCAAACGGTCTCTGTTATATCTTGGCTCAGAAGCCATTGGTAAATCTTGTTGCGCGTCTCAGAGAGATGAAGGGATGCCTTGTAGCCTGGAACCAACTAGAACGTGTGCAACCTTGAGTGCTGCGGCTGCCCGTCGGGATCTGGTAGCGGTTGGTTACAATCTGCTCGAGTTTGCGACAAACAACGACCCTGGCAAGCGCAAACTGCTTTTCCTGGCAGAGAAGTTTGTAGCGAATGAAAAGGATCCTTGTTTCAGTTTCTCTGGTGACCGTGGAACATTCCTGAACCCAGCTGTCTGAGGCAATGGGGAGGATGGGACATCGAAAGCCATCGTTACGTGGCGTGGCCCTGTTCCTAAGTAACGCAGCAAAACCAGAGGAGTTTATGAGATTATAGGGTCCTAGGGCCCTCAGTTGTCAAGCAGTCCTTGCCTTTATGTTTTCTTGTGACAATCCGAGGCTTCTGGTCTGCCTCATCCTTCCGTAACAAAACAAATTTATACCCCCGTACCTCATCGAACTCGCACTTATCATTAGCCAGTAGAACTTGATCTATGCCCCAAAAGTATTTTTTACTCTAATACTGCCGTGAATATGTTCTAACCTGTCATATCTCACGTAAGAGTACTCAATAGCACGGAGCGTTTGCCGATGGTCTAGGTTAGGATCACTGGGGGTTGACTACCTCGATGCTATCGCTCGACCGACTTGGCTCAGTCTACGGACTTAAATCAGTGAGAGGTGTTGATTTTATTGTAGTTCTAGAGCTGAGTTATACATAAAATCTTGGGACATTGACTGGAATTTGTAACGGTGTCTCTTCAAAGCGCCCCATTGTCGTTGTTCCAGTACCCTTAGTTTTGTGTACAACCTACACCATCTCTCCCCGAGACGTCTCAAGTGTCTTGTTACTCTCAATTCCTGTTGACCTAAGTCTACCAAGGAAACTGAAACAAACCGAGGTTAACTATCCAACTACAACAGCCGACATTGGCCGCAGCCGAGAACAAAGTCGTGACGTAAACAAGCGGCTGAGCCCGCTCATTGCCCCTGATCAAGCTCGACCCCAAATCTCGATCGGAAGCTTTTCCTGATGGCGTTTTCCCAAACTTTGCCATGACGGGAACGAAGCGTTACAGGGCAATTGGTTGATTGTCTCACGTGGGGAACGCCTTCTCCCCCGCAATGTCCGCATCGTAGCGTCATTGACGTCACCAGCCGGAGCTTTGTTCCTGAGCTTGTGAGAGGAGGTGTTTGTTTATTTGTCGTCATGGCTGAGTAACGTCATGTCAATTGGAAATGAGCAAACATTCATAATGTAGCAGGTGCCGACTTTGTTTGCCTTGATGTTCTGTCATCATCACCAACTCCTCTTTCTCCTTCAATTGATCTCTTCTCTATCCAACCACCCCTAATCTAACTCGACCTCCTGCATTCCTCTTCTTAACCCGACATCATGATTCCCGCTCGCCCCCTCATTCGGTCCAGCCTCCCCAGAGCGGCACGCTCTGTCCGTGCCCCTCGCCGGCAACAGATTCGCTTCCAATCGACCTCTGCAGGCAGTGCTACCTCAAGCAACACACACCTAGCAGCTGGAATTGCTGGAGGTGTTGTCGGCTCCGCCCTTTTCTACGGTGTTTACTCGTTCACTCCAGCTGGACGAACTGCCTCAAAAATTAACAAGGCTGCCAAGGAGGCTGAGAAGAAGTACGAAATCGCTGCGAAGAAGCTTCAAGAGAAGACTCCCACCGCTGAACAGGCTGTCAACCACATCAAGGAGTTTGCCTACTCATACGTCGGATGGATCCCTGGTGGTCGCGCATACGTCGACGCTGCTTTCAATGACTGGGACAAGGTTCGAGAGAACAACAAGGATGAGGCCGACAAGCTCGTCAACGATGCCTACAAGCAGTTCCAGGATCTTTCCAAGTCTGGTCTGAGTCTTGAAACCGCGTACAAGGCCTACGATGCCCTCGCCGACCTCTCCAAGAAGGTCGCGAACCTCGCCGGCGACGCCATCAGCGACATCATCGACAACCACCCCCAAGTCAAGGAGAAGCTCGGCGGAAACGTCGACCAGCTGAAGGAGCTTGGTGAGCGGTACGGTCCTGAGGCGAAGAAGCAGGTGGACGAGACCTGGAAGCAGGTCAAGGACATCTTTGCTGGAGGTTTCAGCGCTAGCAGCATAGACAAGGCGCGCAAGCTCATCGAGGAAAAGGTTGAGCAGGTCAAGAAGCTGGGTGACGAGGCATGGAAGAAGGGTCTCGAGGAGGCTAAGCCTTACCTTGACAAGAGCCCCAAGGTCAAGGAGCTTCTCGAGAAGAACGCCGACGCCCTCAAGCAAGGCAACGCAAAGGAGGTCTTTGACAAGGCCAAGTCGGCTGTTGACTCTGGCGATTTTGGCGGGCTTGAGAAGTACGTCAAGGACGCAACTGAAAAGGTCAAGTCCAAGGGCTCCGAGCTCGCAGACGGTTGGGTAGATCTGGACAAGTACATCAAGCAGATTCCTCAGGGTGAGGATGTCCTGAACAAGCTGCAGCAGCTGGGTGAGGTGGCACAAAAGCACAAGGAGGAGGGAGAGAAGCTCTTCCAGGAGACTGTCGAGGAGTTGAGACATGTGCTGGAGAAGAAGTCTGAGAAGGCTCAGGAGATTGCGGACAAGGCCAAGAAGGAGGCCAAGTAGAGATGCAATCTTGTATTCTAGTATTCCTATCATGATATCCTCTTAATGGCTAATTCGATGGTGCATCTGCAACTAAAAAGTCTCTATTGGTACGATAGAGGAAGCTATTCGTCTCATATTGTTTTCATGAGTAAGGAGAAGGTCGGTGAATAGCAGGCCCCTTCGATCGTGGTGATGTGCAAGGTCTCGTACTGGGGGAGACAGGAATTTTGATGGGATATTTCTCTATTAAGGCCGTACGAGAATAAGAAGGGAAGTTTCAGCTGTCCATTCCAGGCGTGGCTGCGGCGTGGTGGAAATTAGCCAAGAAACTATTAATGGATTTCAATAGCCTCATTTTTTGTACCATTTGGCCATCATTTTGCTTCAACTAGAACGCAAAGGAATATTCTAGGTATGGCTAAGCAGCCGGTAACCGCAAGGAAGACCGAAGATTAAAGGAATATAAGTAGAAATACTTGTTGTGATCCCTCAATGGCTTGGTGCATGGTAGGGAATCCGCCCGTAAGGAAGAAACCTCAAGTTACGACTTAAATAACTCGATAACATAAACATGGGAGACATTGAAATGTGCTCAAGACTGATTGAATTCAAATCATTGTCCGCTTCATCATACCCCAAGATTCAATGGCGACTTTTATGGCTCTCATTTCCATGTATGAGAACCATCCCATTCGTGTGTCCCCTAAATCTCTAAAGACACCCCTCACTAATTAAATGACTACATCAAGGGCTGTACTTCAACCCCCCATGACCAATCCGTCGACCATTGAGGAAATAATACTGCAAGTTGGCAACAACAGACGCAACCAAGGCAACAGACACAACAGACACAATCACAGTCCAACCGGTTTCATACAGGGGCCCGTCCTTTTGCTGGAACAGCTGGCTTCCAATGATGCCCGATGCGTTGGCCGACATGATGAGGATGGCCATGGTGATGGATCGCTCGCCTGCGGTTCCAGCGTTGAGGGCCATCCATGAGCCGTTGAGAGGGTCTGAAGATGTTAGTCTTGATTCTGAGAGGGTTCGTTTGGACTTACGCCAATGCGAGCCGAAGCTGAGGGTACAAGTCAAGAGAGCGAATCTCTTGTGTCCATCAGTTGACTTGATGAGAACACGATCACCGATCTACCTCAAGTTAGACAAGCCCGATCTATATAACTAGGGACCCAACATACCGCAAAGGCCCAGAAAATGAAAATCCCAAGAGTCACCAAGGGACCACGCATCCGAAGCTTGTCACTACCACCAGTCAGTTCTCACGTCTTTACAAACATGGTCATCAACATACCCTAGGTAACCCCAAAGGAGATTGTTAATGATTAGAACCCAGCCACCGATTGAAACAAGAGCATTGGACGCAAGTCTCTCGTATCCGAACGATCTGACAAGAGTAGGCGAGTAAGAACCCATAGTGCTGGCTGGCGCAAGACCCGCGATAGTGAGAATGACGTGAGGAATAAGTCTCCAGTTGGTAAACTGCACAAATTAGACACTCGAGTTTCAACAGGTTGATGGATGTACGCACCACATTCTTGAACTCTTGCTTCGTGATCTGGGGCTTGACGTGGATCTTGGACGGGTCGTCAAGGAGGATTCGCTTGGTCAAGATGCGTGCCTCGTCTTCGGTGAAGAGACGGATTTTGAGGAGAGAGACGGGGTTATAGGTGCTGTCTGGGAAGAGGGATAGGAAGATGAGACCAGTGAGGATGGTGAAGATTCCCTCGAGCTGTTCCTGTTAATTGATGCTTTGTGACGGACGGGCCAAGACTTACAATAAACAGCCATTGCCAACCTGCAAGCCCAGCGATACCTCGCATATGCAGACTATATTCTCATCAGCAAGCCATCAGTGGGGATGCCGCGTTTTCTACTTACATGCCGTAGGCAATAAGGCCAGATGAAGCTGAAGCAGTCATGTTTCCAAGAAAGTACCAGGAGAATCGCTTGCTAGTCTCATCCTTCTTGTACCATCG
Source organism: Ascodesmis sphaerospora (assembly GCA_027569015.1). NCBI lineage: Eukaryota > Fungi > Ascomycota > Pezizomycetes > Pezizales > Ascodesmidaceae > Ascodesmis > Ascodesmis sphaerospora. The sequence goes on from JAPPUR010000006.1 coordinate 1,773,889, forward strand.
AGTGATGGTGTATAGACCAGCAGGGATAAAACCAGCTTCGCAGAGACTGCCCATGTAGAGTAAGTTACAGTACCATAAGGACCAAGAGGAAATGGCTTACCCAAGGAGAAGTCGAGTCGACAGGAATGCAGCGAGTCCCTTCTGAAAAGCCTGAAATGTGGCGACGAGGCCCCTAGAGAAGAGAAGAGTCAAGATAGTGTCGGGCGTCTGGAAAAAGTGAACTCACCATGCCAAAATCTGAGAGCCGATCCACTTGGATGGTCCAAGACGGTAAAGAATAACATTGCTAGGAATCTGGAAACGTTAAAAGACAAGATGGAGGCACGGGGTGGAAGAGAACTGACTTCTAGAAGAACGATTCCTAGGGATAGGAGTTGCTGGCCCACGTTGAACTGGTTCTGTGTGATGCCCACATCCTCAAAGAAGAAGTCTGTAAGTGCATTTCCACTATGATTAAGTTAGCAGTTTGCCTGATAAACTAGAGTCGATTCAGCGTACATGTTTCCTCGGTCCAACTGAAGGGCAAAGAACCCCAGGATCAGAAGCGGCATGACTGTTCGATCAATTCTAACAGACAACAGATATTAGCAAAAGAGAAAGGATCGATCGACAAGAGTCTTACTTTCGGACCAGTCTCTTCTCCTCTTCCTCAGTCCAGTCAACTTCGATGGCGTCGACATCACTGTTACTGCCACTGTTCTGGCTGCTTACAACAGCCTCGTCAATATATTTCTCCATCTTTGGCAAATGACTGATTCTGCAAAGGCTGAGAAGAGATATCCTGAGTGATGACCATTATCCTCGAGGGACATCTCCCTCTTCTTATCCCCAAGGACCATCGCCCACATCGCGACGACCCGCGGAACCCTCCACGCACTAATCCCCGTTCGCGAATAGTGTCGCGGGACAAGTTTGCAGAGTTCGGGGGTTTGTGGAGTATATGCCATCTAGTCTTGCAGTCACGCAATCGACGAGTGCCAGCAGAGCAAACCCCTGCCTTTACATTCCCATCGCGTCCCATTCGTGAACCTCGTTGGGATATATCTCCTAGCGTCATGCTGCATTGTCATGTAAGCGTCTGGGCAATCCTACGGGAGTCTTGCACAATAGTCTAGACCTCGGGATAGCTTCACCGTCTGCTGGGTGCTAGACATTCGCTACGCTTCCGAGCAAACCCAATCTGGATTTCAGCTTTAGATTCAGAGACGTAGTTGTCTAAAGTTGATCTGTCACCTTGTCTTGACCTGCTTGATTCCGCGCTGATTCCTCAGCCTCGGTACTGTCCCCCATGCTTCCTAATCGCAGGGTTCACATCACGACATTGGCATCACACTCGTAACCCCTCGGGATTGCGAGCTCGACTCTTGTCATGTTAATCGTGCCGACATCCGAGCTGAAAATGTGATAACCCAGAGTAAAAAGTCGTGCTCAATTCGGTCTAACCCCACGGAGTGGAAGCCATCGTCAGTCAATTGCTCATGTCCTCAGTCGCTTTTCTTGCCTCTAAACTCCTCCTTGTATCTACACCAGCATCACGCCTGTAATCCATCTCAAATCTACAGAAGACCCTTGGCCTTGAGATCATCATGCGCCTTCTTCTGTCGATCCCACTGCTTCTTCAATCCCTTTAGTTGACTCTTGGGCACATCGCTTCCGTCCTTCATCTTTGTCGGCAATCCTTGCTCGTCCCAAGCGCTGTACCTCTCATCGCCCTTGAACAACTCCTCAGGCGGCACCTTGGCCTTTTCTCGGGCCTCAAGCTCGGCCTTCTCCCGAGCGAGACGGGCCTCTTCCTTCTTTCGAGCCTTCTCGGCGGCTTGAGCGGCCTTCTCTTCACGAGCGGCAATCAGCTCAGCGGCAGGGACAAACTTGATCAAAGAAGCCTGGTTGTCGGGCCGATCATCCAGGTAGACACCCAGGTTGGTGAGATCCTCGTCACGGATGCGATCTGTCAGAGCAAGAATCGCCTTCTTGGTCTCGGGAGATTGGCTGGAGACGATTCGGCGGAGCTCATCTCGAAGCTTGGACACAGCGCGAAGATAAGGCAGTGCCAGTTGCTCAGGGTCTCGCGAGCCACTTGAAGCAATCGACTCAAATTCGGCGGTGGGATCCTGCTCAAGCAGTGCAGAGATAGCCTCGCTCTCCAGGGACAGGTCGGATACGTTCGACTTGACCTTGGCAAAGGCCTCTGCGTAGGGCTGCACAGCTGTCTTGGGCTCGACGTCAGCAGCAATCACTGTCGCCCAGCCAAGGCCGTCATATGGAGCTGTCGCGTTCGCATCAAGACCAAAGATGCCAACAACCTTGGTGATCCATCGAGCAATCGTCTCGAGAGCTGCGAGATCAGCGTCCTTGTTGTCCCTCAAGTGAACGTTGGCTGTGTTGACCAGCTTAAGAATGACAGACATGGCTCTCGGTGTGTCGAAAGAGTTGGTCAGAGCAGCCTCAAACTCCTGCTTCGCTTGCTCAAGTTCGCCTAGGAGGCCCTCAGTTGGCTTGGCATCTTCGCTGATAGACAGTGACTTGACGCCACTCGAAATACCAGCCTCGGCAAGAAGAGCCTTGACATTGATGAAGAAGTTCTGCCTGTGTTAGCAACACTCAACTATATGGCACGGTACAAACTCACGCTAATGGTAGACTCCCAGTTGTCAGCCTGCAATCGCATATCGGGCGAAATCTCGACACCATCGTTCCATCGACCCATCAGGAAGACGATTCGCATGCCTCGGGGAGAGTAATTCGTAGCCAGCGCATCCTGAATAGTCTGGAAGTTCTTCAAGGACTTGGACATCTTGGAACCAGAGATGGACAAGTGACCCATGTGGAGGAAGTAGTTGACCCAAGTGTGCTCTCCCTTGCCGTGTTCGCAGAAGTAGGCCTCACTTTGGGCCAGCTCATTGTCGTGGTGAGGGAATGCGAGATCAATGCCACCAGAGTGAATGTCCATCTGAGCACCCAGAACATCAGAGGCCATGACTGAGCACTCAATGTGCCATCCAGGGCGACCATTTCCCCAAGGGCTGTCCCAGTAAGGCTCACCGGCCTTGGACTTCTTCCACAGGGCAAAGTCGCCTGGGTTCTTCTTCCCACCGAGGTTCTTAGAGAGTGATCCCTCACCCTCCTCCTGAAGAGACTTGTCGTTTCGATTGTCGGGCCGCAATCGCGCATAGGTGTTACCAGCCTTCTCAAATGCGGAAATGTCAAAGTAGACAGATCCCTCGGCCTCATATGCGAATCCCTTGTCAACAATCCTCTCGACGAACTTGGCGATCTGGGGAACGTATTCGGTGACACGGGTGATGACGTCGGGTCTGAGAACGTTCAACGCATCCATATCCTCCATGAAGAGAGCCTCCATGCTCTGGGTAAGATCGGTGAACATGGTCTGATCGCTGGTGTCGATAGTCTCCTTGTAGAGGGAGTCGAGGTAGGGAAGGAGGATTTCGTCGGCGCCAGGGAAAATCTCGCCTCCATTGATGGCATCGGCAGCGGCTGTCATGTTGCTGAGGTGCATCTTGACCTTGGCCTCGTCGTCTCCAGGCTTGCCCTCTCCAGAGATGGTTCCTCCAGCAAGCACTCCTCCATATCCAGCCTCTCTTCGCTGGGCATAGTTGGTCGCATCGAGGTCCTCTCCATCGTTGAGGAGCAGAGGCAGACTGCTCTTGGCGTATGCGCGGAAGGCGGCGAGGGCAAGCTCCCGAAGTTCGTCCTTGGAGTAGGTCTTGTTCTTCTCGAGTTCAAGCAAACGTTGTCGTCGAGCCTTGATGATGATCTAACTGGGTTTAGACGAAGTCGCAAGTGTCTCAGCACCTCCTCATCCATACCTTGTCGTCAATGTCGGTAATGTTCATGACAAAGTTGACCTCGAAGCCAAAGTAGTGCTGCAGAATACGGCGGATAATGTCGGTCGACACATAGTTGCGCGCGTGACCCAGATGGCTCTTGTCGTACACAGTCGGACCGCAAGCGTACCAAGCAACCTTGCCCTTCTCAATGGGGACAAAGGGAACTGGAGCGCCCGGGTTGAGCGAGTTGTAGAGCTTCAGCGACTCCATGGCGGTGGTGCTGAAGCTTGGGCGGGACGAATACGATCGATGGAGGGGTCGAAATCGGGACAATGGAGGGGAGATTCTTGCCAGAGAACGAAAGCGAAATATATTCATCCAGACGCTAAAAGAAGGAGAAGCGAAAGGAAGTAGAGGAGCCGGAAGGGAAAGGGGGTATCGTGAGAAGAAAAGAGGATGGGAGGACAAGTATCAAATATCGAAGTATCGAATCGGCTTGAGTCACCGAACGAACGAGTCAAAGGGAGAGAAAGACGCCATCAATCAAATTTCGAGGACCCCTCCTCCTCTGGCCTGAGCTACAGGGGATAGCACCTCACCTACAGGGATGGAGCGCTCTGGAACCCATGGTGGCATCCCCCGCCAAGCACCATTGTGCAGCCTCGCCAATAGTCCACTTTAGCGCATTGGTTCAGTGCCCCTCAGTGAGTTTATAGTGGGGCAGTTATGATTATTTTCAGCCTCGCGCCGTCCATCTCAAAATATTTTCTTGCCTTGTCGCATCTGAGATCCTCTCTTTGACATATCAAATTAATACCATAGCCACGCACGAGGCTGCAATCGCGAAAATGGCACAGCCCTCGCCCTTCCTCGAGCCAGGAAATGTCACGAGTCCTGGAAACCTTGCAATCATCTTGCTCTCTCGCGACAATCTTCAGCCCATCACCCTCGAACAGTCAACAGGAGCTGTCGATGGCTACCTTGAAGGCGCAACATTGAACACTCGCTTCGGGTCTTTTCCTCACTCAACACTTCTCAACATCCCATGGGGCTCTCAAGTTCGCGCCTCGGCCGTTGATACTGGCTCAAGAGGGCGCAAGCGACGTCGAGAAGCCACAGACGAGGACACACCGACGACAACTGGCCCGGACGACGATGTCGCAGATGCAAAGTCCAAGCAGGTCAAGAAGGCAGTGACTGCATCCAGTGGCTTCATTCATATCTTGCGACCAACTCCCGAGCTTTGGACGAGCAGTCTACCCCACCGAACTCAGGTTGTGTACACCCCCGACTACAGCTATATCCTGCAACGAATTCGAGCGGTGCCTGGTACTCGCATCATTGAGGCGGGAGCTGGAAGTGGTAGCTTCACGCATGCGTCTGCAAGAGCCGTGTACAATGGCTACCCGAAGGATGAGGACGACGTGAGGGGCAAGGTCTTCAGCTTTGAGTACCACGAGCCACGGTATAACAAAATGCAGGAGGAAATTCACAATCACAAATTGGATGGAATTGTCAAGCTTTCACATCGCGACGTCTATAACGAAGGATTTCTCGTCGACGGCAAATCTCCCCGCGCCAACGCCGTCTTCCTCGACCTACCAGCTCCATGGGAAGCCCTCCACCACCTCTCACGGCAGAGACCCGACAAGGCAAGCAAGGACGGAGATGCCGAAACACCAGAATGGATCTCACCTCTGGATCCTAAGAAATCCGTCCACATCTGCACCTTCTCTCCCTGCATAGAGCAGGTCACACGGACGATAGAGGAGCTTAGACTCTTGGGTTGGACTGATATCGACATGGTTGAAATCTCACATCGACGATTCAACGTGGTCCGTGAGCGCATCGGAGCAAATCTCCCCAACGAGAGAGGCAACATCCTGGCTCCTGCAGACGTGACGGAGGCGGTAGAGAGACTCAAGGAAATCAACCGCAAGACCAAGGAATTCCACAAGGCGCAGCTTCAGGCAGCAAATGGCGAGGGAGACTCGTCGGCCATGGACGTCGACACTCCCGCATCTGCACCCAAATCCAACGGACAGCAGGAGGATTCGAAGCCGTGGATGCACGGCAAGCTTTACCACCGGCCCGAGACGGATCTTAAAACTCATACGTCTTACCTCACGTTTGCGGTACTTCCGCGTGAATGGACCGAGGAGGATGAGGCGGCGGCGTGGGAAAAGTTCCCCTGCGGAAAGGAGGGCGGAGTCATCGGTAGCCTCAACAAGCAGGCTCGCAAGCAGCAGACGAGAGAGAAGCTGGCGGCCAAGAAGAAGCGCAAGCAAGGAAATGATACCCAAGCAGCGGCAGCGGGAGATACAGAGGCCAAGGCAGAGACACAATAATACTTCTCGAGAGCGGATTGCTTATCGGTACCATCTTGTTCGACCTGAGTGATCCTTTTGCTGTCATCCCAATCAGTCGTCACCAATACAAAGAGTGTGACTGTGATTGTTCATCACGCAGTTTCGTTTTACGGACCTACGGATTGTCTCTCTTGTAAGCGCCCTGGTTACACGGCTCTCCCTACCGGTACAGTACCCCAACATCCATCTCACTCCAACTCGCATCAGTGGAACGCGCAGTCTCGTCTTAGAAGGCAATGCCAAATCGAGGCAACCTACGAGGCGGCCTCAGCCCACAGGCCTCGCCAAATCAGGGCCCTCGCAGGCACTTCCCCAACCCTTCAATTGGGGCAGTCAGCTGCAAGGACACCTGTTCGACGCATCGAGGTCAGGCTTCGATGGGCTCCTCAAAATTTCCTCAGCCAACTGGGTGTTGCCAGTGCATGGGTCAGCCTGCCCGCTCGCTGGGTGGCCGGCAACCGAAGCCCCCAATCATGGTTTCGGCCGCTGATGGTTCGACCATGATGGCGTTCCTGGACACACGAGAGGCTGCCTTGTGTGCCTCGACTTGCATGCGGGCTTCCTCGGCGGCGCCAGGGGGGGTCCGACAGTGAGGCTGTCGGCTTGTAATAGGGCCATGCAGTGCCTTTAGGTTGTAAATCCTCCCTTTCCCGTCACTGAGCTGCAGTTGTTTTGATGCAGGCTCCCATTGCGCTGAGGCTCGATGGGCCACCCCCGCGGGCTTATATCTCGACAGTGCATCCTCGCTCGCGTGTGCGCCTGATGCTGCTGATCGCCACATTTTCTCTGTCACCCTGCTATTTACTAGGGAAACAATTAATTGCCCGAGGCCAGTTGTACCGTACTTGAACTGACCATGAATGAGGCGAACGAACCTAGGCGACGTCGGAGGCATAGAATCGATGCGCCCCAAGCAGCCACAGCATTGAAGCCTCCGGCCACGGGCGCATTCAGAGGCACCCCGACTACTCAATGGTCCGAATGGGTTCTTCATGCCTCGTCATCGTACTACTACCGAGCGCGTTACATCTCCTACGATGAGATGTTGAGGGTGATACCCGATGGAAGAAACTCGATCGTCTCGGACAATGTCGGCGGACACATCCACTACCAGTTCATGGGCATCAACGACCCCATGATGCGCAACAGCTACACAACACCAACACAGACTCCAGAACTGTCGACGTGCTCAGGGACGACTCCCACGACCGCTGAGCCCTCGCCGTTCCAACCACTCCCAAGGATCCATCACAAGGAGCACAACTACATCTCAAGGCCTCCAGTTATTGAAGACGACCGCAAGATGCTCATGAGCGGCGCGCTATTACCGCCAAAGCCTGACAACACCTACGGAAAAGCGCTCGTGGCGTCGAAGCCAAGAATATCAAGACGCAAGCACCAACAGCAGCATCATCAGCAACAACCTGCCGTGCCAAAGAAGAAGGAGAGGAAGAAGTTGGAGGTGGACAAGAGGCAGATGAATTCGAACGTCAAGGTGAGCAAGTGGCTAGATTCCTTGTAGTAGTGCTGGATATGTTCTTGTAGTGTATTATTTGTTGGGGAATGGGCATATTGTTTGATTATACAGTTACAATTCACATTGGAAGTTATACCCAGGGTCAATAACATGGAATATCTGCTCTACACCTGAAGCTCTCATGAAGTATGCCCAACTCGTGACTGTTAGGCACTGTGCATCACCAAAACATCACGCCAATGCGCACAGTGTTAGAACCATCAGAGTGGACGCGGCACCCTGCTTCGGTACGGATTAACATTTCTCCACCTACCGCTCCCTCACCACCAAGCCTCGCCAATTTTCACGATATCCCAAGCTCCAGCTCAGCCTCGGCCTCCTCAGCTACACCAACTCTCCAACCAAACACCCCCACCGCAATTATGACATCCACAATTGGTATCCCTATCAAGCTTCTCAACGAGGCGCAGGTCCGTACACTCTCTACACAGCTCTTCTCCAGAATCTAATCAAGCTAATCTGTTTGTACAGGGCCACATCGTTACTCTCGAAATCACCTCTGGCCAGACCTACCGCGGCAAGCTCCTCGATGGTACGCCCTACACCTCTCCTTACGATTACTTTCCCGAACCTCTGACTAACACGCGCACAGCCGAGGACAACATGAACGTCCAGCTCAAGGACATCACCGTCACCGCCCGCGACGGCCGCGTCTCCCACCTCGACCAGGTCTACATCCGGGGTTCCCACGTGCGCTTCTTCATCGTCCCCGACATGCTCCGCAACGCGCCCATGTTCCGCAGCCGAAACGTCCGCGGCCGCGGTGTTGGTCTCGCCCGAGGTCGCGCGACCGTCAGCCGCGCGCGCGCAGGCGGTCGAGGACGGTAGACGACGACATTTTACGAGCGGCGCGCGGCGGTGGCATGTGCTTGGCGTTCAGGTTATTTGGGTTCTCTTTTGCAAAACGAACAATGGGGCTGTGGAAGTCAAGGCAAGGCTCAGGTGCGATACCAGTCTAGAAGGAGGGCATGCAATAGGAGAGAGAGAGAGAGCCTGGTTCTTGGGATAAACCCCCCAAGGTAGAGAGTGGTTGTCGAGATTGAGTAGATAACAAAAAAGAAGGCGTCCGTTACGCCTGGTATCTCGCCACCATCTATCAGCACATGCCTTTCACTTGCTTTTTATAATGTACACGATCCACTACTTCATGCGGTCAAGGGCGTCTGATGCCTTTGTTACAAGATGCCGAACCTCATTCAGCACCTTGGTCGCCTCGTCGTCATCTGTCCGCGTGTGTTTCTCCTCCCCGTTGAGCACGTCGGCAACGCTCTCTTCAGCAGCTCGTACAGCTTTACGGCCCTCCTCGCGGACCTCACCCTCCCAGAATGTTCGCGCCGCATCCCACTTCTTCTGCAGTCGACTCATACTCCACATGAAACCCAACGCTGCGACAGCACCTGCTTCGTAGATGGTTGAAGAAAAGGAAGAGACGTAGAGGAGAGCGGCGAGTGAAGTGGTGAGTCCTGATGTACCCAGGGACTGCATGACGAGTTTCTGTGCCAGAGCCTGAAGTGCTGGGATGGTCTCGTTTTGGAGATACTTGCGGGTAAAGGCGATATGACCGGGCCATTTAGGGAGGGCTGGACGAGGCGTTGTCACCGGAACCAAAGGCTCAAGCTCCTCAGAGCCGAGGCGCTTCAGCTTAGGCTCTGGGCTAGGCGTATCCTGAACTGAGGGTGGCTGAGGATATTGCTGTGTGTTCTTTGCAGCCTCTGCAATCTGACCGGTCAGGTAGACAAGTTCCTGCTCTGCTGTTGGTAGAAACCGCTGGCTCAGCATCTCGTTTGTGAGCATGGCCACGTCGTCAACCCGCCAGAAGAGCTGCCACCATCCTAGCTTCCGCCATCGCTGGCCAGTAAATGCAAGATCAAGCTCGTCCTGCAGTTCTGCATGTGCCTTTTGTGCCCATGATGAAAGCCCCTTGTTCAGGTTGGGTGAGAGGGCCAGTGTCTTCTTCGCGTAGGCCTTGATGTGAGTGTCCTTGATCTGATTGTGGTTTTCCTCCTTGCATCTCGCCCAAACACTCTCCAGAATCGAGGTAATGAGCCGTCGGACTGCTGGTTTTGTGGTTTCCTCTGAAGACGTGACGCCCGACTTGAGCCAAGTGACTAGGGCGGGAAAGTTGCTGCTTGTCCATAATCGCTCATATTCCATAGCATTTTTTGTGCTCTGCCGGAAGAGTGTCATGCCCTTTTCTGCGCTGGCGAGATCGACTGTCTCGAAGGGAGCCTCAAACTGAGTGCGGTCGATGCCTTTCAAGTTCACGGCCCTCATGACGGCTTCCTCTTCCTCCAGGAATGGCAACCTTGTCGCATTGACAGCCCCTTTCATACCGTCCCCGATCAGAAGAGCTCTGTGGACCGGAGTGGTTACCGGCGTGGACCGGTTTTCGGCTGAAGCAATATCAACAGTGGGAACAAGCACATCCTCCACGATCTTGATCCTCGCGACATAGTTATCTCCTTCGGGGTACGGGATGATTGTCTCCATGAAAAGTAGTTCGAGATTGAAGTTGTTCCAGTCGGCAGAAGAGACATTGATCTCGCTGAGCAGGTTCGTCTTGCTGACAGAGAGAATTCCTTGCTCCTCCGCGGTCGGCCTGATGCGCACAATGAGGGGCTTCTTGGGATCGTGATCCTTCAATTGGCGCTCCCATTCTTGTTCATCCTTCAGGGGGTCCGTCACTAGCAGCCTTAATACGTTCTTTGCCGTCTCTCCAGCGTTGGAGCCAGGTCCCAGCCCAAGAATTGCTACCCTCACCACTTCCTGGCCAGGTGCTTGCCTCAAGCCCTGGAGGGCCAATTGCATTCGCGAAGGGTTCACGAGGAGCGGACCGAGTTTCTGCATGTCGAGGAGGTGCTGCTCAAGCTCGGCGCGCGGGTTTCCAGCGGTTTCAGAGGTCGAGACGGTCGAATTGAAGCGGGCATCGCGGCGAGTTCGTGGGCGCATCCGGCCGGCCGAGGTGACGGAGCAGAAGGGGCATATCGAGGCGCCCGGGGGCCTCGATGGCCTTGTCAAGGCGCCGAGGCTCCCCAGGCGGGGGAGACGGGCCCTTTGTGAAGCCATTTGTGGATGAATGGCGATGAGGGTTGCTGGAGCTGGAGCTCAGCGAGGAAGCTCCGATCTCAAATCCGGCACGGCAAAACCCGGAGCTCCGAGAATAAGGTGCGTGGGACAGGAGCCTCTCCATTCATTCAACGTGATCAAAATGGCAAAAATACATGTATTTCACTTATTTTTTCATGTATATACGAATTTCAGCCTTGAGAATACTTTCGTTTTTGGTAGTCTTAGATGTGCTAAACACCGACTTCATGACTCCCGGTGGCGGAGTCGCCTGTGGAAGTTGATGATTTCTGCCCAGGTATCAGATCCTCCAAGGCTGAGTTGGACTTTCAGCTCCCAGTCACCGAGACGCTAAACTTATATTAAACCCGTGCTTGCATGCGTGTTCTCAGCCAGTCATAACCACTTGGATAACCAGGATATTGCTGCGAGTATTCCTTGGCGGGCTGACTTGACGAGCATGACTTCTCACATGTAATCATGGAATCAATCGACATGTGTCCCTAGTCATCAGTGCTCAAGCCTGGTAATTACTTTTGTCAACTCTGTTTACTCTCACCTCGACTCAAATGTCGGATATCAGAGTAGAGATACGAGATGCCTCTCACAAGAATACGGAACTCCTCCGTCTCCTCGCCGAGACTAGCCATGCCAGCTCTTTTCTCACTCAACAACAAAAGATCGTTTCGGATCTCGAAAATCAACTGGCCCGATCCGATAAGAAACTCCATGACCTAGATCAAGAGCGATTAGCTAACCTCCAGACGCACAAGAAGTATCGCGATAGCCATTTCAGAAAGTTTCTCATCACGGCCAGCGGCAAGAAGGAGTGGTTTGCCGGCATGGCAGACAAAGAGGAGCAAGATTACTTTGAGACGCTTCAGCAGGCACAGCAAGCCCAGGAACTCAACTCATCGCTCAAAGCCCAACTAGCTCAGGCACAAAATACATTGAGGGGTGTTGAATGCCTCGTTCAAAGGCATCGAGGCGTGCAACGACAGCTAGACGAGCTATACGACGACATCTTTTCTGGCCCAACACCAGAATTTCCTGAGGAAGATGAGAAGGAGCAGGAAAGCAACGACGCGTTGGCAGCCTACTTTACGACAAAAGCGAAACTCGAGGCACACGGCAAGGCGGTAGAGATGCAGGAGCAGGCATCACAAACGATGATGGTGACTCTTCAACACATGGACAAAGCACTCATCGCTCACAGGACGTCCAGCACTCTCATGGAACGTCGGGCTCTACACCAAGCGAAAGATGACATTCAGCAAACTAAGAGGATAATAGATCAGATATCGAGGTTGGGGCTGGATAATGGAGTGCTTTCCAAGTTCAACACTGAGCCTCTTATCAGACAACTAAACTCGGCCCTTGGCGATGTTTGGGGGAGAATCGATATCAAGCACAGTTGCGAGGAGGCAGCCCGATGTGCTTCCATGCTCGATGATGCCTTAAGCTATGCCAGAGTGAAGAGAGCCAGTGTGGAACGGGAGCTGAAACAGAAGGAGTTCGAGATGGAGGAGGCAAGAAGGAGATTGCAGAAAGTTCGGGAGGGCATTTTTGAGAGGGTCATGAACGAAGACATGATGCGGTGTCCATGGGATGCAACTTGAGTTTACCAGTTGCGACAGTCAGTTTGATGAAGCATTGGAGCCATTCGTGCTCTCGATCTATCGGATACCCTATTTACCTTGTTTAGTTCCCAAGTTTGATAAACATTCGTCAACATGTAACTTTTATTTAGTCACCATCATCAAATGAACTTGGTTGTCGTGATTAAACAGTCTGAATGGCGATACTAGCTTGATGGCCTGTCACCAGTTTGTCGAGAGATCAAGGTAACATAACAATGAAAGCAATCAAGAATTGCTAATCAAAGATCAAAAACTCTACTCCGTACAAATCAATACAATTCTCGTCAGTTCTAAACTTCAAAACTACACTCACCAGCAAATGAATTACCCTCGAGACATGGCCAGGGTCCATCCAAGCCACTGGTCGCCCAAAACGGCAACCAGATCGTCAACCGACATTATCGTCGACCTCATCGGCGTTTTCCCCCCAGATCGGCCAAAACAGCCAAGTTCGTCGTATTTCCCGCATTCTGGAAACGATGATTCATGACCAGCACAACCGAGGTGTTCATGTGGGCTTGGCGCCTTTCGCTGAGTGGGCTATGGCGTTTTAATGTGAAAGAAGCTTATAATTAAGTATGGCCTCGGCAGGGTCCTGTTGCTAAAACGACTCCAATCGTTGGACATTCGCATTGTATTCTTCGGTGTCTTCTTTGTTGCACGGCCATCATGAGTGACAGTGGGCAAGGCAACTCTGGACGTATGTCTCCAAATCTCGTGATAGCTTCCTCTATACTGACTTCTACTAGGTCCGCCCATCGATGGCTACGTCGATCCAAACTTTCCCAATCCCAACGGCGACTGGGATACGCCCGTCATCATCTACGGTTACACTCCCGCCTTTTCGCTCGCCGTGTTCGCCGCCGTCTGGTTCGCCGTCTTCCTCATCGTACACCTCGTCCAGACGATTCGTTTTCGGAGCTGGTACTTTATCACGTTTCCCATCGGACTGTTGTTTGAGATTGTCGGATACATTGCGCGCTCGCTCTCTGCAAAAGATGATCCGTATCATCTGTTGTACTTTATCCTCAACTACTTCTTCATCGTCACGGCGCCCGTTTTCCTCGCTGCGGGTGTGTATACCATTCTCTCAGCGTTGATACCCCGACTTGGACGCCGATACTCGTTCTTCCCGCCCAAGGCCATCCTCTGGTTCTTTATTACTTCCGACGTCATCGCAACTGTGGTCCAGATCACAGGCGCTGCCCTCATCGGCGTCCGACAGTCGAACCGCGACGATCCCACAGACGCAAACAACATCCTCCTCGGTGGCCTAGCCTACCAGGTCTTCTCCCTCGGCGTCTTTGTCATTCTCACTGCAAGCTTCCTCTTCCGAAGCCGACAAGAGATTCGCACACGAGGTCGAACACTCACCAGTTTCTGCGCCGCATTCGCAGTAGCCACCATTCTCATCTATCTACGAACGTGCTTCCGTCTAGCAGAGACGGCAGAGGGATTAGGCGGCCACCTCTATTCCAACGAGATTTACTTTGCTTGCCTCGAGTTTGCTCCCGTGGCGTTGGCTGTGTTGCTGTTTGCCATCTGGTATCCTGGACGGTGCGTGGGTAAGAAGGTGAGAGTGAAGGATTTGGAAAAGGAGCAGCAGAGTGCAGTTAACTTTTGAGATGATGAGCGAGAGATACCCATCGTTTATTGAATATGTCATTCGAGAGAAATGAAACCGTTGATGCAAATAAGCTGGCCGTTTTAAACGTTCCTGGTGAGATTCGGTTCAGCAATGCAACCCCAACTTTCAGTGGCTGCATACCCGCCAGAGCCTAAAGTTACAGCGCCTCCACCTAAGCCTACATGAACCTCCAGCCTCTACCTTCAACATTACCGAACAACACGCAAACCTCAAAAATCCTCGCCCCAGATGCCTCCCCTCCCTACCTCCTCCAATCCCCTCCCCCGCCTCATAACCTATTACCAAACCCATCATGACTCCTCTGGAAACCTCATCTCCCCTCTCCCGCTCATCACGCAGCCAGGCATCACCATCACCCACGTCATTGTCGCCGCCATCCACATAAACGACAAGCCAGAGGACATCACCCTCAACAACCACCACCCGTCTCACCCCCGCTTCCAGACCATGTGGGCCGAGCTCCGCGTGCTGCAGGCCTCGGGTGTGAAAGTCATGGGCATGCTAGGCGGCGCTGCCAAGGGGAGCTATAAGCGCCTTGACGCTGACCAGGAGCAGTTTGACAGGTTCTACGGTCCTGTGAAGGACATGATTCGTGAGCGTGGTCTAGACGGTCTTGATCTGGACGTGGAGGAGGAGATGAGTCTAGGAGGCATCGTTCGACTGATAGATCGCCTTCGAAGCGACTTTGGTCCCAGTTTCATCATCACGTTGGCACCCGTTGCCATGTCCCTGCTCGACTTTACCAAGAACCTCAGCGGCTTCGACTACGAGGCTCTCGAAGTCATGCGAGGTCGCGATATTGCCTGGTATAACACGCAATTCTACTGCGGCTGGGGAGACTGCAGTAACCCCCTCATGTACGACCTCATGATTCAGAAAGGCTGGCCCCCGGAGAAGATTGTCATCGGACTCGTCACCAACCCGGAAAATGGCAGTGGATATGTGCCTATGAACCCCCTCAGCATGGTACTCACAACACTGCGAGGTCGTTATGGTTCATTTGGAGGTATCATGGGTTGGGAGTACTTCAACAGCTTGCCTGGAGGTACGGCAAGACCATGGGAGTGGGCGAGGGACATGACCAAACTTCTAAGAGGGCATTTGTTTCCACAGTCGGCAGAAACAGCAGTGATAACGGATGGGACGGTATCTGCACCTACAGCTAACGCAACCAACGAAATCGATGCGGACGCTCCAGGAGGGAAGGATGTAAAGGTTCCGAAGCAGTTCGACTACTACTCGGATGGAACAGATGATGAATAGATATAGACCTAGAGGCATAAAGTCAAAGACAGTGCGCTGACACAAGCTTAGATATTGTGAGGCGTCTTCTTATGTTGTGCCTGACTTATACAACGATGATATCAAAGATGAACGAATCGACCTGAAACTATGATGAGGCATTAGCAGCCTCATAGAAGCTGCAGTCTTACAAGCATTGGAATTCCTTCAGACTTTCCTTTCCCTTCCTTGCATACTAATTCCCCAATATCCATTAAACGACTCTATTCATCTGGCGCCGATGTTGAGAGGCAAACACGAGACCGCAGATCCGACCCGCTATCAATTGCGGCTGAGCATCGACGTGAACCCTTGCGAACTTGCCAACTACATCAACACCAAAAGAAGCCAAGAATGAAAGGTCTCAATCCATTGCCAACAATATGAGGCTAGGGCTTAGATACAGTTACCATTTTGTGGTCCAGCCAACTCATCTAGCCGCTGCAGCTGCCCTTATCGCCCTCATAGCCAACCATCATCAAATACGCCGCGCCTTGTCAAGAGCATCACTCTCATTACAAAGCGTCCTCTCAAACAGCTTCTTCCAAGCCTCCCACGCGGTCTTTGGCTTCAAATACAGCAACAAGATCGACGATCAACACATCCGCCTCCTCCGCCTCCCAGACACAACCACGGACTCCTCACCAGCCTTCACCCTCCACACATTCTCTCTTAGCCAATGTCCCCCATATCTCGCCATCTCTTATACTTGGGGTCCGCCTGAAGGTGATCCATCTTTCTACACGGCTCATGACCGACGATGCATCCTCATCAATGGAAAGCCCTTCCCGGTGTTGCCGAACCTCTGTGACGCGCTGTCACAGTTGTGTGCCGCCAGGCCTGGGCAGTATCTCTGGGTTGATAGCATCTGCATTAACCAAACAAGTCTCTCCGAGCGTTCTTCCCAGGTTCCCATCATGGACAGCATCTACAATGGGACAGTAGAGACCATGGTATGGCTAGGTCCTGCTTCAGATAAGACGCCTCGGGCCATGGAAGTGACGCGACAACTAGCAGCAGGTGCAGAAAGCAAGATTCTTGAGTTGGCTAGAGACCAGTCATACGGGGACGTCTTCATCGTGGATGATCCAGAGGTTCTCAAAAGAAACGGCCTACCACCACTTACTACAGACGACTGGATTGACCTTGGCGACATCTTTACCAGAGCCTGGTTCGGACGAGTATGGATGCTGCAGGAGGTTGCCCTATCCCGTAATCCAACAGTTCTAATCGGTCACTACGAGGCTCCATGGGATGTCATAGCAGACGCCGCTGCCCTCACCGGTATGTCCCGCGCCACTCTCGGCCTCGTCGTCCTAGGGAACGGCCGTGAAGGCATCCCCCTCGTTCAAGGCCTCCTCCATGCCATCAACCTCCAGATTGTCCGCCAGTGGAGCCAGGGCGAAGCCAGTCGCTTTCGAGAGGTCCTCCAAAGCGTAGACTTTTCCTTTGGCATCGATACAAGTCATCCTTGGAGGATTCTGCTACAACTCTTACTAGGAAGCAACGGGTCCAAGGCAACATTCCGAAGAGATCGTGTTTATGCCCTCCTTGGCCTCGTGAATCACATGGCACGGCTTGAAGGACAACCCCGTCTCAATCTCAAAGTTGACTACCATTCAACCGACGATCAAGTCCTCACAAATCTTGGATTCACCTTCTTCCAAGAAACCCAATCTCTACATCTCCTCTCCCTCGCCGGTCTCGCTAGCCGTGGCACCAGTTCAAGTTTACCTACCTGGATTCCTTCCTTCGAGACAGTCCATGCTCCCATCCTTAACCCGAACTATAGTAGCCTCCGTCCATTTGATGCCTCAGCTGGCCAAGACGTTGAATTCACTATCGATCAAGACCACCATCATCTACATGTCAAAACGATCAGGCCCCATCTCGGCAGCATTGAAGAGATTGGTGAAACATGGTCCGAGATGCTTCATGGTAGCCTCAACAAGTCCATGCAGATTCTCCTCCACTGCGGCACAACATATCTTCCCACTCAACAACCCATCGTTGAAGCCTTCTGGCGCACTCTCATTATGGACAATGACTTGGTCCAGCGCCCAGCACCATCGAACCTCGTCGAGGCTTTCAGCGCCTGGATGAACATCATAACCCTTGCCGCCCTGATTGCCCATCGCCCTTCAAACCCTACCAGCTTGAATCACTTCGATAGCCTTGAGCCGCTGTGGACCCTTGCAACCAGTAGAGATTCCACAAACAGCCTCCCCAAGACGAAGGATATGATTGCCCTAGCCTTCGAGTTAGGCATGCCCAGAAACCCCGACGTACCAATCATCTCCGAATCAGAACGCAGGGGTAGGTTCGAGGCCTGGAATAAGGCCGCTGCTCCTTTCGAGGCCCTACTGCGCTTGACCCTCGTACCCAACAGACGCATCGCGAGGACCATCAGAGGCTACCTTTGTCTAGTTCCGACCGAGGCCCAAGTCGGGGATAAGGTCATGATTGTCGCTGGATGTCCCACACCCTTGGTCCTGAGGAGGTTCAACGACATCGACGACTGCTTCAGCCTAGTCGGTGATGCCTATGTTCATGGCGCCATGTATGGGGAACATGTGACAGGAGACTTTTGGTGGACAGACATTTCACTGGTTTGAGAAGTAAGGCATGAGCAGGATGATCAGCCATCGACAGAGTGTTCAGCGAGACCAGGTGCATTACAATTGTCATAAAGTAAAGTAAAGCAGCCGAAATACATGTACAGAAGCGAAGGAAGTAAGATAACATGAACCACGAAATCGTCCGTCTCTCATCTCACCCATCATAAACCATCTAACATGTTACAGGTACAATAGACCCCAGTAGTCGTACACGCCCCTCAACCATCACCACCTCACTGGCATGCCATCCAGGGACTGCACTCAGCTTGGACGCTGTAGCTGTTGTAGAGAGGGTAGGTGCCCTTGACCGCGGCAAGAATTGGGTCAAAGAACTGCTTGTTGAATCGGCCAGTCTCGCAAGTCGAGCAGGCGCCGCTGAGGAAGTTGTCGTAGGTGGTGTTGTAGCCGAGGTAGCCAATGATGTTCTGATGAGCAACGTCTACGACCTGGAGGTTGAAGGCCTCGGGCATGACCACCCAGTGCTCAGCAGTAGAGTTGTTCTTGTTCTGGCCTGGGACAGTGGGGTTCTGGTTGAACCAGGTGCTGTTCATGCCAACGTCGCGGAGAGCCTTGATCATGATGAGAGTGAGGTGGGAATCGGAATCAATCTGAATGCCAGCACATTCGATGTTGATGGTATAGCCATCTCCCTTGATGGGTTCAGCGATGCACTTCCCAGACTCTTGATCCCAGGAGAACTTCTCGACGAACGCCTGCCAGGTGTTGGGCCAGTTGAGGAAACGAGGGCTGACCGAGGCGGCGACAAACAGCTTTCCAGTGTTGGGGTCAGGAGTAGGTGCTGGATCGTCGCCGGTGGTAGAGGGGACAGGAGTGGCAGGGGGTCGCGAGGAAAAGGTAGTTGCAGGAGGGGCAGGGTCTGTTGTCAAAGAGGAAGTTTGAGAGCCCATGTCGTCAGGGCGGGAAGGAGGCTCGTCGTCACGGTTGCAGACAAAGGCAGACCAGCAAACAGCTTCAGCGTTGACGGTCTTGTTGAGAGATGCACTGACAGGGCGGCCACGGTAGGCCCAGCAGTTGAGCATCTGACCACCCTCCTTGGTGGTGACAGCGGAACCAGCCTTGAAGCCGTCAGGAGTGCTGTCTTCGATGTAGACGGTCCAGACAACACCGTTGGGCATCTTGGCAGTGGCTCCTTCAGGGATCCAAGGGTATTTGCCGTTTCTGTAGGGGACCTCGACGGCCATGTCAGGTGCATCAGGGTACTTGTAAGCATCTTCGGGCCACTTGATGTCCTGGTACCAGTTCATCTGGCGGGAGGTTGACCACTTGGGGTGTTGGGGGTTGTCGCCAATGCCACAGTCGGCCAGGATGAGGTCCTCGCCAGGGAAGCGTTGGGCCTGGGCGGCCATCAGGAGAGCCGCGAAGGCCGCGAACTGTCCGAACATCTTTGTGGTGTGGTTGTAGATTCAAAGAGTGAAGAACGAGGTTGGAATGATTGTGTTTTGTGTCTGGGTTGAGGTTGGAGATCCTGTGAGCGTTGGATGAAGTGAACCTTGGATGAACTGGTTGGTGATGGAAGAGAAGAGAAGAAATGAAAGATGAATTCTCGAGCGACGAGAATAAATGCCCGGTTCTGTGTCAGCACATCGAAGTCGGAAGGAGGGAGGGTGTTCTGTTGGGGCGCTTGATGCCGTCTCGTCGAGTTCTAGGCAGGCGCTCTCACGAACTCATACGATGCGATGTGGATAAGGCAAGAGGGCTCTCCAACTCAGCCGTCACAGACCAAGAACGATTCCTTCCCAAGGGCGATTTGAGTCGTTTAGAGCAGGTTTCATCATTGTTGAGCTGCATCTGTTGAGAGTAATGCGATCGAGACGGAGGGCAAGGAAGGCAGCTATGTCATGGAAGCAGATGGAGAGGAAGGAACTTCGGTGCTCTCGATCCCACTTCAGCACGACCATCTGAGCGTGTTGAGGGTATTCGGAGAAGTAACTCCGTGGAGTGGGCGAGCTCCTTTGATTCATGGCTGTTAACCTTGAGCAGCGTCTACTCGGATTGGGGTGGTTGTGTCTCGGCCGATGGATGATGGTGGTGATCAATCCAGCAAGTAAAGTCCATATCTCCAGCTTAAGAAGCCACCAAGCCAGCTTTTTGGCTCTGTTAAACATCTTTCTACTACTTGTCTCTAACCATTCATCATCTAAATGAGCCTCGAATAATCAGATCCAACCGGGCGATGGCGTGTAAGTCCGCCCCGAACATCTCATTGGAAGCCGTCATGGGCCGTCCATCCAGACACAAGTGACAATGTACTGAGGGAGCCAACTCGGACATCCATACCACAGAACCTGAGCTTGGGGTCTGGAGTGAGCTTTAAAATCTCCAAAACCACCTCGGTTGTGTACCTGACAAGTTTTGTTTAATCGCCATATGTTCACGTAGCACTTCAAGTCACTCCGTGTTTTTAGGGAGACAATTTTAGGCCAGAGTAGAGAGAAGCTTCAATTGAGCTTTTGAACGGTTAATTCACCGGAAAAAACTAGAGATAACCCAATAATTCATTCAAATGTACGCGGATGCCCTCGAAATTGACACACTCACAAGTCCTGCATCTCTTCGCAAGTCAGCTACCCTAAACTCGCACATCGATCAACAGGGGCTGAGGCCGTCAGCAGCTCCACTCAAGAACATCAACTCTTCTCCGTCTCGATATTTCGTCGGCTTCATTGCTCTTCAAAGCTGCAAACTCCGCCTTGTGTCTTTACTATCGCAAGCCAAACATGCGTCGCAACCTCTTCGCCTTTAATTGGCGCCCCAGCCTTCGTCCCCGCCACGCTCCCTGCGTTTGTCGTACGTCCGTCAGGACCAAATCCTCCCAAGCCTCCCGCATCGACCGCATCACAGCCAAGCTTCCCCGCCGGTTACAAAAATACACCAATGGCCTACGAAATGCGCCAGTTTCGCACATAGTATCGTTTCTGATCCTACACGAGATCACAGCGATTGTACCTGTACTGGGATTGTTCGGATTGTTTCACTACACCAACTATGTGCCTGTGGACTATGTGACGGGTCACTTTGGGACCTATGTCGAGGATGGAGTTGGTCGGTTCGAAAGGTACTTCAAGCGTAAAGGCTGGTTCGGGTTCGGGCAGGATCAGGAAGATGAGGCGAATGTGCCAAGCACCAGCCCGGGAAATCACGAATCCAAGTCGGAGGACGCCGTCGAACGATGGCACAGCGGAGATGGACGATACAAGGTCGTGGTTGAAGTTGCTCTCGCATACGCCATTACGAAAGCTCTCCTGCCGATCCGAATAATTGGCAGTGTTTGGGCAACGCCGTGGTTTGCTGGCGTTCTAGTAAGGGCAAAAGGCATCTTCACTCGCAAGTCGTAGACATCACAAAGCACAGCCACAAGGTTGAGAAGATTCATGTCTTGATTTTGTTATACCCGTTGAGATTCAGTCATCCCACATGTACGTTTTTCCGTTCCATCGTTCAGGGCGTCACATCATTGACAATCTAAGGCTTCTCGTAGACCCAGTCGAACTGGGAGGTCTTCCAGGAGAGGACCTCACCCTCCTTGAACCAGAGAGCAATCTCCTTCTGGGCGTTCTCGACGGAGTCGGAGCCGTGGCAGACGTTGCGGCCGACGTCGATGGCGAAGTCACCACGGATGGTGCCAGGGGCGGAGGCAAGAGGGTTGGTGGCACCGAGGATGACTGGACATGTTAGTTAGAGCTGGATATGGCGATGTTGTGGCGGGTCAACTTACCACGGCCGGTCTTGACGGCATCACGGCCCTCCCAGACCATGGCGCAGATGGGGCCAGAGTTCATGTACTCAATCAGACCAGGGAAGAAGGGCTTGCCAGCGAGGTCGGCATCTGTAAACGGTCAGAATCAATTGGCAATCTATAACGGATCGAGGGGACGGACAGTGCTTCTCGAGGTGCTCCTTGCCGGGGGTGACGAGCTTGATGGCGGCAAGCTTGAAGCTATTTCCAATGTTAGAATACAAGAAACGTACGATGCTCGCCAAGATTGCTTACCCTCGGTTCTCGAAGCGGGAGATGATGGGACCAACGAGGCCACGCTGTAGGGGAAAGTGTCAGTTCATGACCTAGACAATGGTGACATTGTGCCATTGTTTACCTGGACACCATCGGGCTTGATAGCGATGAAGCTGTAGCAAAGTTAGCACATGTTGTCTGGAGGGGCATCGACCGGAGGGGTAGGTCGACGATGGCGGGGTAGCTCACGTCTGCTCGGTAGAAGACATTGTGATGTTGTTTTGATCTGGGATGACTTGGGATGTGGGAGTGGAGGAAGAGGAGGAAAAGGTAGACTTTGGCTCCGGCACAACTGGAGGGGAAAGGTGGGAAGAAGGCGGTGAAAAGAGGATATAAATGGCCAGGAGGGCGAAGAGGGCGATGAAAATCGGCGGGGACAGATTTTCCGCAGTTCTCCGTAGCGGGTTGCGCTGGCGATTGGGGTGCTTGTCGCCGCCTGCAGCGGGGTTCTCGACTTTTTGGCGGGGCTCATCGGCCATGATGAGTTGGCGTTGAGGGGCTGTGGGTGCGAGGAGAATGGAATTCGCACGGACACGTGACTTTCAATTGGTCCAAGTTGACACTCTGGAATGAAGAGCTGTCATTAAGGTCTAGGGAGGGATGGATTCAAAGCAAGCGGTGACAGAGTTGAAACTGATTTGAGCTGGACTGACACGTTCTACAACCTGAAGGTGACATTAAGTTTAAATAAGCCAATGGGGACGGACTCAACTTACTTCTACACGATGCTGCAGAGCTGCAGCTATCAACACAAGGGAGCTTCAAGTATCATACAGTGCACGAAACCTCAAAATTCAATCAAAACAGCAACGAAAAAGACAACATGGAAGGAGAATGCAAGAAGCGAAGCAATGGTTCTACCGAAGTTTGCCCCGCTGTCCCTTGACCCCCGACTCCACACTCCCCTGCGTGTCAGACCAGTCCCTTTTGGGCTTGGAGCTCTCCCTCTCAGCTCCAGAGTCGCCAAGGCTCACAAGGGACAGCTTGACCTCGACACCATCAGAAGCTGAGGCTGTCAGGGAATACGGCCAACCATCTACACTCACCATCTTTCCAGCGGTTGCTCCAGGCCGTGGAATTCATTGTCAATTTCATGTTTATCTAACCTGTCTATAAATACTTTTCCTATCTATTTTGCCCCTTGTTGACGGCTGATCTTCGTGTTACCGCCATGAGGTCAACCATGGCGTCGTCCTTTCGATGGACGGCGCTGCTTTTGCTGTTAGGCACTCTTGTCTGCCTACTTCAGCCAGCCGGTATGATGCTTTAATCCTTTGAACTGCGACCTAGTAAGTCATCCCGCTAACAATTGCCTAGCTGCCGTCAAGGAACACGACTTCAAGAAGTGTCGCCAGTCCGGCTTTTGCAAGCGAAACCGAGCGTACGCCGACAACGCTGCTTCCTTAGGCTCTAACTGGAAGTCACCTTACGAAGTCCTCGCCGACTCAACATCCTTCGAAGATGGCAAGCTACAGGCCATGATCGTCAAGACCATCAACGCCCAGGGGGAGACCGTCCGACTCCCACTCACCATCTCGTTCCTCAAGTCGGGCACCGCCCGAGTGACAATGGACGAAGAGAAGCGACGAAACAAGGATATCGTCTTGCGAGACAACAGCCCTGTCCGAAAGGAGCGATATAACGAGGCCGACCAGTGGGTTCTCGTTGCTGGGCTGGATCTCGATAAGGAGGCTCAGCTTGCGTTCCAAGACAAGACTCAGGTCAACATCAAGTATGGCCCTGAATCCAAGCATGAGGCTATCATTAAGTTCTCGCCCTTCGAGATTGACTTCCGACGCGACGGAAACTCCCATATCAAGTTCAATGACCGTGGCTTGCTCAACATGGAGCACTGGAGACCCAAGGTCGAGAACAAGGAGGGTGAGGAGGCCGCCGAAGACGAGAGCACTTGGTGGGACGAGTCCTTCGGTGGAAACACTGATACCAAGCCCCGTGGCCCTGAGAGTGTCGCCTTGGACATCTCATTCCCTGGATACGAGCATGTTTTTGGTATCCCCGAACACACTGGTCCTCTATCTCTGAAGCAGACTCGAGGCGGAGAGGGCAACTGGGAGGAGCCCTATCGCATGTACAATGCAGACGTCTTCGAGTACATCCTGGACAGCCCCATGACTCTCTATGGATCCATCCCCTTCATGCAAGCCCACCGTAAGGATTCCTCTGTGGGCGTCTTCTGGTTCAATGTCGCCGAAACTTGGGTCGACATTACCAAGGAGAAGGCCAGCGCCAACCCCTTGAGCCTTGGAGCTGGCTCCAAGACGAGCACTCACACTCACTGGATCTCCGAGTCTGGCCTTCTTGATGTTTTTGTCTTCCTCGGCCCTACTCCCGCCGACCTGACCAAGAACTACGGAGAGCTGACTGGCTACACCGCTATGCCTCAGGAATTTGCCATTGCATACCACCAGTGCCGATGGAACTACATCTCGACCGACGATGTTAAGAACGTCGATCGAAATATGGACAAGTTCAAGATCCCCTATGATATCATCTGGCTCGATGTCGAGTATACCGATGACCGAAAGTACTTCACCTGGGACCCTCACTCCTTCTCGGACCCCATCAGCATGGGTGAACAGCTCGACTCCCATGGTCGACAGCTGGTCCTTCTGATGGATCCTCATATCAAGAAGACAGACAACTACCCGATCGTGGCTGAGTTGACTGCACAGGATCTTGGTGTTCATAACAAGGAGCAGAAGATCTACGAAGGATGGTGCTGGCCTGGAGCCTCTCACTGGATCGACTGCTTCAACCCCAAGGCAATTGAGTGGTGGAAGACTCTCTTCAAGTATGACAAGTTCAAGGGAACCATGCCTAATACCTGGATGTGGAACGACATGAGCGAGCCATCAGTGTTTAACGGCCCCGAGGTTACCATGCCCAAGGACAACATCCACCATGGAGGATGGGAGCACCGTGACGTGCACAACCTTAACGGCCTGACCTTCCAGAACGCGACATTCCAGGCTCTGGTCACACGTGAGAAGGGCGAGGTCCGACGCCCCTTTATTCTGACGCGTGCCTTTTACGCCGGATCGCAGAAGCTTGGTGCCATGTGGACTGGTGACAACCAGGCCTCCTGGGAACATCTGGCAGCCTCTATTCCCATGACCCTCAACCAGGGTGTGTCCGGCTTCCCCTTTGCTGGTGCTGATGTTGGAGGTTTCTTTGGCAACCCTGACAAGGACCTGCTTACTCGCTGGTACCAGACCGGTGCCTTTTATCCATTCTTCCGTGCTCACGCTCATATCGACTCTCGCCGTCGTGAGCCTTATCTGCTTCCCGAGCCTAATCTGCAGATTGTCACAGCGGCAGTGCGCCTCCGATACACCTTGTTGCCTGCCTGGTACACGGCCTTTTTCAACGCAGCCCAGGATGGAAGCCCTATTATCCGACCCATGTTCTGGACACATCCCTCTGAGGAGGCTGGCTTCGCTCTCGAGGATCAGTTCTTCCTTGGCTCAACAGGCCTCCTGGTGAAGCCAGTGACGGAACAAGACAAGGAGACGGTCGATATCTGGATCCCCGACGACGAGGTCTACTATGACTACTTCACTTACAAGATTAAGAAGACTCAGAAGGGCAAGAACCTTTCAGTGTATGCACCACTCAGCAGTATTCCTCTTCTCATGCGAGGAGGACATATTATCCCTCGTCGTGATACCCCTCGTCGTTCAAGCGCTCTCATGCGATTTGACGACTACACTCTTGTCGTGTCAGTCTCCAAGGCTGGTAACGCCGAGGGTGAGTTGTATGTCGACGACGGCGACTCGTTCGATCACGAGCAGGGTCAGTACATCCACCGCAAGTTCACTCTGAGTGGAAACACCTTGACTTCTCTCGAGGCGAAGGACCGAGACGTCAAGTCGGTCAAGCCTGGTGACTGGCTCAAGGCTATGGATAAGGTGTATGTCGACAAGATTATCATTGTTGGCGCACCCTCGACCTGGAACCAGAACGAGGTGCAGGTTGAGTCGGAGGGACGTACATGGACGGCCAAGGTGCAGTATCACGCTGCCAAGGGAGGCAGAGCAGCCTATGCGACTGTGGGCCGTGTGGGAGCCAAGATCGGTGAGGACTGGAGCATCAAGCTTGCCTAGACGACGGA